>JAKOOJ010000019.1:14006749-14606749 GCA_022577455.1 Arizona elegans | reverse complement strand
ATGGAAACCCCATATACGGTGGGAGGAGGGTTTCCGAAAGCTACGGCTCATTGTAGGGCCAGAACCAGAGCTGGAAGAACATGTCAAACACATTAGAGGAAAGGTGAAGGGGGATTTGGGGTACCCGGAAGTGTATAAGGACCTTAGTCAAGTCTTCAATGAGGAGGAATGTGAGGTGTTACCCCCCCCCATAGACCAACTGATTGCGCGATAGAACTGATTCCAGGGGCCAGGCTGCCGAAACCCTAAATGTATGCCATGACGCAGAAAGAACTGGATGAACTCCGACGATATATAGACAAGAACCTGGCACGAGGGTTCATCCAACCCAGTAGATTGCACATGGCTGCCCCTGTCTTATTTCGGGAAAAGAAAGATGGGGGTCTACGCCTTTGTGTTGACTTTCGAGGATTGAACGCTGTGTGTATTGAGCATCTGTACCTGTTACCGTTACTTAAGGACCTGCTGGCCATGTTATCCACAGGCCGGATCTTTACGAAACTGGATCTCCGTGAGGCGTACTACAGAGTATGCATAAAGGCAGGTGACAAGTGGAAGACCACCTTTAATTGTCCTCTCAGCAGCTATAAATTCAGGGTGATGCCTTTCAGGATACAAGGCGCTCCGGCTGTGTTCATGCAGGACATCAATGAAGTGTTGCATGAGCATTTGTACCAGGGTGTGCTTGTGTATCTCGATGATATTCTGATATATACACAGACAATGGAAGAACATGTACAGCTGGTCCGTTCAGTATTAACCAAATTGTTACAAGCTAAACTCTTTATTAAACTGTCAAAATGCGAGTTTCATTGTACACAGTTGGATTATCTAGGATATCATATTTCGGGTGATGGAATAGAGATGGACCCTAAAAAAGTGAAAACAGTTCTGGAGTGGCAAGCACCTACAACAAGGAAGCAGTTGCAAAGTTTCCTTGGCTTTGCCAATTTTTATAGACAATTTATTCCGGCTTTTGCTCAGGTGGCCCTACCCCTAACCGATTTGTTACGGACTAAACATACTGGATTGAAGGCAAGGCCTGGCCAAGCACTAACGTGGACAAGCGAATGTCAACATGCATTTGAATGCTTGAAATCTCTCTTTTCATGTGAACCAATACTGAAACATCCTGATCCAACTCTAACATTCATTGTGCAAGCTGATGCCAGTGATGTGGCTGTTGGAGCCGTATTGTTACAGAGAGCTAAAGATGGTGTCTTACATCCTTGTGCTTACACATCTCGGAAATTAACATCAACGGAACGAGGGTGGGCCATCTGGGAAAAGGAGGCATTCGCAGTAAGGTGGGAACTACTTACGTGGCCACACCTCCTAGAAGGAATTGGCACCAAGTTCGAAGTATGGACCGATCATAAAAACTTGGAGGCCCTGCAAACTCCATGGAAGTTGTCACCAAAGCAAGTTCGATGGGCGCAGTACTTCCAACGTTTTAATTTCGATCTGAAGTATGTACCAGGGGGAAAAAACTTCCTGGCGGATGCCTTATCGCAAATGCCTCAATTCCACAGCAAGAGAGAGGAGGTTGTCCAGGCTATGATACCTGGTCATGGAGGAGACCAAGTATCTCCTCATGGAGGAGAGGCGTGTTCACGAACCAAAGAACCCCAGCAATCATGGCACAGTGACCTACGCTTAGCGTCAAGCAAGGACCCTTGGCTTAATGGACACAAAATGTTATTAACTCATCGGGACGGGATTGCATGGATGGGGTCCCGCATATATGTACCTGCTACGTTACGAGTATCTGTATTACGACGCTGTCACGACTCAAAAGCAGCAGGCCATTTCGGGTTCTTAAAGACTTTACATTTGGCAAGGCATCAGTTTTGGTGGCCACAGTTGTGTAGCGACGTGAAATAATATGTGAAGAGCTGTACAGTATGCGCTACAAATAAGTCTAGACCTGGGCGACCTCTGGGGTTATTACAAACCGTTGCAGACCCCATGCAACCTTGGGAAGAGATCGCTATGGACTTTATCATAGACCTTCCTGACAGTCACGGAAACACTGTCATATGGACTGTAGTCAATCTCTTCTCCAAACAGGCCCATTTTATCCCTTGTAGTGGATTGCCATCGGCCCGGAAACTGTCCAAGATGTTCATACAACATGTCTACCGATTGCATGGAGTCCCTCACTGTATCATTTCTGATAGGGGTGTTCAGTTTACAGCGAGGTTTTGGCGCAGTTTCTTTACGTTGATAGGCTCATCACAGGCGTTGAGTACAGCTTTCCATCCCAGTACCAACGGAGCTGCTGAATGCACGAACACTATGGTAGAGCGTTACTTGCAGTGTTACACGTCCTACCAACAACCTGATTGGTCGGACCTCCTGCCCTTTGCCGAGGTAGCTTATAATAACACCGTACATTGGAGTACCGGGATGACTCCCTTTAGAGTGGTGACGGGCAGGGAGTTCAACGCTATTCCTGAACTGGATGTACAGAGTCAGGGACAAACGTCCCCAGAGGAATGGAGTGTACGAATATTTATTTATTTATTTATTTATTATTCAAATTTCTATACCGCCCTTCTCCTTTCGGACTCAGGGCGGTGAACAGCCAAGATAAAAACATCTATACATAACATCACAGTTAAAAATAAAGTTAAAATAATTTATAAATTTGGCCCATAATTTAAAACTTGTCAATTAAAATCAATATTAAAATTTTAAAACTAACCCTAAAATCAAGACAGACCGGCTAACTGAAAAAAATAAGTTTTTAGGGCCTGACGAAAAGTCCGGAGGTCGGAGATCACTCGTATCTCTGGGGGTAGATTGTTCCATAGGGTAGGTGCCACCACAGAGAAGGCTCTCCTCCTGGGGGTCGCCAGCCGGCATTGTCTGGCCGACGGCACCCTGAGGAGGCCCTCTCTGTGGGAACGAACCGGCCGGTGGGAGGCTATTGGTGGCAGAAGGCGGTCCCGTAAGTACCCTGGCCCTAAGCCATGGAGCGCTTTAAAGGTGATCACCAACAACTTAAAGCGCACCCGGAAGTCCACCGGAAGCCAATGCAGCTCGCGCAGGAGAGGAGTCACATGGGACCGCCCCGTCGCTCCCATAATCCCCCGCGCGGCCGCATTCTGCACCAGTTGGAGCCTCCGGGTGTACCCCAAGGGGAGCCCCATATAGAGAGCGTTACAATAGTCCAGACGAGAAGTGACGAGTGTTTGAGTGACCATGCGTAGGGAGTCCCGGTCCAGAAAGGGGCGCAACTGGCGTATCAAGCGAACCTGACAAAAAGCCCCCCTGGCCACGGCTGTCATATGCCCTTCTAAAGACAGCCACGCATCCAGGAGGACACCCAAGTTGCGGGCCCTCTCTGTGGGGGCCAATGATTAGCCCCCAATAACCAGCGATGGCGTCAGCTGGCTATACCGGGGCGCCGGCAGCCACAGCCAATCGGTCTTGGAAGGGTTGAGTCGAAGCCTGTTTCTCCCCATCCAGACCCACACGGCCTCCAGGCACTGGGACATCACTTCCAAGGCATCATTGGGATGGTCTGGGGTGGAAATGTACAGCTGAGTATCATCAGCGTACTGATGGAACTCCACCCCAAAACCAGGGATGATCTCACCCAGCGGCTTCACATAAATGTTGAACAGGAGGGGCAAGAGGACCAACCCTTGCGGCACCCCACAAACAAGGCGCCTTGGGGTCGACCGCTGCCCCCCTGTCAACACGGATTGCAATCGGTTGGAGAGATAGGAGGAGAACCACCGCAAAACGGTGCCCCCCACTCCCAGTCCCTCCAGCCGGCACAACATGATACCATGGTTGATGGTATCAAAAGCCGCTGAGAGGTCTAATAGGACCAGGATAGAGGAAGAACCCCTATCCCGGGCCCTCCAGAGATCATCCACCAACGCGACCAATGCCGTTTCCGTGCTGTACCCAGGTCTGAAGCCGGACTGGAGCGGATCCAGATAGACAGCTTCATCCAGGTACTGGGGAAGCTGTCGCGCCACCACACTCTCAACAACCTTCGCAATAAAGCGAAGGTTGGAGACTGGATGATAGTTAGCCAAAACAGCCGGATCCAGGGATGGCTTCTTGAGGAGAGGCCTCACCACCGCCTCTTTCAAGGCGGCCGGCAGGACACCCTCGCTCAAAGAAGTGTTAATAATCCCCTGGAGCCAGCCTCGTGTAACCTCCCGGGAAGCCAGCACCAACCAGGAGGGACACGGGTCCAATAAACGTGTGGTTGCGTTCAGCCGTCCCAAGATCCTGTCCACGTCCTCGGGAGCGACAGGATCGAACTCCTCCCAGATAACACTCTCAAGGCCTGCCTCAGTCATCTCGTCTGAACTAACCCAGTCGGCAGCCAAGTCTTCCCGAATCTGAGTTATTTTATCATCCAGATACTGTACAAAATCCTCAGCTCGGCCCTGCAAGGGGTCCTCCCGCGCTCCCAGATGGAGGAGGGAGCAGGTCACCCTAAACAGGGCGGCTGGGCAGTTATCTGATGATGCGATAAGAGCGGCAAAATAGCTAGATTTTGCCGCTTTTATCGCCACTAGGTAGGTCTTAATATGAGACCTTACCAGTGTCAAGTCAGACTCGGAACGACTGGCCCTCCAACCGCTCTCTAGGCGTCTTTTCCGGCGCTTCATCTCCCTCAGCTCCTCGGAAAACCAAGGAGCTAAGTGAGTTCGGTGCCGGGTCAGAGGCCGCAAAGGCACGACCCGGTCCAAAGCCCCGGCAGCCGCCCTATCCCAGGCGGCCACCAGGTCATCAGCCGAGTCATGAGCTAGAGTCTCAAGAAATGGCCCAAGCTCCATCTGGAACCTATCAGGGTCCATCAGGCGCCTGGGGCGGAACCACCTGGTCGGCTCCGCCTCCCTGCGACGGGGTACGGCGGTCAGAAAGTCAAGTCGAAGGAGCGAGTGGTCAGACCATGACAAGGGTTCAATATCTACATCCCCTATATCAAGGCCACTCAACCACTGACCAGAGATAAAAACTAAGTCCAGAGTGTGTCCCCCCATATGAGTAGGGCCGTGAATTACTTGGGTCAGGTCCATGGCCGTCATGGAAGCCATGAACTCCCGAGCTACCTCAGATGTTTCACCGATGGATGGCAGGTTGAAATCCCCCATGACCACAAGTCTGGAGGTATCAGCCGCCACCTCGGCTATCACATTGAGGAGTTCGGGCAGGGTCGTTGCCACGTGGCAGGGAGCCAGGTACGTGATCAACAGACCCATCTGCACCCCACAACTCCACTTCACAAAAAGGGACTCACATCCGGCTATCTGAGGTACAGTGGTCTCCCTCGGATCGAGACCTTCTCTTAGAATGACCGCCACCCCCCGCCCCTGCCCTGAGCTCTCGGCTAATGAAATGCACGGAAGCCTGATGGGCACATCTCCACAAGGGGAACTCCCCCCTCATGGCCCAACCAGGTCTCCGTGATACCTGCCAGGTCCGCTCCCCCCTCCTGAATAAGATCACAAATGAGGGGGGCTTTATTTACTACGGACCTAGCATTACAGAACATCAGCCGGAGACTCGGGTGCTGAGACTCTGAGCAGCCTGGGGAACGGGAAGAGCTAAGGGGACCGGGGCACGCAATCGCTCGGAGATAGCGAGCACGTGCCCCCACCACATGATATGGCCCCCTGCTCCCGCCATACCTGCCCCTCCCACTCAGCATGTTAATAGAGAAGCCCTCTCGGAGGGCATTCTAACAGTCCCCTTTCCCCCAGAGTCCGCACCCCCTACGGCACCATTAATAGCAGCCGGACTGGTCTCCAACCCCCGTGGGTTTTCCCCCAAACCCACATAACCTCCCCCCCCTCAGAACCCCTTAAAAGTCTATTTAAAAAAGTCTTTAAAAAACCCCTCAATCCGCTTTTTGCGACATGCCACCTCTCGGGGTCCCAAGATCCGTCATTAAGGTGGGCCCTCGATAACATAGATGGCCAGGCCTGCGAGAGGGGGGAATCTCGCAGCGCAAGAAGCTTTGCCCTAGAATACATTTTAACACTAGAGTGATAATACAAGTTTGGCCTAGACATGGCCTAGGGGTCTATAATGATGGTTTCAAATGTCCAGGAAGCAAGACTAAGTTAATCGGAAGAGTCACCATTACCCTCTCACGGTAATGGGTAGGAGTCCTCACGTTCAGTCCATCTGAGGGAACTATCCAACCATCCTCTCACGGTGGTTGGCCATCCTAATCAGGCAAGATGGAAAAAGTCAGGAAAAGTCCAAAAACCACCCTCTCATGGTGGTTTGGCGTTCCTGGCCCTGAAAAGATGAGTCCCATCTGCGGCGAACGTAGTCTGGAACTGGCTCCATCCATCCTCCCGTAACTGCCTTGTCCTCCATACAGCCAGGAGACGGGACGAAAGACAGAGCCAGGTCCCAAGCTCTGGGGAAGAAAGTCCACATTGGCCGATAGGCCGATAACAGGGCCAGAGAAAGGGAGGGGGGGGAGGCCATCCATAGCGACCCAATACTTAAGCCGTCCACCAGCCTCTACAGCCCCAGGTCTTTACACACAAGCCCTTAATGTCAGCCATGTATCCTTCAACCCCTGAGCACAATGGGGTTCAACTCCCCCATTTCAATGTCGAGGCTTGATGTTCCTCTCCTCTCCTCCAACGCCAACAGCTCTCCAGCTCTCCAGCACCATCATCAGCCACCACCACCCTCGACCTGGTTGCCACGCAGCAGCCGCCATTGCCACAGCGTCGTCCTCGGCGCCGGCCACACCCGAGCTCCGAGCGCCCCTGGAACATCCAAAAGAAACCCCCAGGGGCATCCAGGGTCAGGGGGGAGCTCGCTGGGCATCACCGCTACCGCCGCCGCCAACGCTCTGGCCACCGCCACCTCGGCCAAACAGGAAGAAAAAAACGGTGGAGCCGATGCGGCCGGGCTGTTGGCGTTCAGCCTTGGCGTTCTTCCACCTGCGCCGTCTTCCGCTCACTTCTCCCCAGCCGCGAGGTTCCGGAGGGCGAAAAAGCCCTCATCAGGCTGGGGAGAGACTCCTCCAACTGGGAAAGGGGTTGCCGATGTTCATGGCAGCCCCAGAAGACCCCTGCCAGTCCACGAGCCACCCATCCCTAGATGCGATTTAAATGGGCGTCACCATCTTGGGGCATGCGCAGTAAGTGCAATTCAGGAATTATGGCCACAAGTGAAAGCTGCACTGACCAAAGCAGCCGAGGAATATAAAAAACAAGCTGACCGCAAGAGAGCAGACCATAAACCGTTCCAAGTGGGGGATCGGGTTTACTTATCCACCAAATACATTAAACTAAAGGTCCCATGCAAAAAGTTGGGTCCCCAATATCTGGGTCCATTTACGATTACTAAAGTAATCAATCCGGTGGCCGTAGTTCTCAAATTACCACCCTTCATGGGAAAAATCCATCCTGTTTTCCATAGTAGCTTACTAAAACTTGTGGACGGCACTATGGAACCAGAACCTCCCCCTGGTCCAATACAGGATGAACATTACGAAATTGATGATATCCTTGACTCCCGGTATTGTAGGGGCGAACTGAGATACCTTGTAAAATGGAAGGGGTACCCTCTATCGGAGGCCTCCTTGGTACCCAGGGCTGACCTCCATGCCACAAGGTTACTGAAAAGATATCATGTCAGAAATCCCCAAAAACCTGGTTCTGCTACCGGGACAACAGTATGAACAACACTCTAATGAGCCAGGCTAAGATTCGATATTGGGATAAAACTCAAATATTAGAAATCCAAATCTTTGGTCAAGACAGAAGTGCCTCTTCTGTGCCAAGGTGCTGAGATAACAAACGGTATTTGACGTAGGTACAGAATTGTAAAAGGGCAAACTGACCCTAAACAGATACATCCTGTTGTTTAATGTTTATTATACCCCAAATGTCATGTATATCCTAGAGAAGAAATACTGCTTCCCTTACTGTCCTCTTTACTGCTCTTGAGGCGCCTTTGAGCCCCTTATCTCCTCTTTTATTATGTCTTGAGCTCCGGAGCTGAGAACCTGAGCCATCATTGTTCAGACCCTTTTCTTGTCTTTGGACTGTTTGAACCAGTGCACAATAAACTCTTTCCTGCATCGAAGAGCTTGGCCTAGTCTCCGTCTTTTCTCCTACAACAGCTGGCGACCACGAAGGGACTAGGTGCAAGGCGATATTTCGCTGAGGGCCGTTTCGACCCCTCGGGACCAGCGGGAGGTCGCTCCTGAACATTCTCCAGGCGCCGCGGAGATACGTCTCTGGGAGACAGCAGCGATACCCCTATGGGACCGACGGTGCTCTGATCAAGTCCAAGAACCCTGCGGTGCAGGAAAGGTGGTCTGAACAAATTCCTGGCCAGGAATCTACGGAGTGGGAGCATTTTTAAGTGAGTATATTGTAAAAGAATTGTACCTGCCTCATTTGAAGGCAGAAGGTGGGACTTGATCACTCCCTTGGACTCGGGGTGGCTACCCTAACGAAGTCCGTGTCAGGTTGTGTGGGTGGTTAAGCCGTCGCATTTCTCATTAGTGGCCGTGAGTTCCGGGGCTATGAGTCGGCGGCAGTGTGATAGAATGGGAGGGGCTCAGAGCGTGCTGAATACTCCGTTGGCATGCATGTTAAAAGGTTTTGACAAGTATTTTAGCAACCCTTCCTATCTGAAAGGATCAAAGGAGCGATTAAAATTTTTATGTAAGCATGTGTGGCCATTATTGGGGACAGGGTGGCCCCCTCAGGGATCACTAAGGGAGGAAACGGTGGATAAGTTGTGGGGGGTGATTGTAGTGAATCAGGATAAATATCTTGATCAATTTCAATACATTGATCAATGGGCGAGAGCCCTAACAGAAAAAGCTGAAGATTTGCTGCAGTGTCAGGCTGAAATGGTCAGACTATGTGTATCCAGATCTGGCAGAAAGATTAAAGGGAGGAGAAGTGAGCAAGGAAAAATGCAGGCAGAAAGAGCAGAGGAATATCCAAGAAGGAGAAAAGTATTGACAGAGGACGTGGAGGAAGTAGTTAGCCCCCCCCGTATGCTCCATTGTGGCAGCCCCCAGCACAGCAGCCGCCCCCAGCGCAGCCCCTAGACCAACAGCAGCAGGGAGCTGTAAGAGGAGAGGGAGGTGGAAATCAGAGACGCATGAGCGATCCTGGGGCTAGACAGAAAGTTAGGAAAAGTCCCCCGCTGGAAGAAGGTAGTCGGAGTGAAGGAGAAGATTGGGATGATAAGGGGTTAAAGGAAGCAACAGGAGAAGAGCAGATGGGGGTGCAAACTTGTGCGGTGACAGCTAAATTGAAGGCTAGCAAGCAAGAAGTTACAGCACCTTTACGTCAGGTGGATCAGATAATAGTAAACCAGCAGGGGCAGGTGGAACGTCAGCCCCTTTTTCAATACGTGCCGTTTACTACTACTGATCTTTTAAACTGGAAACAACACTATGGGCCGCTGACCACTAAGCCCACTGAGATGGCGGACCTGTTCCAAACTATCATGTTAACACATAATCCAACGTGGCAGGATGTACAACAGTTGTTACGCTCTCTGTTAACTCCGGAAGAACGAGAAAAGTGGAAAGCCGCAGTTAGGCAGTGTGTGAAAGAGATGTTGCCAAATGATGTGGATGTGCAGCCGGAGGTGTTAGCCCAGGTGCCTGAAATGGATCCGGGCTGGGACCCTAAGGAGGAACAGGACCGGACACGTTTGAGGGACTATCAGAATTTGGTGGTGCAAAGTCTCAGAAGAGCAGGGAAGCCCCCAGTGAATATGTCTAAGCCATCTTTAGTGATGCAGGGAGCGGATGGAAGTCCGGAAAGTTTCCTGCAGAGATTGATTGAAGCGTATGAGTTATATACACAGGTGGATCCACGGCAGGGGGATAATGTGCGGATGCTGAATGAAAGATTCATAGCTCAAAGCTATGAAGATATAAGGCGAAAACTGCAGAGAGTAGAACGAGCCCTTGGGAAGAACACGACTGAATTGTTGGAATTGGCACGGAAAGCGTATGTAAATAGGGATAAGGTGGAAAAGAAGGAGAAAGAAGCTAGAATGCAAAAGAAGGCTGAATTATTGGCAGTAGCATTACAGGGAGGAATGAATTTGGACCCTAACCTAGGGGCTCCCCTGGGTCCTAACCAATGCGCCTATTGTAAAGGAGAAGGGCATTGGCAAAGGGAATGCCCCAGACGGATGATGAGAGGGAGAGGGATGACGAGAAGACCGGAGTTGGGATCAGGGATGCGTGGGCAGTTTGCGGGGAGAAGGGGAGAACGAGGAATGGGGGGGGCATGAATAGAGGATTTGGAGAAAGAGGCTTGGGGCGAGGTTTTGGTAGAGGAGCCAGAGGGGGTGCCGGACCAAGAGAAGCAGAGAGTATTGGATTGGCAGACATGGTGTGGTCGGACTGACAGGGACCGGGCTTGGAAGAACCCCCGCCTGAGCCGTTGGTTACAATGAGGATAGGGGGCCAGCAGACAACATTTTTAGTGGATACAGAAGCGGGTAGATCAGTTGTAAATAAGCAAATTGCAGCCCCTGGATCACGTAAAATCCAGGTTCAGGGGGTATCAGGACAGATTATGGGACGGCAGGTCCTAAAGCCTGTGATGTGTGATTTTAAAGGAGCTGAAATCCAGCATGAATTTTTGTATATCCCTGAATGCCCTATTCCATTGCTAGGCAGGGATCTGCTGAGCAAATTAGGGGCAACAATTTCTTTTGATGAAGGTAGTCAGAAAATGACCATAAGGCATTCCCCAGAGGAGATTTGGAGGTTGATGATAGGGAGACAGGTCGGAGAGAGAGAAAAGGATGAAAAGTGGAGGATGTTTGATGTGCCAGGTTTCTGGGCAGAGGATAATCCGCCAGGTTTTGCAGCACACCACCCTCCAGTGGTGGTTGAGCTAAAGCCGGGAGCGATGCCAGTAAGAATAAGGCAACGTCCCATTTCATGGGAAGCAATATATGCCATCTATGAGAGTATACAGAGATATTTGGAAGCAGGTATTTTGGTGCCTACTCAATCCCCATGGAATACCCCAATTATTCCAATTAAGAAGGCAGATGGGTCTTATCGCCCAGCTCAAGATTTGAGACCTGTTAACCGCCTAACAGTTACCTTACACCCAGCTGTGTCCAATCCATACACTTTGTTAAGTTTAATTCCACCCCAGGCGGGGTGGTTTTCTGTAGTTGATTTGAAGGACGCCTTCTTCACAATTCCTATTCATCCATCAAGCCAGCCGCTGTTTGCATTTGAGTGGGAGAACCCTCATACGGGCACAAAAATGCAATACACATGGACTAGGTTGCCACAGGGGTTTCAAAATTCCCTGACATTGTTTGAGACAGCATTGGCCAGGGACCTGCAGTATTACATGCCTCAGCAACTGGGAGATACAATTTTACAATATGTTGATGATGTTTTGGTGACAGGACGGACAGAGGATTTATGCTGGGATAATACTAAAATGTTGTTGGATTTGTTACTAGAGTGTGGGTATCGGGTATCAAGGAAGAAAGCTCAATTAGTGAAAGAGAGGGTGAGGTATTTGGGATACGATATTGAGAAAGGACACAGAGCTTTAGGACCAGAGTGGAAACAGGCAGTTTTGACGCTGGCCGAACCTAGAACAAAGAGACAACTGAGAAGCTTTTTAGGGTTGGCTGGCTTCTGTCGTATTTGGATCCCTAACTTTGCTTTGATGGCAGCACCCTTGTATGTAGCCACCAGGGGCGCCAATACGGAACCCCTCGAATGGGGGGGAGAACAGAAAAAAGCCTTTAAAGATATAAAAATTGCGCTAACCCAGGCTCCGGCGTTAGCCTTACCAAATCTGCAGAAGCCTTTTAATTTATATGTAGACACAAGCAGAAATATTGCAGTGGGGGTGCTTACCCAACCGCTGGGAAGTTGGCAACAACCGGTAGCATATCTGTCAAAACAATTGGATGGAGTAGCACGAGGCTGGCCACATTGTTTAAAAGTGTTGGCTGCGATTGCAGAATTAATTCAAGATTGCAATAAACTTACTTTTTCCTGTCCTATAATTGTACATTCCCCCCATGCGGTGCAGTCCATTTTGGACGCTAAAGGACACTTATGGATTAGTGGACAAAGATTGGCAAAATACCAGGCAATTATGATTGAGAATCCCCAGGTACATTTGGTAATGTCCAATAGGCTGAACCCTGCTACGTTGTTGCCAACGGAAGTGGATACACAGCATGATTGCATACAGGTATTAGAAAAAGTTTATTCTACCCGACCTGATTTAACGGATATCCCGTTACCCAATGCACAGTTTAATTGGTATACGGACGGATCCAGTTATATTGTAGATGGGTATCGGGTGTCTGGATATGCCATTGTAGATGATGAAGGAGTGGTGGAAAGCGGACCCCTAGGAAGTGGACATAGTGCACAGGTGGCTGAGTTGTGGGCACTGATACGTGCCTTAGAAAGGGCCAAGGGAGAAATATTGAATGTGTGGACAGATAGTAAATATGCATTCCTTACTTTACATGCACATGGGGCTGTTTATAAGGAACGAGGGTTTAGAGATTCAGCAGGGAAAAGTATTTTGCATGGACATCTTATTAGTCGCTTGATTGAAGCTGTGAATAAACCAAAGAAAGTGGCAGTGATGCATTGTAAAGGACATCAGAGGGGAGATGATAAGGTAGCTATGGGGAATAGAGCAGCTGATGTAGAAGCAAGGGAAGCAGCAAAGCAAGAGGGACCGCTGCCCGACTTGTCTGTTTGTGTAGCAATGGATTTAGGGGTTATACCCCCGGAAATCAAACCAACATATACGCAACAGGAAAGTGTGAAAGCAGTGACAGATTTGAAAGCTCAGGTTGAAGATGGGTGGTATGTATTACCAGACAGGAGGGTTTTCGTACCAGCCTCGATGGCATGGACACTAGCGCGCCTAGCCCATGAAACAACACACATGGGTAAAACGACTTTAGAACTAGCATTAGGAAGGGATTACTATATTAATGGGCTGGCCGGAGTTGCTGCCGGGACGGTTGCAAAGTGTGTTACATGTGCAAAGGTTAACCCAAGGCAAGGGCCCTTACTGCCCCCTGGTGCCATACCCCGGTCATACATCCCCATGGATTATATTATGATAGACTTTACTGATATGCCTAGATGTGGATTGTTTAAAGCTCTGTTAGTTATGGTGGATATGTATACAGGGTGGCCTGAGGCTTTTCCAACAAAGACCAAGCAGGCACGGGAGGTGGCAAGACTATTACTAAAAGAGATAATTCCCAGATTCGGAATTCCCAGTTATATCACGTCGGACAATGGTCCTGAGTTTGTTCATCATATTAATCAGGCAGTTGCAACGGCGGTAGGGATAAAGTGGCAGTTTCACAGTGCATTTCGTCCAGAATCAGGTAAATGTGCAGAAAGAATGAACAGGACTCTTAAGGAAAGAATTACTAAGATTTGTACAGATAGTCATTTAAAGTGGCCTGATGCTTTACCACTAGCTTTGTATGCAATCAGAAGCTCGCCAAGGGGCCAACACAAGTTATCGCCATATGAGTTGATGTATGGACGACCGCCAGGGTTGTTAAGAAGGAACTTGGCTGGGTGGCCGGATTTGGGGCATAAGGGGGGAGTTTGGAATATGGAAATGGTACAAGAACTTAATAAGCATGTTGAGAGGCTCCAGCGATATGTGATGGAACAAGTGCCCCCCCTGGTTAGTAACCCATTGTCACCCATTTCAACCAGGGGATCAAATATGTGTCAAACATTGGAAGAAGGAGCCACTGGAAGGACGATGGAAAGGACCTATTACCGTTATTATGACTTCTCCCCTTGCTATTAAGATTGCAGAATCAAAGTCGTGGATTCATTGGACATGAGTCAAGGCGGCGGCAGAATCTGGCTGGAAAGTGACCATGGATAAACAAAATCCCACTAAGCTAACATTCAAGCATGTTTAAAGACAGCTTTTTCTATTTTACATATAGGATACTTGGAGGTGTGATCGATTGTGGGGACCCGCAACAGATCAAAAGAGTGGACTGGATACCTGGGTTGGCGCATTATTTTGGAGGCTGATTAAAGACAAGCGGCTGAAGAACAAGGATCCATGTGGGAGGAGAGTTGGATGTGGGCGTGTTGGGGATTGGGGGTATTGGTCCTGTCGATTATTGTGTTTTACAGGTATAAACAGTGGTTTTGTGGACAACTGAAGAGCATCGAGGCACCAGCTACTCCAATCCCTAACTGCCCGGATCTTCTTCTGAACACCCACATAGTATAAATTGTCTGCTTATCAAAGAAATACTGGTTGTAATAGGTGAAAGGCGATTCTCGAATGTACCAAGATTTTTGTCTTTCCAATGTGTTGGTTTTGTAATTGTGGATTTGAGTGTTGTTGTTGCGCTCATTGTATAGATTGTGTTTTATGCACAGGGCGTTTGATTGAGTGTGACATAAAGATCATAGAAGAAGTGCTAGAGCACTATTTGGTGATAGGTTTGGAAACATCTTATTATACACTTAAGACTAGCCCCACTATTGAGATATCATTGAGAGATCGGAATAAAAAGGACTGGGAGGATGCAGAACATGGTGATTGTTGGACTGGGATTATGGATAAGTGGATGGGTAGTGGGACTACGAAGTGAGTCAGATATTCCCAGGATAGAAGCAACAAGCGAGGAGAATTGTGACCCGTGCATACACACTACATTACAGGGCACACGAGTTTCTAAAACCTTGATTTATCACACTCAAAAACCTGATGGGTGTAAGGAACACACACCCCGAACCTGCCAAGTAAACAATACCATATATCACATGTGTATACTAAAGGATAAGGTGCAGTGCTATAACCCAGCAGAAGCCAAACAAATAACTACTTATGAAATGTCAATATACACAACAGAATGTGGGAGAGAAGAACTTTTGAATAAGACAGAATTTAGGAAGTTGGGGAATCCAGTAGAGATAACATTTGATGCCTGTTTAGCTATTAATCGTAACTGTGATGTCTGGAAGTGAACATGTGGGACATTAGAATAGGAAAGAAGTTGCTGCCCTCTCAGCAATCACAGATTGGATAAACTTAACGGAGGAAAAGATATTGAATATTGAAGGATATGGTTTGGTTTATGGCTGGCATGCCTACCTAGTGTATGATAAGAAAGTAGATAAGACTTTTAAAAGTCATATATTAAGAAATGCTCTATTGCGTGTCTGGAAAAAGTATAAATATAAAATAAATGATAGGTTACCAATATGGACAGTACCCAGACACGCGATAGAGAACATAAATTTAGAGCAAAAGCAAGATAAAATTACATATAAGGAACTCCTTTATAAAGAAGGAGTCAGACTACAGTTAAAATCTATGGAACAATTAAAAGAAGAAGGGATTATTAAGACTTGGTTTCAATATGGACAGTTGCTGGCCAGATGGAGAGAAGATCAAAAAATTGGTATTTCGCAGCAGGATGAGAATCTGATAAAGCAAATAAGAGATGAAGGTCAAATGCACATAAAAAGGTTGTATAATGCATTACTGGAAATAGATTCAGAAACAGACTTAGTCAAGGATTGTATGATAAAATGGACACAAAATGTAGGTGAACCAATAATGATGGAAACATGGGAAAAGATATGGGTTAGAAATGTAAGAATTACACAAGCACAAAATTTAAGGGAGAATTTTTACAAAATGTTTTATAGATGGCATTTAGACCCAAAAAAACTAGCTTGTATGTATCCAAATTTACAACCCAAGTGTTGGCGATGTGAGTGTGAAGATGCTACATATTTCCATATATGGTGGACATGTAAAAAGATTAAGGCTTTTTGGATAAATATATGGTGGATTATTCAAAATATTTTGAAGAAAAAAATTAAATTTACACCACAGTTTTTTCTGTTGGGAATAGTTACGGATTGTACTGCAATAGAGACTAAGCTGGTTTTGAACTTAATAACGGCTGCCAGGTTACTGGTGGCACAGTACTGGAAGAAGGAAGATCCACCTACTATTGAGGAATGGACATTAAAAGTTGTGCATTTGGCGGAAATGGCAAAAATTTCATCATACCTTAAAGACCATTCAAATGAGAGATATATATCGGAATGGAGAAAATGGATTGATTACATACAGAAGAAGTATCCGAATAAGAAGATTCATATAGCTTATGAATGAAATAATATTAAGTAGTTTATATTTGTTTTTTCTGAGTTATAAGGAGTTAAGGACCTAGGGAGAATATGAAATGTAATAATTTGTTAGCATATTCTAGTTTTTGGTTTGTGAATGCTATACCCTGTGCTCGTTCTGGGAAGTCTAGGGAGGGGGGTGGGGGGAGGGAGGGGGAGGGAGGGGAAGGGAGGGTGGGCAGGGGAGGGGGGTTGAGGGGGGAAGGGTGGGAGGGGGTGAAAATGTTTGTATCTTTCATAAAACTTTTCAATAAAAAAAAAAAGAATAGGAAAGAAGTTATATGTTGGACAAAAAGTATATGTGCCGAAAGCAGGGAGAATGCAGTGATCGAAGCACATATAGTTATTGTCCATATTGGTCTTGTGCAGTTATGTGGACAGGAGATCAGCCAGGGGGTACCCAGAGATGCAAGTTGGAAAATGGGGTGGCTAGTAGCAACTGCCGACAGAATGAATGTAATCCTATAAAGATCACATGTATCCCGACAAAACTATGGAAGGAGGATTACAGATTAGGAATCTATGCTAAGGTAAAAGATCCCCTTGTAACCCTTCGATGGTATGTTACTAAGGTTACCAGAGCAACACATGATACAAAAGGATTGTTCTGGTCATATTATTTGGAGATGGAGAAGTTGAATATATCCGAAATTCCTAGTCATGTAACAAATACCTTTGTCAAATTGGCAGAAGACATAGCCCATACCCTGAATGTATCGAATTGTTTTGTTTGTGGAGGGACTAACATGGGAGAAAAATGGCCATGGGAAGCCAGGAATTAAATTATTCCAAAATATTAGAAATGGACCAGAAAGGTAACCTGTCATATAATAAGGGTAAGGCTGGAGACTGGACATTGACTACTAGTCTGGTAGGGAATGTGTGTTTTCAGAGAAAAATTGTGGCAGGCTGTCATCAGGTAGGAAACCTCATATGTACAGGCAAATGGGAAAGTAAGGTATGGTGGTCGGGAAGCGATGCCACAGAGGGAACTGATGAAATGGCTCTGTTTCTGGTAAATGGGCTATCCTTTTTAAGGGATCCAGATAATCAGACCCTTGAATGGCTGGCTCCTGATGGACTATACTGGATATGTGGTAAAATGGCATATGGGGTTCTACCAAAATCTTGGTGTGGAGCCTGTGTCTTGGGATTAATTAGGCCCGGATTCTTTTTGCTTCCCCTTAAAACTCGACAGGTTTTAGGTGTCCCGGTATATGATGAGGTGGGGAACTTAAGACAAAGAAGACATGTAGACACATCTGCAATAGGAAAAGTTAGGGTCGGAGGTAACCAACATAGTTGGGGAAGTGAAGAATGGCCTGCAGAGCGAATTATTGAGGTTTATGGACCAGCTACATGGGCGGAAGATGGCATGTATGGCTATCGGACCCCATATACATTCTGAACCGTTTAATTCATCTGCAAGCTGTGGTTGAAATCATCACCAACAAAACTGTAAAAGGTCTTACTCAATTAGCTAGGGAGAGTGTCAAATCAAGGACATATATTATGCAGAATAGATTAGCCTTAGACTACTTGTTAGCCAAGGAAGGAGGGGTATGTGGAAAGTTCAATTTGACTAACTGCTGCATAGAAGTTGATGAAAGCGGAAAGGTTATTAAGGAAATAACAGACAAAATGGTTGAAATAGCTCATGTGCCAGTCCAGACTTGGAAAGGCCTTAATTTACAGGATATGTTTTCAGGATGGTGGCCAAAGTTACCTGGCCTGCAGGCCATTTTTGGCCTGGTGGGATTAATAGCTGTAGGGTGTATTTTTCTCCCATGTATCTTACCTCTGTTTGTTAAGACTATTTCTAAAAGTCTATCCTTGCTGGTGGAACGTAAGACAACTGCTCAGGTGATGGCTATGTGGGATTACAAACGGCTCCAGCAGGAAGAGGACCTGGAGGTGTGACTCGTTTGGATAAGACAGATGAGTCACAAAGTGGGGTATGAGCCAGGCTAAGATTCAATATTGGGATAAAACTCAAATATTAGTAATCCAAATCTTTGGTCAAGACAGAAGTGCCTCTTCCGTGCCAAGGTGCTGAGATAACAAACGGTATTTGACGTAGGTACAGAATTGTAAAAGGGCAAACTGACCCTAAACAGATACATCCTGTTGTTTAATGTTTATTATACCCCAAATGTCATGTATATCCTAGAGAAGAAATACTGCTTCCCTTACTGTCCTCTTTACTGCTCTTGAGGCGCCTTTGAGCCCCTTATCTCCTCTTTTATTATGTCTTGAGCTCCAGAGCTGAGAACCTGAGCCTGTGGGAAAAGGGCTGTTATGTCTTTCCTAGAGATAGATTAAAGGGTAACCTCTACGTGTGAAATATCTCACTCTTCGTAATAACTTTGCCTTTATACTGTATAAATATCTGGCCGAAAGCAGCCATCATTGTTCAGACCCTTTTCTTGTCTTTGGACTGTTTGAACCAGTGCACAATAAACTCTTTCCTGCATCGAAGAGCTTGGCCTAGTCTCCGTCTTTTCTCCTACAACACTAACTCCCTTCTTTTGTGTTTTGCAGGTGGACTCCTGGTAGAGGGGGCCGCCTGTTGAGACTCATGTTCGCTCGACACATCTGAGGATAGGAAATAGCTGGGGTGTCAGAGATGACAGCCATGGGAATGCTGGGGCGTCGGAGAAGACAGCCATGCACGGAGATGCATGGAGGCTGTTACCGGCTGGAGATGGGGGGGGGGTATGGGGCTGCACGTTGGTGGTGGGGGTGCTATGGTAAGTTAGGCGGTTGGTCACCCCGCGGCTGGGATAGACGTTCGCGGTGGGATTCCCATTGCTTTGGTGGGAAAGGCGAGGCGAGGAGCAGATGACGCTGCCCTTGCCTGATATAGAAATCAGGAAGTACACCCGATTGGCTGCGAGGGTGTCGCGGGATATTTAAAGGGCGTTGGGAGGTGGCGGCTCCCAACGCCGACTTCATGTTTGTTAACAACACTTGAGCTTGACTCTACCCGACTGGACTCGAAGATTAAACCTGGTTTGGACTGTAACCCTGTTTTGAACTCGTTATTCTCGACTGAGTATTCCGGTTTGGTGAGCAAGCCGAGACCTCGTGGTTACATAGAAGACAGAGAGACAAACAAAACAAACAAAACCCCCAACATTCCTATTTATATATTTCCCTTTTCTTTCAAGTACCTTTATTTAGCCAAATTTGTCTCCTGGTGTTATCTCTTAGCAGAGCCCACTTTTTTACACAATTTTCTCAATTTCTTTATTCTCATGCCAGCTAAAACTGGCACCCGCCTGGCGTCCCAGGCCTCAAGCAATGCTTCCAGGGGGCTACCCTCCACCCGCGAGCTACCACTTCCCATGACCCTTGGAATGTACGGTTAACTTTGGCTTAGCCGGGTGGGTCACCTGCAGTTTTCAGAACACAAAAAAAATTCTGGGAAGGACTTCGATTCCCTCACGAAGTATGGGCCCCTTCCTACCGAGGGAATTCACCTGGATTTTTGGATCAAAAAGGTAATCCGTGAGGACCAACTGCCCCCTGCAGTGGTATCGGCACCTCCTTACTCTATTTGCAACTAACAGGGCTATGCTTTCTTGAAAACACTGGAGATTCCCTTTACTTTTTATTACCCTTTTCACTTTCACTTGACATTTGCTCGGCTTCCGTTCCTTTTAAACACAAAGTCCCACATTCAGCGACTCCCCCCCCCCACTTTCTCTATCCCACCGGTCATGGCTTGGTGGAGCTAGTGGTAGGCAGAGGTGCGGCTAGAGGTCGCTCAAAGAGGTGGAATCAGACTGTTGTCCGGGTGGAATCCCACACACACACTTCCTCCTTCCCTAACAGAAGGTCCTGTGCTCTGGCAAAACCCCCATGCTCTCCAGACTGTTGGTCTTTCTGCGGTTAGGAAATGCACAGAGGAAGCAAGATCCAGCTGTGATTGGGAGAAGGGCCTTCACTCACACACATGCAGGCATACACACATTTCCCATGCTTTTCCATGCTTTAAAATTAAAATTTAGAGGTACTTACCTTCTTTCCAAGTAGCCTTTGAGCTCAACACTCAAAACCCCTTTAAAACCTAGTTCCAAATGGCCAAGGTCCATGAAAACTTACCCACAGACTCAATGGGTCTGCTGCTAGCAAGGGAGGCTTACCTGGGCCTGGTCCATTGGTTAGGTTAGCTTGGAGTCCCTGTTACATATAAATGCCTAACATTGCTTCCCCATGGTAGAGTAAGGGTTAACCCCACCCATCCACCTAGACCTTCCCCGATCCCTCCTTACCTTGGCCCCGCCTCCCAGGTATATAAGGTGTGGTCCAGGGACCCAGATGTACTTCCAGACGTATACCTGTAACAGAAACATCTGATTAATAAAGAACTCTGATTCAATTGCATTTCGTGTTGGAGTCATTGGGTAAGATCCTTGGAAACACTTCACAGATTGGTAGCAGAGGATGGTTTACCCACAACTCACAGAAATGGCAGAATCAGGAACCCAATCCAAAGCAGAAAACAGGATGTTCACCAGAGCCTACACAAAACAGATGGAGGAGCTGCAGGCTCTCAAAGGCACCACAGCAAGAATCGACCCGAACGAGCGTGAGCAGGAACATGACCCGAACCTACTGCTCTGGGACGAGGAACTGAGAGAGGAAACCTGCAGCAGCGAGAGAACAGAGCCACCGGGCAGAGATGACTTCCGATCGACCATTCTGAAGTTGCTGGAAGTGCCCGCCAGCAAAGAGGAGCTCATCGCAAAACTCCAAGGCCTTCTGTAAAAAGAGAGAGGAACATAGAGATAAATCCATACAGACTAGCAACTAGCATTCCCCCGGCATATTGCGAGTTCTCTCACCTACAAAACCATGGACAGCTCCAGACTGTGAGTAATTTACCATACAGCTCAATGACTTTGCCAGCTGATTTCCACAAACTAAAACTAGATGGGACTAATTTCTTAGAATGGAATCATCAGCTCCAAATTATCTTTCTAAGGGAAAATATGTTATTTTTACTTAATGATCCACCTAGAAAACCCTGGACCTTTGATATAGATTGCCTGCACCACAGGGCTTATTACTTGTTTTTGTTTTTTTTTTTTTTATTGCAAAAGTTTTACAATTACATTTTCACCCCCTTTTTTCCCCCCCCCTACCCCCCCAAACTTCCCAACCTCCCCAGCCCGCCCTAACCCTCCCCTCCCCCCAGACTTCCTAGTATGCTCATGTCAGATAAAAGGAAAAAACCCTCCTTTGTATATAAAACTTGAACCCCTCCCTCCCCCTTACAAATTTTCATCTTCATTACATTAACCTATTTCTATCTTGGTATATCATTTTCAGATAAATTTTCATCCTGATTACCTTAAAAATATTTCTATCATAATGTAACATTTTCTAACAAATTTTCATCCTTAACCTTAGAATATTTCTATCTTAATGTAACATTTTCTAACAAATTTTTATCCTCAACCCTAAAATGTTTCTATCTTATATAACATTTTTAAATAAAGGCTATTTGATACTTCCTAGTTTGATATTTATGCTGAACATAATTTATCCACTTCTTCCATTCCCATTCATAAGTCTCTTGAGAACAATCTTTTAAATATGCTGAAATCTTCGCCATCTCCGCAAAACTGGCCATCTTCAAAGTCCATTCCTCAATCGAAGGCAGCGCTTCATTTTTCCAGTATTTACCTATCAACAATCTTGCTGCAGTTATCATGTACAATATCATTTTTGTTTCCCCCAATGTAAAACCCTTAACTATACCCAATAAAAACAGTTGTGGAGAAAATTGAATTTTTCTCTTCAAAACATTCTGCATGACCCACCAAATTTTTACCCAAAAAGCCTTAACTTTCTTACAGGTCCACCAAACATGATAATATGTAGCGTCTAAGCAGTCACATCTCCAACATTTAGGCTGGGCACTAGGGTACATACACGACAATTTTTTTGGATCTAAATGCCATCTATAAAACATTTTATAGAAATTTTCCCGCAGATTCTGCGACTGTGTAAATTTAACATTCTGAACCCAAATTTTTTCCCATGTTTCCAACATCACTGGTTCCTCAAAATTTTGTGCCCACTTAACCATGCAGTCTTTAACTAGTTCAGTTTCTGAATCCCTTTCTAACAAAACATTATAAAGTCTTTTAATATGCATTGGGCCTTTCTCTTTTATATGTCTAACTAATTCTTCCTCATACATCATAATACCAGTTTTTTGGTCCTCTTTCCATCTCAATTGCAGTTGATTATATTGTAACCAAGTTAAATTAATCCCTTCAGCCAACAATGTCTGTAATGTCTTCAGCTGCCATCTGCCCGCATCTGTAAAAAGAACCTCTTTATATAAAAACCCCCCGAGTGACATTATATTTGTATTCCACAAGGTATGACCAAGATCCAGCCATAGCGGTATTTTATAATTCCAGTTGTTTCGGTGCTTCTTCCAAACTCTCAGCAAAGAATCTCTAAGTATATGGCTTTTAAATACTTTATCCACTTTGCTGTCATAAAATAAGTAAGCGTGCCATCCAAATTCCAAATCAAAACTTTCTGCATTCAATATTCCAGTCTTTTTTCCTCCAAACCAATCACTTACTAAAGTCAAAGCTGTTGCATCATAATATAATTGTAGGTTTGGAAGTTTGAGACCTCCCCTTTCTGGGATGTCTTGCATAATTTTCATTTTTACTCTTGGTTTTTTCTCGTTCCAGACAAATTTGTTGATACCAGTTTGCCATGCTTTTAGTTGTTTATCATTTTTGAGCACCGGAATCATTTGAAACAAAAAAAGAAATCTTGGCAAAATGTTCATCTTAACTGCTGCTATTCTTCCAAGTAGAGACAGCTGCAGTTTTTTCCAAATCTCCATATCTTTTTGCACCTCTCGCCACAACACCTCATAGTTATTTTGAAACAATTTCATATTTGATTCTGCAACCTGAACTCCTAGATATTTTACCTTTGGTACAATCTCAAAACCTGCCCTCCTTTCTAACTCCAGTTTACGATCTTGTGTCATATTTTTAACTACCATCTTAGTTTTTCTCTGATTCAATCTGAAACCTGAAACTTTACCAAAGTCTTGTATAATGTCCTTCATCTGGATTATCGATTCCATTGGCTGTGTTAGGGTAACAACCAGATCGTCTGCAAATGCCTTTATTCTGTAATCCTCTTGCCTTATCATTATACCTTTCAATGTGTTAGAATCCCTTATTGTATTTAACAAGACTTCTAGTGTTAAAATGAACAACAATGGGGACAGTGGACATCCCTGTCTTGTACCTTTTTCAATTTTAAACTCTGTTGTCAAACTTCCATTGATAATGATCTGTGCCTTTTGCTCTTGATAAATTGCTGAGACCGCCTGTATATATTGGTCCCCAAAGTCCATCTTTTTTAATGTCTTTAATAGAAAATTCCAATCCACTCTATCAAAGGCCTTCTCTGCATCCAGAAAGACCAGCACTGCAGGGATCTGTTTATTCTTCTCAAGATATTCCAATAAATCTATTACTTGCCTTACATTGTCCTTCATATGCCTATCCTCAATAAATCCCGCTTGGTCATGATGAATCACCTTTTGAATTACTGGCATCAGTCTGTTGGCTAATACTTTTGCGTAAATTTTATAATCCGTATTCAAAAGAGATATTGGTCTGTAATTCTCCGGTTTTTTGGGACCTGCTTGCTCTTTTGGTATCAAAGAAATATAAGCTGTAGTCCACGATGGAGGTACTTTTCCCCCTTGTTGTATGTTGCAAAATAAGTCTCTGAGTTGTTCCACCATTTCTGCCTGTAAAGTTTTATAATACACTGCTGTCAGACCATCCGTTCCAGGAGCTTTGGCTGTTTTTAATTGTTTTATTGCTGCTATTATCTCCTCCTCTGTTATGGGATAATCCATTCTTTCCTTTTGTTGTTCAGTGATTTTTATAACTCTTTTATTGTCCAAATATTTTTCTATAAGTCCATTCTGCACCTCCTCTCTGGCATATAGTTTAGTGTAATATTGAAGAAAGGCTTCTTTTATTAAATTCTGTTGAAAAACTTCTTTCCCCCCAATATCAACACTATCAATAGTCCGTATGCTTTGTTTCTTCCTTAATGTGTAAGCCAACCACCTGCCTGGTTTATTAGCATTGCAGAATGTATTATGCTTCGCATATTGTAAGTTTGTTGCAACTTGTTCCGCTATAAGCATTTGGAATTGGTCTTTCAGAAGTTTTATAACACTAAGTATTCTTTCATCTGTTGGGTTTTTAATAAGTAACTGTTCTTTGTCCTTTATTTCTGCTTCCAATTCAAGTCTTTTCTTTTGTCGAATCCGCTTATGTTTAGAGTTCATATATATAAGCACCCCTCTCATATAAGCTTTGCTTGCGTCCCACACAATTTCCATTGGGGTGCCTTTGTTCAAGTTCATTTCAAAAAACTCTTTCAGGTGCTTTTTAAGTTCTATTATATTTTTCTCATATCTAAACAAGTTTTCATTTAATCTCCAAGAACGTCTCTCATTCTTACATGTCTCAATTTCTATCCAGACTGGACTGTGATCAGTCAAGGTTCTTGGCAGAATCTTTGTTCTTTTTGTCCTAACAAGTAAGTCATCAGACAACAAAATAAAATCAATCCTGGAAAAGGATCTATGTCTATCAGAAAAGAAAGTATAGTCCAGTTCTTTTGGGTTATGTATTCTCCAAATATCTTTTAATTCCAGGTCTTCTTTCATATCAAAAAAAGTCTGTGGTAATCTAATTCTTGATTTTGCCAAAGTCTTTTTATCTAATTTAGAGTCAATTACTCCATTCCAGTCTCCCATAATTAAAATAGATCTATAATCCCATTGAAGTATTTTAGTATGCAGCATTTTATTAAAATAGTCCTGTTGTTGATTAGGAGCATAAATTCCTATCAGAAGAATTTGACTATTAGCAGAAAGTAATTCAATTGCTACAAACCTACCATCTTGATCAGCTTCTATAAGTTTGGCTGTTAATTTTTTGTTTACATAAATAACCACACCATTCTTTTTTTGGTTAGTTGAGGATATAAAATGTGTTCCTAATTTGGAATTTTTCAAATAGTTTTGATCTTGAACTGTAATATGCGTTTCTTGTAAACAAATTATATCATTATTATGTTGTTTTAAATATGCAAATATTTTCTTCCTTTTTTGTGTTGCATTCAACCCATTCACATTCCAAGATAAACATTTAATCATCCTTATTCTCCTTCTGGAGCGAAGCGCAGAACCTTAGGATGTCATCTGAGATCCTCTGTCCTGCTTTTCCCACAGCCCCAGCCTTGTCTTGACTCTCCTGCTGTAACTTTTCTTTAAGTTCCTTGGCTTTTGCTCGAGTTATACGCTGATCCTTAACTTCAGCCGCCCAAGCCAGCTCCGAGATTGGAGAAGGTTCCAGCAAAGGCTCATCCAAAAAGCCTCCTTCAGCACCCTTCAGCTCTGCTAATTCCTGCTTAGATTGTTGTTCTTTAATCTCCAAAACTGTAGATGTGCGTGGGGATGGAGTTCTTTCTTTAAAGATGTCATTATAAAATTGCTCCGCCTTCTCCACAGTATTCAGACGGTGTTTCTCTCCCTTATATCTCAAAATTATGCCAGTTGGGGCGTCCCAACGAAATGGGATTTGATTATTCTGCAGTTCTTTAACAAGAAAACCATACTCTTTTCTAGATTTCAACATCTTGGGTGGGAGCTCCTTGTAAACTGTAATCTTGGATCCACTCACTTGCACAGAAGTGAGAAAAGATTTTTGCAAAATGTCATTTCTTATTGCTCTATCTGTAAAATATATGACCACATCTCTAGGCAGTTGTCTTTGTCTGGCCACCCACGAGTTAACTCTATAGATTTTATCTATTTTGCAAAAAACCATCTCAGGTTCAACTTTTAAAATCACAGCTAGGGCTTCAGCACAGATCTGTCTCAAATCTTGTCTCTCCTCTTCTCTAATTCCTCGAAGCCTTATAGCAAATTCCATTGCACGAAATTGCATCATAACAATATCATTCTCAACTCTCTGCATCTTGTCATCAACATCAAAAAATTTATGATCATTATTTTTCATCTTAGCATTAACTTCTAATTTAAATTCATCCACTTTTGTCTCAACTTTCATAATAAATCCTGCCAGACCAGACGCCACATCCGTTATTTTTTTGGTCACCATCTTTTGGCTCTGCTGCATTTCCTGCATGATTTCCTGTTGTGACTTTTGAATTTTTTCATCTATTTTATTTATTTTGTCATCCATGTCTTGAAATTTCTCATCCAAAATATTTGAGATGAATGCTTTTAATTCTCCCATATCCAAATCTTTTTTTTGGGCTTGTGACTGCGTATCCTGCTTACGTGGGGGGGATCCCCCCCCTGTTTTGCCTTCCTGCTTTTTTGAAGCCATCCTGCCACGTAAGCTAGCTTTCTTAAAAAGGGAGGGTCCGCCTCTTCTGCCACCTCCACAATACCTTCTAAAAAAGTCCCCCAGAATTACTCAAAGCAAAGCTATAATGCAGCAAAGACAAGTAAAAGGGAGAGATTTTCCTCTTATTTCTGTTGCAGCCGGAGCAACTCTGTAACAACTTTTTAACTTTGTAGCAAGACAAGATAACTTCACCAATCCACACCCACTAATTCATTTGCTGAGCGCCATATTTTTTCAATCACTTTCACTCATTCCGAGACTTTCACTTCAGTAAAAAAGTTCAGCAAAGGACTAATACTTGCAGTTCAAAGTTTCAGGGTTCAAGTGGATTGCGGATGTTTATTTGAGTTATTTCCTCGCTCTTTAAAGGTTTCCTGAGGTCGGCTTGTTCCGCACAAGCAGAAGACGTCCCACGCCGCCCGGAGTTTCAGCAGGTTGTAAGGGAGCCGCGCCTGCTTCCTCCCCAGAAACAGTTCCCTGGGGGGGTTGCAGGGGCTCTACCTGTGCCCTGCTGCCTCTTCTTCTTCAATCCTATGGATTTCGAAGATTTCGAGCCGCTTCGCAATCAGGAAGCGGCTCTACAAGCGGCGGGGGTGGCGGTGCCAAAAGAAAGCACCGTCGCCGCCGAAGACGAGGAAACCGGAAGTCCAGGGCTTATTACTTGTTAATGGCAAGCCTATCACCCAGCCTCTACCCCAGCCTTGGCCACTACTTGACTGTGGCCGAGATATTGCAAAAAATATTTAACTTATTCTATAGCAAGAGTGCAGCCACAACCACCAAGATCTCTAGAGAGTTCTACTCAGCCAGGCACAAGGCCGGAACTCCCATGGGTGAACACATCCTAAAACTAAATGCTACCAGGGCAGAACTTATACAAAGGGGGGAAACTATCTCTGAAGATAGTATGAAGAGAATAATAATAATAATAATAATAATAATAATAATAATAATAATAATAATAATAATAATAATAATAATAATAATAATAATAATTTTATTTCTATACCGCCCTTCTCCCGAAGGACTCAGGGCGGTGTACAGCCTATTTAAAAACACAAGACAAAACAACAATTTAAAATTTAAAATTATTAAATAAATTTGGCTCCATTTAAAACCCCAGAAATTTAAAATACCCCAATTTAAAATTATCATGTCGATAGCCCGGCCTGGCAGAACAACAGGGTAATATAATTATAAATTCCCTGGACTCTAGTTGGGAGAACTTCATAATGCAACTGGATAGCCTCAACATAGAGCACCTCTCTTTAGAAACACCAACAGGCTGATAGCGGAGGATAGCTTAAGAAGGGACTGCTCCACGAGCCGCAGAGACAGTAGACCAATAAAAAGGGTAGAGTTTCAAACCAGGGATCACAACACCCCCGAATGCTTCACCTGCAGCTCCAGAAATCATTATAAGAGAGATTGCCCCAGAAACCAAAGGGACAGAGACTACAATCACCACAGGGAAAGGCAAGGCCGGAAGTCAGGGTTTCCAGACAGGCACTCACCAGGCAGCAGATTCAGGTGCAGGGACTCCCCCAACCCCAGAGACAGGAGGGGACATAGGGACAGTTCCAGGGATAGTCAACCAGGGTCACTGTATGGCCTTGGGGACCATCAACCCACACACACGCAGCCAGGGAAAGGGAACACGTGGCTCATCGATTCAGGAGCCACCAACCACACCACCACCAACAGGAACATACTAACATCATTTGCACCAAAGAAGTACCACATTAAGGTAGCTAATCAGGACAAGGTATTGGTAACGGGAGAAGGGAACACACACATAAATGGGATAGGGAGAATAGAGGGGGTACTGCTCATACCCGAGATACCTCACAATATACTGGCTACACTCAAGCTCAGCAAAGACTTGGGCATTGAGACGACTTTTAAGGGAGGAAAGGCATACATGACAAAAGGCAATAAGGACATAGGCAAAATCATCATCGAAGGGGGGCTCACATACTTACAACCCCAAGATTACCCAAACACAAATGCACAACCAGAAAATAGGGAAGGCAAAACAAGTACCCCCGGGGAGACAAAAGAGGATAAGGCTGGGCACACCACTGAGGACAAACACACTTCTGACACAGCACACAAGGGGAGGCCATCTATTGGCAAACCCATCCATGATGAATGCGCCCATCTACTTCATAGGAAGTTGGGCCACACCAGTTTCCCAATTGTACAAAAAATGACTGAATGTTCAAATGGTTTGCAAGTAAAGAACTGTAACAATTACCTAGAGTGTTCTGTGTGCAAATGTTCTAAGCTAAAAACAAAACCTAAACCAAAAAAGGCCTCTCGCACCACCAATTCGACCTTTCAATTAGTACACATGGATTTGGTAGGTCCCATGAAAACCTCTATTAAGTACAAAAAGAGGTTTTTTCTAACTATAGTTGATGACTTCAGTCGTTACGGGTTCGTATACACACTCAATCACAAAAATGAGGTGTTCCAAAAGTTCAAAGAATTTTACAGGAGGGTAGAAACACAACACAACACCAAAATAAAACAAATAATGACAGATAGAGGGTCAGAGTTCCTATCAAGGGACTTCTCCAATTGGATAAAGAAACATGGAATACTACATTTTACTTCTTCGCCGTTTTCCGCATTCCAGAACAGAGTGTTGGAATGAAGGAACGGTGTATTACAAACCATGGTAAGATGCGTATTAGAAGACGCAGGGCTGGGGCAACACTTCTGGGCAGAGGCACTCACATACTCAAACTACACCCTGAACAGACTATGGTCAAGTGTGGTAAACAAAACTCCCTATGAGGTTATGTACAACAGGAAACCCCAAATAGCTCACCTACACATATTTGGGGTAACAGCGGATGTACATATACCGAAACAATTAAGGCGAAAGGGGGACAAGGTATCAAGGAGACTAAGATTTATGGGATACGAGTCCGGGACAAAAGGGTACAGGTTTATTGACAAGGACAATTGATCTGTCCCCGTCCCCCCACACACACACAACACAGCCAGCCAAGGGTTAAGGAAACACTTTGGAACGCACCCAGTTCTTATCTCCCACTTGGCAGCGATAGACACACCATCTGCGAAGGGACTTTATTTCCACAAACAGAAAGCAAAGATACGAACGTTCACAAAAGTCCAAGCAGAAATAATATTCCTCCCAGCAGTTCCGGACGAGGCTTTAGTGACTATCCAAGGTTTACTTTGTTCGTCACAAAGATCCTTGACCACCACCCTCTATTATATAGTCTCTGGGGTGTGGTCCAGTGACTCAGTTCTAATCCCTAGCACGCCTCCTAAGCTGCTGCAAACGTTTATCACGCCTTCAGAGGCGTGCGTCCAGGAATGATGTTTCATTATCACTCTGATCCGAATCAGCTGTCTCCTCTCCCTCGGCCGGCACTTGAGACAATGCCAGAGGGGAGGGGCCTGGAGAGGGAGGCCTGGCTGACTCCTCTTCCTCATGCTCGGAGCTTTCTTCCTCCGATGGGACAGGCTCAGAGGGCGGGGCCACAACACTATCCCCCACTGCAGGGCCCTTCCCCCGGGTCTGACGGTCGGGATGGGGTCGGGACGGGAACTGTTCGTGGAAAACCCGCACCAGGTCAGGGGCCTGAACGGCAGACGCGTCCACCCAGGTGAAATCCTCGGGCCCGTACCCCTTCCAGGCGATGAGGTATTGGAAGCACGCCTTCAGCCAACGGGAGTCCCGGATACTGTCCACCTCGTACGTCGAGGCGTCGTCCTCGTCGGCTGCGGCTGGGGGGGCAGGCGTCGGTGGGCGGTGGAGATGGCTCGCGGGGGCCTCAGGGACCAGGAGGGACCGATGAAAAACAGGGTGGAGCCGCATGGAGCAGGGTAGAGTCAACTGGTAGGCCACCGGATTGATGACCACCTCGATAGGGAAGGGACCGATAAAGCGTTGGGCCAGTTTCCTCACCGGCCGGTCCGTGGGGAGGTGTTTCGTGGACAACCACACCCGATTTCCTACTTCCAGCGGTGGCGTCGCCCAGCGGGCGCGATCGACGAACCGTTTATAATCCTCTTTCGCCCGGATCAGCTGCCGCCGCACCAGTTGCTGCACCGCCTGCAGCTCCAAGAGGAAATCCCGGGTCTCGGGAACAGGGGAGTCCATGATGGTCAACGGGAAAAGCCGTGGATGGTATCCGACGTTGGCATGGAACGGGGTCATCTGGGTGGAGGTGTGTTGGGAGTTATTAAAAGCGAACTCCGCCAGGGGAAGGTACTCGGCCCAGTTGTCCTGCTGCTGGTTGACAAAACAGCGGAGGTACTGCTCCAGTATGCCGATGACCTTCTCCGTGCCCCCGTCAGTCTCCGGATGGTGCGACGACGACAGGCACACCTGCACCTCCAGCGCGGCCATCAGGCTTTTCCAGAAGCGGGCCGTGAACTGGGCCCCGCGGTCCGAAACCACCCGGTCCGGCAGGCCGTGGAGGCGGAAGATATGTTGCAGGAACAGGCGAGCCGTGGTGCGGGCCGAGGGCAGGCCGCGGCACGGGATGAAATGTGCCATCTTCGTGAGCGCATCCACCACCACGAGGACGGTCGTGTACGTAGCGGACAGGGGCAGGTCTGTCAGGAAGTCCATGGAGATGGCTCCCCACGGTCTCTCCGGTGTCGGCAGCGGCTGGAGGAGTCCGGGAGGGGGGCCGGACGCGGCTTTGGCCTGTCGGCACGTCACACAGGACGTCACGTAGGCGTGCACGTCGTGCCGTACCCGAGGCCACCAAAAAGTCCGCGTCACCAAGTTCAAAGTCTTAAAGAAGCCGAAGTGCCCCGCCGCGGGATTGTCATGACACTGGTTCATGACGAGGGCTCGGAGCGGACTCGTGGGCACATACAGCCGACCCCGGTGTCTGAGCAAGCCCTCCTCCACGGTCCATGGGGACGCAGGGCCGACGTCCACTCTCCGCTGCTGCGACCAGCCCCCCCTTCGCTGTGCTTCCAGCACCTGAGCCCGCAGGTCCACCGGTTCCTGGACCGCGGCCAAGGAGTCCGCTGGCAGCACCGTCCGGGGGGGAAGGGAGTCCTTGGGGCAAAAGTATTCCGGCTTACGGGATAGCGCGTCCGCCCTCTGGTTGAGGTTGCTCGGAATGTATGTGACGTGGAAGTTGAACCGGGCGAAAAACAACGACCACCGGATCTGCCGCTGATTTAACTTCCGTGCCGTGGTGAGGTGCTCCATGTTCCGATGGTCCGTCCGCACCTCCACCTGGTGTAAGGCCCCCTCGAGGTGATGTCGCCAAGCCTCGAACGCGGCCTTGATGGCCAGCAACTCCTTTTCCCAGATGGTGTAGTTGCGCTCGGAAGGGTTGAGTTTCCGGGAGTGGTATGCGCAGGGAAAAAGAGTGCCGCCATCCACCGGAGCCTGTAGCAGCACCGCCCCAATCGCCACGTTGGACGCGTCCGTCTCCACCATGAACGGACGGTGTGGATTGGGGTGCCTCAGGACTGGCTCCGTGAGGAAGGCCTGCTTGAGGACCTCGAAGGCCTGCTGCTGCGGGGGCCCCCACTGGAACAGGACCTTCTTCCGAAGGAGCTGGGTCAACGGCAAGGTCAGGGTGGCGAAGCCCGGGATGAAGGTCCGATAGTAGTTGGCGAATCCCAACAGATGCTGGACGTCCTTCACCCGACGCGGGGGTTCCCAACTGCGCAAGGCCTCCACCTTGCGCGGGTCCATCGCGATGCCCTCGGGGGTGATGATGTGCCCAAGGAACTCTATGGAAGTCTGGAAGAAGTAGCATTTCTCCAACTTCGCATAGAGCTGGTGCTCCCGCAGGTGCTGCAGGACCTGGCGGACATGCTGGAGGTGACTTTCCGGGGTCCGGGAATAGATCAAAATGTCATCCAAGTAGATCACCATGAACCGATCCAGCATGTCCCGGAACACATCGTTCATCAAGTGCTGGAAGACCGCGGGGGCGTTGGTCAACCCGAACGGCATGACGGTATACTCGAAGTGTCCATACCGAGTGCCAAACGCCGTCTTCCACTCGTCCCCCTCTCTCACGCGCACCAGGTTGTAGGCCCCTCGGAGATCAAGCTTAGTGAAGATCGAGGCCTCCCGCAACCTCTCCATCAGCTCTGGGATCAGCGGCAGGGGGGTAGCGATTTCGCACTGTGATGGCATTCAAGCGCCGGTAGTCGCAACACAGGCGCAAGTCCCCCGTCTTCTTTTTAACAAAGAGGACCGGGGCCGAGAGCGGGGAGGTCGAAGGCCGGATGAACCCACGGGCCAGGTTCTTTTCCAAAAAGTCCCGTAAGGCGGCCAGCTCGGGCTCCGACATGGATTACAGGCGTCCCGAGGGCAGGGGCGCGTTGGGCATTAGGTCCACCGCACAGTCGTAGGGTCGGTGCGGGGGCAAGCGGTCCGCCTCCTTCTCGCTGAACACGTCGGCGAAGGGCGTCAGCTCCGGAGGCAAGGAGACGTTTGGGGCAGAGACGTCCTGGCCGGTGCAGGTGTGGCGAAGGTGGTCGACACACTGCAGGCTCAGGAACGAGATGGCGTTTCTCGACCACGCCACCTGAGGGTCGTGCGCCCGAAGCCAGGCCATCCCCAGGACCAAGGGAAAGTGCAGATCCGCCGTTACGTAAAACTGGATCGCCTCCTCGTGGTTCCCAATGGCGAGGCGCAAGGGCTGGGTAGCGGTTTTGATGGGCCCCGCCACGAGTTCCCGCCCATCTATTGTTTCGACCCTCAACGGAGGGTCCACTGGAACCAAGGGGACTTTGTAATGGGCCACAAAGGCCTGGTCCATAAAGTTCGTGGTGGCCCCCGAGTCCACCAGCGCGTGCACCTGGAGCCCCTCCGACCGGTTAGCCAACAACACCCGGGTGTTCAAAATCAGGTGCCGAGGGGGCTCACAGTCCACAGCCGCCGACTCCGGCGGGGCATGGTCACGTGCCTGACCCAGAGTTTCCCCTAGGCCAGGCCTGGCCCGTTTTCCAGCTGGTCACGCCGAGACTCCGGAACAGGCTTGAGCGGTCCACTCCGCTTCCGGGGACACGAGGCGGCAAAATGTCCCACCTCGCCGCAATAGAGGCACAACCCCCCTTGACGTCTCCGCATCCGCTCCTGGGCCGTCAGTTGAGGTCTGGCTGCTCCGAGCTCCATGGGCTCCTCAGCCATCGCCACAAAACGCTGTGCGGTCCGGAGTGCTGTCGGTGCGAAACGCGGGGGTGCCGACGCTCTTGATGGTTCCGGAAGAGCCCGACGGGGCCGTCGCCGTTGCAGGCGGGCGTCGATGCGCAGGCATTGGGTCACCAGCGCGTCGAGGGTCGGTGGCGCCTCCACACGAACCAGCTCGTCCTGCATCTTGTCGGAAAGGCCATCCTGGAAGGCGTCCATCAGCGCCACCTCATTCCAAGCCGAATCCTGGCCTAGCAGTCGGAACTCTGCAATATAGTCGTGCAGGGGGCGCTTGCCTTGGCGGAGGTCCTTGATGCGCCTCGCTGCCGTCTGCACCCGGAGGGGGTCCTCAAACATGGTGTGCAGGTGTTGTAAAAAGCCCTGAAAGTCCAGGAGCAAGGGGCTATCTTGCAACAACAGGAGCGTGGCCCATCGGGCGGCAGTGCCAGAGAGGGAGCTGATAACAAATGCCACCCGAGCCCGGTCATCCGGAAAATCCTCCGGCCTCATCGCCATAAACAGTTGGCATTGTCCCAAGAATGCCGCAAACATCTCCTGCTGCCCAGAAAACCTATCTGGCACGTTCACTGGGCATCTCGGACAGGGAGGGGGAGGAGGTGGAGCTGCAGGAGCATTTCCCAAAGCAAGTTGGGCAGTTAGCTGTGCTACTTGCTGTTGCAGAAGCTGATTGGCCTCCAGCATCTGCTGTATCTGCTGCTGCAGCTGTTGGTCCATCGTGGGTTAACAATGGAGTATGGGGTGACGAACAAGATGATCTGTCCCCGTCCCCACACACACACACAACACAGCCAGCCGAGGGTTAAGGAAACACTTTGGAACGCACCCAGTTCTTATCTCCCACTTGGCAGCGATAGACACACCATCTGCGAAGGGACTTTATTTCCACAAACAGAAAGCAAAGATACGAACGTTCACAAAAGTCCAAGCAGAAATAATATTCCTCCCAGCAGTTCCGGACGAGGCTTTAGTGACTATCCAAGGTTTACTTTGTTCGTCACAAAGATCCTTGACCACCACCCTCTATTATATAGTCTCTGGGGTGTGGTCCAGTGACTCAGTTCTAATCCCTAGCATGCCTCCTAAGCTGCTGCAAACGTTTATCACGCCTTCGGAGGCGTGCGTCCAGGAATGATGTTTCATTATCACTCTGATCCGAATCAGCTGTCTCCTCTCCCTCGGCCGGCACTTGAGACAATGCCAGAGGGGAGGGGCCTGGAGAGGGAGGCCTGGCTGACTCCTCTTCCTCATGCTTGGAGCTTTCTTCCTCCGATGGGACAGGCTCAGAGGGTGGGGCCACAACACTATCCCCCACTGCAGGGCCCTTCCCCCGGGTCTGACGGTCGGGATGGGGTCGGGACGGGAACTGTTCGTGGAAAACCCGCACCAGGTCAGGGGCCTGAACGGCAGACGCGTCCACCCAGGTGAAATCCTCGGGCCCGTACCCCTTCCAGGCGATGAGGTATTGGAAGCGCGCCTTCAGCCAACGGGGCCTGGAGAGGGAGGCCTGGCTGACTCCTCTTCCTCATGCTCGGAGCTTTCTTCCTCCGATGGGACAGGCTCAGAGGGCGGGGCCACAACAGACAATAAATTTATTGTATCCAGAACAGCAGTGTTTCATGAAAACACAAACTGGTCAAAAATACATCTCAACGAAGTGTTGTCCAGGCAGGAAGTCACAGACAATGTAAGGGTCACGAGTAGACTAGACACAGCTGAAACAGAGGCACACGGGAAACACAAATCCAAACACCAAGGGGTAGCCACCAAGGGATGGAAAGAGGACCACCCCATCATAAAGATAGATGCACTCACAGAAAAGGAAGCCATATACATGCATGACACAGAAACACTACCCAACAGGCGCGTCAGACACAACAGGAACAAAATGACAAAAAGGTTTGAAGATTACGTACTTTCAATACACACAAACACCACGACACCCAACACTTATGAAGACATTCTTAGTTTGCCACGGGAAGAAAGGATTAGGTGGGAGGAGGCCATGGAGAAAGAGATGAACAGCCTGAGAGAGCTAAATGTGTATACTCCATCCAAGGTACCAGACAACAAGGTACCCATTAGGACAAAGTGGGTTTTTAAAATCAAGGAGCTCGAGGACAATAAGACACTGTACAAGGCTAGGTTAGTAGCACAGGGGTTTGTGCAAAAATACCCGGAGGACTACACCGATACATATTCACCCACGGTCAGGGCTGAGAGTGTCAAGAGCGCCCTGGTGATAGCAACAATTCTAGGACTAGAAGTTTACCAATTCGACGTGCAGACAGCCTATCTTCATGTGAAACTAGACAAAGAGATCTTTGTCAGGGCACCCCCCGGAAGAAACACACAGAAGGGGGATACCTGGTTGTTTAATAAGAGTCTGTATGGGCTGAAGCAATCTGGTAAGAGGTGGTATGAGTGCCTAGCAAAAATTCTCAGGGACATGGGATTCACAGCCACCTCCGCTGACCTATGCTTCTTCACCAAAAGGGAGGGCACATTCATTGAATATGTGCTTGTTTATGTGGATGATATTTTATACTGTGGCCAGCACAAACAGAAATGTGATGATTTCGCTGATAAGTTGGGGAAGCATTTCGCACTAAAAACTCTGGGGAAGGTAAACAAGTACTTGGGTGTCCAGATCAACAGAACACAGAAAGGGTTCAGAATCTCCCAAAAGGAGAAGATATTGGAACTATTACACAAGTGCAACATGAAGGATGCCAAGCCATGCGAAACACCCATGCAAATTGACTTTTTAAAACACATGAACGAAGAAGGTGAGACATTTAAGGACTATACCCTCTATAGGTCTGTCGTTGGGTCCCTTCTATATATAGCCAACTGGACTAGGCCAGATATCCTCCTAGCGGTCAACCTCTTGTCTAGGCACATCAGCAATCCAAAAATGTACCACTGGGAAGGTGTAAAACGCGTGCTCAGATACCTAAAATACAGCATGGATGCCTACCTAAGCCTAGAGCCAGTGAGCTCCAAAGAGCCCATATTAATCGGCTATGCTGATGCTGACTGGGCAGGCGACACGAAGAGCAGGAAGAGCACATCTGGTTATGTATTCCTCATCAACGGCTGCCCAGTGCACTGGTACACCGGGAAACAAAACCTGGTGGCCACATCTACAGCAGAAGCAGAATACATCTGCCTCTCCAAGGCAGCCAACAACCTGACGTGGTTTGATGACCTGCTCTCCAACATCTGGACTGAACCAGCCTACCCGATAATAATACATGAGGACAACAAGGCAGCAATAGATATATCCATGGCAGACGCAGTGGGCCAGAGATCAAGGCATATAGACATTAAGCACAAGCACGTCAGACAGTTAATGAACATTGGCTTTATCAAGGCCATACACTGCGAGACTGTTGAGCAAATCGCTGACATCCTGACCAAACCTTTGCAGAATAAACAGCACGTCTACCTAACTTCAAGACTAGGTGTACACACACAAAATACACACACAGCTCCAACTGTTAGGCATTTAGAGGGGGATTTGTTACATATAAATGCCTAACGTTGCTTCCCCATGGCAGAGTAAGGATTAACCCCACCCATCTACCTAGACCTTCCCCTGATCTCTCCTTACCTTGGCCCCGCCTCCCAGGTATATAAGGTGTGGTCCAGGGATCCAGATGTACTTCCAGATGTATACCTGTAACAGAAACATCTGATTAATAAAGAACTCTGATTCAATTGCATTTCGTGTTGGAGTCATTGGGTAAGACCCTTGGAAACACTTCACAGTCCCATCTGGGTCACCAAATTGTAGGAAGAAATATACTTCTGGGTTCTGCTCCAAGTGGGGAAAAAGACACTGGAAACATGGAGACTGCTTGGAAAGATGGTTTAATGGTGGACAGGATCACATGGCTTGAGTTCCTGAACAGAAAAAGGGCAGATACAGCGAGTCTCCGGGTTTTATGCTCTCTCTGGCTTTGAACTTCCTGGGACCCAAAAAGAGTATCCTGATTGATTGTCAGACTCCCAAGGGGTGGGGGTCTTAGCTAGCCTTGCTGGCTGATGTAATCTTCCCAGGTGCCATGTGGTGAGTTTCTGTCCTAGATGGGTCCCATTGTCTTGCAGATGAGGTCCATTGACAAAGATTGAGTTTCTGCCTCTGGCCCATTAACAAAAGGGTGGGGGGTTCCGCTGGCTCCGCTGACGACGAGGACGGTCTCCATAGACCGCCAGCCACCCGATCTGTTAAAACCGCCCTGACAGCGCTAAACTGCTGTCCGGCGGTTTGAAAAAACTCTCCTTCGGGCAAAGAAGGAGAGGAGAGTCGGAGGGGGTGGGTAGAGCTCCCCGAAAGTCACTGGATTCATTCCAGGGACTCGGAGGGTGAGAGCTCCCCAGTTCACCCCTCCCATTGCTCCGGATCGCTGGTGCCTCTGTTAATCAGAGCAAGACGTCTGCGTCCAACTCTGCCGGCAAACAGTGAGTTCTAATGATTTCTAACAAGGCAGACAGAGCTGAAGCAAGAGTGCAAGCTTTTTAAAAGAAACAGAACTTAACTCCGTGAATACATTGTTGCAAACGGAGCTCTCTCGAGCTGGAGGCTGGAGAGGAAGCCTTTGTTATGGGCGGAAGGGAAAGTGAAAGTTAAAAGGAAACTGCTTGTTAAGAGCCCTCTGCCTGAAGAGAAAACTGCTGGGGACTGAGTATAGCTTGAAGAGAGGATTGTTTATTTTGAAAAAACTTTGAAACATACTTTGTAAGACTGTTTACAAGATTTTGTGGCTGCAAAAGGAAAAAACTCTTTTTAAAATAAAATGGCTGCTAAACAACTAAAGCCACCAACTTCTAAAGGGGGAGGAGGTTCCCCTGTAGTGACTCAAAAACAACAACTTCCTGCTGATACACAGTCACAAGACCTTAAAGAATTTATAATGGGTGCCCTGAACAATCAGACAGAAATGATGAAACAATTTTCAGAGGAGTTAAAGAAAATTAAAAGTGTGGTGGAGGAAAAACATGATGAAATAAGAGATGACATTGTTTATGCAGTTTCAGGACTGGCTACTCATATGTTAAAGATTGAGGAGAGAGTATGGGAAATTGATGATGCTAACTTGGAGCTTGCAACTAAAGTAGGAGAGGTTATGATACAAACAGAGAAAGTGGATGATGAAATGGTTATGTTACAATACAGATCAATGGAATTTGCCCTCAGGCTGAGAGGTTTGAAAGAAAAGACTGGTGAAAATTTAAAAGATGTTTGTTCCAATGCTTTAGCAGAGCTAATTTCAGAAAGGCCAGAAGACGTGGTAATTCAAATGGATAAAATTTACAGGGTTAATTCCTGGCTGGCAAAACAAAAGCAGCTACCAAGAGATGTGGTGATTTATTTCACAACAAGGAGAATTAGAAATGACATTCTGCAAGCTTCTTATAGAAACAAGATTAAAGTGGATGGACAAGAGCTGGTGGTCCTGAAAGAGCTTCCTCCTAAAATGTTAAGAGACAGAAAGCAGTTTGGTTTTTTGGTGAATGAACTAAGAAATCAGCAGCTCCAGTACAGATGGGATGTCCCCTTTGGGATAATAGTGACATATGCTGGGCAAAGACATCGCTTAAACAGTTGGAAAGGCACAAGATTTTTATGTCAATGTTTTAAAGGCTAGAAGGCCACCCTCACCAGGGGGTGCTAGAAAGCAATTGGAAACGACACAACAAGAGAAAGATGGAGTGCAACCACAAACTTACGCTCAAGCTCTAGCTGGAGGAGCTAATTTGGAAGAAGATTTACTGTTGAGTGGGGGTCCACCACCAACCCTTGAGTCATTAACGATGATACAGCTGCCAAAAGATCAACGACTGACAAAAGCTACTTACAAACAACATCTGGCACGACAGCCTCAAGATTCAACCCAACAAGTTCAAAAAACACAAGCAGTGGGAGGAGCTAGGCCGAAGTCTAAAATGGCGGAGGAGGTTCAGCTGATGCTCTCAAAGCTTGGAGCACCAAGAGATGGCAAATAAATTCTTATCTTGGAATGTCAATGGTTTAAATTCTCCACAAAAAAGAAAGAAAATATTTCACTACTTGAAGCAATTTCAGAATGATGTTATTTGTTTGCAAGAAACGCATATTAAATCTTCAGATCAAAAGTATTTGATAAATTCGAAATTAGGTACACATTTTGTGACATCAGCACCAGAGAAGAAAAATGGCCTAGTTATATACATTAAAAGAGGCTTAGTGGCTAATTTAATTGAGGCTGATACTCAAGGTAGATATATTGCAATTGAATTAACAACACAGAATGGGAAGCTGCTTGTAATTGGAGAATACGCACCTAATCAACAACAAGATAAATTTTATAAACTTTTACATACTAAAATATTACAATGGGATTATAGATCTTTACTTCTAATGGGTGATTGGAATGGGGTAATAAATACCCAGAAAGATAAAAAAAGTCTTTCTAAGATATCCATGCGTGCTAAGTTGCCTAAATCTTTTTTTGATATTCTGGAGGATATGGAGCTCAGAGATATTTGGAGAGAAAGGAATGTATCGGAAAGTGATTTTACTTTTTTTTCAGATAGGCATCAATCTTTCTCTATGATTGATTTTATATTAACTACAAATGATCTTTTTTCTAGGGTGAAGAACACGAAGATATGTCCAAGATCTTTAACTGATCATAGCCCGGTTTGGGTGGAATTAGAGCAGGAAAGAGGGGAAAGGAGGTCTTGGAGGTTAAATGAGAATTTATTTAGATATGAAGATAACTTGTGTGAGCTTAAAAAACAAATGAAAGAATTTTTTGTTAACAATATGAATAAAGGAACCTCGATGGAGATGGTATGGGATGCGAGTAAGGCATATATGAGAGGAACATTAATTTTTTTGAACAATAAATATAGACTAAAACAACAAAACAGACGGAAAGAGATAGAGGAGGAAATTAAAAAGAAAGAACAATCGCTTATATCTAACCCGGGAGATAAAAAGGCAAAAGATATGATTAATATTTTAAGAGAGCAATTTAATATGTTATTGGCTGGGCAAGTAGCAACTAGCATACAATATGCCAGACATAATACATTTTGTAATGCTAATAAACCTGGGAGATGGTTGGCTTACACGATGAGGAAAAAACAAAAATCACGTGTTATAGACAAGATAGAATTTAGAGGTAAAGAAATTTATCAACAGAATTTAATAAAAAAGGCTTTTTTGGAGTTTTATACAAAGTTATATGCTAAAGATGTAATTCAAGATGTTGATATTGATAGATATTTAAAGATGGAGATTCCTGAATTAACACTGGAACAGAGAGAGAGATTGAATCAGCCAATAACTTCCGAGGAAATTGTTGGGGCAATTAAACAATTAAAAATAGGTAAGGCTCCAGGAACAGATGGATTAACAGCCGTCTATTATAAACATTTACAATCTGAAATGTTAGAACCACTCAAAATTTTATTTAATAAAATACAAGTAGGAGGAGGAGTACCACCTTCCTGGAAAACAGCTTTTGTCTCACTAATTCCAAAGGAGGACCAAAACTCCATTAAACCTGAGAATTTCAGGCCAATTTCACTTCTGAATACTGATTATAAGATTTTTGCTAAGATATTGGCTAATAGATTAATGCCAGTTATGCAACAAATAATTCATAATGATCAATCAGGGTTTATAAAAGGGAGACAAATGAGATATAATGTTAGACAAATTGTAAACTTACTGGAATACTTGGAAAAAAATAATCAAGTCCCTGCAGCGTTTATATTTTTGGATGCAGAGAAGGCATTTGATCGTTTGAACTGGCAATTTTTGTTTAAAATAATAGAGAAAATGCACTTTGGGGAATATTTTACACAATCAATTAGAGCGATATATCAGCAGCAAACAGCACAAATTATAGTTAATGGAGGTTTAACAGAGGCTTTTAAAATTGAGAAAGGAACAAGGCAGGGGTGTCCTCTGTCCCCACTATTATTTATTCTGACTTTGGAGGTACTATTGAACAAGATACGGGACTCAGAAAAATTGAAGGGTATTGTAATTAGACAACAAGATTATAGATTAAGAGCATTTGCAGATGATTTGGTTATTACCTTATCCCAACCTATAGAGTCGGTTCCATATATATTGGATATAATTGATCAATACGGGAAAGTATCAGGATTTAAAGTTAACCCACATAAGACAAAGATGATAGTTAAAAATATGACTATACTGGAAAGAGATAAACTGGCAAGATTAACAGATTTTGAAATAGTTAAAAAGGTTAAATATCTAGGGGTATACATAGCAGCTTCAAATACAAAATTATACAAAAACAATTATGAGGTTCTTTGGCAGAAGGTACAAAAGGATATGGAAAATTGGAAAAAATTAAAGTTGTCTTTATTGGGAAGAATTGCAGCAATTAAAATGAATGTCTTACCTAGATTTTTATTTTTGTTCCAAATGATACCTGTGCTTAAGAAAGATGAGAATCTGAGAGAATGGCAGAAAGGTGTTAATACTTTTATTGGGGCTGGGAAAAAACCCAGAATAAAAATGAAAATTATACAAGATACACGTGAAAGAGGGGGTCTCAAAATGCCTAATTTAAGATTATATTATGAAGCAGCGGTTTTATCACAAATTAGTGATTGGTTTAATTTAACTGAGGGGAGAATTTTGAATTTAGAAGGCTATGATTTGTTATATGGATGGCATGCCTATTTGTTATATGACAAAAAAGTGGATAAAGTATTTAAGGCTCATATATTAAGAAATGCTTTGTTGAGGGTTTGGAAAAAATATCAATATAAGTTAAATTATAAGATACCTGTATGGGCAAATCCTAGACATGCAATAGAAAATATAAGTATAGAACAAAAACAGGAGGTGATTACCTATAAAGAGCTTCTTATTATGGAAAGGGGGGTAATGTATTTGAAATCTTTAGATACACTGAGAGAAGAAGGTATAATTTATACATGGTTTCAGTACGGTCAACTTCAAGCTAGATGGAAGGAAGATCAAAAAACTGGCTTTGTGCAAAATGAGGAGAATTTGGTAAAACAAATTAGAGATCAAAAACAAATGCATATTAAAAGGTTGTATAATGCTTTATTGGAAATAGATTCTGAGACGGAATTGGTTAAAGACTGTATGATTAAATGGGCACAAAATTTTCAAGAGCCAGTAATGATGGAGACTTGGGAAAAGATTTGGATTAGAAATGTGAAATTTACACAAGCACAAAATTTAAGAGAAAATTTTTATAAAATGTTCTATAGATGGCACTTAGACCCCAAAAAATTATCATGTATGTACCCTAATGTGCAAGCTAAATGTTGGAGATGTGACTGTGATGATGCAACTTATTATCATATATGGTGGACTTGTAGAAAAATCAAAGCATTTTGGATAAAGATTTGGTGGGTGATGCAGAATATTTTTAAAAAGAGACTGAAATTTACTCCACAGTTGTTCTTAATGGGTATAACTACGGACTGTACAGTTGCAGAGACTAAATTGATTTTGAACTTGATAACAGCAGCAAGATTGTTGGTAGCACAACACTGGAAGAAGGACTTTTTGCCTACTATTGATGATTGGATATTGAAAGTAACTAATTTAGCTGAAATGGCTAAAATTTCAGCATATCTGAAGGATCACACACAAGAAAGGTATATACAGGACTGGAGAAGATGGATTGATTATATACAAAATAAGTATCAGACCAAAAAATATCAAATAGCTTATGAATGATTTCTTTTATTTGTATAAGCGCTATATAAGTGATATTAGAAGTATTATGTTTAAGAAATAAGATTTTATATATGGGGGTTAAGAATTTTTTTTTTAGGGGGTGTTAGTTTGATGATTGGTTATGCAGTTTAGTTTATTGTTAAAGGTCAATAGAAATACCTTGTGTTCTGCTCTGGGAAGTCGGGGAGGGGGAGGGGGGTTGGGAGGGAGGGTTGTGGGGAAATTGTGTTTGCTTTAAAACTTTTTCAATAAAAAAAAAAAACAAAAGGGTGGGGGCAGGAAGGTGGAAGCTGCTTTGTCTTTAAAACATTTTTCTCCATTTCTCATCCAGGGAAACATAATATTCTGCCTTTTTAATATTTCCCAAAATATTTCATTCTTCTAGGAAAGGGGTGGGTGCTAACTTCCTACAGATATTTATTGCTTTTCTAATATTTATTGACTGTTTTTATATTGAACTTTGTTCCTGATTGAAACTAAAGAAGATTTGTTTTATTTTATTTTTCTACAACTGGTAAGAAGACTTTATATTGGAAAAATATCCCTGGACTAATCTTTATCTCACTTTATATGTGTATGACTTGGATTGTTTTTGGACTATGATTTGGCTTTTTCCCTAAAAGTAAAATATTATCAAAACCCAGTTTGTTTGTATGTTAACTGTTATTATCCACAATCATTCTCAGTCGCTTTCGTGCGTAAACTCAAAGGGTACTCTGCTCAATAACCCACAACATCGGTTATTCAGTCAATTCAGTGATGCGGTGGATGTGATGGGCCAGTGCCTAGAGGCTGTGAGGGTCTGGATGGGAGTCAACAGGCTCAGACTTAACCCAGACAAGACTGAATGGCTGTGGGTATTGCCTCCTAAAGACTATGTTGACTGTCCATCCTTGGTTCTGGGGGGGGGGAGAAATTGTCCCCCTCAGAATGGGTTCGCAATTTGGGTGTCCTCCTAGACTCACAGCTAAGATTAGAGCAACATCTGACTAGGGGGACCTTTGCACAGGTTCGCCTGGTGCAACAATTGCGACCCTACTTGGATTGGGAGGCTCTCCTCACAGTCACTCATGCCCTTGTCACCTCATGGTTAGATTATTGCAACACGCTCTACATGGGGCTACCCTTGAAAAGTGTTCGGAGACTACAGTTGGTCCAGAACGCAGCTGCACGAGCTGTCGTGGGTGTACCTAGGTACACACACATTACACCAATTCTCCGTGAGCTGCACTGGCTCCCTATTGGTCTCTGGTCACAATTCAAGGTGTTGGTTATTACCTTTAAAGCCCTACATGGCTCAGGGCCAGGGTATCTTCGAGACCGCCTTCTACCGCATAACTCCCAACGACCGGTAAGATCCCACAGAGTTGTTCTCCTCTGGGTCCCGTCAGCTAAACAATGCCGGCTGGCGGGCCCGCGGGGGAGGGCCTTCTCTGTGACTGCCCCAGCTCTCTGGAACCAGTTACCTCCTGAGGTCCGGACCATCCCCACCCTATTGGCCTTCCGAAAAGCAGTGAAGACCTGGCTTTTCCGGCAGGCCTGGGGCCGTTGATCTCGCTCTTGCGATCCGGCGAGATCCGGCCATGAATGGTGTGAATGAGTTTTAATGTTTTTAATGTTTTTAATTCTTAAATGTTTTTTATAATGATTTTAAATGCATTGTGAGCCGCCCTGAGTCTTCGGAGAGGGGCGGCATACAAATTGAATTAATAAATAAATAATAAATAAATAAATAAATAAATAAATAAATAAATAAATAAATAAATAAATTAGCCAAGAATATCCTTAACACAGGGTTGAGTGAACCAATCCAGCTGAGTGTTTATCCTGCCTCACTAGGGGTAAACTAAGAGTGGCTGGCGGGGTTGGGAGAAAGAAGGGGGAAGGAAGAGAGTTTGGATCGGTTTCCTGCCCCTCTTTCAGCCCTCCCATCTTTTCCCTTGGAAAAACGTTTGCCTCGTCGATTCCCCCACCCCAGGAGTGGGGAAGTACATACTCCCAACCCTCCCACCATCCTTGTGAGAGGAGAGGAGCTCCCCGATCGCTCACACGCGCGGCTTTGGCTGCTGCCCACCTCTTGTCTGGCACCCACAGCGAGGCAACTGGGGAGACGCCCATATCTTTTGCGGCAGCAGCAGTGGCAGTAAAGCTGTTGCCCCCCCCCCCCCAGGACTGCTGCTCCCAACTTTGTCCTCTTGGCCTTGGTGCTTTTACCTTACATGGCAGCAGTGGTGCCTCTTCCTGGCTGCACCTTGCAAGCCAAAAGTGCAGCCCGGCAACACCCAAGTGGGGGCTGCACGCTTTTGCCCCGGCAACACCAGTGGAGCCACAATCTGCTGCCTGCCACATGAGCACCAATGTGTGGGCCTGCCGCCCAGCCAGTGCAGCCCGTCCCTCTCGGGGACTGCAAGCTGGCTTGCCCCAGTCGGCCTGGCTCCCAACCCCGCCAGCCGCTCTTACATTACATGGTGGCAGCGCCTTCTCCTCCTCCTCCTGGCCATGCCTTGCAGGCCTAAAGCACAGCCCTACTCCCCTGAGCGCCCAAGCCGGCCAGTTGCTCTTGCCTTTCCCCCTGCAGTTGCCACTGCTGCTGCTTTTCTGGGGCAGAGGAGCTGCGCAGGAGAAATGCCGGAGACAGCGCGCCAGCCATTGCCATTGGTAGTCTTTGCATGCGCATGCGTGCCAAAAACCAGGCAACCCAGTGGCCGATGCGCATGCACATTCCTGAAACAGGAATATCATGCACTGCTCTTCCAGTTTTGGGCGCTCAGGTGCACATGAATACAAGCTGGCTGGCATGCCAGAACCCAGAAGACCAACAGGTGACGGCTCCGCGTGCCCAGAAAGATGGCTCTGCATGCCACTTCTGGCACGCCTGCCATAGGTTCGCCATCACGGGATTAGGGCATACCGAGCTCCTCCTAAAGAGGGCGCCATAGGGCCAATCAATTCAGCATGCACTAACTGCAATACTCTGTTTGCTTGCCTTGGGCTTTTCTTACTTACAGGATACACCCTGGACTTTGACTCCTTACAAACAGTGCAATCTAAATACACATTGCATTTCTTTATCCTAAGTCCCTCAGCTAGGCATCTTTTGCAGTACTCTAACACTTGCATGCCCCAATCTTCTATGCAACAAATGTACACAATTGTCATGTGTGGGAGCGTTTGTAAGTGTTCGTGCACAACTATTCTCCTGCCTTCCTAGTATGTACAGACCATCCTGCTTAATTCCTCATGCACGGATCCTTCCACCTTTCCTGATGGAGTACTGTCCTCCTGTAAACAGTATTTCATAACTCTGACTGTCTAACTACATCGTATAACGTTTCTTCTATCTCAGGTACATAGACTTTACCTTCCCCTTTAACAGCAGATCGTTGACCATTAGCCAAACTAACAAATGTTTGCTTAGCTGGTCTCAAACCAGAAAACACTTGTGGGTCATTTGCAATATGCTGACTCGCCCCACTGTCCAACAACCAAGTGTTCCTGGTGTTTTCAGACGCTGTTGCTGCCAGGGAAAATAACGATGAAGAACCACTCCTCATGTGTTGAATAGCCCTATGCCCTTGTCTCGCTGCTCCTCTGTTTCTCCTCTCAGGGCAGCGTCTCTGGAGATGCTCTGTAGAACCACATGTGTAGCACCACTTCACTGTGTAAACTGTCTCAGCTGCTCTACTGGCATCCTGGGATATTGCAGATGTTGGCCTGTGCTGAGTGTCTCTTCACTTTCCTGGTCGCCTCTCCAGCCGTTTCTGTTCTTCCTCCAATAATCGGTCAGTCAAATATGTCATGATTAAGTCCCTCTCTTGCATGGACTCTAGGCTAGTCACAAGAACGTCCCATGAACTGTCCAATGAACTGAGCACCACATACACCTTGTGTGCCTCAGTAAACATCATTCCTCTTTCCTCTAATGCCAGGAATGTCTTTCTCATAGCCTGCAGATGTGTGGGCATGCTCTCCCCCGGCTTCAGTTGTGCTTTATACAGTCTCCTTGTCAGCAACACTTTACTGCCCACAGTCTCTCTAACATACACACTGCACAAAGCCTCCCAGCACTCTTTCACAGACTGGAGACCCCTCACGTGTATCAGCTGACTGTCCTCTAAAGCTGTTCTGACCTAGGCTTCCTTAGAAAGTAAACGGCACAAACGTAGTCCTGGCAAACCTCTTTAATTCATGTGGCTGTAAATTACTTTCATTTACAGTCCGCAAGGCCTTTCAGAGGAAGGTTATCAACACCCACCTATCTCACGTGGAATGCTGCCAAAGAGCTAATTTCCAGACGCAGGGTAAGGCCAACTTGGCACAGAGTTACAAACAGAAGTTTCAAATCTTGAATCAGCCAGATGAACTACAGTAATTGCTTCCTGCAAAAGCTCACATCCTGTTCACTTCTCTTTTATGTCTTATGGGAGGGGGCAATCATCTCCAATCCTTACTCCCAAGTCGACCCTGTTTCCTTAATTTTTCCTGTCTCCTGGCAGCTCTGTGCATGCGCACACTAGGAACAGGCTCACGCTGTTCTTCTGCCTCACTGATGTCAGACTCTGGAGACTCCGGAGGCAGCAAAGAATTACCAGCTGGCCTTGGCCCCCTCTCTGCCTCCAACTCAGAGCCATCGTCCTAGCCTTCCCCAGACTCCAGGACTGGCCCACGATCCTCCCCAACCTCTTCACTGTCCGAATCTGCTGCCAGCTGTGCTGGCTGCTGGCAGGCCACAACAAAAGCCAGTATTATGCTGGCTAATGCCTTTTCATTTCTTTTTTTTTATTTGATTTATATGCCGCCCTTCTCTGGAGACTCAGGGTGGCTTACAATGCATTAAGCAATAGCCTTCATACTTTTGTATATTTTTATACAAAGTCAGCTTATTGCCCCCACAATCTGGGTCCTCATTTTACCTACCTTAGAAAGGATGGAAGGCTGAGTCAACCTTGACCCTAGTGAGATTTGAACTTGCAGTAATTGCAGGCAGCTGATGTTAATAACTGTTAATAACAGTGCTTTAGTCTGCCGCGCCACCAGGCTCTTCCTTTCTTCTCTGGTCCCCATCATCCAGGACTGCTGGTGGATCAGTAACTATTGTCCACAATTCCTCCCTTCTGTTGTGACTCCGACCCCCAAGCCCGTCTTATCAGAGGGAGAAGACTCCAAAAGTGAAGGAGAGGAGTTGACAAGGCCTCTCTCTCCAGGACCCTCCTTTCTGGCAATGCCTCAAGTGTCCTCCGAAGGCCAAGAGATAGGCCAGGAGCCAGGCACTTCCGAGCAGCCGCAGTTAGACAGCGACGGAGATGAGTCTTGGCTGGATCCCCAACAGTGTCGGAAAGACAAGCGCGCGCAGCAGAGAAGGAGGCATGCCAGAGATTAATCTGAGTCACTGGACCACACCCCACAGGGGATAAAAGGGTGTGTGGTGGCCATTCAGGCCTTGTGATGGACAAAACTGAAAAGCTAGCAAGTCATACTGCGTTTCTGGAACTTCGTTATATGCCCTCCTTGGATTTATTATGGACTGGACTTGACAATTCTTTGGCTTTGTGGACTTATTTTGGTTTATCGGACGGAGGAGAAAAACCTCCCTTTGTGAGTAAAGTCTTTGGCAGGCAGCTACTGGGTTGCTGCCAATTCTGTTTAGTTTAGTTTTAGTTTTAGTTTATTATATTTGTATACCGCCCTTCTCCTGAAGGACTCAGGGTGGTGAACAGCCATGGTAAAAACAATGTACAACAAAAATTAAAAGCTTATTAAAATAATTAAATCATTCGGCCAAATTTAAAACATCCAAATAAGATCATTTTAAAACCCCTATCAAAACCCGATTTAAAAACCTTTATCCTGTCAGTCCAGCTTGCTGGAATAATAGGGTCTTCAGAGCGCGCCGGAAGGCACGGAGGTCGGGGATCCTTCGTATGTCCGGGGGCAGTTCATTCCATAGGGCCGGGGCCCCCACAGAGAAGGCTCTCCCCCTGGGGGTCGCCAGCCTACACTGTTTGGCTGACAGCACCCTGAGGAGGCCCTCTCTGTGGGAGCGTATTGGTCGGTGGGAGGCAATTGGTGGCAGTCCTGTAGACTGCGGTCCTGTAGATAACCAGGTCCTAAGCCATGGAGCGCTTTAAAGGTGGTAACCAACACCTTGAAGCACACCCGGAAGACCACCGGGAGCCAGTGTAGCTCGCGCAAGATGGGTGTTACATGGGAGCAATGAGTCGCCCCCATTATTACTTGCGCGGCTGCATTCTGGACCAGCTGGAGCCTCCGGGTGCTCCTCAAGGGGAGCCCCATGTAGAGAGCATTACAATAGTCCAGCCGGGAAGTGACGAGGGCGTGAGTGACTGTGCGCAGGGCGTCCCGATCCAGAAAGGGACGCAACTGGGAGATCAGGTGAACCTGATAAAAGGCCCTTCTGGCCACGGCCGTCATATGATCCTCCAAGGACAGCCATGAGTCCAGGAGGACGCCCAAGTTGCGAGCCCTCTCTGAGGGGGGTAAGATCTCATCCCCAATAGCCAGCGATGGTGTCAGCTGGCTATATCAGGCCGTCGGGAGCCACAGCCACTCAGTCTTGGAGGGGTTGAGTCTGAGCCTGTTCCTCCCCATCCAGATCCGCACGGCCTCCAGGCAGCAGGACATCACATCAAGGGCATCATTGGGGTGGCCTGGGGTAGAAATGTACAACTGCGTGTCATCGGCATACAGTTGACACTTCACCCCAAAGCCACAGATGATCTCGCCCAGCGGCTTCACATAAATGTTAAACAGAAGAGGTGAGAGGACCGACCCTTGCGGCACCCCACAAGTGAGGAACCTCGAGGTCAACCTCTGCCCCCCCGTCAACACAAACTACGTATGGTCAGAGACGAAGGAGGAGAACCACCGTAGCACGGTGCCCCCCACTCCCACCCCCTCTAGCCGACACAGCATGATACCATGATCAATGGTATCAAAAGCCGCTGAGAGATCTAGGAGGACCAGGACAGAGGAGCAACCCCTGTCCCAGGCCCTCCAGAGATCATCGACCAATGCGATCAATGCCGTTTCTGTGCTGTAACCTGCCCTGAAGCCCAACTGGCACGGATCTAGATAGACAGCTTCATCCAGGAATCGAGGAAGTTGTCGCGCCACCACACTCTCAACAACCTTCGCCGTGAAGCGGTGGTTGGAGACAGGACGATAATTAGCTAATACAGCCGGGTCCAGGGAAGGCTTTTTGAGGAGGGGCCTCACCACCGCCTCTTTCAGCAGTCAGGAATTCCTTTGTTATCTCAATGGAATTCCTGACTGCTGGTTTTATTAACTCCTGGCTGACTGTTTGTGTGCATGTGTGAGACAGGGACAGAACACCTTCACAGGTTTATTTATTTATTTATTTATTTATTTATTTATTTATTTATTTGTCACATTTCTATGCCGCCCAACTCCCTAGGGACTCTCCATCTTTACACTCCAGGAGAGGTAGTTTGTCTCATTCAGCCGAGACACCAAGAAACCTCCTCCCATTACGCCAACAGAGGCCATGTTGCCTGCTTTCTTTCACAAGCACTAACTACTAACAAACCACAATGCACAACCCCTCTGGCTCTGGTACAAGCTCTCACTGGGTTTCTCTTTTCTCTGGTCTCTCTAGTCACTCTGGCCTTCTCTCTGGACTGGGCCCATAACCTGTCAGAGTATGCTAATTGTCTTGTATTTCTTAATTCAACCCATTCCTTCATCCAAGTTAATGCTGCTGCATGGTAATACAATTCCCAGTTCGTTAACCCAAATCCTCCACGTAATCTCGTGTCCTGAAGCATTTTTATGCTTGCTATATAAATTTCCTTATTATCTTATTAAGCTGTTGAAAATAAGTCTTTTCAATTTTTATCGGTACTGTCTGAAATATGAATAATAATCTTGGTAATATATTCATCTTTATTATTGCAATCCTTCCCATTAGTGACAATTGAAGATTCTTCCACTTCTCCAAGTCTTTCTCGATTTGTTGTTTTAATCTATAATAATTATCCTCTTTTATCATTACACATCTTGAAGTTAGATAGACTCCTAAGTATTTAACTTTTTTCACCACTTGTATATCTAAATTCTCTTCTATCTCTCTTTTGTGTTTTTCTGTAATATTTTTCACCAAAATTTTCGTTTTATCTTTATTTATTTTTAGACCAGACACCTTTCCATAATTCTCTATTTGTTCTAGTAATTTAGGACCTGTTGTTTGTGGTTCCTCTAAGATGAATACTAAGTCATCCGCGAAAGCTTGCAGTTTATACTCTTCTTTTTTTATTTTCATCCCTTTTATCTCTTCATTTCGCCTGATATTTCTATTTAAAACTTCTAAGGTCAAAATAAACAGCAATGGTGATAGAGGACATCCTTGTCTAGTGCCCTTCATAATGCTAACATTTTCTGTCATTTCTCCATTCATCATTATCTTAGCAGATTGTCTGTCATAATTCGTTTTTATAGTGTTTATAAATCTGTCCCCAAAGTCCATTCTCTGCAGCTGTTCTATCATAAATTGCCAGTTCACATTGTCAAAGGCTTTTTGGGCATCTAGAAACATCATCGCCATTTGTTTTTCTGAATGTGTCTCATAATATTCCAAAGTATTCAAAATTATCCTCATATTGTCTCTGATTTTCCTTTTAGGTAAAAATCCATTTTGGTCTATATGAATAAATTCATTTAACATTTTTTTTAATCTATTTGCCATTATTGAGGCAAAAATCTGATAATCCACATTTAACAACGACATTGGTCTATATTTTTTTATCAATTGTGAATCTGTGTCTTCTTTAGGTATAAGTGTTACATAAGCCTCCCTCCATGAGTCTGGCATTCTTGCCTTCCTTAAAAGTTCATTAAATAATTCCAACATTACATTGCTCATCACTTCTTGTAGTGTTTTATATAGTTCAGCTGGTAACCCATCCGGTCCTGGTGCTTTCCCATTTTTTGTCCTTTTATCGCTTCTGTTAATTCAACAATGATGATTGTTATTCTTTCTTCTAACATTCCCTTATATTGTTCTGGTATTTTAGGTAAATCTGATTTTTCCAAATATTTTATTATCTCTTCCTCTGAAATCTTTTCTTGATAATAGAGTTTTTCATAGTATTTTTGAGTTACTCTCTTCTTTTCTTCATTTCTAAAGTGTAATTTCCCCTCTTCATCTTGTAGATATTTTATTATTTTCTTCTCCTTCTCTTTTTTTAATTTATATGCTAACCACCTTCCTGGTTTGTTTGCATTTTCAAAAAAATTCTGTTTAGATGCTCTTAATTTATTTGCTAATGATTCCTGTTCATTTAAATTTATTTTGTGTTTTTTCAGTTCCATCAGCTTCTTAATTTTTTTATTTTGGATATCTTTTTGGAATTCTTTCTCTAAGTTCTTATACTCCTCTTCCAATCTTATCTGTTTTTGCCTTTTCTTTTTATTCTTTTTTCCCAAATATGTTATTACCAAACCTCTAATATAAGCTTTCATCATATCCCATATGTTCTGAAGTGATGTATCTTCTTATTTATTTTAAAGAAAAATTATAGTTCTTTTTCCATAAAGTGCTGAAAGTCCTTTTCATTTAATATTGTTGCATTCAAAGTCCATCTTGTCTTTTTCTTCTTTCCTTTCCATATTATTGTCATTGGGCTATGGTCTGCCCAAATATTTGAACCAATATTTACTTCTTGTTTATTATCTATAAGTTCTGTTGAGATCCATATCATATCTGTCAGCCTTGGAAGCCATATTAGGCCAGGAGCTTCAATGCTGCCACCTCCTCATGTGTGGGAAAGTAGGAGGGGGGATTTAGGAGAGGGGAGTTAGTAGACATAATAGCATTTTTCCTATCGGTCAAGGTCAGGGCGGTCTAGCATCTTGAGGAGGAGTGGTCAGGGGCTGGGCCGAGGCGAAACCGACGGTGATTGGAGCATGTGACCGAAAGGGGAGAAAGGGGTTGGTTTTGGGAGCTTTTTATTATTGAAGGAAAGCCCGGGTTTTTCAGTTTCGGGATTTCCCAGATATGCCAGTTTTGTCGAGTGTCAAACAACCCCTCGACACAATATCCTGGGGAATATGAAACACCTGAACATGAGCATCTGTGCAGATCCAGAATGAGATGGAACAGACCCGGAAGAACATACACAGTGGAGGGGGTGTTATAGCATGTAGGATGGCACGGTGATATTAGGTGATGGATGGTATAAGGGAAAAGGGGGGGGGAATAAATCCATCAACGTCAAACAGATCCCAGTGACAGGAGAAGATAGTAAAAACCCGGAAGTAAGGGCGACCTGTAGGTAGCCAGAATGGGATAAGCAGTGCGGTTACTTTAAATTTGTAATAGAGCAAAGGAGGGGCGCTTGAAGGGCGTTCTATAAAGCCAGAGGCACGGGAGAAACAGCCGTCTCTGACTTTGCTTCTCACCAAAGAACTTCAGCGCTTACTGTTTGACCATCGTGTAAGCTATGATTAAACCGGATAGAGTCCTCTTCTGAGCATGAGTGTGTGTGTTTATCCGGTGCAGCACAGGTGGTTCCAAGTGGGGCTGACAGAAAGTCGGAGACCCTTTTTCTTTTCTTGTACTGAGGACGGGAGCAGCTGCAATGGCAGAAGGAACGGTGGATGATGCTTCGGTGTTGGACTTGGGGGAGGAGATGGAGGCAGAGGTGGAGGAGAGCGCGGTGCCTGAGGCATGTTGCGAACAACAAGTAGTACGCCCCAAACAGAGAGTGGTATTGCCAGTGCCAGAAAGCAAGCAAGAAAGCCAGGACTCATTGGGGACAGAGGCTGTTCAAACATCGTCTGGGAACTGGTGGCAAAGTAACCGCACTGCTTATCCCATTCTGGCTATGCCCTTCAAGCGTTCTATAAAGCCGGAGGCACGGGAGAAACAGCTGTCTCCAACTTTGCTTCTCACCAAAGAACTTCAGCGCTTACCGTTTGACCATTGTGTAAGCTATGATTAAACCGGATAGAGTCCTCTTCTGAGCATGAGTGTGTGTGTTTATCCGGTGCAGCACAGGTGGTTCCAAGTGGGGCTGACAAGTTTACCTATTGCTAGTAAAGAGAACTTTGGAAAATGCCTGCTTCCGCGTCTTTACTGAGAGTCGGGGGTTTTCTGGAATGCTGACATTATCCCGAACCTCTTTAATCTATCCTTGACCACGATAAATGTCTATTTGAATAGAAGGTATATTGATTTTCTTTCAAGTGTTTTTGTCTTCAAATATCTTGAATACTGAACTCTTCTATCATTGTAAAAAAAGATTTCGGCAATATTCTTCTGGATTTTTTGTTTGTCTTCATTGTTTTATAGTCCAAATCCACATTTGTTACAGCATTAAAATCACCCATTATACATATATATTCATAGTCCAATTCTAAATTTTTTCTGTGTAATCTCTGATAAAATTCTTCTTGTTTTTCATTTGGTGCATATATTGCTATCAAAAGTATTCATTTAAAGTTCATTTTTATTTCCACCATCAGAATCCTGCCATCTTCATCCTCAAAAAGTAATTTAGGTTCTAATTTTTCTTTGATATACAACACCACTCCTCTTTTGCTTTGTTGTATCAATGATGTAAATAAAACTCCTAACTTTGGATATTGTAATAATTTTAAATGTTGTTTTCTAATATGTACTTCTTGTAGACATATAATGTCCATCTTCAAGCTATTTAATTTAGATAAAGTTCTGTTTCTTTTTATCACCGCATTCAGTCCATTTACATTTAAAGATATTGCTTTAATTTCTTCTTCCATGTTTTACTTGTTACTAGTTTTTGACTTCATTGCCCTTGTCTCTCTTTGTTCCATTGGATCTTTGGATCTCGCTCCTTCTCTTAGGGCTCTTTCTTCCTTTGCTTTTTCTTCTTCTCTTCACCTTTTTGCTTTGTCTCTCCTACTGCACCCAAATCTTCTAGTGGTCCACAAAATTGTTGATAAAATAATTTTGCTTTTTCAATGGAGTCAAGTCTATGTCTTTGTTCTTGCCATGTCACCAAAATTCCTTCAGGTATTTACCATCTAAAACTCACTCCTTTGAGTATTAGAAACTTTGTTAGAAACTGATATTCTCTCCTCAAATCTCGAACTCTTCTAGGTATTTGTCTTAATACCACAATTTCTTTATCTTTGTGTTTCAGTGTTTTATTTCTTGCTGCTTGTAATATCTCTATTTTCACTGCCTTCTTTGTAAATCTTACATGTACTTCTCTCGGTAGTTTGTTCCTCATTGCATATCTTGTGTATACTCTAAAAGCTTCATCAATCTCATTTAAGATCTTTTCCTTGGATTGTTCCAAAACTTCTGATAATATCTCAGCAATCATCTCAGGTAAATTTTCTCCTTTTTCTTCCTCTATATTTTGAAATCTTAAGTAAAACTCAGAACGCTCCATCTCCAACAGGATAATTGTCTTCTCTTGCAATTTGTCAGTTGATACCATTTTTTCTTCTAATTCCTCAACTTTCTTTTCTGTCATTTCCACTTTTTCTTCTACTTTCTGGATTCTCTCTTCATTTTTCCCAATCATGGCTTTCATTTCTTTTAATTCCTGTTTTAAATCATCATGAAGCAATTGCATATTTTTTTTAAATTCCATCATCTCCGAAGTTTTCTGTGTTTCTGTCGATGAGGGACTTGCTGTTGAGTGTAGATGTGATATAAATTTCTTCATATTTATAATCCAAGTGCCTAATCCTCCTCAATGGTTGGATTAGCCAAAAAAAAAAAAAAACCCAACTAAAAATAAAATACAAAAATTAGAAAACAAAAATTCCAATCAACCACCTCCCTCAAAAATCACATTTCTGGACTTCCACTGGCTCCGCCGACGCCGAAAGATGCTCCCTTGTGAGCGCCAGCCCCAGGACTCCGTTAGAGCTGCTAGAACAGTGAAAATCAGCTGTTCAGCGGCTTGAAAACTTTCCCCTTGGGAGAAGGGGGGAAAGAGAACTGACGGGGTGGGTAGAGCTCCCCAAAAGCCCCAGGTTTCTTTTTAAATCTGGGGCTTAAAGGGTGAGAGCTCCCCGGGAAGCCCGTCATTGCTCCGGACCTGGGACGTTTCTGCTTCAAGCAGAACTAGGCGTCGCGACCACCCCAGCAACTCAACTTTAAGGGAAAAAAAAAATTGGACTTGAAAGCTGGCAGAGCAAATACAGGAGAAACTAAAATGGCAAGTACTGAACTTTAACTCCGAAGAATCTATCACTTCCCTCTGATTTTCTATGGGAGAAAGGGAAAGTAAGATGGCGTTTGATTCTAACGAGGGCGTGGAGAAGTGAAAGTTAGTTACAAAGTATCATGTGGTGCTGAAAGCCCCTGTTTAAAAGAAGAGGATTTTATTTTAAAAGGACTTTTATTTAAAAAGACTGGTACCATTTAAGGACTGGAATAATTGATTTAGTTGTTGGAAAAGTATAAAGTGAAAATCTTATTAGGGAAAAAAAATGGCTGGCTTTTTTGAAAGTGATGAAGGCTCACCGTTACATACATCAGTAAATACACAAATACTGACTGTGGATCTCTTTGAAGAAATTTTAGAATCATTTACCTCCGCGTTTGTGGAAAGAATGGAAGGGCTTTTCAAGAAGGACTTTACACAAATTCGAAACAAAGATACTGTCATGTATAAATGCCTCACTCATGTTGAATGAAAATGATAGTATGGAACAGCAAGGGTTAACTCATACTCTCCTCCCAAACGTATCATTCCTAAGCCACTCCCTACCTTTAGATCCGCCTTCCAAGTATATAAAGTAGATCACACTGCTTCTCCTTGCTTCTTCTTGAGATATCCTGTGGATGAAGAATGGTATTTGTAAATAAACTGTTTCTTGTTTGAATCATAAAGAAGCCTATGTCTGTTATTGAGTCAGATCCTCAAATTTAGCAACAAAATGGTAGCAGAGGATGGTTTAATGACTCAATAAAAAAGCAGACATGCCAAAGAAAGAAAACTCAAGAAGCAAGAAAGAAAGACCCAATACCAGGGCACACATCAAAGAAATGGAGACAGATCGAGCTGTGATCAACAAAGTCCCGATAAAAATGACAGAGGAACTCGAAAACCTCACGACAGACGAAGAAGAGGCAATCGATGAACTGAGTGACCAGGAAATAAGCGCGCCCGAAAGTAACACCCTGAGATCAGAAATAATAAAACTACTGAGGAATCAAAACGACGACAAGAATCTCATCGCGAACCTCCAGAACATCATAAAAGACAGCAGAGCAGCGAGAGAAAGCCATGTCGTCACACCAGAACCAACAGATCACGAACTGGTAAGCGATCTACCCCAAAACGAAAATCTAACCAAGACAGAAGCTAGCGATCCTGCGCAAAATTTTAAATGGCAGCCATCTTTAATCTGCCAGCCCGCCAAAATGACCGACCAACAACCAATCAGAAACCGAAATTCAAAATGGCCGGCGCGGGTAATTTCTTCAACCATAAAAAATACAAAAAACAAATGCTTTTGGTCAGAAGAATCCGATTCAGACTCTGAAGAAACTCCAACGGAACACCAAGTCGAAGCTGCCATGAAAACGCTTTTTGCAGCTTTCGGCCCAAATCTAAAAATTTCAAAAAAAACCTTGAAAACGCAAAAAGAAACCAGCCAGATGACAAAGAAAAAACAAGCCGCACATCCAAAAGAGGAAGGCACCGAAATAAACCCACGGACATCCCAACATCGCTTAAAATCAACTCCGATCCAACCGACGAGACCACGAACACCAGAGCCCAGAGGATACTGCAAATACTCACCTACACCGCAAACGTACCCGGGAGCCGAGGATCTCCGCCATGGCGACATCGAGAGGGAAGGACAGACTCCTCTTCATCGCTGGACCCCCAAACATGAACCAGAGAGCGACTCTTCAGAGGAGGACCACTACGAGGGAGCTGCAGCAGCAGGATCCTTCTCCAATGGCTTCAGAAACGAAATGAGCTTCGCACACGCGCAAATGCATCTAGAAGAACATAGAGACAATAGAGCACAGAAGGAACCATTCAGATTGATTGCGAGTATCCCCACGCCTTTCTGCAATTACCAGCATATCCAGCACCACAGACAGCCACCAGCTGTAAGTAATATAGCTAACAACATTGGAAATCTACCTAATGATTTCCCCAAATTGAGAATGGACGGTGTTAATTTGTTAGAGTGGAGCCAGCAGCTCCAGGTTGTTTTTCTAAAAGAAAATTTACTGTTTTTTATTACTAACCCTCCAAAGAAACCATGGACACTCAAATTGGACTGTTTACATCACAGAGCCTTTTATTTACTAATTTCCAGTATTTCACCTGCCATTTATCACAGTATCAAACATAATTTAACTGTTTCTGAAATAATTCAAAGTATGTTTAAACTGTTTCATAGCGAAAGTGTGGCAACCACAACCAGAATGTCTAAAAATTTCTTCTCAGCTAGGATTAAATCAAGAGTCACCATAAGTGAACACCTATTATCGTTAAATGCCACTAGAGCAGAATTACACTTAAGGGGAGAGATCATATCTGACCAGACAATGAAAAGTGTTATTATTAATTCATTAGACTCATCATAGGACAACTTCATATCACACCTAGATACACTTAATTTAGGATATCTATCCATTGAAAGTTTATCAAACAGGCTAATTGCTGAGGATAATCTAAGAAAAAATCGTTACAATGCACACAGAGAACATAGGCCCACCAAAAGGGTAGTATTTCAAGATAGACATCAAGATACAATAGAGTGTTATAATTGTGGGTCCAAAGAACATTATAGGAGGGACTGCCCCAAGTACTCTAGAGAAAGACACAGACAAGATATCAGAAGTAGACATCATGATAGACAATCACCAACCGACAGGTACAGACGTAGAGACTCCCCAAACCCTAGGGAATCAAGAGGGAACAGAGATGGCTCAAGGGACACAAGATCTGGGTCATTATATGGAATAGGAAAACATACAAAACCCAAAAATCAGAATATAAAGGATAATGCTTGGCTCATTGACTCTGGAGCAACCAATCATACAACTCATGATAGGAAAATACTATCATCTTTTAATGAGGAAAAATTCTTAATTAAAGTAGCTAATCAAGACGAAGTTCAAGTTATAGGAAGGGGAAATGTAGAACTACCCGGATTAGGAAAAATAGAGGGGGTACTGCTGGTACCGAAAATACCCCACAACATTCTCAGTGCAATCAAATTAAGCAAGGAATCAAATATAGATATAATGTTTTCAGAGGGAAAGGTCACGTTAGAGAGGAACAAGAGAAACATAGGTAATGTAACGATCAAAGGAGATCTACCTTACTTGTGCATAGAAGAAAATTGGCTACCCAGCATAAACACGAATGTAGAATCAAACACTGATATAGAAATAGAAGAGGACAGAAATAATGACAATGATGAAAGTGAAACAGAACATAATGATGAAGTTATGCTAGACAATAACACACACACAAACAGAAAGCCCATAATAGGAAAGCCAATACATGATGAATGTGCACACATACTCCATCGAAAATTAGGACATGTTAGTTTTCCTGTAATACAAAAAATGAGTAACCATGCTGAAGGTGTCAAAATAAAAGACTGTGAAAATTGCTTGGAATGTTCAGTATGTAAATGTTCAAAACTAAAGACCAAACCCAGACCTAGGAAGGCAACACGATCCACCAGTCACATCTTCAATTTAGTACACATGGACCTAGTAGGTCCATTAACACCATCAATCACATACAAAAAGCGATTTTTCCTCACAATTGTAGATGACTACAGCCGCTACGGTTTTGTCTACACACTAAGACATAAAAGTGAAGCCTTCCAAAAATTCAAAGAATTTCATAAACGGGTAGAGACCCAACATCACATCCAAATCAAACAAATTATGACGGATAGAGGGTCTGAATTCATGTCAAAAGAATTCTCTCAATGGCTTAAATCAAAGGGAATGTTACATTTTAGTTCTAGCCCTTTTTCGGCCTTTCAAAATGGCGTCGTAGAACGACAAAATTCCACCCTACAAACTATGATTAGATGTACATTAGAGGATGCAGAATTAGGCAAACATTTCTGGTCAGAAGCCCTGGTATATTCCAACTATACTCTCACCCGACTTTGGTCCAGCATCATAAACAAGACCCCATATGAATTGATGTACAATAAAAAGCCCCAGATAGCACATCTGCATGTGTTTGGAGTTACTGCAGATGTGCACATACCTAAACAACTACGACATAAAGGAGATAAAGTGTCCAGAAGGCTTAGGTTCATGGGTTATGAGCCAGGCACGAAAGGATATAGGTTTATTGACAATAACAACAAATTTATAGTATCGAGGACCGCTGTGTTCCATGAACAAACGAACTGGTCCAAAATACACCTCAATGAGATACAACCGATACAAGGATTGAGCAACAACCATCAAAATAGAACAGGAAAAGAAAAACAAACGCACAGATCACAGGGAGACAACACCAAGGTATGGATGGGAAATCACCCCAAAATTAAAGTAGATTCCCTTACCCAAAAGGAAGCAAAATACTTACATGATAGTAATAGCACATCAGAAAAACCAATTAGATGCAACAGAAATCAAATGCCCAAACGATTCAAAGATTATGTAATGCACATACACGATGAACTAGTCACACCAAACACATACGAAGATGTATTAAAACTTCCACACGAAGAGAGGGTCAAATGGGAATCAGCCATGTCTAAAGAAATGGATAGTTTAAGAGAGTTAAACGTATTCACCCCAGCTCCAGTACCAAAGGACAAAACAACTATAGGCACCAGATGGATCTTCAAAATTAAAACTTTAGAGGGGGGCAACACACTGTATAAGGCACGATTGGTAGCTCAGGGATTCGCCCAGAGATACCCAGAAGACTATACCGACACATACTCCCCTACTGTGAGAGCAGAGAGCATTAAAACAGCTTTAATAATAGCCTCAGCACTAAATCTAGAGGTTTTTCAGTATGACATACAGACAGCGTATCTACATGCAAAACTTGACAAAGAGATTTATGTAAGGGCACCACACAGTAAAAACACAAACAGAAATGACACATGGTTACTTAACAAAAGTCTATATGGATTAAAACAATCCGGAAAGCGTTGGTACAAATGTCTGGTTGATGTACTCAAAACTATGAGATTTAATGCCACTGCAGCAGATAATTGTTTCTTCATCAGAAAAGAAGATGAGTCACCAGAATTTGTGTTAATATATGTGGACGATATTTTATATATTGGTAAGCATAAAGATAAAAGGGATATTTTTGCCACTAAATTAGGAGAACATTTTTCGTTAAAATCACTAGGAAGGATAAATAAATACCTTGGAGTGCACATTAATAAAACCGATAAGGGTTTCAGTTTATCACAAAAGGAGAAAATAATTGAACTTTTAAACAAATGTAACATGATTGATGCTAAATCTTGTGATACCCCCATGCAAACGGATTTTCTAAAAAATATGAACAATTTGTCTCCAGAATTTAAGGATAATACACTTTATAGGTCAGTCATTGGTTCCCTTTTGTATATTGCGAATTGGACTAGGCCTGACATTGCTTTACCACTTAACTTATTATCTAGGCATGTAAGCAAACCACTGGTATATCATTGGGAAGCAGTAAAAAGAGTATTAAGATATTTAAAATATAGTTCAGATTTTTGTTTATTATTAGAACCAGATAATCTTGAGAGGCCAATTCTTACATGCTACGCAGATGCTGACTGGGCGGGTGATACTAAGAGCAGGAAGAGTACATCCGGATACGTATTCTTTCTCAACAACTGTCCAGTCCACTGGTACACGGGAAAGCAGAATTTAGTAGCGACTTCAACTACGGAAGCTGAATATATTTGCCTCTCCAAAGCCACTAATAATCTCATTTGGTTCAATGATTTATTAACAAACATTTGGAGAACTCCATCACAACCCATTATCATGTATGAAGATAATAAGGCTGCAATCGAAATATCAAGGGCAGACGCTATTGGACAACGATCTAGGCATATAGACATAAAATACAAACATGTAAGACAGCTTTCAAAAGATTGTTTCATTAAAACTATACACTGCGACACCAAAGATCAAATAGCTGATATATTAACCAAACCATTGCAAACTAAACAACATATGTATTTGATGTCAAAGTTATGTGTTCAACCATGGCCTATATTTAAATGTCACTATTGTTGTGTACCAGCTCTGCATTTAGAGGGGGATTTGTCATGTATAAATGCCTCACTCATGTTGAATGAAAATGATAGTATGGAACAGCAAGGGTTAACTCATACTCTTCTCCCAAACGTATCATTCCTAAGCCACTCCCTACCTTTAGATCCGCCTTCCAAGTATATAAAGTAGATCACACTGCTTCTCCTTGCTTCTTCTTGAGATATCCTGTGGATGAAGAATGGTATTTATAAATAAACTGTTTCTTGTTTGAATCATAAAGAAGCCTATGTCTGTTATTGAGTCAGATCCTCAAATTTAGCAACAGATATGTTGTGGAGATGTTGTGGAGATGGGAAATTAAGAAAACATCCCAATAGGGCAGACAGAATCAGTTTAATTATTTATTGCAATAAAGGATCAAACCTTATCAAGAGGAGGTTTGAACGCCATATGTTTACCTACTCAGAACTTTTATACAGTTTCAAACAAAGGATTCTGTGGAGTCAGCAATTCATATGGTCCTATACATTTATCATTTTTAATTGACATTTCCTAATTACTGAGTTTGTAGAACAGTTATAATAATTCTTCTAAAAAGTTACTGAAGCATATTTTTCAAATTATCTCTTGTTGAAACAACAATGTGGACATCTCTGTTACTCTGACCTTCAAGGTGTAAATCACGTAGACTGTTCTTATCTGTGACAACTGAGAGGCCTTGAAGTAAGCGTCTTACCGGAAAGGAATGTCCCTGCTTGTGTTCTGAATATAATTGCAAGCAATTTCTCTCTTACAGTATTAAGAACAAAGAGGGCCCTTCAGTGACTATCTAGCTGGACTCGTGTTTACTGTATTTATTATTTTATTTGTTACCTGTTCCACCATAGATACAAGTGAAGATATTGTATTGTTCCAGTTGCCAAACAACAAGGAGTTGCTGAAGGAGGAGGCGGACGAAATAACTCAGTTTAATGTGCCTTTGGAAAATGAAATGGAGGTTTTTCAAATTAAGAAGGAAAGGCAGAGAGGCTTGAAGGAGCACAACCAGGAAACAATGAGAGACATTTCTTCAGAGGCTTTGACACAGACAATTGGAAAATTGTCAGGAGGCATTGGGATTTCTTATATAAGAAGGAAGATTCGAAGTGGAACTTTACAACTTTTTTACAAAAATGGATTCCCAATCGCAGTTAAAGAGGTGTTTTTACTGAAAGGAATTACTTTGCGAAGAGAACAGGATTGTAAGTGAAGTGGTTCGGGAATAACGAGAGGCACAAGCAAGCAAGTGACAACAGCTCTTTAATATACAGTGAGACTTCAGCAAAAACTCAGGGGCTGCAGTCCTCCTTATATACAATCCAGGAGGGACTGTCAGCCAATCAGAAACGTAGGCAGGTTTGAAACTCCCGCTTAAAAGTATCAATACATAACACCCCTCCCTTCCCAGAAGGCACTAATACTCAAAAATTAACATATGTACAGACAAAATCTCGCAGGTGCTTAGGACGAGTTCTCGCCCTAGTTGACCTGCGCAGTTCAGAGTCTGGTGGGGCGTCGAGCTGGTCGGAGGGACTCTTTGTCTCTCCCGGCTTCGCCAATGGAACCTCCTGGACTTTGTCCGGGGCGTGGTTATTCCCGGCTGGGAGTGGCGACTCGCTGGGGCGGCACTGGAACCAGGGCTTGTCAGCTAAGTATTCTCACGGCCCCGGGCTTGAGTTAGCTGTTTTGGAGAAGTGGTCAGAGTTGGGCTCGGAGATGTCTAAGTTAATGTTCGCCTCGCCAACCACCCTTTTCCTAAGTTGGTCTATGTGGCGCTTCCAGAGTCTATCTACCCCAACGTCCACCGTGTACGATTTTGGGCCTGTTATTCCCACTATGGTTCCTGCAACCCATAGAGGACCGCTGGCATAATTGCGAGCGAACACCGGGGACCCGACCTGAAACTGCCTTAAACCACAGGTCTCTCCCTTAAAGTTTTCGTGCGAGTAGTTAGGGTGAAGCCTGTCTAACACGCACCGGAGCTTCCTCCCCATGAGGAGCTCTGCTGGGCTTCTCCCTGTTGCTGTGCATGGTGATGCATGCTGAACTGCTAGGAATTGATCTATCCTGGCCTGCCAGTCCCCATTGTCTAATCTGGACAGTGCTTCCTTAGCTGTCCTGACAAAACGTTCAGCCAATCCGTTGGAAGCCGGGTGAAATGGAGCTGATAGGGCATGGCGGATTCCCAGGCCGGCCAAGTAACTTTCAAAGAGGGTTGCTGTAAATTGAGGGCCGTTGTCCGATACCAAGGTATCCGGCAGGCCGTGGGTGACAAATAACTTCCTTAGGACCTTGATAACGGCTTCGGCCGTTGTAGATGGCATTAATATAATTTCGAGCCATTTTGAGTAGGCATCCACAACTATTAAAAACGTTTGGCCATGGAACGGGCCGGCAAAATCAATGTGGATCCTCCCCCATGGGCCTTTTGGTTTCTCCCACTCTCGGATGGGCACTACTGGGGGATCGGGGCGAGACTCCTGGCAGGGTCTGCACTTCCCCACCCACTCGGAAATGACCTGGTCCATGTTGGGCCACCAGACATAGCTGCGGGCTAAACACTTCATCCTAACAATGCCCGGGTGCCCTTCGTGCAGCAACTCCAAAACCCTATTCCGTAGTTTCGTTGGAATTACCACTCTGTCACCCCATAGCAAGCACCCCCCTTGCATAAACAGTTCATTTCGTTTGTTGGCAAACCCTTGGTACTCCTCTCCGACCACCTTGTCCGGCCACCCTTTCAGAACCCAACCCATAACAGTCCGGATAACTGGGTCTCTATTTGATGCTTTCGCCACCTCGCCGGAGGAGATGGGGCCCAAAGTTAACGTGTCCAACAAAAGGACGGAGGCTTCCGGCGTTGGGTTGTCCAGCAGGTCGGGAAGGGGGCAACGGCTAAGGGCATCCGCATGACCCAGGGTCCGCCCAGGTCGATGGACGAGCTGGTACGAGTAGGCCGACAAAAAAATCGCCCATCTAGTCAAACGAGGGGAGAGGGCAGCGGGGGTTGGCCTGTCGCCTGCTAGCAGACCTAGCAACGGTCTATGGTCAGTCACAAGTTCGAATTTTCGGCCATAGAGGTATTCGTGGAACTTCTTAACCCCCGCAATCGCAGCCAGAGCCTCTCTGTCCAACTGGCTATAGTTTCGTTCTGTGCTGGACAGGGTACGGGAATAGAAGGCAATGGGCGCCTCTAGGCCGTTCGGCAGTCTATGGCCTAGGACGGCACCAACTCCTATGGGGGAGGCGTCACAGACTAAGACGAGCGGCAGCTCTGTATTGTACTGTATCAGGAAACTGTCCTCAGATAGGAGTCTTTTCACTGCCTCAAAAGCGGCTGCTTGCGGTTTCCCCCAGACCCATGGTACGTTCTTTCCCAAAAGCTTGTGAAGGGGATCTGCAACCGTGGCTTTATCTTTTAGGAACATAGAGTAAAAATTGAGCAGTCCAAGGAAGGCTTGGAGCTCTGCTTTGGATTTGGGGGCTGGTGCGCTCTTAATAGCTCTCACCTTGCTCTCGGTAGGGTGGATGCCTGTGCCGTCCACCCTGTACCCCAAAAATTCCACAGAGGGAACAGCTATCCTACACTTGTTCCTTTTGAGTCTTAGTCCCGCTTCTCTGAACCTAGACAGGACGTTCCGTACCCTGTCCCCCAGCTGGTGTTCGTCCTGAGCGCTGACTAAGACGTCATCGAAATAGGGCACCACTCCTGGGAGTCCTTGCAACAGGCGCTCCATGGTGCTTTGAAATAAGCCGGGTGCGACGCTCACCCCAAACTGGAGCCTGGTGCATTTAAATGCACCCCTATGAGTTACGATCGTTTGTGCCTCTGCCGTGGCGTCGTCGACTGGTAACTGTTGGTAGGCTTGGGCCAGGTCTAATTTGGCAAAAATTTTTCCGGGCCCCAGGGAGTGTAGTAGATGGTGCACGATCGGCACCGGATAGGCGCTCGGCTGCAAAGCCTTGTTGATCGTGCACTTGTAGTCGGCGCAAATTCTTATTGAGCCATCGGATTTAACTGGGGTCACTATGGGGGTCTCCCACTTAGCATGGTCGACGGGAACCAACACCCCTTGCTTAATCAGCTTGTCTAATTCCGCATCGATCTTCGGTTTCAATGCGAACGGCACTCGTCTGGCCTTCAGTCTTACTTGGGCTATGTTGGGGTCTAAGTTTAGTGAAATAGGGGTCCCCACATACTTGCCCAACGTGTCCCCGAAGACGTCCTGGAACTCGGACAGGAGGCTGTCTTTCAGGGTTGATCTGGACATCAGGTGGACGCCGGTGAAGCCCATGCCAAGGGCTCGGAACCACCCCATGCCCAGGAGGCTAGGAAGCTGCTTCGTGACGATAGTCAGCGGCAGGTCTCTTTCGTAGTCTCTGTAGGTGACCCGGAACGTGCCCACGCCTTCGAGGGGGACTCGGTTCCCCTGGTAGTCTAGGATGCGTAGTCTCTGTTTGGAGAGTTGATCCTTCCGGAACGATGGCAGGAGGGTCTTTAGGGTCGCCCACGACATTATGGAGAGAGCTGATCCGGTGTCGATCTCCATCGAGCACGGCTTTCCGTTGATCTCGACCACCGTGCTGACTTTGTCTTCGATCGCCGTGCTGGCCTGGTCGATGTGTATGCTGCGGCCATCTCGCGGTTCAAATTCGCGCCATTTTTTCGCGCCGCCTTCTCTCGTTGGCTGCTTCTGGCGCGCTGATTCCGGTTGGCTGCGGCGCTCACGTGGTTTGTGTCTTCTGGGCAGAATGGCTCTGCAGACTCGCGCCAAGTGCCCTTTTTTCTCGCAGCGCCTGCAAATAGCCTCTCTGTATTTGCAGGACAGTCTATCATGGTGCCCGCCACAGCTGGGACAGCTTCGCCGGGGGCTGCCAGTGTCATTTCTCTGGTGCTCCGTTCGGAAGACGTCCTCATCCGACTCGGACTCCGAGCTGGATCCGGCGTCTTCTCTGTGCACCGGGGCAGACTTGGGGCTGTCTTTGCTGGTCAGCGGACGCTGCAGCGTTTCAGCGGCCTTTGTGGAGGCTTCATGAGCCCTAGCCTCGTCTAGGGCTCCAGCAAGCGTCAAATCAGGCTTGGCGAGCAGACGCCGTTGCAGCCTAATGTCCCGAACACCACAGATCAGTTGCTCGAGCAACGCATCGTCCAAATCTCTATAGTCGCAATGGGTTGCGGCTTTTCTCAGGCTGGCCATGTACGCGCTGACCGGCTCTCCCGCTCGTTGAACGCGCTGCCTCAGTTGGTATCGCTGCACGAACTTTGAGGGGACGGGAGCGTAGTGAGCCCAGAGAGTTGCCATCAGGGTGTCCCAGGAGACTGTTTGAACCGGCGTTGGCTCACACAGTGACTCGGCCATCTCGAACACGTCCGGTCCGCAGTGACTTAGGAATAGGGCTCTCTTTCGATTAGCCGAGAGGCCCTGCATGTCGCTGGCTTCAAGCGAGCATTCAAACCTCGTTAGGTACGAGACCCATTTTTCGCGGGTCGGATCGAAAGGCTTGGGCGGAACGTAGGCAGACATGTTCGGTATGCCTCCTGTGGTTCGCCTCGTCGCCTAGCTGAAGCTCATGGTCTCACTGGTTGGCTTCTTGTACCCTCAATCCCACCTTCATCACCAATGAAGTGGTTCGGGAATAACGAGAGGCACAAGCAAGCAAGTGACAACAGCTCTTTAATATACAGTGAGACTTCAGCAAAAACTCAGGGGCTGCAGTCCTCCTTATATACAATCCAGGAGGGACTGTCAGCCAATCAGAAACGTAGGCAGGTTTGAAACTCCCGCTTAAAAGTATCAATACATAACAGTAAGGTTCAGCAACTTCAGTTAAAAATCCAAGAACTTATAAAAATAAAAGAAGGCGGAGGAAAAAGACTGAAGCAAAAGGTTTGCAAAAAAGTCAGGAAAAATGGAGAAGAAAAAATTACAATCCTCTTTTTTGGGGAGGATAGTAATAGTGAAAAAGAATGACTATACCTGTATAAGTTATATTATAGGGAAAATGAATGATTTACCTATATTTAGGGACATGATTTGTTTTGAAAAGTTACATTAAATAATGTTATGGCTGAATTGTTATGAATTGGTGAAGAATTTATATAAGTTTATGGGTTAAAAGAAAAATATTGTGGATGTAAAAAATATGGACAGTGTAGATCATTCAATATAAGTTTATGGGTTAGAAGAAGGATATTACTTAAACTTTTATATGTTGTTTTAACTTACATTAATACCATATTAAAGAATGCTTTGTTGAAGAATAAATATAAACTTGTGGGGTATAAGGAAAATATAAATGGTGCAAGGGTTGAGGGAAGGTTTTTGACAATATTTTATATGGATATTAAACAGTGAAGATGTTATTTGATTATACGTAGAGGATTTGTAGAGAATAAGATGAATAAGTTTATGTAAAGCTACTAAGCAAGGAATGTTTTCAAGAAGAATTAATATAAGTTTATGGGGTAAAAAGTAAAAATAAGGTTTCTACAATATATTTTATTTGAGATTGGTTAAAATATTTTGTTAAGGTGTTAATATATGTAAGGGTTGGAGATCTGATGTTTAACTGTAACTGAAAAAAGTAAAAATAAGGTTTTTACAATATATTTTATTTGAGATAGGTTAAAATATTTTGTTAAGGTATTAATGTATGTAAGGGTTGGAGATCTGATGTTTAACTGTAGAAGAAGACTTGCTTATTATTGAAGAATGGACAAGAACGAAGTTGGATTGATTACTTTCAAGCAATAATTGGCTTAAATAGTTATATTTAGATATGAACAAGGGGAGTTAAAGTGTGAGAGGGAGATAAATCTATAGATAGTTAGCTTATGTTTTTTTTATGTTTGTTAAATGCTATACCCTGTATTTGCTCTGGGAAGTCAAGGGGGGTGGGAGGGTTGGGGCAGGGGGGGGAGGAGAGGGGGAAAAATACGTGTAAACTTCTTAAAAAACTTTTCAATAAAAAAAATCACATTTCCAAATACCCCAACAGAGAGAGAAAAAAAGAGAGAAAAAATTCAACTGCCAAAAGTAAAAGATAAAAATACAAATACAAACAACCAAAAAGGAAAAAATTTGTTCTGACTCTTCCAGTCTTAATCCAATTTCTTGTCAATCTAGGTCTTTTTTTAAAAAGGCATAGAAAAAAAGTCCCTAAAAAAATAGAAAACACAAAACACAAAATAGAGTGCCTTTCATCCACCAGCAAAGATCAAAACAAGGAACTTCAAAGCAGTCACCAGTCAGTGAGTAATAATAATAAAAGATTAAAAGCCAAAAGGAAAGTCCAAAATCCAATCTTCTCTCTTGCACATCTGTTTTATTTATCAGTCAACCAGAATGTCAAGATCAACTATAGTCAAATTTTCTTCCAAGTCAAAATCTTTTTCCCTTCTGCCACTAGGTGGCACCCGCAGACTAGCTTTCAATAGAACACAGTACTTTCAATCTTTTAAACTCTTTAAGAAAGATATTCAAAGTTCCTCTTGTCAATTACCACCATTCCAACATTTCAATAGAATGGGATTCAATCATTAATTCATTTAATCCCAATTTCTTATTTTTTAAGGGATTACTTTTCTTTTCTCAATCACAAAAAAAATATATAAGGAAAAAAAGGCTTTTCCTTTCTCTTTTCTGCTGCCAGATTGCCGGATGTGAGAGCAAATACACACCCGCTCTCACTCCTCACTCTCAGCCAGTCTATTTCATTTTATTTAATTTCCAGGTGGATTAAAAGGGAAATGTCTTTTATAAAAAATCAGAGTCTCTCTCACTTTGATGTCTCACGTTATTTTTCTTTCTTCCTCTTTCATTGCAGCTGCCCCAGCTTCCTAGCGACTTCTATGGTCACTTTCACAGCAGTCCGGTTTGAGGAGCTTCTTCTGGTTCAGCCAGGGAGTTTGTGATTCCCCCTGTGCTGACCAGTCCATGCTCCTCTTGTTTGTCGTCCCTACAGGATGACTTAGGTCACTTAGGACCCCCGGACTGCAGAGAAATCGATGGGTCTTCAAGAGACCTTAAAGAGCCCATCTTGCCGCCGCGACATTGGCCACGCCTCCAACAGTCATAATTTTTATGTGTATAAGATTTATTATGTGTTTTTAAAAGAGATTGTACCCAGACCAGAGGTGGGTGTCACATAATGTAACAACCGGTTCACCCAGAACCAAAAATGTGAGCGTGCGGCATCAAACACACGGTGATTATATAGGATGGGATAGTGCCAGGGTGGGTAGGCGGGCCCAGCTGCTGGTTGGAACTACCGGTTCGCTCAAACCGGTCCAAACTGCCAGCAGCCCACCTCTGACCCAGACAGTACACTGCTGTTGTGAATATGGAAATTTTATATAAAACAAAGAAAATTGCATAATAAATAATAATAAAAAAGGAATGCTTTTTTTTTATTGCAAAAGTTTACAATTACATTTTCACCCCTTTCAACCCCCTCAACCCACCCCAAACTTCCCAACCTCCCTAACCCTCCCTAACCCTCCCCTCCCCCCGGACTTCCACACAATATACTCATATCAGGTAAAAAAAAACCCTTAGTATAAAACTTATATAAAACTTGAACCCCTCCCTCCCCCTTATAATTTTTTTATCTTCATTACATTGAAATATTTCTATCTTGATATATCATTTTCAAATAAAAGCTATTTGATACTTCCTAGTTTAATATTTGTTCTGAACATAATCTATCCACTTTTTCCATTCCCATTCATAAGTCTCTTGTGAACAATCTTTTAAATATGCTGAAATCTTCGCCATCTCTGCAAAACTGGCCATCTTCAAAGTCCATTCCTCGATCGTGGGCAAAACTTCATTCTTCCAGTATTTACCTATCAATAGTCTCGCAGCTGTTATCATGTACAATATCAACTTTGTTTCACCCGAAGTAAAACCCTTAACTATACCCAATAAAAACAATTGTGGAGAAAATTGAATTTTTTTCTTCAAAACATTCTGCATGACCCACCAAATTTTTATCCAAAAAGCCTTAACTTTCCTACAGGTCCACCAAACATGATAATATGTAGCATCTAAACAGTCACATCTCCAACATTTTGGCTGAACATTAGGGTACATACACAACAATTTTTTGGGGTCTAAATGCCATCTATAAAACATTTTATAGAAATTTTCCCTCAGATTCTGCGACTGTGTAAATTTAACATTCTGAACCCAATTTTTTTCCCATGTTTCCAACATCACTGGCTCCTCAAAATTTTGTGCCCACTTAATCATACAATCTTTAACCAATTCAGTTTCTGAATCCCTTTCTAACAAAACATTATAAAGCCTTTTAATATGCATTGGACCTTTCTCTTTTATATGTCTAACCAATTCTTCCTCATGCAACATAATACCAGTTTTTTGGTCCTCTTTCCATCTCAATTGTAATTGATTATATTGTAACCAAGTTAAGTTAATCCCTTCGTCCAACAGTGTCTGTAATGTCTTCAACTGCCATCTGCCCGCATCTGTAAAAAGAACCTCTTTGTATAAACCCCCCCCGAGTGACATTATATTTGTATTCCACATAATATGACCAAGATCCAGCCATAGCGGTATTTTATAATCCCATTTGAATCGGTGCTTCTTCCAAACTCTCATCAAAGAGTCTCTAAGTATATGGCTTTTAAATACTTTATCCACTTTGTTGTCATAAAATAAGTAAGCATGCCATCCAAATTCAAGATCAAAACTTTCTATATTCAGTATTCCAGTCTTTTTCCTTCCAAACCAGTCACTTGCTAAAGTCAAAGCTGCTGCTTCATAATATAACTGTAGGTTTGGAAGTTTAAGACCTCCCCTTTCTGGAACATCTTGCATAATTTTCAATTTCACTCTCGTTTTTTTCTCGTTCCAGACAAACTTATTCACTCCAGTTTGCCAGTTTTTCAGTTGTTTATCACTTTTGAGCACCGGAATCATTTGAAACAAAAAAAGAAATCTTGGCAAAATGTTCATCTTAACTGCTGCTATTCTTCCAAGTAAAGACAGCTGCAGTTTTTTCCAAGTCTCCATATCTTTCTGCACCTCTCGCCACAACACCTCATAATTATTTTGAAACAATTTCATGTTTGATTCTGCAACCTGAACTCCTAGATATTTTACCTTTGGTACAATCTCAAAACCTGCCCTCCTTTCAAGCTCGTGTTTACGATCTTGTGTCATATTTTTAACTATCATCTTAGTTTTTTTCTGATTCAGTCTAAAACCTGAAACTTTACCATAGTCTTGTATAATGTCCTTCATCTGGATTATTGATTCCATTGGCTGTGTTAGGGTAACGACCAGATCATCTGCAAATGCCTTTATTCTGTAATCCTCTTGCCTTATCATTATACCTTTCAAGATATTAGAGTCCCGTATTGTATTTAACAAGACTTCTAATTGTTAAAATAAATAACAATGGAGACAGCGGACATCCCTGTCTTGTTCCTTTTTCAATTTTAAACTCTGTTGTCAAACTTCCATTAATAATAATCTGTGCCTTTTGCTCTTGGTAAATTGCTGAAACCGCCTGTATAAATTGATCCCCAAAGTCCATCTTTTTAAAAGTCTTTAGTAGAAAATTCCAATCCACTCTATCAAAGGCCTTCTCTGCATCCAGGAAAACCAGCACTGCAGGGATCTGTTTATTCTTCTCAATATATTCCAATAAATCTATTACTTGCCTTACATTGTCCTTCATGTATCTACCCTCGATAAATCCCGCTTGATCATCATGAATCACCTTTTGAATTACTGGCATCAACCTGTTGGCTAATACTTTTGCATAAATTTTATAATCAGTATTCAGAAGAGATATTCAGAAGAGTTTATTGGCATTACAAAATGTATTATGCTTCGCATATTGTAAGTTTGTTGCAACTTGTTCCGCCATAAGCATTTGAAATTGGTCTTTCAAAAGTTTTATAACACCACGTATTCTTTCATCTGTTGGGTTTTTGATAAGTAACTGTTCTTTATTCTTTATTTCTACTTCCAATTCAGATCTTTTCTTTTGTCGAATCATTCTATGTTTAGAGTTCATATAAATGAGCACCCCTCTCATATAAGCTTTGCTCGCATCCCACACAATTTCAATTGGGGTACCTTTATTCAAATTTATTTCAAAAAATTCTTTCAAGTGCTTTTTAAGTTCTATTATATTTTTTTCATATCTGAACAAGTTTTCATTTATTCTCCAAGAACGTCGCTCAGTCTTGCCCATCTCAATTTCTATCCATACAGGGCTATGGTCGGTCAAGGTTCTTGGGAGAATCTTTGTTCTTTTTGTCTTAACAAGTAGATCATCTGACAACAAAATAAAGTCAATCCTAGAGAAGGATCTATGTCTGTCGGAAAAGAAAGTATAATCCAATTCTTTTGGATTATGTATTCTCCAAATGTCTTTTAATTCCAAATCTTCTTTCATATCAAAAAAGGTCTGTGGTAATCTAATCCTAGATTTCGCCAAACTCTTTTTATCTAGTTTAGAATCAATTACTCCATTCCAATCTCCCATAATTAGAATAGATCTATAGTCCCATTGCAGTATTTTAGTATGTAACATTTTATAGAAATGGTCCTGTTGTTGATTGGGAGCATAAATTCCTATCAGAAGAATTTGGCCATTTACTGTAAGCAATTCGATTGCTATAAACCTACCATCTTCATCTGCTTCTATAATTTTAGCTGTTAATCTTTTGTTTACATAAATAACCACACCATTCTTTTTTTGCAAAGTTGAAGATATAAAATGTGTTCCTAATTTAGAATTTATCAAATATTTTTGATCTTGAGTTATGATATGCGTTTCCTGTAAACAAATTATATCATTATTAAATTGTCTCAAGTATGCAAATAATTTCTTCCTTTTCTGTGCTGAATTCAACCCATTCACATTCCAAGATAAGCACTTAATTGTCATCTTTATCTTTCTGAAGCATCGAGCAGAATAACCGAATATCTTCCGGAATCTTCAGTCTCACTCCCCCCATGGCTCCAGTCTCTTGTATAGCACTCTTAGCTCCCTTTTCTTGTCTTTCCTGTTGTTGCTTTTCTTTAAGTTGCTTAGATTTTGCACGAGTTATACGCTGATCCTTAACTTCGACCATCCGAACCAGGTCCAAGATTGGAGAAGATTCCAACAAGGGCTCATCCAAGAAACCTCCTTCAGCACCCTGCGTTTCCTCTAGCTCCACCTGCTTAGACTGTTCTTGCGGTTCTTGTTGAAGTTGCTTCTTATCACTCTCCTTAATCTCCAGGACTGTAGATGAACGTGGAGATGGTGTTTTTTCTTTAAAAATAGTAGTATAAAAATACTCCGCCTTCTCCACGGTATTCAAACGATGTCTTTCTCCCTTGTATTTCAAAATTATGCCAGTTGGGGCATCCCACCGAAATGGTATCTCTTGTTTTTGCAATTCTTTTACAAGAAAGCCAAAATCTTTTCTGGCTTTCAACATTTTAGGTGGTAGTTCTTTGTAAACTCCTATTTGTGCGCCCCCCACTTGCACAGAAGTAAGAAAGGATTTTTGCAGGATATCATTTCTTATTGCTCTATCCGTAAAATATATGACCACATTTCTAGGCAATTGTCTTTGTCTGGCCACTCAAGAATTCATTCTGTAGATTTTATCTATTTTGTAAAAAAACACGTCAGGATTAATTTTTAAAAGCACTGCCAGAGCCTCAGCACAGATCTGTCTCAAATCCTGTCTGTCACCCTCTTTAATTCCTCGAAGCCTTATGGCAAATTCCATTGACCTGAATTGCATCATAACAACTTGGTTTTCAACTCTTTGCATTTTCTCATCAACATCAGAAATTTTATAGTCATTATCTTTCATCTTAACATTGACTTCTGATTTAAGTTCATCCACTTTAGAATCAACTTTAATAATAAATTCTGCAAGGCCAGACGCCACATCTGATATTTTTTTAGTCACCTTGCCATAATCCTGTTTCACCATATCTTTAATTTCATTAATTTCCTGCATAATTTCCTGTTGAGATTTTTGAAGTTTATCATCTATTTCCTGTTGGGATTTTTGAAATTTATCATCCAAAGCTTTAGAAATAAATTCTTTTAAATTTTCAAAATCCGAATCTTTTTTCTGAGTCTGTATCTGTTGAGCAGGGGGAAACTGCGTTTCATGTTTGTGTGTGGGGGATCCCCCCCTGCTATCTTTCCTTCCTGCTTCTTTGAGGCCATCCTGCCACGTAAGCTAGATTTTCTGAAGAGGAAAGTCCCTTTTCCTTTTCCACCTCCACAGAGACTTCTAAAAAAGTCCCCCAGGTTTAATCAAATAAAAACTGGAATAAAGCAGAGTCAGATATTAAAAAAAGAGTTTTTCTTTTTTCCCTCTTCTCTTGTTTCTCTTTATTACAAGCGAAGCAACTTTGTAGCAACTTTGTAACTTTGTAGCAAAGCAAGACGACTTCACAAATCCACTCTCGCTTGCTCATTAACTCTAGTGCTGGGTGCCATATTTTTTTCCCAAATCACTTTCACTCGCTCATATTTTCTCTTGAATTAAAAAGTCAACAAAGCACTAATACTTGCGATTTCCGAGTTGCAGGGTTCAAGTTAGTATTTCCGCTGCTTGTTAAGGTTGGTTCCATTCACTTTAAATGTTTGCTGCAGCCGGCTTGTTCTGCTGAAGGCAGAATCGTCCCACGCCGCCCGGAGTCTCAGCAGGTTGGGAGGGAGCCGCGCCTGTTTCCTCCCCAGAAGCAATTCCCTGGGGGCTTACAGGGGCTCAACCTGTACCCTGCTATCTCTCCTCCTTCAATCCTCTGGATTTCGGAGTTTTCAAGCCGCTTCTTGATCGCGAAGCGGCTCTACAGGCAGCAGGGCTGGCGGTCCTTAAAAAGGCACCGTCGTCGCCGAAGGCTATCAAACCGGAAGTCGGAATGCTTGACCGTTAAAGTGATGGGTAATGTTGGAAGTAAAACCTGGTCCGGTTCCTAGCCAGGAGAAAGATGCTGGAAAAATGAATTGGAAGCAAGCTGCAGGAAAGAAGGTCTCCATTTATTTAGGAATCAGAAGTGAAGTGACATAGCAGCCAGTTCTGGGACAGCTGACAACCTGGTCTGGTGAGTGGATGGATTTTTGTATTATTTTGGGGCTGTGTGATTAAGATTTCTGGGTTGTTGGGCAATAGCTTCAAGTTTGTGTCTTTGGTTATTCTATTTGTGGTGGCTTGGTTTCTATTGTGGCTGAGAGGTCATGCCCTGTCCTTGAAGTCGGGTGGGGGAATGCAAATTTGAGTGGCATTGTCTTTATATGCTTAATCTATCTGGTGTGATTCATTTGGGCTAGCACACCATGTAAAAGGACCAGAGCTTTCTGGGACAACACTTTTAGGGTAAGTACTGTTAGACAAAGCTCATACCATTTATTTTATTAATTAGATTTTTTAAAAATCCTCCTTTTATTATTTTATAAGTAACTCAAGGTGGCAAACATACATAACACTCCTCACTCATATTTTCCCCACAACTACAGCCCTCATAAGTGGGTTGGGCTGAGAGAGAGTGACTGGCCCAAAGTCCCTTTTCAAAACACCTTAATAACCCTATCAAAACTCTAACACTACAGAAGTGTTTCTGTAGCTTTTATCCATCAATACATTAAAAAGCACATCATATCATCCTTGTCTTATTCCCTACTCAGGTCTGAACCATCTGCTAAGCATGCCATTTACTCTCATACATGCTCTACTTCTTTCACATACTACTTTTACCACATTCAGAAACCAACTTCCAGCTGCAGCCTATTTATTTTATTATTTTCTTCTTTCCTCATCCATACCCTTCTCAGTTATCTGCTGAAGAGCAAAAGATTTGAAAGTCCCAATTTTTTCTTGCTGTCATTTTTTGTATGCTTCAGATCAGAATTCTGCCAAACACATTAATCCCTCTGCATTTTTAAATCCGCTCTTGTTATCTTTCCCTTTGTACATGGAGTATTAGTGACAGTCTTCCAATTGTCAAGCCCAAATATGGTTTTTACACCCTTATTAATATTTCTCTAATTACCGCAGATATACCTTCAGGCTTACTATTTTTCAACATGTGAATAACATGTATTACTTTCTTTTCATCATTTTTGGTTTTGGACACAAAGATTTATAGCATTTCTTTCAGTTTCCCTCTGACATATCATTTGAGAGCCATGGTGGTATAGGGGTTAGAATGCAGTATTGCAGGCTAATTCTGCTGACTGCCGACTGCCAGCAGTTCAGCAGTTCAAATCTCACCGGCTCAAGATTGACTCAGCCTTCCATCCTTCTGAGGTCAGTAAAATGAGTACCCAGATTGTTGGGGGCAATATGCTGACACTGTAAACCACTTAGAGAGGGCAGTAAAGCACTGTGAAGTGATATATAATTCTAAGTGCTATTGCTATTATTCCTATAGAGTAGTGATGGCTAACCTTTTTGCCATCGTGTGCCAGGAGCGGGGGGAATGTGGGGGGGGGGGTTTCCACACGCATGTGCCCACACCCATAATTCTATGTGGCCCGCACCTGCACATGTGCACGCGACCCCCCCGCTCCCCCTGCTGCTAGTACGTGATGGCACAGTGGGCCCATTTTTTGCTCTCCCCAGGCTCCAGAGCTTTTCTAGGAGTCTGGGGAGGGCGAAAATGGACTTCCCCACCCCCCTCACCTGGAGGCCCCCTGGAGGCCAGAAACGGAGGGCCTCCGGGGGGTGGGGTGGGGAAGGCTGTTTTCGCCCTCCCCAGGTTCCTAGAAAGGCTCTGGAGCCTGGGGAGAGCAAAAAATGCCCCCCCCCCCCGAGGCCCTCCAGAGGCAGGAAACAGCCTGTTTCCCTACTTCTGGTGGGCCCAGAAGGCCTGAAAATCAGCTGGCGTGCGCTGGAGCTGAGCTCGTGTGCCCACTGATATGGCTACACGTGCCACCTGTGGCATGTGTGCCATAGGCTCGCCATCACAGCTATAGAGTCTCTACAATACTCCTTGAAGCATTCTCCTTCTAGTTTTCGATCATCACGTTTTGATCCATTCCCTTTCCATGTTATGTATAAATAGATGTGCATTAAATCACATATTTGAAACATATTTTTTTATAAGCAGATGCTCATGAAAGAGCCAATATTTGCATTCATTCTTGGGTCTCTGAATGACACAATCACTTCTATCCTGTCTCATCCTGCATCTACCCATCCATTCATTTCGCATAACAGAATATTTTTCTCTTGCCTAAATTCATCCTTGGTTCTTCCATTATCACTATTCATTGGAATATAACAAGCAGTTTTGTTTGCACCCACAATCTAAATGACACAAGTTCAAACCTTATGATAAACATTTTAGAACCTTCATTCATAATTAAATCTACTCTTTCGCAAGTTTTGCATCTTTGCATGTATTTGTCAAGTCAACTCTACACAATCAGATCACTTTTATTCAAATCTACTAATACTCCCCCTTTCTTAGTTTCAAAGATCTACAACATGTATTTTTTTCTTTCCTTAATTCATTTAATTTTATGCTATTTACCATTTATACATTTTACATTTTAGTCACAATTTTCCATATGCTATGGTCATCACCACATTGGCCCACAGATACTATTCTCAACCATCCATCATGGCATTGGTCAATCAAGGCTTTCATACTGAGATGAAGAATAGGTTATCAGTCTTAGCTGCACCTATGTCATACATATAGGACATGGGTTGGGAAAAGCTCTAATGGAGTAATATAGCTAGCGGATGCTTGGTTATTTCTTTAGGGAAGGATGGAAATCTGAATCAACTATGACCAAAATTTATGAAAACAAGGAGAAGGAATATCTTGAGCCACACCAATTTAATAACCAGGTACACACATTTGGTTATAGCAGTAGAAATAGTGTAGTAAATTCCTTGCTTTTAAAATTTTCCCCTCCCCTACTTCTCTATCCATATGGGAATAGGAAAGAGAAATGAGGTGGGAGTTGAGAGCCTAAGTTTCTTCTGACAGAGACATCAGTAACCTTGCTCCAAACTAGAAAGTACAGAACAAGAATTGTGTTAAATAATAGAAAGGGTGGCTGGAACCTTTGCCTACCTTTGGCTGGAGCTTCAATAGTATGTTTAGAACTGGAGACAGAGTCATATTTTAACCAGCTGCACATTCCTTTGTTATCAGTTTAGAGCTGGGGTCTGCAACCTTAAACACTCAAAGAGCCATTTGGACCCGTTTCCCACAGAAAACAAGGAGCCACAAAACCGGGATGGGCAACTCACCCTCCCTCCCTTTCTCTCTCATCTCTCTCTTTCTCTCTCTCACCTTTCTCTCTCTCTCTCTCTCTCTCTCTCTGTCTTTCTCTCTCTCTCTTGCTCTCTTCCATCTCTTTCTCTCTCTTTCTCCCTCTCTCTCTTTCTCCCTCTCTATCTCCCTATCCCTCCCTCCCTCTCTCTCATCTCTCTTTCTCTCTCTCTTTGTTTCTCTGTTTCTCTCTCTCTCGCTTTCTTTTTCTTACTCTTTCTCTCTTTCATTCTCTCCCTCCCTCTCCCATCTCTCTCTTTCTCCCTCTCTTTCTCCCCCTCCCTCCCTCCCTTCCTCCCTCTCCCCAGTGAATAACTGTAAGGAAATTCGGCCACGTTCTCTTTGTCTCTGGAAAGATACAAAAATAAACCTTGCATTGCAAAAGGAGTGACTGTCAAGCTGTTACATCACAGTACCATGAGGTTTCCACCTTAGATCGCTGCATGCACTTCAGAGAAGCATCATCCCAAGCAGCAGCACACTCACACAGGCACGCATACGTTGTTGTGGTCTACCAGTAGCCTGCGGAGCTGGTGGACCTCAAAGTCACGGTGCATTTCAAAGGCAGAAACTCATGTCTGGAGGTGCTGAACTGTGTCCCACTGCGAGAGCCAGGCCAGGCCTCCTCCACCATCCGACTCACCAATGGGGGTGCTTCTGCCAGGCCAGCCGCCCCCCCTCCCACTGGGCTTTTGTGCTTGGCACTCAGCCAGGGGAGGGGAGTGCTTCCCCATGCCACCCCCTTCTTTCTCTTGGCCCTGACGAGGGAGGAAGGCCAGGCTTGGGGGATGGCCCCCACCCCGCAAGATCCGCCCCCGCCATTCTCTCCCAGCCCTCTTTGCAGCCCTTTCTGGACCGGGACGCCCTGCACACGGTCACTCATGCCCTTGTTACTTCCCGGTTGGACTATTGTAATGCTCTCTACATGGGGCTCCCCTTGAAGAGCACTCGGAGGCTCCAACTGGTCCAGAATGCGGCCGTGCGGGTGGTTATGGGCGCAACTCGTTGTGCCCACGTGACACCCCTCCTGCGCGAGCTGCACTGGCTCCCAGTGGTCTTCCGGGTGCGATTCAAGGTGCTGGTTACCACCTTTAAAGCGCTCCATGGCATAGGGCCCGGGTACCTTCGAGACCGTCTTCTGCCACCAATAGCCTCCCACCGACCAGTTCGCTCCCACAGAGAGGGTCTCCTCCGAGTGCCATCGGCCAAGTTATGTTGGCTGGCGACACCCAGGGGGAGGGCCTTCTCTGTGGGAGCCCCAGCCCTGTGGAACGAACTCCCCCGAGAAATACGTAAGATCTCCGACCTCCGGGTGTTTCGCTGCGCACTGAAGACCCTGTTGTTCCGCCAGGCCGGGCTATCAACATAATAGTTTTAAATTGGGGTATTTAAATTTCTGGGGTTTTAAATTTGAGCCAAATCTATTTAATTATTTTAAATTTTAATCGCTGTTTTGTCTTGTGTTTTTAAATAGGCTGTACACCGCCCTGAGTCCTTCGGGAGAAGGGTGGTATAGAAATAAAATTATTACTATTATTATTATTATTATTATTATTATTATTATTATTATTATTATTATTATTATTATTATTATTTGCTGGCAGCAACAGCAAATGTACCATGACGAAGGCAGAATCCTGTTGATGCACAAAGGTAAGTACAGGGGTGCTTTGCTCCCGCACTAAGGCTCCGCCCATTGCCACCGCCATGACAGGGCAACAGCTCTTTTATCCTTCTGCTGCGACAGGGCCACAGAGAGCCACAGCAGAGGGGTGAAAGAGCCGCATGCGGCTCTGGAGCCGTGGGTTGCTGACACCCAGTTTACAGAAACATTTAGTTTAGTGTTCACATAAGAGCCATGAGTACAAGACTAGTAAAATCTCTGCAATAGGAACTTATGCGATGATGATGATGATGATGATGATGATGATGATGATGATAATGATGATATCCATTCAGTCATGTCCTACTGTTGGAGATTCCATGGGCCTGGTCTCTCCCCATCTTCCAATTTTGCACTACTTCTTTCAGTTTTTCTAGGCTCTGGCTGGTGTCAGAGAACCATGTTCTTTGATGGCCTGGTTTTCTTGAGATGAATCTATATACTGTACTATTAAAACTCTTGTGTCGGTACCCTTAAATTGGGCGAAACAGTGCACCATAGGGTAAAACTTAGGTCAACAAAGGTACCTCAAATGGGCTATGTTACAGAATGTTGGGACCATTTACTCCCAAGGGAATGAAATTTGGAAAAGTTGTGGCTGCTTCCAGGCCTGAGGAGAGAGGGGTGCAGCCAGTACATTGTTCTGGGGCCCATGGAGCTCAAAGGGGGCCCATGAAAGGGATTTTTTTTAAAAAAATTACAAAACCAAATTTTTAAAAAGGAAAACAATATTGGATATATACTTCATACTGTATACTTTGTGCATATAGCAAAACTGCCTTGCAGCCTTGTTTGACATAACCTTTATTAATCTGAAACTCAGTGAACAGCTATTTATGTAATTTATTGAATTTTAATTTCATTACTTATTTATTTAAGTTTGCAAGTTTAGTTTCATTTTGTTTATCTTTATCTTTATCTTTTATTAGATTTATATACTGCCCTACTCCTGAAGGACTCATAGCGGTGAACAGCCATAAATAAAACAAATATAATATAAAATTTAAAAACAGTTAAAAAACATATTAAATAGATTTGGCCCGCTAATTAAAACACCCCTATTTTTAAGAACAGATTCAAATTAAAATTAAACCATTAAAAGGGTTAGGCCAGCCCCGCTTGCTGGAATAAAAAGGTCTTGAGGGCACGGCGGAAAGTGCGCAAATCCGGGATCCTCCGTATCTCTGGGGGGAGTTCGTTCCAAAGGGCAGATGCCCCCACAGAGAAGGCTCTCCCCCTGGGGGCCGCCAGTCAACAATGTTTGGCCGACGGCACCCTGAGGAGCCCCTCTCTGTGGGAGCGTACTGGCCAGTGAGAGGCTACCAGTGGCAGAAGGCGGTCTCGTAAATAACCAGGTCCTGAGCCATGGAGCGCTCTAAAGGTGGTAACCAATAACTTGAAGCGCACCCGGAAGACCACCGGGAGCCAGTGCAGTTCGCGCATGAGATGTGTTACGTGGGAGGGCCATGTCGCTCCCATAACCACCCGCGTGGCCGCATTCTGGACCAGCTGGAGCCTCCGGGTACTCCTCAAGGGGAGCCCCATGTAGAGAGCATTACAGTAGTCCAGGCGGGAAGTGACGAGGGCGTGAGTGACCATGCATAAGGAGTCTCTATCCAGAAAGGGATGCAACTGGTGGATCAGGCGAACCTGATAAAAAGTCCCCCTGGCCACAGCCGTCAGATGTTCTAAGGACAGCTGTGTATCCAGGAGGATGCCCAAGTTGCGAGCCCTCTCCGTGGGGGCCAACAACTCGCCCCCAATAGCCAGCGATGGCGTCAACTGGCTATATCGGGATGCCGGAAACCACAGCCACTCGCTCTTGGATGGGTTGAGCCTGAGTCTGTTTCTCCCCATCCAGATCCGTACGGCCTCCAGGCACTGGGACATCACTTCAAGGGCATCATTGGGGTGGCCCGGGGTGGAGATGTACAGCTGAGTATCATCAGCGTACTGATGGTACTTCACCCCGAAACCACGGATGATCTCACCCAGCGGCTTCATATAAATGTTGAACAGAAGAGGCAAGAGGACCGACCCTTGTGGCACCCCACACACAAGGCGCCTCAGGGTCGACCTCTGCCCCCCTGCCAACACAGACTGCGACCGGTCAGAGAGAAAGGAGGAGAACCACCGCAAAACGGTGCCCCCCACCCCCAGCTCTTCCAACCAGCGCAGCATGATACCATGGTCATGTTCTGTCCCCGTCCCACACGCACACACACCAACAGACGTCCAAGAGTTAAAAACCAAACCTTATGATAACGGAACTTGGCAGCAACCTAGTGGCTGCCTGCCAAGAGTTTATTACTTACGAAGGGAAGAGATAACTTCTCTCCGCTTCTGGTACATCAAAGTAAAATGCTCAATAATTACAGAGTAATTCAAGTCCAAATATAATCCAGCAAAGTCTATAGCAAAAGTCCGGCAATGCAGAATGGCGTGGAAGTTTTCAGCTTTGTTCGTCACAAGGTTTGACTGGCCACCACGCTCCCTTTTATACCCTGTGGGATGTGGTCCAGTGACTCAGCCTAATCTCGGGCACGCCTTTTCTTCTGTTGCGCGTGCTTATCTCTGTGACACTGGCGTGGATCCAGCCAAGACTCATTACTCTCATCACTGTCCACCTGTGGCTGCGTGGACGTGCTTGGCCCCGGCCCTATCTCTTGCTCTTCGGCGGACACTGAAGGCATTGCCAAAGAGGAGGGCCCTGGAGAGGGAGGCCTTGCCAACTCCTCTCCTTCACTCTCGGAGTCCTCTCCTGCTGATGACACAGGCTCAGGTAACGGAACCACAACAGGTCGATGGTATCGAAAGCTGCTGAGAGGTCTAATAGGACCAGGACAGAGGAACAACCCTTGTCCCGAGCCCCCCAGAGATCATCAACCAACGCGACCAATGCCATTTCCATGCTGCACCCAGTCCTGAAACCCGACTGGAATGGATCTAGATAAACCGTTTCATCCAGGTACCAGGGAAGCTGCCGCGCCACCACACTCTCAACAACCTTCGCCACAAAGCGAAGGTTGGAGACTGGACGATAATTTACTAACACTGCTGGGTCCAGGGAAGGCTTCTTGAGGAGAGGCCTCACCACCGCCTCTTTATTATGAATTTATTATGAATATATGTTATATTTCATTTCAGTTTATGAATGGTTATGAAATGTCATCTCAAAAATCTGGAGCTCAAAAGCACAAGGAAAAACAGAAACATGATGAGATTAATAAAAAGGGGCGACAAACACTTTTTCAATTTAAATGCAAAAGAAGCAAAACTAACCAAAATGAAACTTGAAATTCAGAACAATGTGAGACAAGTGCAGAACTGAAACAAAGGTTGGAATCTCATGAGGCCAAGTTTGGATTTTCAAGAAACATCAGATCAAGTAAATTCTCAATTTAAAAATTTAGAGAAACAATTGAATGTTAGTGATGAGAGTACTTCACTGTCTACAGAATCTGGGCATGGCAGACATAGTGAAGAGAAGAGTAGGTCAAATACTGGAATTGATATTGGACTTCTTATAACAGATGTGCCTTCTCAATGTCATTTATTTTGAGATAGCATCGAAGTCTGACACTCAATTGGATATAGAAAACTATGTTATTAAAGGTCATACTGGCTTTCCTAAAACATTTCCCAAAGATATAGATAACCAGTTTTCTCCCGAGAGTATTCTAACATTTCAAAGTTTAAATGGTGAAAAACATGACCAAGATTGGCTTGTCTGGAGTGAAGTTAAGCAAGCATTATTTTGCTTTCCTTGTCGATTATTTTGGAACAAGATTTGTTGCAGCATTAGCTCAGCATCTAAGTCTATGGTTGCATCAACAAAAGGATGGTCAGCAGCTAAAAAGTGGCGAAAATTATGTATTCACATCCCAGAACATGAGAGAAGCAATAGTCATAGGCAGTGCTATCTGGCTTGGCGAGAACTAGAAAGACGGTTGTCATCTGGCAAGTGCATTGGCAGTCTATTGTAGGCATCAATTGAAACAGAATCTGTCAAGTGGTATAACATTATGAAAGGAATCATTGATGTTGTACTATTCCTTGGTGAACGGTCATGCTCACCAAGGAATAGAGGCTATTGCTATAGTGCATTGTAAGACGCCCTGAGTCTTCAGAGAAGGGTGGCATATAAATTGAAATAAATAAATAAATAAATAAATAAATAAATAAATAAATAAATGTTTTTCACCATTTAAACTTTGAAATGTTAGAATATTTTCGGGAGAAAACTGGTTATCTATATCTTTGGGAAATGTTTTAGGAAACCAGTATGACCTTTAATAACATAGTTTTCTATATCCAATTGCTTGCTTTGCGTGGCAGTTCCCAGCGCATTGGTGAAAAAGACAATGGAAATTTTCTGGGAGTCATAGAGTTGTTGTCTCATTGGCATCAAATTCTAAAAGAACAGATGTTGCAAGTTAAAGAGTCACAAGAAAAGGGAAAACGACTTCAAGTACATTAACTCAGTGCCGATTCCCAAAATGAGTTAATTGCTGAATGTTCCTCACTTGTAAAGCAATGCATGTTGGAGGACAGAAAAACAGCAAAGTACTTTGCTGTTATTGTTGATTCCATGCCAGATTCATCCCATATTGAACAAACAATATTTCTTTTGCATTATGTAATACCATATGAAAACCAGTATGAAATTGTAGAAAGATTTTTACAGTTTGTTGACACAAGCCATAAAACAGGATGTGACATAGCACAGATGATAGTAGAAACATTGAAAGAACACGATATACCACTGTCGGATTGTCGTGTATTGGCTGTTCTCTTCACGGCATGTCTAACACACGATGGTCAGACCATGTTGAAAGTATAAAGCCCTTTGTAGCCCACCTGCCAGGCATCAAATTAGCATTAAAAAACCTCTTGAAGTTGAACCTACAATAACTGTGAAAACAAGAACAGAGATTAATGGAGCTTTATTTGTGTGATAATGTCTGTTGTATGGTACAGAGTATGTTCTGTTTCAAGTGGCAGACTGCTTGGCACAGACAGATAAACTCCACGGAAAGGGTATCAAGCAGATTACTCTTAATCATCAGGCATTCTCTAAACAATAACTCACAGTCACTGAAGAGATTTTTCTGAGGTACACATAATCTGTTCCCAATTCACGTAGGTGAAATGAGGTAGTTTGTCCCTGTGTTGAGGGAGCAAAGAGCTCCCAGTAGGGCTGAAATTTAAAAACCCCGCTAGTCTACATGTAGCAAGTTAGCCCCGCAGCCAATCAGAAGTCTGACCCAGTGGCCAATCAGAAACACAAATGTGACCACGTGACATAAAACTACATTTCCTAAAACCAATCCCTTAAGGGGATGGTTCTTAATTCCTAAACTAACTACTTACTCTAACCAGCACAGAGTATTAGTTCCAGTTGATATCTGTAACAAGGTTATTCATTCCAGAAATGCAACACTGGATATCAAAGTATCCAACTTAAAAAGCCTAATTTCAGAACTAACAAGTCTTCGGAACAGCTGGCAAAGTATGTGGAGCGAAGCTAAGCATGTTGCTTCTAATTTGTACATAGAAGTGAAACTCTCTGGAACACGGGATGAAGCAAAATGCAAGAGAAAGAGGTTCCATGATGAAGGTCGTCCGATGGCTCGGGGCTGCTACTACAGTGGGGTGGCGATGGGAATGGGGTGCGTGACGGCTGCTGCAGCAACCCACCTCCATGAACTGTCTGCCTTGGCGTTGGACCCACTGTCGCCTCCACGACTCAGCTGTGAGGCGCTCTCACTGCAGCACGCCCAGATGGAAGGCAGAGGCCTCAGAATGATGTGGACAGGCTCGCCGTGGCTTCCTCAGCTCAGCTGTGAGGCGCCCTCGCTGCAGTGCTCCTGGATGGGCGGCAGGCATGTCCGAATGGACATTGCGGCCCAGTTGCAAGAAGAACCACAACCACGTTTGCAGGCACCTGGGAGCCAAAGTGGGGGTGTGGGGATGTGGCTGGCCTAACCATCCGGACTTCCGAACCATGGAGCAGGGGATCGCATGTGGGGGTGTGGCTGCTTGCCGGGATCGCGTATGAGGGTGGGGCTGGGCTAATTGCTACATGGGTTGATTGCTTTATAAAGTGGTGGGGAGCACAGAGCGGTAGCTCTAACCATATTCTCCTTTCATTGATTGTGGTTGTCAGTATGTGCCGGTGTGGGTAAACAAGGTTCTAACATCTTCAGTGTTTGGAGTCCTTCATTTCTGATCAGAACCTGACAGTTTGTTAGAGCTCAAAGGCAAACAACATGGCTGAAGGTATAATACCAGGGTTGGAGGCTGCAGACTTAGAAGAGTCTGTAGCTACAATGGAGGTGACTGTACTGGAGGCTGTGAACCCAGCAGAGGGCATATCCCCAGCAGTCAGGCTGAAGGAACGCCAGGTTATGGGGCTAGGGCCTCTGAAAGGCCAGGAGGGTCTGGACGCTGGCCAGTGTGGAGCAAAGTAATAGTGGCTGGGGCCTTCGGGGATTGTGGATTATAGGGCCCCACCACCCACAGGTCCTGTGCTCACCCCTTCTGGGGCCCATTTCTCCCAGTGGAGAGACAGAAGAATATCGGATGATGACTGGAGCTATTCTACAGCTGTTGGCAGTCAGACAATAGAAGTCTTGCAAGAAATGTTTGGGGCTGTTGGGTTCAGGGGCCCAGGCCAGAGCAGGAGTTGGCAGGACTCCAAGATGGTGAGCCACCCTCCACAGTAGCCACACCATCCAGGGGCCATGCCTGGCCATCTCCAGGACCCCAGTGAGATCCAACAATATGCAGCCCAAGGGGCCTTGGGAGCGCAAGCCCATAGGACACAACCAGGGACGTCACGGACTGCCCGCATCCCTTATGGCTTGAGGGAGGAGGAGGAGAGACCTTGGGGTTACAAGGACCATGTTCCCATTCCCCATATCATGGCAGGGGCTGGGAAAGGCCCGCCAGTGGTAAGACGTTGGGACCCTCCAGTGGTAAGGGTAACATTTAACGAGAGCCTGGAGAAGGTAGCCCTGTTCATTGGCCATGTATTAAACCATATGGACAGATATAGACACCTTTATACCTCACAATGGGATCAGGTAATGGCTGTGACCTCAGGTGAGGTGGTGGTCAGCCCAACCGAAGGACCAAACACCAACGGCAGTGAGGAGGATGCAGAGTCTGACCCGATGGTGAGTATGCCAGTTAAGCCTTTCGTGATCCTGATAGTGGTAGAATCATGGAGGCGAAGGAATTGCACAGCTTTGGTAGATACATGGTGCACCTGCTGCTTGATGAGCATGGGGGTCGCCACTAGTCTGGAGGTGGGACTCCGGAAGCTGTCCCGACCCATAAGACTTGAGCAGATGGATGGGTCATTGCTAGGAGGTCAGCCAGCCACCCACGTTATGGATGAGGTAGTCCTGGAGATGGGCACCAACCGGGAGGTTCTGTGGTTCGTGGTAGTACCGAAAATAACTGAGGACATAGTGTTGGGCCTAGCATGGCTGGACAAATGGGGCCAGATGATTTAGTGGTGGTGGTGGTGGGTTTGCCAACACCTACCCCGCCACTGCATGAGGGGTGGCCTCATGCCCCGACCCTAGGCCAGGGTGGAGTGGTGGCCATAGCGCAGTCACAGGAAAGCAGGGCTTAAGCTACCCCAGGGTGTACGCAGTTTTGAAGGAGGTATTCAGTGAAAAAGAATGCAACACTTTGCCTCCCCACTGCCCCACCAATTGCAGGATAGAGATCCTCCCTGGGCCACATTACCGAAGCCCAAGATGTATTCCATGACCCCATAAGAGCTGAAGGAGATGAGGGGGTACATTGAAAAGAACCTGAAACGGGGGTTTATCCAGCCTGCAAGATCCTGGGTGGCCGCGCCCGTCCTATTTAGGGAAAAGAAAGACGGTGGCTTATGATTAGGGGGGATCAACGCAGTATGCATGGAACACCTGTACCCCCTTCCGCTAATGAAAGACATGTTGGCCTGTTTGGCAGAGGGACGAGTGGAAAATCACCTTTAATTACCCCCTTGGGAGCTACCAGTTTAGAGTAATGCCATTTGGCCTGCAAGGTGCTCCAGCTGTGTTAATGCAGCTTATCAATGAGGTCCTGCATGAACACCTGTATAACGGGGTACTAGTCTACCTAGACAATATACTTATATACACAAAGACCATGGAGGAACACATCACCCTAGTACGCCAGGTCCTCAAGAAGTTTTTAGCTGCTCACTTGTACGTGAAACTGTCCAAGTGCGAGTTTCACCAGACTCGATTGGACTACCTAGGGTTCCGCATCTCACCAAATGGACCCCTCTAAAGTCAAAGCAGTAAAAGACTGGCAGGCACCCAAAACCCGAAAGCAGTTACAAAGCTTTCTGGGTTTCTCCAACTTCTATCACCAATTCATCTCGTCGTTTGCCCAAGTGGCTCTGCCGCTCACTGACCTCCTGAAAATGAAACACCTCACTAGGAAACCCCATCTGGGTTGCCCGATACAATGGACCATCAAGTGCCAGCAAGTGTTCGAGCGCCTAAAGGCACTGATCACGAAAGAACCAGTTCTCCAACACCCAGATCTGACTAAGCCTTTCATGGTGCAGGTTGACACCAGTGATGTGGCAATGGCTGCAGTCCTCCTACAGAGGAACAGGGAGGGGGCACTGCAGCCATGTGCCTATACGTCGCAAAAGTCAATGGAGACTGAGTGTAACTGGCTGATCTGGGAGAAGGAGGCCTTTGCGGTTTGATTGGTAACCTGGCGACACCTACTGGAGGGGGGGTTTGCCCTTTGAAGTATGGACAGACCACAAGAACCTGGAGGCCCTTGGGAGATGGGCACTGTATTTCAGGTGGTTTAATTTCACCCTGAAATACATACCAGCTGGAAAGAACTTCCTGGCGGATGCCCTATCCAGGAAGCTGCAATATGACAGTGTTTGGGAGGAGCTGGTGCAGGCAATCATACTGACAGAGCAGTCCCAAGTACTAGACTCCCAACATCCTCCGTCTGCATCCCAGCAGTGCGTTAGAGGCCCCATTTTGCAGGCCATCCAGACCGCGCTTCCGGTAGACCAGTGGTACAAGGAGAACCGATCCCTACTTACCTAGAGAGATGGTTTTGCTTGGAAGGGGTCCAAGCTATATGTTCCTCAGGCTGTTCGGTTAGAAGTACTCCAGTGCTGCCATGACGCCTGCCCGGCTGGCCATTTTGGGTTCCTAAAAACCTTGCATCTAACCAACTGCCAGTTCTGGTGGCCCCATATGAAAAGAGATATAGAGGAATATGTAAGGAGCTGTGTGGTGTGTGCTACCATGAAACCCCAACCAGGTAAATCTCCAGGCCTGTTACAAACAGTGGCAGCCCCAGTGCGCCCGTGGGATAGCCGTGGATTTTATCGTGGAGTTACCGGAAAGTCGTGGCAATACAGTCATCTGGACCGTAATAGATTTATTTTCAAAGCAGGCCCATTTTATAGCCTGCTCCGGCCTTCCCACTGCCAGGAAACTGGCCAAGTTGTTTATTGTCCATATATATCGCCTCCATGGCATTCCTCAGAGGGTGTTATTGGATAGAGGGGTACAGTTCACCACCAGATTCTGGCGGGACTTCTTGACTAGAGTCGGGTCATTACAAGGCCTGAGTTCAGCATTCCACCCCGCGACCAATGGGGCCTCTGAAAAAGCCAATGCCATGGTGAAGCGTTACTTGCGGTGCTATGTAAGACATCAGCAAACTGATTGGGCTGACTTGCTCCCGTTTCCTGAAGTAGCATACAATAACGCAGTCCATAGTAGTACGGGGTTTACCCCGTTCCAGGTGGCAATGGGCTGGGAGTTCGTGCCAATACTGGAGTGTGCTAGGGTGGCCTCAGCCAACGTGGGTATCCAGGGATGGATGGAACAGACAAGGAGCGTGTGGAGGGTGGTGAAAGAGGCATTAAGCCAGGCAGCCGCAGAATATAAACAGCAGGCGGATAAAAAGCGATGGACACAACCAGTGGTGGGTTCCTCCCGGTTTGGCCCAGTTCGCGAGAGCCGGTAGCGGTGACGATATGATGTCACCGAACCGGTTCTCTGTCTTTGGGAGCTGGGCCCTCCCCCCTGCCCCTGCGTTATTCTGACCTTATATTTCTTCTTTTTTTGCCCAGCTGAGAGGTGCGGCAGAGCGGATTGCCGCACCTCAGCTGGGCAGATTCGCAACGTGCTTGCGCGAAGCGCTTGTTTGGTGTGCCTGCAAGCGAACTGAGCATGTGCACGGAGATCGCGCGCAAAGTGTGCAACCGAAGAGGCGATTGCGTGCGAAGCGTGCACACAAAGAGAACTGGTAGTAAAGCCGGTTAGAACCCACCCCTGGACACAACCCCCATTCCATGTGGGGCAGCTGATGTATCTATCCACCAAATATCTGAAACTGAACCTGCCTTGCAAGAAACTCAGCCCTAAGTACATAGGGCCCTTCCCATTGTATGGGTCATTAACCCTGTAACGGTACAACACCATCTTCCCCAACCAGCCGCGACTCCAGGGGAAGGGCAGAGGTGTGGCGGTAGTCATTAAGGAAAGTCTTAGTCCTAAGGAGGTCACTGTTCCTCAGATAGGCGGGTGTGAATCCCTCCTTTTGAAATGGGACCCTGGAGTTCAGTCAGGGCTGTTGGTCACGTACCTCTCCCCCAGCTGCGTGGCCTCAGCCCTGCCTGCACTACTAGATGTCTTGGCCAAACTGGCGGTGGAACTCCCCAACCTTTTGGTTGTGGGAGATTTCAACCTGCCATTGGCTGGTGAGACATCTGAGTTGGTGCGGGAGTTCATGGCCTCCATGACGGCCATGGACCTAACTCAGATTGTACAGGACCCAACTCATATTGGAGGACACACACTCGACCTGATTTTTCTCTCTGGACAGTGGATAAATGATCGTGGCAAGGGGACTTTATCCATTGACCCTCTGTCATTGATCTGTCCCCGTCCACACACACACACAAACACAGCCAGCCGAGGGTTAAGGAAACACTTTGGAATGCACCCAGGTCTTATCTCCCACTTGGCAGTGATAGACACACCATCTGCCAAGTGACTTTATTTTCACAGTAAAACAGAAAGATAAATACTCAAGAGTCCAAATGTCCGACACTATAAATCTTTCTCTCAGCAGTTCCGGACGAGGCTTTAGTGACTATCCAAGGTTTGCTTTTGTTCGTCACAAGGATCCCTGACCACTACCCTCTATTATATAGTCTCTGGGGTGTGGTCCAGTGACTCAGTTCTAATCCCTAGCACGCCTCCTAAGCTGCTGCAATCGTTTATCACGCCTTCGGAGGCGTGCGTCCAGGAATGATGTTTCTTCATCACTCTGATCCGAATCAGCTGTCTCCCTGCTGATCTCCTCTCCCTTGGCCGGCACCTGAGACAATGCCAGAGGGGAGGGGCCTGGAGAGGAAGGCCTGGCTGACTCCTCTTCCTCATGCTCGGAGCTTTCTTCCTCCGATGGGACAGGCTCAGAGGGCAGGGCCACAACACTATCCCCCACTGCAGGGCCCTTCCCCCGGGTCTGATGGTCAGGATGGGGTCGGGACGGGAATTGTTCGTGGAAAGCCCACACCAGGTCAGGGGCCTGAACGGCAGACGCGTCCACCCAGGTGAAATCCTCGGGCCCGTACCCCTTCCAGGTGATGAGGTATTGGAAACGCCCCTTCAGCCAACGGGAGTCCCGGATACTGTCCACCTCATACGTCGAGGCGTCGTCCTCGTCGGCTGTGGCTGGGGGGCCAGGCGTCGGCGGGCGGCGGAGATGGCTCGCGGGGGCCTCAGGGACCAGGAGGGACCGATGAAAAACAGGGTGGAGCCGCATGGAGCGGGCTAGAGTCAACCGGTAGGCCACCGGATTGATGACTGCCTCGATAGGGAAGGGACCGATAAAGCGTTGGGCCAGTTTCCTCACCGGCCGGTCCGTGGGGAAGTGTTTCGTGGACAACCACACCCGATCTCCTACTTCCAGCGGTGGCGTCGCCCAGCGGGCGCGATCGGTGAACCGTTTATAATCCTCTTTCGCCTGGATCAGCTGCCGCCGCACCAATTGCTGCACCGCCTGCAGCTCCAAGAGGAAGTCCCGGGTCTCGGGAACAGGGGAGTCCATGATGGTCAACGGGAAAAGCCCTGGATGGTATCCGACGTTGGCATGGAACGGGGTCATCTGGGTGGAGGTGTGTTGGGAGTTATTAAAAGCGAACTCCGCCAGGGGAAGGTACTCGGCCCAGTTGTCCCGCTGCTGGTTGACAAAACAGCGGAGGTACTGCTCCAGTATGCCGATGACCTTCTCCGTGCCCCCGTCAGTCTCCGGATGGTGCGACGACGACAGGCACACCTGCACCTCCAGCGCGGCCATCAGGCTTTTCCAGAAGCGGGCCGTGAACTGGGCCCCGCGGTCCGAAACCACCCGGTCCGGCAGGCCGTGGAGGCGGAAGATATGTTGCAGGAACAGGCGAGCCGTGGTGCGGGCCGAGGGCAGGCCGCGGCACGGGATGAAATGTGCCATCTTCGTGAGCGCATCCACCACCACGAGGACGGTCGTGTACGTAGCGGACAGGGGCAGGTCTGTCAGGAAGTCCATGGAGATGGCTCCCCACGGTCTCTCCGGTGTTGGCAGCGGCTGGAGGAGTCCAGGAGGGGGGCCGGACGCGGCTTTGGCCTGTCGGCATGTCACACAGGACGTCACGTAGGCGTGCACGTCGTGCCGTACCCGAGGCCACCAAAAAGTCCGCGTCACCAAGTTCAAAGTCTTAAAGAAGCCGAAGTGCCCCGCCGCGGGATTGTCATGGCACTGGTTCATGACGAGGGCTCGGAGCGGACTCGTGGGCACGTACAGCCGACCCTGGTGTCTGAGCAAGCCCTCCTCCACGGTCCATGGGGACGCGGGACCGATGTCCGCTCTCCGCTGCTGCGACCAGTCGTCCCGTCGCTGCGCTTCAAGCACCTGAGCCCGCAGGTCCACCGGTTCCTGGACCGCGGCCAAGGAGTCCGCTGGCTGCAGCGTCCGGGGGGGAAGGGAGTCCTTGGGGCAAAAGTATTCCGGCTTACGGGATAGCGCGTCCGCCCTCTGGTTGAGGTTGCTCGGAATGTATGTGACGTGGAAGTTGAACCGGGCGAAAAACAACGACCACCGGATCTGCCGCTGGTTCAACTTCCTGGCCGTGGTGAGGTGCTCCAGGTTCCGATGGTCCATCCGCGCCTCCACCTGGTGTCGGGCCCCCTCGAGGTGATGTCGCCAAGCCTCGAACGCGGCCTTGATGGCCAGCAACTCCTTTTCCCAGATGGTGTAGTTGCGCTCGGAAGGGTTGAGTTTCCGGGAGTGGTATACGCAGGGAAAAAGAGTGCCGCCATCCACCGGAGCCTGAAGCAGCACCGCCCCAATCGCCACGTTGGACGTGTCCGTCTCCACCATGAACGGACGGTGTGGATTGGGGTGCCTCAGGACTGGCTCCGTGAGGAAGGCCTGCTTGAGGACCTCGAAGGCCTGCTGCTGCGGGGGCCCCCGCTGGAACGGGATCTTCTTCCGAAGGAGCTGGGTCAACGGCAAGGTCAGGGTGGCGAAGCCCGGGATGAAGGTCCGATAGTAGTTGGCGAATCCCAACAGACGCTGGACATCCTTCACCCGACACGGGGGTTCCCAACTGCGCAAGGCCTCCACCTTGCGTGGGTCCATCGCGATGCCCTCGGGGGTGATGATGTGCCCGAGGAACTCTATGGAAGTCTGGAAGAAGTAGCATTTCTCCAACTTCGCATAGAGCTGGTGCTCCCGCAGGCGCTGCAGGACCTGGCGGACATGCTGGAGGTGACTTTCCGGGGTCCGGGAATAGATCAAAATGTCATCCAAGTAGATCACCACGAACCGATCCAGCATGTCCCGGAACACATCGTTCATCAAGTGCTGGAAGACCGCGGGGGCGTTGGTCAACCCGAACGGCATGACGGTATACTTGAAGTGTCCGTACCGAGTGCCGAACGCCGTCTTCCACTCGTCCCCCTCTCTCACGCGCACCAGGTTGTAGGCCCCTCGGAGATCAAGCTTAGTGAAGATCGAGGCCTCCCGCAACCTCTCCATCAGCTCCGGGATCAGCGGCAGGGGGGTAGCGATTTCGCACTGTGATGGCATTCAAGCGCCGGTAGTCGCAACACAGGCGCAAGTCCCCCGTCTTCTTTTTAACGAAGAGGACCGGGGCCGAGAGCGGGGAGGTCGAAGGCCGGGTGAACCCACGGGCCAGGTTCTTTTCCAGAAAGTCCCGTAAGGTGGCCAGCTCGGGCTCCGACATGGAGTACAGGCGTCCCGAGGGCAGGGGCGCGTTGGGCATTAGGTCCACCGCACAGTCGTAGGGTCGGTGCGGGGGCAAGCGGTCCGCCTCCTTCTCGCTGAACACGTCGGCGAAGGGCGTCAGCTCCGGAGGCAAGGAGACGTTTGGGGCAGAGACATTCTGGCCCGCGCAGGTGTGGCGAAGGTGGTCGACACACTGCAAGCTCGGAGACGAGATGGCGTTTCTCGACCACGCCACCTGAGGGTCGTGCGCCCGAAGCCAGGCCATCCCCAGGACCAAGGGAAAGTGCAGATCCGCCGTTATGTAAAACTGGATCGCCTCCTCGTGGTTCCCAATGGCGAGGCGCAAGGGCTGGGTAGCGGTTTTGATGGGCCCCGCCACGAGTTCCCGCCCATCTATAGTTTCGACCCTCAACGGAGGGTCCACTGGAACCAAGGGGACTTTGTAATGGGCCACAAAGGCCTGGTCCATAAAGTTCATGGTGGCCCCCGAGTCCACCAGCGCGTGCGCCTGGAGCCCCTCCGACCGGTTAGCCAACAACACCCGGGTGTTCAAAATCAGGTGCCGAGGGGGCTCACAGTCCACAGCCACTGACTCCGTCGGGGCATGGTCACGTGCCTGACCCAGAGTTTCCCCTAGGCCAGGCCTGGCCCGTTTCCTGGCTGGTCACGCCGAGACTCCGGAACAGGCTTGCGCGGTCCACTCCGCTTCCGCTCAGATCCGGGCCGGATTGGACTCTGACTGGACAGAATCCGTTGAGGAGATGGGGGCTAGTCTTGATGGGAACATCTGGGTTGAGTTTGAGCCTGTTTCTCTGGATGACGTGGACAGGATTATGGGTCAGCTGGGGTCCTCCATGTGTTTATTGGACCCTTGTCCCTCCTGGCTTGTTTCTGCAGTCAGAGAGGTGACTGGAGACTGGATCCAGGCTGTTGCCAACGCTTGAGTGGCAACTCAAAGAGGTGGTGGTTCGGCCCCTCCTTAAGAAGCCTAGCCTGGACACTGACGTTCTTAACAACTACCGTCCAGTCTCCAACCTTCGCTTTTTAACGAAGGTTGTTGAGTCCATGGTGGCACAGCAATTCCCTCAATTCCTGGAGGAAACAGACTACCTCGATCCTTACCAATCTGGTTTCAGGCGTGGTCACAGCACGGAAACGGCATTGGTCGCTCTAGTAAATGATCCCTGGTGGGCCAGGGATGGGGGTTGCTCCTCCATCCTGGTCCTTCTTGACCTCTCAGCAGCTTTTGATACCATCGACCATAGTATCCTACTGCAGCGGCTCAGAGAGATAGGGATAGGAGGCACTGTTTTGTGGTGGTTCTCCTCCTACCTCTCTGGTTGCTTGCAGTCTGTTTGGGCGGGGGGGGGGTCAGGGATCCTCCCAGAGGCCCCTCACCTGTGGGGTGCCTCAGGGATCGGTTCTCTCTCCCCTGCTCTTTAACATCTATATGAAAACGCTGTGTGAGATCATTCGTGGTTTTGGGGTGAGGTATCATCAATATGCTGATGATACCCAGCTTTACATCTCCACCCCTGACCACCCTAGTGATGCCCTTTCTGTGATGTCCCATTGCCTGGAAGCGGTGTGGGTTTGGATGGGGAGGAACAGACTCAGACTCAACCCTTCCAAGACTGGGTGGCTGTGGATTTCGGGATCTGGAGGTTCCAACTTTAATGTTCGGGGGGGGGAGACTCTTACTCCCTCCGATAGGGTTCGCAATCTGGGTGTCCTCCTGGATTCTCAGCTGTCCTTGGATGACCATCTGATGGCCGTAACCAGGGGGGCCTTTACACAGGTGCGTCTTGTGTGCCAGTTGCGCCCTTTTCTAGACCGGGATGCCCTCGCCACGGTCACTCACGCCCTCGTTACCTCTAGGTTGGACTACTGTAACACCCTTTACATGGGGCTGCCTTTGGGATGCATCTGGAGGCTCCAGCTAGTCCAGAATGCGGCCGCGCAGGTAATTACAGGGGCTTCTCGATACTCCCATGTAACACCTCTCCTGCACGAGCTGCACTGGCTGCTGGTGGTGTTCCAGATTCGTTTCAAGGTGCTGGTGCTTACCTATAAAGCCCTTCATGGCTTAGGCTCAGGGTACTTGCAGGACCATCTCCAGCTGCTCTCCCACCATCCTGTGCGCTCTCACAGAGTGGGCCTCCTCAGGGTGCCTTCAGCCAAACAATGTCGGCTGATGGCCCCCAGGAGGAGAGCGTTCTCTGTGGGAGCCCCGACCCTCTGGAATGATTTGCCCACCGAGCTCAGGACAGCCCCCGACCTCCTTTCCTTCTGTCGTGAGTTGAAGACGTGGCTCTTTTGTCAACTTAACTGATCCGTTATGGGTGTACATTGTTATAATTTTAAATTGTTTTAATTGGGTTGTTGATTTTAATTTTATTGTGATTTGTATTGGATATTGTTTTTGTAAGCTGCCCTGAGTCCCTCGGGAGAATGGCAGCATATAAATTGCAATAATAAATAAATAAATAAATAACTGCTAGGGAAAACCCATCCAGTTTTCCATCGCAGCCTGCTCTGACCGACTCACATAGCTCAGATCAGAGGACCCATTATTATCCCACCACCTCCTGTCATGGTGGGAGGGGACCAGCACTATGAGGTGAAAGAAATACTGGACACCCGGTGACACAGGGGAAGACTGCAGTATTTGATAATATGGAAAGGGTATCCACTATCAGAAGCCTCCTGGGTACCTAGCAAGGAAGTCAGGGCCCCTCGACTGACTGCCAAATTCCATTGGAAGCATCCAGGGAAACCAGGGGGGGTTGGCCTGGGGGACCACTCACTGATCTTTTTATTCCAGGTCCTGTCTCCATGGTAGGGGGGGCCGCATGTCAGCCCTGGCGCGTCCCACGGCTTGGGGCTGCCACTATGGCGGGGTGGCGATGGGAACAGCGTGCATGACAGCTGCTGCAACAACCCACCTCCATAAACTGTCTGCCTTGGCGCTGGGCCTGCCACTGCCTCCATGACTCAGCTGTGAGGCGCTCTCACCGCAGTGCGCCCGGATGGGTGGCAGGTGGCTCCGAATAGACATTGCAGCCCAGTTGTGAGAAGGACCACGACTGCATTTGCAGGCACCTGGGAGCCAAAGTGGGGGTGTGGGGATGTGGCTGGCCTAACCATCCGGACTTCCGGACCATGGAGCAGGGGATCGCATGTGGGGGTGAGGCTGCTTGTCGGGATCGCGTATGGGGGTGGGGCTGGGCTAATTGCTATATGGGTTGATTGCTTTATAAGGTGGTGGGGAGCACAGAGCGGTAGCACTAACAATATTCTCCTTTTGTTGATTGTGGTTGTCAGTATGTGCCGGTCAGGGGTGGGTTCTAAATTTTTTTACTACCGGTTCTGTGGCCGTGGCTTATTTTGTGGGCATGGCTTGATGGTCATGTGACAATTATTTAAGATTTAGCAGAGGTACTGGTCTACCAGGCTTTTAACTGCTTGGAGAGCTGTACCGATCTACCCATTTATTTTTGCAGGCACTGATCTACTCATGTATTTTTGCAGGCACTGGTCTACCCATTTATTTTTGCAGGCACCGGTCTACTCATTTGTTTTCTTTTAACACTGATCAGCTGTAGGGCAGCCCTTTGAAGCCCCGCGGCAAGAGTTTAAACAGTTTTTTTCCCTCTAGCCATCAGCTGGGACTCAGGAGGCAGCAATAGATTGGGGGTGGGGCCAAATAAAAGGTAAGAATAATGTGGGGGGTGGGGGTGGGGGAGCAGAGCCAGTTCGGTGACATCATATTGTCACCGCTACTGGCTCGGTGGAACCGGGCCGAACCGGGAGGAACCCACCACTGGTGCCAGTGTGGATAAACAAGGTTCTAACCATCTTCTGTTTTTGGAGTCCTTCATTTCCAATAGGAACCTGACAGCTACAGAAGAAGCAGATTTTTCAAAACAAGATGAAATGGATGAATCCCCTGAGGAAGCATGTTTCAGAAACTGTCTTCTATGTAATATTGGATAATGTTATTGGTGGACTGACTGTTCGTTTCAATGCTGCAGTGAACATTTCTGAGAAGTTCAGCTTCCTCTGGAAGTACCTATCAATTCCTCAAGAAGAACGGAAAGAAAAATCAAAATTATTGGCAGATCAATATCCTGCTGATATCAGTGAAGATCTTGTAATGGAGATAAGTCATTTGCCATCTGTTCATCAAGCAAATTTTGGAGAGGGCCAACTGAGTCCATTGGAGCTACTGAATTGCTTGAAAAGATACAAGATGGAAGGACTCTTTCCAAATATATGTGTCTGCCTCCGTATTCTGTTAACAATTCCTGCCACTGTCGTCTCTGCAGAGTGCTCATTCAGCAAACTAAAGCTGATAAAAAATTATCTAAGATCGACTATGTCACAGGGGCAACTGGTAGATTTGGCAAGACTCAGTATTGAGTCTGATCTTGCAAAAACAATTGATTTTGATGATGTGATTCACAATTTTGCCAGGAAAAAGGCTAGGAAAGCACCTTTGTTTAGCAGAATATGAATGTCATTACATCTCAACTATAATAACTGTTATGAGCTTGTAATCAATCTAGTATTAAATTCATTGCTTATGTATATTGTTTCATTATTGTTTATATACTAATATGTATTATTGTTTTTATTTTCTTTTACAGAAGTACCTGTCCTCTTTTTAATATATTTGCAAGTATGTCTGAATGTAATTAATAAATGTACAATTATGACATTATTGATTTATGTGTCCATGTGTAGGTGAGGGGGCCCATATTAGTCTTGTTCCAGCACTTAATAATCCTCTCGGCAGCCCTGGCTGCTTCAGTGCTGCTGGGCTGCTGTGGTCACATGATCGTAATTTTCAATATTCTGTGACAGTTTCCCAGCCACTCGTGCAATTCCTTGCTCCCTCCCTCACCCAGCAGCAGCCACTTACCTGCCTGCTGGGAAGGGAAGGGAAGGTGTACCTCTTGCACACCCTTACACACTCTCCCTGACTTATGCCACTTCCATGTGTCTTCTGTGACCCATGTGGCACATTTTGCACACTTCAGAGCACCCTCCCCAACAGTGCACCACCTCTTGCACATCCCCACCCCCCATGTGCCCTCACTAACTCACATGGTACCTCTTGCACACTACCAGGCTCCCTTCCCAACCCATACCACCCACCCACGTGCCCTCCCTGACCAGCACAGCACCCTTTGCACATCCCTGTACTCCCCACACACCCTTGACCCATGCTGCCCCATGTGCCCTATTCAACCCCTGTGGCACCTCTTATGCACACCTGCGAACCCTTTCCGACACACACCCTCTCACTCCTTCCCCCACCTGGCAGCAGCCACTGACCTGCCTGCTGGCCTTGGACGTGCAACTGCTTGCTGGCTTTCCCACTGACTTTCTCCCTGCAAGCTTCCCACAAGCAAAGTAAGTGAGGAAGCTGGCATGAATTGGAGGAAGGGTCTCAGAAGTTCCGAGCAAGATGCAATCAAAACACAGCAGACTTTGTTCAGCTCTTTGAAGCACGCTGGTTTATTCACGTCGGCTTCCGGATACACACTGTGATTCGTAAAGACGAATGAAATCGGTGCTACGTTTCTCTAGGACCGGGCGTTTATATAGCCCGCCCGTTCATTACCTCCTTTAATACCATGCCCCTGTTTATTACCACACCCCTCTTCATAACGTAGCAGCTCATCAGCGTGTTCTGGAACGTACTTCCGTAGCGTCGTTTAGGAAAAGGCCCTAAGCCCGCCGCACCCGATACCGCCACCCCTCACCCCGCACACGGCTGCCTGCACCCAGTGCCACCGTCACCACGTATGTACATGTCCCCTGATGCTGTCATCGCGCGGTAGCATTGTCGAGCGTGTTGCGAGGCTCGACAGGCAGCTCCCCTTTCACCATGGGTCCCTCTGTAAGAGATAAATGAAAACCATTAGCACTCAACCGAGGTTTCTGAAGATTTGTTCTATGAAATCGCCGAACCAGTCGTTTGGCGTTTACGTCACTGTATGGTATCCAGGACGCCTCCTCCAATGGATACCCCTTCCACTTAACCAGGTAATGGAGCTTTCCCCTTTGTACCTTAGAGTCTAGGACTTCATCAATTTCATATTGACCCTCTGTGATCGGACCGGGATGATCAAAATGGTCTTGGGTTTGTTTAGCTGGTTTGAGAAGACTACTATGAAACACGGGGTGGATTTTCCCCAATAACGGAGGCAATTTTAGTGCCACGGTGACAGGATTAATCACCCTTACCACTGGGAAGGGTCCTAGGTATTTCGGTCCTAGTTTCCGACTACGGAGCCTCAGTTTGATGTATTTGGTAGATAGATATACCATGTCCCCCACCTGTAAGGGTTGAAATGAGGCTCGTTTTTTGTCTGCCTGGGATTTATATGCGAGGGCTGCTTTATCTAAGGCCTCTCTGACCTGGGGCCATACCATATTCATTCTATCGGCCCACTCATCGGGCATGTGTGAGGTTGTCGGTGATTGGTCTAATTCCAGTATAACTACGAAGTCTCGTCCCATCGCTACCCGAAAAGGGGTGAGTCCCGTACTACTATAGACTGCATTGTTATAGGTGACCTCCGCAAACGATAGTAAGGAGGACCAATCGGTCTGTTGATACGAGACGTAACAATGGAGATAGCGCTCTATCATTGCATTTGTCCTCTCTACAGCTCCATTGGTGCTGGGGTGAAATGCAGAACTGAGGCCTTGCATTGACCCAATAGCAGAGAGGAAGTTCCTCCAAAACCGAGCTGTAAATTGTACACCTCTATCGGAAATGATGCGACAGGGTACCCCGTGTAACCTATAGATATGTAGTATAAAAAGTCTAGCCAGTCTACGAGCTGATGGCAACCCTCGGCAAGGAATAAAATGAGCTTGTTTGGAGAACAAGTCAATAACAGTCCATATAACTGTGTTCCCATTACTTTCCGGTAGATCAACTATAAAGTCCATTCCTATCTCCTCCCAAGGGTAAGTAGGCCTGGCTACGGTCTGTAATAATCCCAAGGGTTTTCCAGGCCGGGATTTGGCCTTTGCAGATACAGAACAGTTTTGTTTGTATGTCTCTATGTCTTTCCTCATGTGTGGCCACCAGAACTGACGTCGGGTTAGGTGAAGTGTCTTAAGGAAACCGTAATGCTCGGCTGGTTTATTATCATGACATCATTGTAACACCATTCCCCGGACTCCCTCCGGAACATACAACCTGTCCCCCTTCCACGGGAGGCCGTCCCTATGCGTGAGCAGGTGGTTATTTTCTTTAAACCACACATCAGTTTTCAGGTCCCTTCGTAACAACTCTTTCCATTCCGTCTGTTTCTCAGTTGTTGCTGCTGCTACAGTCTTACCACTGTTGGGCACCATAGCTTGCACTACCTCATCCCGTTTGCTATGGAACTGCGGCATACGGGATAGAGCATCGGCCAGGAAGTTCTTGCCCCCAAGCATGTGTTTCAATGTAAAGCGGAAATGTTGAAAGTAATGTGCCCACCGAACCTGTTTAGGGGACAACCGTCTGGGGGTTTGTAATGCTATGAGATTGCGGTGATCCGTCCACACCTCGAACAGCACCTGGGCTCCTTGCAAGAGATGTCGCCAGGTGAGGAGAGCCCAACGAATGGCGAACGCCTCCTTTTCCCAGATAGCCCAGCCCCTTTCCGTGGGAGTAAACTTCTTGGATGTGTATGCACAAGGGTGTAACTGACCTTGAATATCGGCTTGTAACAACACAGCCCCTACTGCGACGTCACTCGCGTCTACCTGTACTATGAATGGTTTTGTTTGATCAGGATGTTGTAGTACCGGTGCCCCAGCAAAACAATGTTTCAAGGTCTCAAAAGCCGTTTGGCATTCCATCGTCCAGTCTAGGCACCGTCCCAGTCGCAGAGGCCCTTCCCCTTTCGTACGTAGGAGGTTTGTCAATGGCAGAGCAATATGGGCGAATGTTGGAATAAATTGACGATAGAAGTTGGCGAACCCGAGAAAGCTTTGTAACTGTCGCCTAGTCGTGGGGGCCTGCCATTCTAACACAGTGTTTACTTTCATTGGATCCATCGCTATGCCATCTTTCGATATCCGATATCCAAGATAGTCTAGTTCTGTGCGATGGAATTCGCACTTAGATACCTTAACATACAAGTGTGCTTTTAGTAACCGTTCCAGTACCTGATGGACAAGGCTGAAATGTTCCTCCATAGACCTGGTATATATTAAGATGTCGTCCAGATACACTAAGACCCCTTGGTACAGATAATTGTGTAACACCTCATTATTTATTTATTTATTTATTTATTTATTCAAATTTCTATACCGCCCTTCTCCTTTCGGACTCAGGGCGGTGAACAGCCAGATAAAAAACATCTATACAAACATCACAGTTAAAAAATAAAGTTAAAATAATTTATAAATTTGGCCCATAATTTAAAACTTGTCAATTAAAATCAATATTAAAATTTTAAAACTAACCCTAAAATCAAGACAGACCGGCTAACTGAAAAAAATAAGTTTTTAGGGCCCGACGAAAAATCCGGAGGTCGGAGATCACTCGTATCTCTGGGGGTAGATTGTTCCATAGGGTAGGTGCCACCACAGAGAAGGCTCTCCTCCTGGGGGTCGTCAGCCGGCATTGTCTGGCCGACGGCACCCTGAGGAGGCCCTCTTTGTGGGAGCGAACCGGCCGGTGGGAGGCTATTGGTGGCAGAAGGCGGTCCTGTAAGTACCCTGGCCCTAAGCCATGGAGTGCTTTAAAGGTGATCACCAACACCTTGAAGCGCACCCGGAAGTCCACCGGAAGCCAATGCAGCTCGCGCAGGAGAGGAGTCACATGGGAGCGCCCCATCGCTCCCATAATCCCCCGTGCGGCCGCATTCTGCACCAGTTGGAGCCTCCGGGTGTACCCCAAGGGGAGCCCCATGTAGAGAACATTACAATAGTCCAGACGAGAAGTGATGAGTGCTTGAGTGACCGTGCGTAGGGAGTCCCGGTCCAGAAAGGGGCGCAACTGGTGTATCAGGCGAACCTGACAAAAAGCCCCCCTGGCCATGGCTGTCATATGCCCCTCTAAAGACAGCCGCGCATCCAGGAGGACACCCAAGTTGCGGGCCCTCTCCATGGGGGCCAATGATTCGCCCCCAATTAATTGCATAAAGACTGCAGGAGCGCCCTGCAAGCCAAAAGGCATAACACAAAACTTATAACTACCCAACGGGCAGTTAAAGGTGGTTTTCCACTCATCTCCTTGCTTCACACGCACCCTATAATAGGCTTCCCGCAAGTCTAGTTTTGTAAAATACTTCCCGGTTGCTAATGCATCCAGTAAGTCCTTCATTAACGGTAGCGGGTATAGGGGTTCTATGCTAACCATGTTTAAACTTCGATAGTCCACCCATAAACGAAGACCTTCTTCTCCCTGAACAATACCGGAGCGGCCATACATGAACGACTGGGTTGTATAAACCCCCTGGCCAGGTTTTTGTCGATGTATTTACGTAATTCTTCTACTTCCCTTGGGGTCATGGCATACATGCGTGGTTTTGGCAACTTCACACCAGGTATCAATTCAATAGCGCAATCTGTTGGCCGGTGTGGTGGTAATGTATCACATTCCTCCTCATCAAAGATTTCTGCTAAATCTGCATATACTACAGGTACTCCACTGGGACATACAGTATTGTCTAGCCCTAATGACACCCCCTGCTCCTTTGGCACCTCCTGTATAGTACCTGGCTCTGGGCCAATCGGTAACCGAAGTTTCCGGAAACCCCCCTCCCACCATATCGTGGGCGTCCATTTGTCCAACCAAGCCAAACCCAGGATTACGGGTTCAATCGTGTCCACCACCATGAAACGTATGTATTCCCAATGAGCCCCTATCTCCATTTTCACTAATTCAGTCACCTGGGTTGCTGGAGCTCCCCCTAGGGTAGACCTGTCCATCTGTTCGAATGTTATTGGGGGTTTTAAGGACCGTAACCGTATACCCAAACGGGTGGCTACAGATCACCTTATCAAACACCATGTACACCCAGAATCAATAAGGGCTTTGTGTTGTACCCGTATAAGTCCCTGTAGCGGGTTCAAGGTTATTTGGATAAGGAAGGGACGGATGGGATCACTTACCATCGGGTCGTTGGTCTCCTCCTCATCACTATCCGCTAGAACCACGGGGACTATCCCAGGATGTATAGCAGGACCCGTCTCCTTCGTTGTAGCTCCATTGGGGTTTTGTCCCAGCTGTGATAACCCCCTGGTCTTCTCTGGGGTTGGTCGTCCTCGAGGTTTCCCACTAGATGTCAGAGTGTTTGGTTCGGTCGGTTGAGCTGGCGGTAGTGGGCACTCTAGAGCCCTATGGCCCATTTGGTTACAACGGAAACAGCATAATGGCCGCCGTGTAGAGTTGGTTACACGGGGATCAGGCTCTCCCCTTCCTGCTGTTCTGATAGGACCTGGCCTGTCTGGTTGTTGGCGGATGGGAATTGAGCCCACACTGCCCTTAATCTGGAATTCCCTTAGGCCAACGTCCAAGTCAATAGCTGCCTTACACCACTCGGACAGATGGGGTGGCATACCCCAATATACACAAGCCTGCCTCAAATCGTGGTCCAATCCAAGATGGAACTGGTGAACAAACATGCGTTCTGGCCATCCCCGCACCCTCCCTGCTAACCAATGGAACTTCTTTATGGATTCCTTCGCTGGGCCACCCCGTTGCTTCAGGGCTACTAGCTCCCCTTTGGCTACCTGGGTTCGAGTATCATCTTCAAATCATGCTCTAAGGCCCTCCAAGAACAGCCCAACATCAGTGAGCTCCCGAGCATGATCATTATGCAAGTCCGCCACCCAATCAGCGGCCTCCCCGGTTAGAGTCGTCGTAATGGCCACTACCATAGACCATTGGGTGGGATATAGACGGCCATATAGGTCAATATAGCTGAGTACTTGGCTCAGAAAGAGAGCCACCTGGTCAGGGTTGCCGTCAAAAGTGGTCTGCAAGGGGGGCGGTCCCCATACTGGTTGGGGCCCCCATACCCCGGGCTGTCCAACCGCGCCTGAAGGATAAGGCACCTGACCGGTTACACCCGGGCCTCTGGGACCTGCACCCCCCTGTCCTGGAGCTGGGCGAAGTGGGCCAGGTGCCATTCCCATAGCCATGCCCGCTGACAGTCCGACCAGTTGAGTTGCCGGATATGTGGCCGGCGGTTGGGAACTACTTAGAGAAGGGCCCACCCGCAACTTGGGGCTAACCAAGTGGAACCGAGTCTCTTGTCCTGCGGAAGAGGTGTGCCAGCCGGTGCTAGGTTCTGTCCCCGTCATCCAAGGCTGCCACGATTGTGCATCCCGGAAGCTTGCTTCCCCAAACTGCTCCCGAAGAACCTCTATGGTGGATTGGCCTAAACCTGTTGAATAACTCCACTCTCGACAGGAACTTTACATGATATTTACACTTTCTACGGTATGTAGGCTTCAGTCAGATTTAACATATATTAAACATAATCCTGGTTATATTTGTTTGACTATTTCCTTTTTTTGATGTATTGTTTTAAATAAATAAATAATCCACTCTCCGTCGTCTTCCACCCAACGCCGCTCTCTCCATCGATGAAACCGTTTGCTGTAGGGAGGCGACGTTAGGTCTTTCGGGGCACCCGTCGGAGCGGCCAAAGCAGGGCTCTGCCACCACTCTCCCGATACTGCTTGGTTGGCCACGCCCCTCGCTGCTCTGGCGTCCTTAGCGTCCTTGCCCTGGCTGCGGCTTTGATAGCGTTCTTTCGGCCGAACTGAAGGTTGAGCCTCAGCTGGGCTTTCCCCTGACGCCGGTAGTCCTTCCTCCTCCTGGGGCGGTGGTGCAACAGTCATATCCACCCCCTCTGCCATCCCGTAAGCCAGAGGTAGCACTGATTTCCTCTCAGAAGTTCCGAGCAAGATGCAATCAAAACACAGCAGACTTTGTTCAGCTCTTTGAAGCATGCTGGTTTATTCACGTCAGCTTCCGGATACACACTGTGATTCGTAAAGACGAACGAAATCGGTGCTACGTTTCTCTAGGACCGGGTGTTTATATAGCCCGCCCGTTCATTCCCTCCTTTAATACCACGCCCCTGTTTATTACCACACCCCTCTTCATAACATAGCAGCTCATCAGCGTGTTCTGGAACGTACTTCCGTAGCGTCGTTTAGGAAAAGGCCCTAAGCCCGCCGCACCCGATACCGCCACCCCTCACCCCGCACACGGCCGCCTGCACCCAGTGCCACCGTCACCACGTATGTACATGTCCCCTGATGCTGTCATCGTGCGGTAGCGTTGTCGAGCATGTTGCGAGGCTCAACAGAGGGAGGGAAGGAGGGAAGGAAGGAAGGAAGGAAGGAAGGAAGGAAGGAAGGAAGGAAGGAAGGAAGATTTCTGATGCTCCTTGTCAGCTTCCCACAAGGAAACTCAATGGGAAAGCTGGCAGGAATTTGGAAGTTGCTCCTGCTCCCATTGCTTTTTTGCCCACCTGTGGTCATTCTGTTTCTCTGTTTAGGTAAGGAAATATCTCTGAAACGATGACCCAACAGGGATGGATTGTCTAGTTGAATTCTAAAGGGGAAAAACAATCCAGTTATTGAGATTTCTGTAACTCTACCCTCTCCTCTCCTCTTCATTTTTTAAAAATGTTTGTTTTCTGTAGAGGTAAGTGCCATCAGCTCAATAGATGCCCAGGTGTGGCCCTTTTTGGAATGGAAAGCCTATACAGTGGGGACACATGTCCTGAGTTGTGTGCCAAGTTGGGTGGCTATATACTGAATAAATAAATAAATAAATAAATAAATAAATAAATAAATAAATGTTTAGACAACTATAATTTACTCTATGAATCATCTCTGAAGATGATTTGGAAATTGCAGCTTGTCCAGAATGCAGCAGCCTGGTTTCTGACAGGGTATAATAGAATTTAGAGTTGACCTTGCAGAAGGTATGAAAGAGCCATTAAAGAAGGGTGAGATGAGAGATTGCACAGAGATGGAACAAAGCATAAGAAAGAAATAACCACACTTTGATACGTCATGTGATGCCGCTGTGACACCGTGAGTTTGACACCCCTGCCCTACAACAATGAAATAGCATTCTTGGAATCCCTGTAGTATCTGTTTCTTGCCTTGGCCTACTTTGAAGGGCTGACACTAAGCCTAAGGTGATTCAACAGTGTAACATCGATGGTGAAATAGCTGCACTAGCTGCTAGTAGGTTTCTGGATCCAATTCAAAGTGTTAGTAGTCTTGTTCTATAAATGGTCAGGCCTGGAAGCCATCTTTTGCATTGGGCCTTCAGGCCTGCCACATTTAGTACTGTGGGAAACTGGGAGGGGGGATTGTATGGAGCAGGGGTGATATATAGTCATAATAACATTCCTTTCTCAGAGAGTCAAGGACATCTTGCCCTGCACTTGGAGGGGTGTGACTGGGAGGCATCTCCAGTTGGGACGGTGCTGTGATTGGACCATGTGATGGACATGTGGGTGCTGGGCAGGAACCTGGACTTTCCTTTGGGTAGGGCAGAAGCTTTCCAATTCAGGTTTTCCCAGATGTGCCAATATGACATCTCTAATAAAATGGAACTTTGAGGAACTTCAAGCCTCGGAGTCTTCTTTTGTTGGGGGTGTTACTTGGAACCCTGACATAAATCCTTACATGGCTTGGCTTCCAGGCTCTCAGGTATTTTCATGAAGACCATCTGTCCCACATGGAATCCACCTGTACTGGATACTCAACCCAAGAGGGGATGCTTCATGTCCCTTCTTCCATAAAATTTTTGAGTAGTACTTTGGAACAGGGCTTCTCAGGAGCTGCTCTAATGTAGATAATAAGGAAGATGACCTTGAAAGAGATATGCAGCAGCCATTGCCTAGACCAGGGCTATCAAACTCCCAGCCCACGGGCCGGATGCATCATGCACTGGCCACGCCCACACCCGGTTTACTGAAGGGGGAAAAAGTCCCAATATGTCACATGACGCTGCCGTGACAATGTGAGTTTGACACCCCTGGCCTAGACAAAAGGGACTGAACATTTTTAAAGTCCAGAACAGGGAAATAACATTTGGAAGTAGTCCAGGCAGACATACCGTATTTTTCAGAGTATAAAACACAGCAGAGTATAAGACGCACCTTAGTTTTTGGGGAGGAAAATAAGAAAAAAGCTGATTGGTGGGTGGATTGGCCTCCCGGAATACCCCCAATCAGCTGTTTCCAGAGGTGAATTTCAGCAACAGGTTCGTTGGTTGTGAGCTCTGTGCCTTGCTTTTTTTTTCTGCCTCTGAAACTTCTGAAACTCTCTTTCAGAAAAAAACTTTTTTTTCTGCCTCTGAAAGCCTCTGAAACAGACCTTCAGAAAAAAAAGGCTTTTTTTCTGAAGCTTCTTTCAGAGGCTTTTATTCTGAAGGACTACCTGTACTCTGTTCAATCTCCTTTCTTTGGTATTGGTATGTAGATTAACCTCTTCCGATCTGTTGGTTATTGAGTCATTCTCCAGATTTGTTAACATAGTTTGGTTAGAACCTTTACTGATTCTTCTTTTGTTGCTTGCCATATTATTTTAGATAAAAGCCTTTCACAGGCTTTTTTTCTGAAGCTTCTTTCAGAAGTTTCTTTCAGCCTCTGAAATCTCCGTTTGCGAGGCTGGGCGGGGCTACATTCGGAGTATAAGATGCACCCAGATTTTCACCCTCTTTTTTTGGGGAAAAAGGTGCGTCTTATACTCAAAAAAATATGGCAGATGGAGAATTGGGCTCTGCTCAAATGCCGAACCAGCAGTTCAGCTGCCGCATACAATTACTGCATACAGTAATTGTTAGTCTCCATCTGTTATGTCCGCGCAGGCGTGAGCAGAGACTTTTCTTCTGCCACGCAGATGTGGGACATATTTTAATGTTATTGGTTAAAGGCTGATAGTTTTCCTTTAAAAGGGGTTATCAGCCGAAAATTGCATGTTGGTTTTTACTGAGTCATTGTCTGCAATAAACATGGCTGTTTGAAGTTTGGCTTCTCATCTGTATTCCTACTCCCATACATTCCATTGGCGATGAAGGAGGAATTGCTGGGCCCTGAGCCAACATAGAGATAAAAGAGGCACACGTGAGTGGAGACTGTTTGTTTTGGAAAGAGAATGGCTAACTCACTACAGTTTGTTCCGTTTGATCCTGAAACACAGATGTGGGATTCTTATCTAATCCTTTTTGACTGTATATTGGAAGCTAATGACTATACAAATATCACAGACAATTGTAAACGAGCACTTTTTTTTTTTCCACATTTGTGGAAAAGAAGTATTTGAGACAGCGAGGGCCCTCATTGTGCCCCAACCCCTGCAGACAGTTCCTTGGGACATATTATTAAGCAAATTGAGGGAACATTATGCTCCTCGACCATCTTGTATTGCTAGAAGACATGCTTTTTACCATAGGGACCAGGCGGAGGGTGAGTCTATCAGTTGTTATATGGCAGCCCTCAGGAAAGCAGCTATTTATTGTGAATTTAGCAACTTAGATGAAGCCCTTCGAGACAGATTGGTCTGTGGGGTTCAAGATGTTCGGTTACAGAGGTGATTATTGGCGAAACCAACATTAACGCTACAGACAGCAGTAGAGGAGGCGCAAGCCACTGAATCATCGAATAGATCGATGGAAGAGATACAGAAGTTGGGCAGCCCCCTGGTGGCTAGAAGGGGGGAAACCCTCCATCGGGGAGAGGTGGAATTATGGGAGGACACTGAAGATGAGGGAAATAATCATGATGATGTCCATCGGTTGAGAGAGGCTAGCAAGGAGTGTAGATGGGGAGAGGATTGAAAGTTGTTCTCCTCATATATAGGGTGAGGCAGAAACCATCCAAGAGCTGTGTCGCCATAAAAACACCATTTGTAGACGGTGTGGGAAGAAGGATCAGTTAGCACAAGTTTGCTGTGCCGCGTTGCTTGCCCCCCCCCCCAACTGGACAGACTTCAATTTGAAATGGGGGGAAGCATGGCCCACCGAGATTAAGAACCCCAAAGGATGAGTGTTTTACTATTAATACGGATGCTTGTCGTTCAGAGAGGGTGAGCAATCAAACCAGGATTCTGGGAAGTAGTAAAATTTACATTACTGTCCTTATTGCGGGATCTCCCTGCCAGATGGAAGTGGATACAGGATTGGCAACAACAATTGTATCCTGGCAGACTCTACAGAAATTGGTGCCACATGGAGCTGAGCGGAAGTTTATACGTAGTCGTATTCGTTTGAGAGATTATCAAGGAAATAACATCCCCATTAAGGGTAGTGGAACATTCCACGTAGAATATAAAGACTTCTCCAGGCCACTTAAATTAGTTATTGTTGAAAGTGCACTGCCTAACCTCCTGGGACTGGATTGGTTTGCAGCATTGGGGTTAGAGATTACCGGGATTCATAAAATCCAGGGAGAAACCATCGAAGAGTTGAGTAAAGAGTTCGTCGATGTGTTTGACGGAAAGTTGGGAGAATATAGGGGTACCCCGATATCCTTCAGTTTGGACCCCAAGGTGGCACCAATAAGAATGAAACCGAGGAGGGTGCCATTTGCACTAAATTTATTTATTTATTTATTTATTTAATTTAATTTATATACCGCCCTTCTCCCGAAGGACTCAGGGCGGTGAACAGCCATAATAAAACAGTGTACAAAATAGAATTTAAAAGCAGATTAAAATAATTAAATCATAGCCCAAAGTTGACGAACAACTAGATAAATTGATTCAGCAAGGCGTACTGGAACCGGTGGATCACGCCAAGTGGGAGACCCCTATCGTGACGCCAGTGAAACCAGACGGGTCGGTCCGAATTTGTGCGGATTATAAATGTACGTTGAATAGGGCTCTTCAACATAATGCTTATCTGTTACCAGTGGTGCAGTACTTGTTACATTTGTTGTGGGTGGTGGTGGTGGTGGTAAGATCTTCACAAAGTTAGATCTTGCTCAAGCATATCAGCAGCCCCTGTAGATGACGCCACTGCTGAAGCCCAAACAATCATAATGCATCGGGGGGTGTTCCGTTGTCGCCGCCTACAGTTTAGGGTGAGTGTGGCACCAGGGTTGTTTCAAAGCCTGATGAAACGTTTGTTATATGGCATCCCTGGGGTTGTGCCCTATTTTGATGACGTGCTCATCTCCGCTACCAATAAAATGGAATTATTTGAATGACTATGACTAGTGCTACAAAGATTTCAAGAGGCTGGACTAAAGGTAAAGGAAGACAAGTGTAAAGTAGCAGTAAATGAAGTTGAGTTCCTGGGATACCTGGTCGATGCATCCGGATTGCACCCCACCAAGGAGAAAGTACAAGCAATACAGGCTGCACCAACACCAAGGAATAAGATGGAACTCCAGGCCTTATTAGGGCTCCTCAATTTCTATAGTGTGTTTTTGTGACAAAAGGCATCTGTTGCTGAACCACTACATCGACTATTGGGGAAAAAGGTGCCGTGGGTATGGGGGTGCAGAGAAGCAGCTGCATTTGTGGGGGTAAAAAGATTAATTTCCTCAGATAGCATCTTAGTTCAGTTTAATGAACGTCTGCAATTAGTCCTGACGTATGTTGCATCCCCGTTTGGAGTCAGGGGAGTTTTGAGTCATCGCCTTCCAGACAATCGTGAGGCTCCAATAGCTTTTTTTCCCAGGACATTATCATCTGCCAAGAGAAACTACAGCCAACTTGATAAAGAGGCATTGGCTGTGGTGGCTGGAATTAAGAAATTTCACGAGTATGTTTATGGAAGGAGATTTGATTTAGTGACAGATCATAAACCACTTTTGGGACTAATTGCGGGGGACTGGCAAACGCCGCAGGTCCTGTCCCCAAGAATGACACATTGGACAGAGTTCTTAGCAGCATATAGTTATCGACTTATACATCGACCTGGCATAGAACTGGGCCATGCTGACAGCCTAAGATGATGTCCGCTACCTAATCTAGTGGAGGATCCAGCTCCAGCAGCATCAGTACTGCTGATTGAAACCATGCTGTCTGTTCTTGTTACGGCCGCAGAAGTGGCAACCCAGTCGAGAAAAGATTGAACGATCATGCAAGTGTTAAACTGGGTGTGGAGGGGATGGCCTAAAGAGACAGGGAGTGTAGAGTTTAAGCCATTCTGGGCAAGGCAATACGAACTTTCAGTGCAGAGCAGTTGCCTATTGTGGGGGAATCGGGTAATGATACCCTCAAGGCTAAGGAAATCATTATTAGAGACTCTACATGAAGGCCACCCCGGAATTGTAAGGATGAAGGCGTTGGCCCGTAGTTACCTGTGGTGGCCAAATATAGATAGAGATATTGCGGAGTGGGTGGCGTTGTGTCAAGCATGCCAGGAATCGAGACCGGCACCTCCTGCAGCACCACCACGGGACTGGGAAACACCGAAAGGCCCCTGGTCTAGAATACATCTCGATTTTTCAGGGCCAATAAAGGGGTTGTCCTTCTTAATTGTTGTGGATGCCTATTCCAAATGGCTGGAGGTGGCCATAATGAGGTCAAACACGATGGACGCTGTTCTGAGAGTATTAAACAAAATGTTCGTGACACATGGGTTGCCGGACGTGTTGGTATCGGACAATAGCCGCAATTTACGGCAACTGCATTCGAGGTATTCCTAGTAAACCGAGGAATACGTCACGCCCTGGTCGCGCCATTTCACCCCGCGAGTAACGGGCAGGTAGAGCGAATGGTGCGAACGACGAAAGAGGCCTTGACTAGAATGGGTCCAGGGGACTATCAGGAGAAACTTGATGAGTATTTGTTCAACCAACACATCACTCCCTGTGTAGCCACCGGAAAGAGCCCAGCCGAATTACTTATGGGTCGCCGGCTGAGAACAAATTTAGATAGAATACACCCCGATTATTCAACAGAAACCCTCACAGACTGGGAAAGTACGGTCAGGACCTTTGAGCAAAGTGATCTAGTATACGCCTGGAATTATACTGGTCAACCCATATGGGTGCCGGCACAGATTACAGATGTTACGGGTCCCCGTTTGTACCGGGTGGAGCTCAAGGATGGGTGCCTGTGGCGCCGACATATCGATCAGCTTTGGAGCCGAGTGAGGGGGACAGCCGTTAGGGAGCTGGAAGAAATAAACTGGGGTGGGAATCCAGAAGAGTGAGAGGGACAACAACGCAGTGAAAGGGTATCTGAAGGGCTGAGGCCAGTGCAGAATGAAACACCTGTTATTGGGGGTCCAGTGTCACAGAGCTCATCTCATTTTTCCCCATCTCCAACTGAGGGATATGTTCAGGGGGGCGGGGGCAGAGAATATTTGTAAGCCATCTAATGTAGTTGAAGAATTGTCGAGAATGCAGTCGATGTGTGAGGGCCCGACAGAAATACAGGAGAGCTGCCAGTCGATGCGCAGCCGCTGTAGACCAATGTATCTGGATGATTATGTTTGTGGTATATGAAGTTTCCCCGAGGAAGGGGGAAGGGGTGTTATGTCCACGCAGGCGTGAGCAGAGACTTTTCTTCTTCCACGCAGGTGTGGGACATATTTTAATGTTATTGGTTAAAGGCTGATAGTTTTCCTTTAAAAGGGGCTATCAGCTGGAAATTGCATGTTGGTTTTTACTGAGTCATTGTCTGCAATAAAAATGGCTGTTTGAAGTTTGGCTTCTCATCTGTATTCCTACTCCCACACATTCCATTGGCGATGAAGGAGGAATTGCTGGGCCCTGAGCCAACATAGAGATAAAAGAGGCACACGTGAGTGGAGACTGTTTGTAATATGAAACAATATATTGGAGAGTTTATGTCTCTGTTCTCTCTGTAGTATGCATTTGCATGGCAATATTTAACATTTATTTAATTTCCAACAAACCACCCCCCCCCCGCATGTTAGTGTCAGAAAGAAAACCTTTCATTCTTCTGTAGTGTTCTTCTTTCCTTAACCTATAGCAGAGGTGAGCAAGTCACATAGTCATGTGAAATCATTATAAGAATTACTTTCTGGATTTCTCTGTTGTCTTCCATAAGCATTTGTCACTTTTAACACTAAAAACAATCACAGCATCAAATGTAACCAGGAAATTGCTCTAGTTGTCTAATGCTTCTTTTTTGTATTGAGAAAATAGTTGGGAACAATTGTCATCTTGGATGTTCATGGCAGGAAATTAGTGATTAATCAATTGCTATCCAATTGTCCAGAAGTACAGGTTGTAAGAGAAACATTTAGAGCAGGGGTGTCAAACTCAAGGCCCATGGGCCAATCTGGCCTGTGGGGTCCTTAAATTCAGCTCATGCAGTAGGCCTGGAACTATGAAAGGACTGGCCCATGGTGCCTCTGCCAACGAAAACAGGCCACGTGCTGCCCCTATGCGGCCCGTTTTCGGCCTCCCTGGCCTCCTGCAGTACTCTGCTGGCCAAAAATGGAGGGGGCGGGGGGGGCGGGGAGGTGCTGGAGGCCGGATAGGCCTCCATACAGCCTGTTTTTGCCTGGCAGAGTGCTGTTGGAGGGCATGGACGGCAAAAACAAGGTGTAGGGGGGGCCGTGCCCCCCGCCCCCTGTTTTGGCTGGCAGGGTGCTGTAGGAGGCATCTGTCTCATCTCCCCCCCGCTCCCTGCCCCCCCCGGCCCACAGAGAACTACAATGCTGATCCAGTCCTTGAAGAAATCCAGTTTGACACCGCTGATTTAGAGGCTTCATATTACACCTTGGATGTTCTGACTTCATTATCCTGCTTCATTATCCTGCTTAAATCAACTCTTTTCGGTAAGTACACATCATGTTACAATGTTAAAGAGAGCGAGTCATCAGTCCACAGTAGGTGTCAAAATAATCTTTATTAGCAAAGTAACTAACAGCTTGGGGATGGGGTGGGGGTGGGGAATGCTTACATTTCCCCCCCTGCTACTTAACATGGGGTTTTAATAGTATGTTATTCTATGTATGTTATTCTATGTCACCCTAGAACAGGTGTCAGCAACCCATGGCTCCGTAGCCGCATGCGGCTCTTTCACACCTCTGTGGCCCTGTTGCAGCAAAGGGATGAAAGAGCTGTCGCCCTGTTGCAGCGGTGGTGATGGGCGGAACCTTAGTGCGGGAGTGAAGCACCCCGTATTTGTCTTTGCGCGGCAACAGGATTCCACCTTTGTTGTGGTACATTTGCTGTTGCCGCCAGCAAAGAGGGCTGGGAGAGAATGGCGGAGGCGGATCTTGCGAGCTGGGGGCCAAGAGAAAGAAGGGGGTGGTGTGGGGAAGCGCTCCCCTCTCCTGGAGGAGTGCTGAGCACAAAAGCCCAGACGGAGGGGTGAAGCTGGCCCAGCAAAAGCGACCCCATTGGTGAGTTGGACAGTGAAGGAGGCCTGGCCCAGCTCTCATAGTGAGACACTGTTCGGCATCTCCAGACATGAGCTGCCACCTTTGAAATGTGCCATGCCTTTGAGGAAGCCAGGCAGCGATGGCTGGGGCTGTGGGGGAGGGGCAGCAGAGGCATCAGGGCTGCTCTCTCCCCCACTCAGCAAGCCAGGCATGGAGGAGCGCAGAGAGTTGCAGGCCGAGCGCTGGAGGGTCAGAAGGCGTGCTCCTCCTCCTGGAGCCGATTATGAGGCAGAGCCACAATGCGACCTTGCCCCACTCGCCCCTGGCAACTCACTCGGGGCAGAGAGCAAGTCACGCGTCCAGCACCAACCAAGGCCGGAAGTAGCTGCCCACCGTTCCCTGCTGCAGTCGGGCAGCAAGAGAAAGACAGAGACAGACAGACAGATTTGGCTCGATTTGACTCTGTCTGCTCCCCTCTCTCCGCCTTTGCCCAGTTTTGCAAGGACTCAGCAGACGCTGCCTTGGTGATAGGGGGTGGGTGGGTCGTCCTGTACTTTGCCTGCCAAGTGTCTTCAGGGGCACCCAGGGACTATATTTTCTGCCCACTTTGGACCAAGTTGCAGGATCTGTATGTGTGCCTGTGTGAGTGTGCTGCTGCTTGGGATGATGCTTCTCTGAAGTGTGTGCAGTGATCTAAAGTGGAAACCTCATGGTGCTGTGATATAACAGCCTGACAGCCACTCCTTTTGCAATGCAAGGTTTACTTTTGTATCCTTACAGAGACAGAGACAATGTGGCCGAATTTCCTTACAGTTATTCCCTGGGTGTGTGGGTTGGGAAGTGGGGGAGAGGGAGGGAGGGAGAGAGAGAGAAAGAAAAAGAGAGAAAGAAAGAAAGAAAAAGACAGAAAGAGAGACACATAGAGAGAGAGATGAGAGGGAGAGGGGGAGAGAGAGAAAGAGAGAGAAAGAAAAAGAGAGAAAAAGAGAAAGAGAGATGAGAGAGAAAGAAATGAGAGGGAGAGAGGGAGGGAGAGAAAAAGAGAGAGAGAGAAAGAAAAAGAAAGACAGAGAGAAAGACAGAGACAGAGAAAGAGAGAGAGAGAAAAAAAGAGAGGGAGGGAGAAGGAGATATAGAGGGCGAAAGAGATGGAAGAGAGGGAGGGAGGGAGAGAGAGAAAGAGAGAGAGAGAGAAAGAGAGAGGGAGAAAGGGAGAGGGAGAAAGAGAAAGAGAGAGAGATTCCTGTTTCCCATAGAGAAGAAAACACCGGGAGGCACAAAACCTGAGTAGGCGTGGCTGGGGGGGTCATATGACTGGGTGGGAGTGAGTGATGTCGAGTGCCCACACCCAGGAGAAGCAATCCTTAGATCCATTTGCACCACTTAAAGATACCAGCTGGTCTCACTCCCCTCATAAGATATCCTAAGGAAAGCATCCAGATTTAAGGAAAGATCACATGCCCCCAGAAAGGCAGTAAAAAAAATCAGTGCCAAGCTTGCATCCTGACTCTTGGAAGTACACCCCAAAAGGACAGTGCCAGGAACCACTAAAGCAGTGAAGGAAGACCGCCTCCCCAGATAGAAAAAGAAACCATGAGGCAGGAAAAAATTCAAACACAATAGAAATAATTAAATCACAACAGCTTTTAGTCATGGGGGATTTCAACCTGCCGTCCATCGGTGAAGCATCTGAGGTGGCTCGGGAGTTCATGGCTTCCATGACGGCCATGGACCTGACCCAGTTAATTCAGGGCCCCACTCACATAGGAGGAAACACGCTGGACTTGGTTTTCGTCTTTGGTCAGTGGTTGAATGGCTTAGATACAGGGGATATAGTTATTGAACCCTTGTCATGGTCAGACCATTCTCTCCTTAGACTTGACTTCCTGACTGCTACACCCCACCGCAGGGAGGCGGAACCAATCAGGTGGTTCCGCCCCAGGCGCCTGATGGATCCTGATAGGTTCCGAATGGAGCTTGGGCCATTTCCTGAGACTCTGGCTTGCGACTCGACATAGGATAGGGCGGCCACTGGTGCTTTAGATCGGGTCGTGCCTTTGCAGCCTCTGACCCGGCGCCGAATCTGCCCAGCTCCTTGGTTCTCCGAGGCGCTGAGGGGGATGAAACGCCGGAAAAGACACCTAGAGAGTAGTTGGAGGGCCAGTCGCTCCGAATCTGATCGTACACTAGTGAGGTCTTATATCAAGACCTACTTAGTGGCGATAAAGGTGGTGAAGTGTAATTACTTTTCCGCTCTTATCGCGTCGGCAGAAAATCGCCCAGCTGCCTTGTTTAGGGTGACCCGCTCCCTTCTCCATCTGAGAGCGCGGGAAGACCCCTTGCAATGTCGTGCTGAGGATTTTGCGCATTATCTGCATGATAAAGTCACTCAAATTTGGGAAGGCTTGGACTCTGACTGGGTAGGTACAGGCGGGTTGTCCGAGGTGTGTCTTGAGACTGTTATCTGGGATGAGTTTGACCCTGTGACTCCCGAGGACGTGGACAGGATGCTGGGGAGGTTGAACGCAACCACATGTTTATTGGACCCATGTCCCTCCTGGTTGGTGCTGGCTACCCAGGAGGTTACACGAGGCTGGCTCCAGAGGATTATAAATGCTTCCTTGAGTGAGGGGTTCTTGCCTCCCGCCTTGAAAGAGGTGGTGGTGAGGCCCCTCCTCAAGAAGCCCTCTCTGGACCCAGCTGTTTTGGCAAACTATCGTCCAGTTTCCAACCTTCGCTTCTTGGCGAAGGTTGTTGAGAGTGTGGTTGCCAGTACCTGGATGAAACCGTCTATCTAGATCCATTCCAGTCCAGCTTCAGGCCTGGGTACAGCATGGAAATGGCATTGGTCGTGTTGGTTGATCTCTGGAGGGCTCGGGACAGAGGTTGCTCCTCTGTTCTGGTCCTATTAGACCTCTCAGCGGCTTTTGAAACCATCAACCATGGTATCATGCTGCGCCGGTTGGAAGGGTTGGGAGTGGGAGGCACTGTCTTACGGTGGTTCTCCTCCTATCTCTCCGACCGGTCGCAGTCTGTGTTGGCAGGAGGGAAGAGGTCGACCTCAAGGCACTTGGTTTGTGGGGTGCCACAAGGGTCGGTCCTCTTGCCTCTCCTGTTCAACATTTATGTGAAGCCGCTGGGCGAGATCATCCGTGGTTTTGGGGTGCAGTGCCATCTGTACGCTGATGACACCCAGCTGTACATCTCCACCCCAGACCACCCCAACGATGCCCTTGAAGTGATGTCCTGGTGCCTGGAGGCTGTGCGGGTCTGGATGGGGAGGAACAGGCTCTGACTCAATCCCTCCAAGACTGAGTGGCTGTGGCTGCCGGCGTCCCAATATAGTCAGCTGGTGCCATCGCTGACTATTGGGGGCAAGACATTAGCCCCCACGGAGAGGGCACATAACTTGGGTGTCCTCCTGGACACACAGCTGTCTTTAGAAGAGCATATGATGGCCGTGGCCAGGGGGGCTTTCTATCAGGTTCGCCTGATACACCAGTTGCGCCCCTTTCTGGATCGGGACTCCTTATGCACAGTCACTCATGCCCTCGTCACTTCCCGCCTCAACTACTGCAACGCTCTCTACATGGGGCTCCCCTTGAGGAGCACTCAGAGGCTCCAACTGGTGCAGAATGCGGCCGCGCGGGTACTTATGGGGGCGACATGGCGCTCCCACGTGACACCTCTCCTGCGCGAGCTGCATTGGCTTCCAGTGGTCTTCCGAGTGCGCTTCAAGGTGTTGGTTGTCATCTTCAAAGTGCTCCATGGCTTAGGACCCGGTTAATTACAAGACCACCTTCTGCCTCTGATAACCTCCCACCGGCCAACACGCTCCCACAGAGAGGGCCTCCTCAGGGTGCCGTCTGTCAGGCAATGTTGGCTGGCAACCCCCCGGGGAAGAGCCTTCTCTGTGGGGGCACCCGCCCTCTGGAATGAGCTACCCCCAGGGATACGACTAATCCCGGACCTCCGTACCTTCCGCCGGGCCCTGAAGACTTTTTTTATTTCAGCAAGCCGGGCTGGGTTAAAAAATTTTTAATTGGGGAATTTTATGGGTAAGGGATTTTAAATTGGAGAAGCCAAAGATAATTTAATTTCGTTTTAATGTATTTTAATATTTGTATTGTGTGTTTTTAATTTTGGCTGTTCACCGCCCTGAGTCCTTTGGGAGAGGGGGCGGTATAAAAATTTAATAAATAAATAAATAAATAAATAAATAAATAAATAAATAAATCCTTTTAAAACTAAAACACAAGCCTTGTCTGGCTCATTGCCAGAGCTCACACCCCAGGCAAGCTCAAATGTAAACACTTGAGATAAGCCTAACTACAAAGAATGCAATTAGCGCTAGAATGTAGCAAAAGAGCAAACACAGTAGCTGTTGCTTGTTAAACCAATTATCAGAACAAATTGACACAGGAACTAGCCAGATTTCTGAAACTGCTTCTTTTCAGGAACAGAGATTAAGCTTTTTCCTTCCAACTGAAACTGAACAGGGGAAATTATCCCATCAATAAACACAGGATTACTTGCATTTCCGCTTGGCTCCACGAGCCTCGAAAGACGTTCTTTTGAGAGCGTCCGCTCCCTGGTTCCGTTAAAGCCCCAGAGCAGCTGACAAACGCTGTCTGGAGGCTTGAAATTCTCTCCCCGGGCAAAGGAGAGAGAGAAGAGCAGGCAGGTGGAGGTAGAACCCCCCCCCGAATGCCCTAGGAAAGCTCCTGGGGCGCGAAGGGCGCGCGCTCCCTAAAAGCCTGTCAAGCCGCTCCAGACCAGGGACGTCTCCGCTAATTAGCAGAATTAGATGCCGCGACCAATCTTGCTGAATGAAAATGAGGGAATTAACATCTTGAATTAACAGCAGGCGGAACGAGCAAGGAGAAATCAGACTGCAAGTATTTTTTACCTAACTCCAATGCCTAGAGCCTCCTTCGGAAGTAATCACTTAGTACTTTGCAACAATATGGCGATTGAAGCTTGAAAGGGCGGGGGAAACAGAAAGTTACAGGAAAAGTTTCGTTTTGCTGGCAGCCCTTCGCCTGGGGGAAAAAAAAAGCTTTTGTGCTGACAGAAGGAGGATTTTAAATGTTAATTAATATTGGGAAATCTTTTGAGGAACTCTTCTTTTTGACTCTGATTAAATATAAAGACTAATTTCAAACTGGAAATGGCCTCAAAGTCTGTAAAAACTGTTCCTACTAAAGGAACTGGGAGTGCTGGTAGCTCCCCAGCTCATATTCCTAGATTACAAGTTTCTGCTCCTCCAGCGGATCCACAGAACCTAACGATGGAAATGTTGCAACAAGCTCTCCAAATCACCCAAAATAAAATTGTTGATGTGATTGATGAAAAAATTAAGGAAACTAATGAAAAAATTAAGGAAACTAATGAAAAGATACAGGCTGTGTCAGATGAGATTGCAATTCGCAATCAGGGGATTAGGGATGATATATTAATGGCATTTAAGTGTCTGGCAGGCAATATTGAGATGGTGGATGATAGAGTTGATGAAATTAAACAATCTTCTGAAATTTTGGAAAGTAAAATAGGAGAAGCTCAAAATAGAATTCAAAGGGCTAAAGACGACGTAATAATGATACAATACAGAGACATGGAATTTGCTTTAAGATTCAGAGGGGTGAAGGAGAATAAACAAGAGAATTTGAGAGAAATGATGTCTGAGGCATTGGCACCGCTGGTGGGGGAGTCAAAAAATGATCTGGGCTGGCAGATGGACAAGCTGTACCGCGTTAATTCCTGGATTGCTAGACAGAAACATCTACCAAGAGACATTGTGATATATTTTACTATAAGGAGAGTACGTAACGAAATTTTACAGGCTACTTTTAAAAACAAGCTTCGGGTGGGAGGCCAGGAAGTAATGACAATGAAAGAAATCCCCCGTAAGATCTTGAGAGCTAGAAGGGAGTATGCCTTTCTGGTGGATGAGCTGAGAAAACGTCAGATACAGTACAGATGGGAGGTGCCAACTGGACTAGTGGTGACTTACTCAGGAGAGAGATATCGGCTTAATACAATTTGGAAAGCAAGAGATTTTTATACTAATGTATTAAAGGCTGGCACACCCAAACCAACTAAATCACCAGAAGGCAAAAGAAAGAAAGAAGTAATGGAAGCTGAGACAGAAGAGCTCTTGACAGTAGTTCAGGGGGGAGCTTTGGCTGATCAAGAAGAAATATTACAAATCCAAATGGCTACTCAAGAGTTGGCGCTGATTGATTTCTCGCAGTTACCAAAGGACCAAAGACAGACCAGATCGGTGACAGCTAGACTCAAGGAAGAATTAAGACAGCAACAATCCCAGATGGCAACTCAAGAAATGATTCAAGATACTACTAAAACAGGAGCAGTGGGGGGAGCAAGACCTAAAACTCAAATGAGATCAGAGCATCAGGACTTGGAACGTTAATGGCTTGAATTCTCCACAGAAAAGAAGAAAAATATTTCACTATCTTAAGCAATTTAAGAATGAAGTAATTTGCTTACAAGAGACTCATATAAGAATACAAGATCAAAAATATTTGATTAATGCAAGACTTGGTACATCTTACGTAGCAGCAGCATCAGAAAAGAAAAATGGTATAGTTATATATTTGAAAAGAGACTTAGTTGCTAAATTAATTGAAGCAGATGATCAAGGAAGATTTTTAGCGATAGAACTTTTAGTAAAAGGAGAAAAAATACTTGTAATCGGAGTTTATGCCCCAAATCAACAACAAGAAAACTTTTATAATTTACTACACTCAAAATTGACACAGTGGGCATATAAAACTTGTATCCTGTTAGGCGACTGGAACGGTGTTTTGGACGTTAAAAAAGACAAGAAGGGACCTAAACAAAATGTGTTAACAAGAGCAAAATTGCCCAAAGCGTTTTGGGAAATGATGGACGACTGGGAGTTGAGAGATATCTGGCGTGAAAGAAACCCGGAAGAAAAAGATTTTACTTTTTTTTGAGATAGACATCAATCCTTTTAAAGGATTGATTTTATAGTAATTACTAACGATCTTTTATCTAGGGTGAAAAATACGAAGATTTGCTCAAGAACATTGACAGACCATAGTCCAGTTTGGCTGGAATTGGAGTATGAGAAAGGGCCTAGGAGGTCCTGGAGGTTAAATGATAATTTGTTTAGGTATGAAGAAAATGTAAAAGAGTGTAAAAAATTTATGAAAGAATTTTTTGTTATGAATATGCAAAAGGGCACATCGATGGAAATGGTATGGGATGCAAGTAAGGCATATATGCGAGGAATTTTGATATATTTGAATAATAAATATAGAAAGAAACAGGGGACAAAAAGAAAAGAATTAGAAGATGAGATTAGTAAACAGGAACGGGCTTTAGTAGCTAATCCAACGGATAAGAAAATTAAAGAGGCAATCAATTTATTGAAAGGTCAATTTAATATGTTAATAGCAGATCAAGTGGCAACTAATTTAAGATATGCAAAACATAATACTTTTTACAATGCCAATAAACCAGGCAGGTGGTTAGCATATTTGTTAAGGAAAAAGCAAAAATCAAGGACAATAGAGAGAATAAAATATAAGGGTAAAGAGGTTTATGAGCAACAATTGATTAAAAAATCTTTTTTAGAGTTTTATTCGAGGCTGTATACTGGTGATAAAATTAAAGATATAGATATAGATAGATTTTTGCAGAAAGAGAATATTTATACAATTTCAAATGAGCAGAGGGATAGTTTAAATCAATCAATAACTTCCGAGGAAATTGCGTTAGCAATTAAGCAGTTGAAAGTGGGTAAAGCTCCTGGGACGGACGGTTTGACGGCTATTTACTATAAAACCCTACAGGAGGAAATGATAGAACCGTTGAAAGAATTATTTAACAATATACAACAGGGAGGAAAGGTACCTCCAACTTGGAAGACAGCATTTATCTCGTTGATCCCAAAAGAAGGGCATGACGATACAGATCCTAAAAATTATAGGCCAATTTCATTATTAAATACAGACTATAAGATATTTGCTAAAATTTTGGCAAATAGATTAATGACAGTCATGCAGCAAATGATTCACCATGATCAAACTGGTTTTATAAATGGTAGACAAATGAAGAGTAATGTAAGGCAAATTGTATTTGGGAAGGAACAACCAGGTCCCCGCAGTGCTTGTGTTCTTGGATGCTGAGAAAGCCTTTGATAGATTGAATTGGCAATTTTTACTAAAACTAATAGAAAGGATGCAATTTGGAGAACAATTTGTACAATCTATTAAGGCAATATATCAAAAACAAACAGCGCAAATAATAGTTAATGGTGGTTTAACAGATGCTTTTAACATAGAAAAAGGAACAAGGCAAGGCTGTCCTTTGTCCCCGTTATTGTTTATTTTGACGCTGGAAATTTTATTAAACAAGATACGCGAGATGAATACAATTAAGGGAATTAAAATTAGACAGCATGAATACAGGGTACGAGCATTTGTGGATGACCTGGTTGTTACCTTAACCCAACCGGTACAATCGATTACAGCCTTGATGGATATAACCTGCTTATATGGACAAGTATCTGGCTTTAAAATAAATGCAGCTAAAACAAAAATAATAGCTAAAAATATGGTTAGGAGCCAAAAAGAAGAGATAGAAAGGTTAACAGGATTTGAAGTAGTTAAGAAGGTTAAATATTTGGGGGTTTATATTATGACTGCAAATACGAAATTATATCAGTACAACTATGAACCATTATGGCACAAAATTACAGAAAGAGTTGGACAACTGGAAAAAACTACAACTGTCTTTGCTGGGACGGATAGCCACTGTAAAAATGAATATTTTACCAAAATTTCTATTTCTTTTTCAAATGATACCTATACTTAAAAAAGATGAGAACTTGAAGGAATGGCAGAAGGGCATAAACAAATTTGTGTGGGCAGGGAAGAAACCATGAGTTAAACAAAAGATATTGCAAGATACTAGAGAAAGGGGTGGTCTTAAGATGCCCAATTTAAGATTGTACTATGAAGCTGCTGCCCTCTCAGCAATCACAGATTGAATAAACTTAACGGAAGAAAAGATATTGAATATTGAAGGATATGGTTTGGTTTATGGCTGGCATGCTTACTTAGTGTATGATAAGAAAGTAGATAAGACTTTTAAAAGTCCTATATTAAGAAATGCTCTATTGCGTGTCTGGAAAAAGTATAAATATAAACTAAATGATAGGTTACCAATATGGACAGTACCCAGACACGCGATAGAGAACATAAATTTAGAGCAAAAGCAAGATAAGATTACATATAAGGAACTCCTTTATAAGGAAGAAGTCAGACTACAGTTAAAATCCATGGAACAACTAAAAGAAGAAGGGATTATTAAGACTTGGTTTCAATATGGACAGCTGCTGGCCAGATGGAGAGAAGATCAAAAAATTGGTATTTTGCAGCAGGATGAGAATTTGATAAAGCAAATAAGAGATGAAGGTCAAATGCACATAAAAAGGTTGTACAATGCATTACTGGAAATAGACTCAGAAACAGAGTTAGTCAAGGATTGTATGATAAAATGGGCACAAAATGTAGGTGAACCAATAATGATGGAAACATGGGAAAAGATATGGGTTAGAAATGTAAGATTTACACAAGCACAAAATTTAAGGGAGAACTTTTACAAAATGTTTTATAGATGGCATTTAGATCCAAAAAAACTGGCTTGTATGTATCCAAATTTACAACCCAAGTGTTGGCGATGTGAGTGTGAAGATGCTACATATTTCCATATATGGTGGACATGTAAAAAGATTAAGGCTTTTTGGATAAATATATGGTGGATTATTCAAAATATTTTGAAGAAAAAAATTAAATTTACACCACAGTTTTTTCTGTTGGGATTAGTTACGGATTGTACTGCAATAGAGACTAAGCTGGTTTTGAACTTAATAACGGCTGCCAGGTTACTGGTGGCACAGTACTGGAAGAAGGAAGATCCATCTACTATTGAGGAATGGACATTAAAAGTTGTGCATTTGGCGGAAATGGCAAAAATTTCATCATACCTTAAAGACCATTCAAATGAGAGATATATATCAGAATGGAGAAAATGGATTGATTACATACAGAAGAAATATCCGAATAAGAAGATTCATATAGCTTATGAATGAAATAATATTAAGTAGTTTATGTTTGTTTTTTCTGAGTTATAAGGAGTTAAGGACCTAGGGAGAACATGAAATGTAATAATTTGTTAGCACATTTTAGTTCTTGGTTTGTGAATGCTATACCCTGTGCTCGTTCTGGGAAGTCTAGGGAGGGGGGTGGGGGGGAGGGAGGGGAAGGGACGGTGGGAAGGGGAGGGGGGTTGAGGGGGGAAGGGGGTGTGAAAATGTTTGTATTTTTCATAAAACTTTTCAATAAAAAAAAAATAAACACAGGATTAAACGTCACCAAGCACAGAATTAAACTTCACCAAAAACCAGTTTTAGACCAAAAGTCAGAAAGGGTATGTAAACTCACATTTGAATGTCAATCTTTCTAGCTAGCCAAGAAGCCTTGCTGAATGTGACTCATCTTGGTTCCTTGTCATTAAAAGCTTCTTTCGAAGCTTTGCTTCGTTATTCAATTATTTCTTCAAAGTGCTGATCATTGCATCCCAGCTGGAAGCTCAGGCGACAGTATGTCTGGGCGTACTGCCAAGAACCTTTAGCTGTTACAATGTAATAAGGGTTAACCGGAGAGGCAGTTTCTGTAAGCAGGGCAATAAAGATTAGGCTAGAAACAACACCAGAATGTTTCCTTCCTGCCTTCCTTACAGGATTAGCCCTGTAAAGTGGAAAAAAACAAAAGGAGATTTCTTCCAACAACTGGTTCGCCGAACTCTGAAAGTTAACAAATGGTTCTCTCGAATAGGTGTGAGACGGTGCGAACCGGCTGAATCACACCACTGAACTGCACTGCATATTTTATACTTTCATTGAATAGTCTTCCGCCTTAGATTTACATCACAATAAAAATATAACTTATAATATAGTCTCACTTTATTTTTGGGACAAGTCATAATATGCAAAAAAGATACCATTCTCCCTAGGGTCACACATAATTAATTAATAAAATCCTAAAATAGACATTGTAACTATTAACAAAAGAATTCCAGTCTTGGTACCCTATAACCCAGTTATATTTTGTGAAGTTCTTTTTTTTAAAAAAGTAATATTTTATTATTACACAATATGACAATCACATAACATACAACATATAAATATCTCCTCTTTTTTAAACAGTGTTTCTTCGTGGTCTTCTTTCCATTTTATATTCTTCTTCCCATCTCTCTCTTACTGTTTCATTTTTTTTCTTTTCCCCATTATCCTTTTTCCTTTGGTTACATTGTATTTTCCAACTCTGATAATCTTAATTTTATACATTTCTATGCACTTGTTAAATATGTATTTTATACTTTTAATTATAGGCTTAATTTTATACATTTCTATATATTTGTTATATACATATTTTATACTTTTAACTTCTTCCCTGTAGTTATTATTCTTTATTTTTTGACTCAAGCCATTCATACCATTTGTTCCAAATTATATAGTAATCTGTCTCTTCTTTTTCTTTAATTTCTTTTGTTAATTTGTCCATCTCGACACATTCTAAAACTTTTTCTGGAAATGTGGAACAAATTACAACTGTCATTTTTGGGGAAAATTGCATCCATAAAAATGAATATATTGCCTAGATTACTCTACCTTTTTCAAGTAACCCCAATCTGGCCAGGAAAGAACTTTTTTAAGGACCTTAATAAAATAATAACAAAATTTATCTGGAATGGGAAAAGGGCCAGAATCAAAATAAAGTGTATGCAAGACATTCGGGAAAAAGGAGGTTTAGGCCTACCAGACTGGGAGTTATATTATAAAGCAGCATCGCTAAACTGGATAAGGGACTGGATAGACCTTAAGAATAAAAGAATGCTATCACTAGAGGGCTTTGAATTACAACGCGGATGGCACGCCTTTTTGTGGGAGGGAAAGGACAAGCTCCACGGATATTTCCAGCAACATATTATCAGAGAATCATTGTACAAAACATGGCAAGAGATTAGAAAACATTATACCAAGATTCCACGATGGCTATCGACAATGGAAGCACTAATATATCCTAATGCCATGGATATAGAGAAAATGAGGACCTATAAAGAACTACTGAACAGTGAAGGAGAATTACAAACAAGACAAGAATTACAAAATCAGGGTATAGACATTGATTGGTGGCCATACATGCAAATAGAATCAAGATACAAAACTGATTGGGCACAATTTGGATTCCAAAATGAACCAAATGAATTGGATAAAATATTACAAAGTACAGATGAGAAAATGATTACCAAAATTTATAAGTACCTACTAAAATACAAATTAGAAGAGGAAGTTGTCAAAGAGAATATGATAATATGGGCCAAAAATATAGGATATACTATAGAATTGGATAAGTGGGAGAATTTGTGGAAGATAAACTATAAGATGACATTGTCTATACCCTATAAGGAAAACCTTTACAAAATGTTCTACCGATGGCACCTCCCACCGGCGCGCCTAGCCAAGATGTTCCCAAATACATCTCCGTTGTGCTGGAAATGTAAATCACAGAAAGGGACTTATTATCATCTCTGGTGGTTATGCCGTAGGGCAAAACAATACTGGCAGCAAATTAAAACAATGATTGAAGAAATCACGAAACAAAAACTTGAAATGAGGCCGGAAACCTTTTTATTGGGAATAATCACAGCAAAATATACCAAAGAAATAAAATATCTGATCATCCATATCCTCACAGCAGCACGTATACTCTTTGCCCAACATTGGAAATCTGAACAGTTACCTACAGAAGATAAAATAATAGCTAAAAATTACAGAATGTGCAGAACTGGATAAGCTCACAAAAGAAATACAAGAGAAAGACGATACTGATTACTATTTAGTATGGCAAAGATGGTACAGCTGGCTGGAGGCAAAAATAGGAACATAAAGATAGTTTTCGACTACTTAATAGAAATGCATAGAAGTAAATAAGGAGTCAATTATATATATACATATATAACCATGTAAACAGGTGATTGTAGATATTGATACAAATAGAAAGACGAAAAATAACCCACCGTTGTAGTAATTTCTAAGAGTCAGTCATTGGACTGAATTGATGTTTGTTTGTTTTGTATGTTGTTTTAATGTATTGTTTTTTCTTTTTATTATTAATAAAAAATAAAAAAAATAGAAAAAACTTTTTCTATCACCTCTTCATCTGTTGGAGTCCTTTCCTGTTTCCAGTTTTGTGCATATGTTATTCGTGCAGCCATTATAATATGTAGAATCAGATATTTTATTTCTTTGGTGTATGTTCTCGTAAATATTCCTAACAAAAGTGTTTCCGGCTTTCTTTCAATTGGTTGATCTATTATTTTTTCTATCCATTTCTTTATATTTGTCCAAAAATTTTTTGCCGCCGGGCACGTCCACCATAGATGGTAATATGTTCCATGGGTTTTCTTACACTTCCAACAGGTTGATGTATTATTTGGGAACATCTTTGCAAGTCTTGTCGGTGGAAGGTGCCATCTATAAAACATCTTCAACTGGTTTTCCTTGTATGCCGCGAATAGTGTTAATTTTGAATTTACTTGCCACATTGTTTCCCACTTCTCCAAATCTATTGTATAATTAAAGTTTTGCGCCCATTTAATCATTGTGTCCTTCACTATCTCCTCCTCCATTTTGTATCATAATTGAAATTTATAAATCTTACTTATTAGTTTCTCCTCTGTGCCTAATATAATTTTATCTAGTTCATGTTGTTCTCTTTGTATTTCATATGTTTTTGTGTCTTCCTTACATTTAGATTGGATTTGTGTGTACATCCACCAATCAATATCTCTGTTTAAATCCCATTCCAATTCTTGTTTTGATTTCAATTTTCCTTGTTGTTCTATTACATCTTTATACCTTATTATTTTTTTTTAGTTCTATTAAATTTGGATGTTTTAATGCTTCTGTCGGTGAAAGCCAGATTGGTATTTTTGTATAATGCTGTTTCTTAATTTTCAACCAAATTTGTAACAACACATTCCTTAATATATGTCTTTTGAAGTAAGTATGTATTTTATATTTTCCATCCCAAAGGAATGCGTGCCAACCCATTTATAACTCATGCCCTTCAATTGCTAATATTCTTTTATCCTTTAGTTCTATCCATTCTTTTAGCCATGTTATGCCAGCAGCTTGATAATATAATTGTCGAGAGCCCTCGACACATCGTCGGGTAGCAGCGGTCCTGACTCCAACTCATGGATTCGCAACTGGGCTCGTTGACTATGTAGCGGCGCGATGGGGGGGCGTGGGCGGCAAAGTATAATCACGGGGGTGAAGGAGGGTGTTAGTCTCAAGCACACAGGCGGTCGGTCACCCCGCGGCCGGGATAGGCCTATCACTTTAAAGCTCTCCTCTCCTGCGGAGACACGGCACATGCACTGTGGCCGCCCGACCCGGAAGGGCGTATACTTTGACGGCGCGAATGTTTAAAAGGTGTCGGGAAGCAGCCGCTCCCAACGCCGACTTTGTGCACACCTCACCGTTGTCACCTGCCGTTACCGTTGTGACCTGATTGGATTAAAGACTTCATGCACACAAGAACTGGTATTCGAGTCATCATTTCCTTTTGGGTGAAGCAACGAACGGGGGGGTTTGACAGAAAAGTCGGCGTTCGCTTTCATCCGGTACGAGCGGCTGGAGCGTGTTGAGCATGGCGGAAGGCACGACAGCCGGTTCGCCGGGACTAGACGCCGAGGCGGCAGTGGACGTTACGGTGGACCCTGCAATGGACGGTCAGGAAGAAGCGACGGATTCACCGGCAGTTAGACCCAAGGAGAAGCCACAGCAGATGGGGACGGTGGACGCGGAGGCGGCTGAACCCGGAGCTGGCCGCCTCGAGAAGTGGGATTGGGGGCAAAGCCCTGTTCTAACCGGGGCCAGACACCTACCACCCCAAACCAGCGAGCCCTCATTCCAGGGGTGGAGGGAGAGGCGATGGCTGGACGGGGATGAAACGGAGAGGAGCCATTCTACAGGCCTGGGGGCTTCCACTTTGGACATACTTCGTGAGAAGTTTGGTGAGGCAAGCTTCAGAGACGTCCCTCCAAGGCAGCCAGGGGTACCTGTATGGGACACACGGCACGGGCGGGGGGAGCCCCGGAGTAGTATTGACTCCCGCTTTCATCTTGTCAACCCACAGCTTAGGCTCGGCGGTAGGGGCCCCTCATTTCCCAGGCCTGTGTCTTCGCAAGGGGGGGACCAGTCAGCGCCTCGGCGGCGGGGACAAGCCCAGGCAGCTCAGACCCGGGCGGAATTCCGTGGTCAGCCACGGCAACACCAAGGGGGAAGTGTTTTCGAAGCAGAACAAGACGCCCCGGCTCCTATCTGGGCACCTATAGTAAATCAACCCCACCAACAGTTTTGGGGCCCTCCCCCTTTACAGGCGACCTTTGACGGAAGTGCAGACAGAGTATCCCTGTTTCTGAGTCAGGTCCTAAGTTACATAGATTTGTATGGCCACTTATACCCATCGCAATGGGCCATCGTAGTCGCTGTTACCTCTGTATTGACGGGTGAAGCGGCGGATTGGGTCGCTGATCTGCACAGCGACCATGCCAAAGAACTGACTGACGTAGGGGTTTTTCTAGAAGCATAGCGCTTACGCTTTGAGGATCAGTCGAGGACACAGTTGTTGGAAGGGGAGCTAGTGGCCTTACGTCAAGGTGGACGGCCTGCGAGGCAGTACGTCAAGGAATTCCGTACTGTAGCTGGCCGTCTAAGAGCATGGCCTGAACGGCTATTGGTGCACCAATTTCGATTAGGTCTAGATAGAGACCTCAGGCAGGCCTGTGTGTATCGGGGATTGGGCCCCAAACTGTCAGATTGGTTCCATGCAGCGGTGGATCTAGACGTCGGCTTGAGGGAATTCCGTACTCGCGGGGTGGCTACTTATCTCCCACCAAGCCAGCATAGCACGGACAAGCCGTCTAGTTCCCTGACAACCAGTGTAGCACCCCCTCGCTCTCTGGTGCCGGTAGGGCGGGGCTCGATCCGGTGTTTCCGCTGTAACCGGTTAGGCCATCGAGCAACCGAATGTCCTTCCCCAGCAATACCGCCTACTAAGAGTACGCCAACGGGCCCAGAGGACGAGAATGGGCTCGTTCTTCATCGGACTGGTCCAGAGCTACAACACCAACCGTGTCCAAAGGACCTCGAGCAGGGACGGAGAAATCCCATGAGCAGGACACCACCCCGGGGGCCTCCAAAAGCAGCGATGACGACGCTCCTGTTGACTCTATGGTGAGTGATCCAATACAGCCCTTTGTTATCCCTGTTATACTCAGACACCCCCACACCCGAAAAACAATCCAACAGGGCGCCCTAATAGACTCTGGGTGTACTCGGTGTCTTATTCAGGAGGCTGTAGCCAAGGAACTGGGTCTCCGCATACTAAACCTGCCCAACCCTATTTGCTTTGAACAAATGGACGGGTCTCTGTTAGGTAGGAAACCGGCAACCCGAGTTACTGAATTAGTTACGTTGGGCATTGGAGAGCATTGGGAGACCATTCGATTTGTAGTCATTGAGACTATGGTAGAACCCGTAATATTAGGCCTTGCATGGCTGGATAAATGGAGGCCCACTATATGGTGGGAAGGGGGTTTCCGCTGGATCCGGTTGAGTGTGGGTCCAGAACCAGAGCCAGAGGCACCGGTGGGTCAAGGAGGATCACGAGTGGGGGGCTTAGTTAGTCCACCTCCAACAGCATACCCAGATGTGTATAAAGATCTTGAGGCAGTCTTTAAGGAGGAAGAGTGTGAGGTGTTGCCACCCCATAGACCTACTGACTGTGCTATAGAGTTAAAGCCAGGGGTTACTCTACCCAAACCACGTATGTATGCCATGACCAAACCTGAACTGGAGGAGTTAAGGCATTACATCGATAAGAATCTGGCCAGAGGCTTTATTCAACCCAGCCGTTTCCACTTGGCCGCACCCGTGTTATTTCGGGACTATGACTATGTGTGGACTTCCGTGGTCTGAACGCTGTTTGTGTCGAGAATTTATACCCCCTTCCTTTAATGAAGGATCTTCTGGCTACTCTATCAACGGGAAGGGTATTTACAAAACTGGACCTCCGTGAGGCCTACTATAGAGTACGAATAAGGCCTGGTGACGAATGGAAAACAACATTTAACTGCCCGTTGGGGAGTTATAAATTTCGCTTTATGCCTTTTGGCTTACAAGGGGCCCCGGCTGTGTTTATGCAGGTGATAAATGAGGTATTACATGAACATTTGTATTGGGGGGTTCTCGTCTACCTCGACAATATCCTTATATACACCAAGACAATGGAGCAACACGTGGCGTTGGTGCGACAGGTGTTGACCAAACTGCTTCGTGCCAAATTATTTGTCAAATTATCGAAGTGCGAATTCCATCGCAGACAACTTGATTATCTAGGATATCGCCTTTCTGAGGCTGGGGTGGAGATGGATCCAAAGAAGGTGAGCACGGTTCTGGAGTGGCAGGCACCCACGACACGAAAACAATTACAGAGCTTTCTTGGGTTCGCTAATTTCTACCGGCAGTTCATTCCTGCTTTTGCACACATAGCTCTCCCATTGACCGACCTGTTACGGACAAAAGGGTCGGGGGTAAAGGTGAGACCGGGCCAAGTGCTCTGCTGGACTCCAGACTGCCAAAAGGCCTTTGAGGCGTTGAAAACGTTGTTCGCACAGTCGCCTATATTGAGACACCCAGACTCTGCTTTACCATTTGTTGTGCAAGCAGATGCAAGTGACGTGGCAGTTGGCGCGGTCCTGTTACAAAAAAACCCTGAAGGGGAATTACATCCGTGCGCCTACACGTCACGCAAGTTTTCCATTACTGAAAGACGCTGGGTGATTTGGGAAAAGGAGGCTTTTGCAGTACGGTGGGCTTTACTGACATGGCGACATTTGTTGGAAGGTAGTGGTATTAAGTTTGAAGTATGGACGGACCATAAAAACCTAGAGGCCTTGCAAAATCCCAGGCGGTTGTCCCCAAAACAAGTTCGGTGGGCACAATACTTCCAACGCTTTGATTTCCGGTTACGTTATGTTCCGGGGGGACGGAACTTTCTAGCAGATGCACTGTCCCGTCTACCACAATATAACAGTAACAAGGAAGAAGTGGTACAACCGATTCTGCCAGGAAACCAACGAGCGTGCCAAACATTCTATACCGGATTAGATTCCACGTGGAAAGAGGAGCTGCAAAGGCAGCTAACCTCGGATGCCTGGTTTAGGGACAATAAACAAACGACAACCCAACGGGATGGGTTTGCTTGGGTGGGGGATAAACTATATGTTCCTGAGGCTCTACGACAATCCGTGTTGTACAGGTGTCATGATACTAAAACAGCTGGCCACTTCGGCTTCCAAAAGACATTACATCTGGTACGTCGTCAATTTTGGTGGCCACGGTTTAGAAGAGACGTTGAACAATACGTAAAGAGTTGTAAGACATGTGTTGCAGCAAAACCCCGCGTGGGAAAACCTCTTGGCCTCCTGCAACCTGTGGCGGAACCCACATGACCCTGGGATGAGATCGCGATGGATTTCATTGTCGATCTCCTGGAGAGTAATGGTAATACAGTAATATGGACCGTTGTAGACCTTTTTTCGAAACAGGCCCACTTTATCCCATGCTCTGGGCTGCCGTCAGCCTGCAAATTAGCCAGAATGTTTATATGGCACGTCTATCGGCTACACGGGGCCCCTCAACGTATCATCTCAGATAGGGGTGTTCAATTCACCTCGAAATTTTGGCGTGTGTTTGTGAAAATGATAGGGTCGTCACAGGGCTTGAGCTCAGGGTTTCATCCGTGTACCAATGGAGCAGCTGAAAGAGCGAATGCGCTAGTAGAGCGATATCTACGTTGTTACGTGTCATATCAGCAAACTGATTGGTCTGAATTGCTCCCCTTCGCCGAAATAGCTTACAATAACGCTGTTCACGGTAGTACCGGGTATACCCCTTTCCAGATAGTGTCAGGGAAAGAGTTTCCCGCAATACCCGAACTAGAGGTCCAGGAACAGAAACAAATGATGCCAGATAAGTGGACTAGTCATATCTGGAAACAGTGGCCGCATATACGAGCGGCTCTAAACAAAGCAACAGAGGCATACAAACGTCAGGCAGACAAGAAAAGGACCGAGCACAAGCCCTTCACGGTGGGGGATCAAGTCTTTCTATCTACAAAGTATCTTAAACTGCGTACACCTAGTAAAAAATTGGGCCCCAAATACCTAGGACCATTTCCCGTAGTACGTGTTATCAACCCTGTAACCGTGGAGTTAAGACTACCACCGTTGCTGGGTAAGGTCCACCCTGTGTTCCATAGTAGCCTCTTAAAACCACATGAAGCTGTCCGGGACAATCTACCCAGACCTGGGCCAGTGAATGGAAAGCACTATGAAATAGAAGAACTCTTAGATTCCCAGCACAGGAGAGGCAAAATACAATACCTGGTCAAGTGGAAAGGGTACCCGTTCGAGGATGCCTCATGGGTCAGTGCCGATAATATACAAGCCAACCGATTGGTTAGACACTTCCATACACACTATCCACATAAGCCCGGCCCGTAACGGGAAAGATATGTGTCTCCCAAGACTGATGTTAATACTTTCGTTTCTATTTTCCAGGAGCAGCCCTGGTAGGGGGAGCTGCCTGTCGAGAGCCCTCGACACGTCGCCGGGTAGCAGCGGTCCTGACTCCAACTCATGGATTTGCAACTGGGCTCATTGACTATGTAGCGGCGTGACGGGGGGGCGTGGGCGGCAAAGTATAATCACGGGGGTGAAGGGGGGTGTTAGCCTCAAGCACACAGGCGGTCGGTCACCCCGCGGCCGGGATAGGCCTATCACTTTAAAGCTCTCCTCTCCTGCGGAGACACGGCACATGCGCTGTGGCCGCCCGACCCGGAAGGGCGTATACTTTGACGGCGCGAATGTTTAAAAGGCGTCGGGAAGCAGCCGCTTCCAACGCCGACTTTGTGCACACCTCACCGTTGTCACCTGCCGTTACCGTTGTGACCTGATTGGATTAAAGACTTCATGCACACAAGAACTGGTATTCGAGTCATCATTTCCTTTTGGGTGAAGCAACAAACGGGGGAGTTTGACAATAATTCCCAGTCTGGTAGTGCTACTCCTCCTCTGTCTTTTGTATCCTGTAAAAATTTAAGTTTAATTCGCGGTCGCCCTCCCTGCCATATAAATTTGGATGTTATTTTATTTAGTGTTTCAAAAAACTTTTTTTCCAGTTTAATTGGTATGAACTGAAATAAGAATAAGAGTTTTGGCAAAATATTCATTTTAATGGTGGAGATCCTTCCCAGTAATGATATCTATAAATTTCTCCAATTATCCAAATCTTTCTTTATCTGTATTACTATTTTATCATAATTATCTTCTTTGATTGAGGAGCCTTTTGCCAATAGCCAAATCCCTAGGTATTTTATTTTCTTGGTTACTTGAATTTGTATAATGTTTTCCAAATCTTTTCCCTGTTTCTTTGTAAGATTTTTAGTTATTAATTTTGATTTATTTTTATTAATTTTAAGTCCCGCCACTTCTCTGAATTCTTTTAATTTCTTAAGTAATTTTAGTCCTGATTCTAGCGGTTCTTCTACTATAAACACCAAATCGTCAGCAAAGGCCTGAACCTTGAATTCTTCTTTCTTTATCTTTAAACCTTTAATATCTTGATCTTCTCTGACCTTTTTCAAAAGCACCTCCAGTGTTAATATATACAGAAGTGGAGAGAGTGGACATCCCTGCCTTACCCCTTTTGTTATGCCAAATTGTTCTGTAATGTCATCGTTCATAATTACTCTTGCCATTTGTTTTGTATAAATTTCTCCTATCATTTTTTCAAATTTTGTCCCGAATTGCATAAATTTTGTGAAGTTCTTAGTAATCTCTCTTTCAGGCCACACTTTCCATTATTTCTTTTTAATTTTACATAAATGTTCACCTTTTCATCATTATTAGGTATCACAAATACTAGTAGATAAAACTTCCATCATTCATAGGATGTGTGGGATCCTCGGTGCTCTCTGAGCTTAGTTGTTTTCTTGCAGATGTTTCAGTATCAAACTAGGTAACATCATTAGTGCTTGTCTGCAAGAAGCAACCAAGCTCAGAAAGCACCAAGGACCCCACAGTTCACTCCTGAGCTACAAATATTCTATCAGTATTCATAGAAGGGGGGCGGCGTGGAGTGGTGGTGTTGCAGCCAGCTGGGCCCATGATTGGCAGTGACAGCAGTGCACAGCTGATCTGCGCTCATCAGCTGGGTGGCAGCCAGCTATGGGTGTCCTGGAGCAGCAGTGATGACCGGTTGCAGGTGTCCACCCAGCCACCCTGGGCAAGGTGTCCCGGGATGACCACCGGATGGAGGGAATCACTGGAAATGAGGGGGAAAGAGGCGGCATGGGACAGAGGAGGATAAAAGGAGGAGGTTTGGCGGGAAACGGAGGAGAACAAAGATGGACGGAGGAGAGAGAGAGAGAGAGAGGTGTGAGAATACAGCATGGGACCAGGAAGGAAGGGGAGGAGAGACTGTATAATGAAGGGAGAGAGGAAAAAGGGGAAAAAGGGCTTACTGGCCTGGCCTGCCATCACCCCACTGTGTGGTCTCTGTTTGGTGAGACTGCACGAGGAGCGAGCGATGCACGAGGGAGAGACAGAGGGAGAGAACAAAGCCAGCAGGCAAGCCAGTGACCAGAGGGGGCACCAGAAGCACCAGAGGACAGCAGAGGTGAACTGAATTGGGCGAGTGGAGGTGCATGGGCGAGCAACCAGAGGGGGCTAATAGCCAAGGCTAGGAACAGAGTGGGAGACATTGAGACACCAGGCCAGTGCCTGAGAGCAAGGAAGAACCTAATTGCCTGGGGGAAAGGGACAGAGGGATCCGAATTCTAGTGGCCCTTTTTAGGCTAGTGCTATAAGAGGGGGATCATCCAGGATTTTCTCTAGTCTTTCCCCTTAGGAGGGGTGATCAAACTCAGAGACATGAGCCAAATGGGAAAAATGGACTCCACTACCATCACTAAGTGGTGCGAAGAACAAAATAGCCCAGTAGAGTCCAGTGTAGTGATTGACATTCCTAGGAACAGTTGGACAGAGGATCAAATTTTACAAGTGCTGAGGGTCCTATAACCCAGACTAAGTGGTATTTTGTCAGGTACTGTGGATTTAATATCTGTAAGCTGATGTAAGGTTGTAAGTGGAGGCAACTGAAAGCTGATGCAATGAGAATGAGTCAGCATTTGGAATTGCCGGTTTAAGACTCTGATGGGGTCCACACAAGACTGTTACTGTTTTAAGAGGTGTTTATATATAGGAGACCATTAGAGGGCGTATCTCTCTCGTCGTGTATCTCATTGATCTCCTTGTGTCCGTAGCTGTATGATAAGGTATCTACCACATATATGTATGTATATATTTAGTTGTATATAAACCACTGTTAATTATCTAAAAGGCTCTGTGTGCTGTGTTTTTGCTCCTGGGTTTATCTCATAATACTAGTCACTCTGCAAAACTCTGACATATTTGTTGTAGATGCAAAGGTGGACCAGGACTCCTCCCACTCTTATGTGTTATTGGAGTGGAAGAGAATGATCCCAGCCTGCTTTGGGGGCGAGAGCCTCCAGTTAACCAAGGAATTAACTTACGCATGCGTGAAGATGGCGGCAACCGGGTAGCTCCCGGGAGAGACGGGGTGGTTTTGGGCCATGCCGAGGGGTCTAAGGGTCGTTAAAAACATCCACGACCCAATCAGTTCCAAAGAACAGGGGTAGTCAAGGGTAAGCAAGGTTTAAATTAATCAGGTGAGCAGTCTAATCGGTAGTAGGGGTAGTATTCAATACATAGTTCAGAGAGGGAAGAAAAGTAAGGGGAAAAAAAAAATCCAAAAAATATTACTCGGCAGAATTCTTCTCTTCCTCGGGTTGCTATACACAAGTTATAATAAAGATCTCCACTAGATGGGGGTATAGCGCTATTCTGCACACACACTCTTTAATAAGCACGTTGAGAGGAAAAGGGGGTGGGGAAAGGGTAATAGATTTCTAGCAAAAAAATATAGCTGTTTGTTCAGTCACAGGTCCTCCCAAATCCTCTATAGAAAATATAAGAAAGAAGCAGGAGATCAGCCCAAAATCAATCACACCCTCCACCAGATACAACTCACAACTCGATCCTTTTCAAATGTTCCATTCAGCCAGCACAGTTCAAAATCGGCTCCACAAGTAAGGAGTGGGACACACGTAGCCGCTATCCTGTCTTTGCTCCAACCACACACAGGGCACTTTTCATAAATCTCACCACCTCAGCATACCCAGTGGGGCTCTCAGAAGAGTCAAAACACCGTCTCCATTAGCTCTTATTTAATTGAAGGTGTAGGGCGCCTTGTCCGTCGTGATCAGGTTTCCCTTCCTAAATGGGCAGTCATCGCTACGGAGCCGCCATTACTGGCGCTGCCTTCTTAGCCTGGGACAGGAGAGATTCGCTTTCACGTGCCGGATTGCCACTCCTAACACGCTCCTAGCTCCTCTCCGCTTGCGGCTGCCTCTCCGGGGCTGCCGCCGGCAAAACGAAGCCGCCCAGGCTAAGAAGTTGGCAAGATCGTGACAGGAGCTAACTCCAAATCCATCTTGCTGGCACGATGACCGGAACCGGCAACATCAGTGGTAACCGCAAAAACTGGGAAAAAAGTCTTGACATTCCCTATGGCCACTGCTACGGCTACACCCACCTCATCGCCTTTGTCTGCCAGGTCACTGGATGATATGGTTGCTGCAGGGAAACCACCATCACTAGCAAGCTTACAGAACATGCTGCAGGCTATGTATGAAGTGATGACCAAAAATCAAGAAGCTATTTCTAAAAACTTAGAGGACCTAACACTAGATATTAAAGGGGAGTTGGGAGCCGTTAGAAATGATATCAAAATGTTGAATGAGAGCTTGGAAGGTGTTCAGGGGGTCTTGACGCAACAGGAGAGTAAAATACAAGACATTGAAAGGAGGATGGGACGATGTGAGGAAAGACAAGATGGAGAGGAAAGGGAACAAATAGCGGTGAGCAGGGCCTTCGAAGAGGAAATTATTTTTTTGGAAATGGAAAAATCATCTTTCTATTTGAGGATTCAAAATGTGGTGGAAGAAAGGGGGGAGCCATTAAGAGATATAGTAGCAGAAATACTGGCTGGGACTTTGGAGATCACAAAGGAAGAGGTTTTGAGGGATATAGACGATGTGTTTAGGGTTCACACGAGTTATGCCAGGAGACAGAAACTTCCAACTGAGGTTCATATCAGACTATCTAAGAAAGCCCTTAGGGAAGAGGTAATTGCGAAGGCTAGAGATAAAACAGTAACCTATAAGGATAAACAATTGATATTTTTGAGGCAACTCCCTAGGTGGGTTCGGGAAATACGGCGCAATTATCACTTTTTAACGGCCCAACTGAGAAAGCATAAAATATTATATAGGTGGCTACTCCCAGAAGGTTTATTATTTACTTGGGCGGAAAAAAGGGTGAGAATCGACAATCTTAGAGACGCTAGAGATTTCTTTATTAGACATTTGAACCCCTCAGAAGCAGTCGTGGGAGAAGAGTTAGAGAGCAAGAGTGGGGAAGAAGTACCAGAGGAGGAAGAGAGAGGGGAAATAGAACAAGTAGGTGAAAGGAAGAAAGGGAAAGGACAAACTCAGACTCAGGTAGAGAGGGGTGTTGAAACAAGACAATCAAAAAAGAAACCTCAAGCAGAAGGCAAGTAAGGGTAATAAGGAAAACGGGATGGGGGAAGAGATGCGTCTAATGTCTGTGAATATCAATGGATTGAATAGTCCAAATAAAAGGAAAAAGGTTTTTACTAAATTAATGAAAGCACGTTTGAATATAGTATGCCTCCAAGAGGTACATATAAAAAGAGATCACCTCTACCTATTGAATTATAGCAAATTGGGTCAACTATATACATCCCTAGCAGAAACAAAAAAAAGAGGAGTAGCTATTTATGTACAAAAACACATAAAGTCGAGGCTGATTTTTGCAGACGAAGACGGGAGACTGCTGATGGTTGAGGTAGAAATATGTGATAAAAAATGTTTATTGGTTTGTATATACGCACCTAATGGAAATCAGAAAGTTTTTTTTCAGATCTTACAATCTAAACTTGTTGAATATGATTACCCACATATCTGTGTAGTGGGAGACTTTAATGCTATAGAGGATAAAAGCAAAGATTATACATCTGGAAAGAGGAAGCAGGAAGGGGAAAAGAATACGGTAAAGAAAAGGTTGCCTTTTATCTGGCAGCAAATACAAGAAGAATTTGGACTTAGAGACATTTGGAGGGAAAAGCACCCAGATGATAAACAATATACATACTTCTCCGCCAGGCACTCATCTTGGTCGCGGATAGATGCGGCGTGGTTGTCAGGGGAATTGAGTCAGGGGATACAGAAAGCAGAAATAGGCGTCAATGAGTGGGCAGACCACAACCCTTTTTGGATAACACGGGGAAGCCGGAAAATAAGGCCTAAGTGGAGATTGGACAAAGGAGTTTTTAAAGATGAGCCATTCTTAAAACACCTAAAGAAAGAGATGGGGTTCTTTTTTCAGGAAAATAACAGGGAGGATGCATGCCCTTTCAACGTATGGGACACAGCGAAGGCTGTGTTTCGTGGTTTGGTAATTAACTATATGGCAGGGAAACGAAAGAAGGAAAGGGCTGAGCGTAATAAATTATTGGATGACCTGGTAAGAAGCGAGGCTATGTTACAGCAGGATCCAAGCAATATAGGATTTAAAATGAATTTGAAAGTAGCACGACACCAAATTAATTTATTAGATCAACAGGATTTGGAGAAAAAAATAAGATGGATGAAGCAAAGATACTTCGAAAGGGCAAATAAACAAGGGAGGTGGCTCACTTACCGTCTAAATAAAGAAAAAGAAAAGAACAGAATTCATAATTTGAGAGATGGGAAAGGCAATTGGATTACAGGGGAAGAAGGGAAGAAAGTAATTGCACAGGAATTTTATACTAATTTATATTGTAAGGAAGATAAGTCTGAGCAGGAAATAAAGAAATACTTAGAGGAATCAGACATACCCAAAATACCAGGCTTATCTAGGGAAGTATTGGATGAAGAAATTACGGAGGGGGAAATTGAAAGGGTCATGGGAAAACAAAAGACAGGGAAAACTCCCGGTACAGATGGCCTACCGATTGAATATTATAAAGCACTTTGGGAAACATTAGGTACGCATATGACTGAACTATTTAATGGGGTAATTCGGGAGGGACAGACCCCGAAATCATGGACAGAAGCACTAATAACTCTTTTGCCAAAGGACGATAGCGATCTATCTCAGATTCAGAATTATAGGCCCATTTCACTTCTTAACGCGGATTATAAATTATTTGCAGCGGTTTTAGCAGAGAGACTCAAAGGGTTTCTTAACCAATTTATACATGAAGACCAAAATGGTTTCTTACCAGGCAGACAGATTAGAGATAACGTAAGAATAGTCATGAATGTTTTGGAATATTACGAAACCCATACTGATAAACAATTGGCCCTGGTATTCATGGATGCACATAAGGCCTTTGATCGTGTGAACTGGAGTTTTTTAATAGGTTTACTGCAACATATGCAATTTGGAGAAAGATTTATTCGGGCAATCCGTGCAATTTATTCGAAGCAGACTGCTAAAATTTCAATTAATGGTGATGTATCCGGTCAAATTGATATTGAGAAAGGAACTAGACAAGGGTGTCCGCTTTCCCCGTTGCTATTTATTCTGTCATTAGAACCCTTATTGAGGGAAATTAGACGTAATATGGGGATAAAAGGTCTTTATATCCAAAATCAACAATATAAGGTGCAGGCTTACGCTGATGACATAGTATTTGTATTAGAAGATCCGTTGATATCGGGACCGTGTCTGACCCAGGAAATAGAAAAATATGGTAAGGTGGCGGGATTAAAAGTCAATAGGGAAAAAACTAAAATTATTGCCAAAAATTTAACAGTAAAGCAAGGGAAAGAATTAGAAGGGAATTTGGGGTTCCAAATTGTAAACAAACTAAAATATCTAGGCATTATTATATCAGCCAAATGCTCCACGATCAAAGAAGACAACTACCTGAACCTTCTCAAGAGAACAGGTCAGGATCTAGAGAAGTGGAAGAACATGCAGATATCCCTACTAGGTAGAATAGCAATTATTAAAACTTATATACTTCCGAAATGGATATACCTATTCTACACAGCACCAGTTAGACTGGATAACAATTTTTTAAAAAAATTAAACTTCCTTAAATGTCCTTAAATTGTCCTTAAATTCATTTGGCAAAATAGAAAACCCAGAAATAAACTTAAAATGCTTCAAGAACTTAAAGAAAGAGGAGGATTTGGTGTTCCAAAATGGGAATACTACTATCAGGCCGCAAATTTAGTCTGGATTAGGGATTGGATATTGCTGAGAAGAAGGAGGTTGTTGATTTTGGAAGGTGAGGGATTACATCAAGGATGGCATTATTTTCTTTGGCAAAATAAAATCCCAAAGCACAGGTGCCTTGCAGGACATTATGTGAGGAATATTCTAATTGAGTCGTGGAGGAAAATTAAGGATAAATTTTACTTTTCAGTCCCCTCCTGGCTGGTCCCACTCAAAGCTATAACGTATAGGCCTCTATATAACAAAGAAAATCACCTCTCTTACCGGGAACTTTTGGACCCCCATGGCAGTCTGAAAACAAGAAATGAGTTGGAGTTGCAGGGAAGACAACTGGATTGGTGGGCTTATGCCCAAATTTGCTCGAAATTTAAAAAAGATAGGGAACAAGTTGGTATTAATTTGAATCAGCATGATCTGGACAATATTATTCTAGGAAAAGAGGATAAAATGTTATCAAGGATATATAAACTTCTAATAGACTATTGGATAGGGGATGAAATAGTTAAAGATTCTATGATTGCCTGGGGGAGAAATATTGGTTATCCAATTGATTTGACCAAATGGGAAGAAATCTGGCTCAAACATATGAAACTCCTGTGGGCAACATCATATAAAGAAAATGTGTACAAGATGCTGTATAGATGGCACCTTCCACCTGCTCGTCTTTCTAAAATGTATTCAAATCTCTCACCAAACTGTTGGAAGTGCGGGGAGATCGGCACCTATTTCCACATGTGGTGGACCTGTTCCAGGACGAGGGAATTCTGGAAAACCATACAGGTATGGATTATGGAAATCACAGGCTATAACCTAATTCTGAAACCAGAGTACTATCTACTGAACATTAGGCCAGATAATATAGGCACAAATATATGGTGTCTGTGTGTATTTATCACCACGTCAGCAAGAATATGTTTCGCCCAACATTGGAAGGGGAAAGACCTGCCGGCTGAAGATTTGATTCTGGAGAAAATTTTGGATTATGCGGAAGCCGACAGACTGACTAAAGCATTGCGAGATCAAAAGGACTCCGTATATTTCCAATGTTGGGACAAATGGTATGTTTGGTTGAACAACAGACACCCAAAAAGTCAAGTATAACCAGGACTATGTTTAATTTTTGTTAAATTTGACTGAAGCCTACATACCGTAGAAAGTGTAAATATTATGTAAAGTTTCTGTCGCGATCGTTTGTTTGACTATTCCTTTTTTGTTTGATGTACTGTTTTAAATAAATAAATTTAATTAAAAAAAAAAAAACATCCACGACCCTAGCCCCGGCGAGAAGAGCTCCTGCCCAGCCTGGGGAGGGCTTTTACGCCCTCCGGAACATCGCGGCTGGAGCGGGAGCCAGCGTTTGGAGAGGCGTGTGGAAGCGCCGTGTGAAGGAGATGGCAGCAGTCGACCACGCCGAGGTGTTTAAGGGCTGGTAAAACATCTATGGCCCCAGACCCCGGCGAGAAGAGCTCCTGCCCAGCCTGGGGAGGGCTTTTATGCCCCCCGGAACATCGCGGTTGGTGCTGGCGGCCGGCATTGGAGAGGCGCGTGGAAGCGCCGTGCGAGGGAGAATGGTGGCGAGGATGGCAGCAGTCGGGGAGTTTAGTTTGTTTGAAACTGCTCCCCCTGATATTCGGGCTGCTCCCCTTGATATTCGGGCTGTGGAGGCCTCTCCCATGTGAAGGAGATGGAGTGACGGAGACGATGGAGTCAGGAGGTGGGTGGCTGGGATGCTGGATGACGCCCCCCCTCCTCCCCCCCGCCACTGCAGGTGGCGGATCCGAGGCAATAGCAGCGGATGACCGTAGCCAAGATATGACAGCATGATGGTGGCCAAGATTTACTACATGGCGGAGGAGATGATATTGTTATCCTCCTCTGGGGATATTGCTCTCCCCCTCCCCCCCACCCCCCCCCTGCAGGACTGCTTCCAGAACAATCACGCGGGACCTCCCCCTTATTCTTCATTTCACCTACGCCTTAGCCGGATAGAGAGACTATGGGGGAGCTGAGGGATCCATTTCTACTCCAGCGAAGGAGCTGTAGTAACACCCCTGGTATGACTACCTCCAGTGAGATCAGCCAGCGTGAGAGGGTGGCTTGACCATTGCCCCGTTGGAGTGGAGAGGACATTGGACCTTCTCCCTGTCGTGAGAGGACAGTGGAGTCCAGCTCTATGAAATTCTATGAAATTCATCTGTACCCTGAAGGGTCTCTCTGGACTATGAACCCTGGACTGGCCCTCTTTTCCACCTTGGACTCGGACGTACAATGACGTACAAGAAAGCGGACCTGCTAGCATTGCGAGACTCCCCCCCCTCGCAAGTCTGGCCCTCCACTTTATCGAGGGCCCACCTTGATGACGGGGTTTGGAACCCCGAGAGGTGGCATGCGAAAACTAGAGGGTTGAGGGGTTTTATATCAAAAATTTTTGTAAATTTTTAAGGGGTTCTAGGGAGGGGGAGGGTTTGATTGGAATGCGGGTTGTGGGTATGACGGATAGCCCACAAAGGGGAGGGGCGGGCCTGGCAAGGAAACACGGCGTGGGAGGTGGGGATCCCGGGGTCGAGGGGGGAGTCATAGTTTGTCCAGATAGTGCTCTGGAATATCATTACCGTGAGTGGGAGGGGTAGGTATGGCGGGAGCAGGGGGCCATATCGAGTCAAGGGAGCACGTACCCGCTGTTTACAAGCGGTGACATGCTCCGGCCCCCAAGGCTCCACCTGTTCCCCAGGTTGCACAGACCCTCAGGACCCGACCCTTCGGCTGATGCTGTGCAATGCCAGGTCCGTAGTAAATAAAGCCCCCCTCATTTGTGATCTTATTTGTGAGGGGGGAGCGGACCTGGCGGGTATTACGGAGACCTGGTTGGGCCAGGAGGGGGGGTCCCCCTCGTTGAAATGTGCCCACCAGGTTTCCTCGCATTCCATCGGCCAAGGTTACAGGGCAGGGGCGGGGGAGTAGCGGTTATTATTAAAGAAGGTCTGAGACCGAGGGAGGCCACTGTTCCTCAGACGACCGGCTGTGAGTCCCTCCTCGTGAAGTGGGGTCATGGGGTTCAGATGGGTTTGCTGATCACGTACCTGGCTCCCTGCCATGTGGAAACAGCCCTGCCCGAGCTACTCAACGTCATCACTGCGGTGGCGGTTGATACCCCCAGGCTTATGGTCATGGGGGATTTCAACCTGCCGTCCGTGGGTGAGGCGTCTGAGGTGGCTCAGGAGTTCATGGCTTCCATGACAGCCATGGACCTGACCCAGTTAATTCATGGCCCTACCCACACGGGGGGAAACACGCTGGATCTGGTTTTTGTCTCTGGACAGTGGCTGAGTGATCTTGAGATAGGGGATATAGTTACCGAGCCCTTGTCATGGTCAGATCACTCTCTCCTTCGTCTCGACCTCCGAACCGCTGCACCCCGCCGCAGGGAGGCGGAGCCGGTAAGATGGTTCCACCCCAGGCGCCTGATGGAACCTGATAGGTTCCAGATGGAGCTTGGGCCATTTCCTGAGGCTCTGGCACACACCTCGACTGGAGACCTAGTGGCTGCCTGGGATAGGGCGGCCGCTGGAGCTCTGGATCGGGTCATGCCTTTGCGGCCTCTGACCTGGCGCCGATCTCATTTGGCTCCTTGGTTCACTGAGGAGCTGAGGGAGTTGAATCACCGGAAAAGACGCCTAGAGAGTAGTTGGAGGGCCAGTCTTTCTGAATCGGACCGGACACTGGTAAGATCCCATATTAGGAACTACCTAGTGGCGATAAAAGCAGCAAAATGTAGTTATTTTGCTGCTCTTATTGCGTCATCAGATAACCGCCCGGCTGATCTGTCCCCGTCCCCACACACACAAACACAGCCAGCCGAGGGTTAAGGAAACACTTTGGAACGCACCCAGGTCTTATCTCCCACTTGGCAGCGATAGACACACCGTCTGCCAAATGCCTTTATTTTCACAAACAGAAAGATAAGATACTTAACGTACAAAAAGTCCAAGCAGAAATAATATTTCTCCCAGCAGTTCCGGAAGAGGCTTTAGTGACTATCCAAGGTTTACTTTTGTTCGTCACACGGATCACTGACCACTACCCTCTATTATATAGTCTCTGGGGTGTGGTCCAGTGACTCAGTTCTAATCCCGAGCACGCCTCCTAAGCTGCTGCAATCGTTTATCACGCCTTCGGAGGCGTGCGTCCAGGAATGATGTTTCTTCGTCACTCTGATCCAAACCAGCTGTCTCCCTGCTAATCTCCTCTCCCTCGGCCGGCACCTGAGACAATGCCAGAGGGGAGGGGCCTGGAGAGGGAGGCCTGGCTGACTCCTCTTCCTCATGCTCGGAGCTTTCTTCCTCCGATGGGACAGGCTCAGAGGGCGGGGCCACAACACCGGCCACCCTGTTTAGGGTGACCCGCTCCCTGCTCCACCAGGAAGCGCGGGAGGACCCCTTGGAGGGTAGAGCCGAGGATTTTGTTCAGTATCTGTATGACAAAATCACTCAGATCCGGGAAGATCTGGACTCTGACAGGGTAGTCTCAGGGGGAGGGACTGGGGCAGGTCTTGAGAATGTTATCTGGGATGAGTTTGATCCTGTGACCCCTGAGGACGTGGACAGGCTTCTGGGCAGACTGAATACGACCACTTGTTTATTGGACCCGTGTCCCTCCTGGTTAGTGCTGGCTTCCCGGGAGGGGACGCGAGGCTGGCTCAAGGGGATTATAAATGCTTCTGTTAGGTGTTTTGTGCCAGCCATGGCAGTCTCTTCAAAGGCCACCAGATGGGGGCAAAGAGACACCTTTGATCCCACTGGTGGGTCAAGGGGCTCCGGCCCCTGCAGCCCCATTGGGGAAAGTTAATGGCCCTCCGGCCCCCTCACACACCTTGTAAGGGAGGGGCCAGGGGCCCCTATAAGAACCCCTGCACAGGGGCTGCTCTCTCCCTTTTTTACCCTTTCCCTTTTGCCTGCTCTTGTTCTAGTCTCCTATGGGACTGATCCATGGGCTCAATCCAGGCATGGATGCCTCCATGCCTGGGACCTTATTTTACTCCATTTTTACTTCTAAATAAAGACTTAATTTGATTGCATCCTTGCGTGCTGACCTTTTCTTGGAAGTGCCCTCAACGAACCATCATTCTTCGTGAGATCCCTCACAGCTTCGTTGGGTGAGGGTGACTTCCCCGCCGCCTTGAAAGAGGCGGTGGTGAGGCCTCTCCTCAAGAAGCCTTCCCTGGACCCGGCAATGTTGGTTAATTATCGTCCGGTCTCCAACCTTCGTTTTGTGGCAAAGGTTGTCGAGAGTGTGGTTGCGCAACAGCTTCCCCAGCACCTGGATGAGACGACGTATCTGGATCCATTCCAGTCGGGTTTCAGGCCCGGGTACAGCACGGAAACGGCATTGGTCGCGTTGGTTGATGATCTCTGGAGGGCTCGGGACAGGGGGTGCTTCTCTGTCCTGGTCCTGTTAGACCTCTCAGCGGCTTTCGATACCATCGACCATGGTATCATGCTGCACCGGTTGGAAGAGTTAGGGGTGTGAGGCACTGTACTACGGTGGTTCTCCTCCTTTCTCTCCAGCCGGTTGCAGTCTGTGTTGGCAGGGGGGCAGAGGTCGACCCCGAGGCCCCTCATATATGGGGTGCCGCAAGGGTCGGTCCTCTCGCCTCTTTTGTTCAACATTTATGTAAAGCCGCTGGGCGAGATCATCCGTGGTTTCGGGGTGAAGTACCACCAGTACGCTGATGACACCCAGCTGTACATCTCTACCCCGGACCACCCCAACGATGCCCTTGAAGTGATGTCTCGGCGTCTGGAGGCCATGCGGATCTGGATGGGGAGGAACAGGCTTAGGCTCAACCCATCCAAGACCGAGTGGCTGTGGTTTCCGACGTCCCGATATAGTCAGTTGACGCCATCGCTGACTATTGGGGGCGAATCACTGGCTCCCACGGAAAGGGCTCGCAACTTGGGCATCCTCCTGGATTCACGGCTGTCTTTAGAAGAGCACTTGACGGCCGTGACCGGGAGGATCTTTCATCAGGTTTGCCTGATTCGCCAGTTGCGTCCCTTTCTGGATCGGGACTCCCTACACACAGTCACTCATGCCCTTGTCACCTCCCGCCTGGACTATTGTAACACTCTCTACATGAGGCTCCCCTTGAGGAGCACCCGGAGGCTCCAACTGGCGCAGAATGCGGCCGCGCGGGTGGTTATGGGAGCAACATGGCTCTCCCGTGTGACACCTCTCCTGCGCGAGCTGCACTGGCTCCCGGTGGTCTTCCGGGTGTGCTTCAAGGTTTTGGTTACCACCTTTAGAGCGCTCCATGGCTTAGGACCTGGCTACTTACAGGACTGCCTACTACCACAAACAGCCTCCCACCGGCCGGTACGCTCTCATAGAGAGGGGCTCCTCCAGGTGCCGTCAGCCAAACAATGTCGACTGGCGGCCCCTAGGGGGAGGGCCTTCTCTGTGGGGGCACCTACTATCTTGAACGAGCTCCCTCAGAGATACGGAGGATCCCGGATCTGCACACTTTCTGCCGTGCTTTGAAGACACTCCTATTCCAGCAGGCTGGCCTGGCCTAATTTTCTCCCCTTCTTTTAAATTTTTAAATTGAAATTTTAATTGGTTTAAAATTATTGGGAATTTTAATTGTCTCAGGCAAAAATTATTTAATTTGGTTTTAATTATGTTTTTTAACTTTTGTATTTATGTGTTTTATTTTGTGCCTGTTCATCGCCCTGAGTCCTTCGGGAGTAGGGCGGTATACAAATTTAATAAAATGAAAAAAATGAAAAAATGATGTGAGGGGGTGGGTGATTCACCCAATCCCACAGGCCAGGCATTTAGTGGGGACATTGGGCCCCACAGAGGAAGTTCTCACCCTGGTCACCAAAGGGGCATCAAGGGCAGGATTTCTCCAGGCTGGTGCCCATGTACACTCAGACTGGCAGCCATTGCACAGGGGCCAGATACAAGAGTACATCAGATGCTTGAACTGGCTTTTACATCAGATCGTGATGAGGAAGAGGATGGAGCTGGCTAAGGTAGATCAGGCCAGGATGAAGAAGCTTTCGGGAAGTGTTTTATGCAGAGACCCAGCATGGATGCAGCTAAGGACAAGAGGATTACCTTGGAGTACCACAAGCTCGTAAGGAGAGTTAGGGAAAGAGAGGCAGTAGAAGACAACAAGAAGGCCACAGCCAACTCACCACCAGACTTGCCCCCAGGTGTGGGTGTGGTGAGAACTGGAGACACCGATGTCAGACTCAATGTTATAGAAGCTCAAATATTCTGAGTAACAGAGGCAGTAGCCTCATGGACAGCAAGGGCCATTTCACACCTGGGTGGAGACCCGGCTGGGCCTGCCAATTGGGCAGGGCAGGTTCTTCTGCTTCAGCCGAGGAGCTGGTGCAAGTGGAGGGTGTTTATATTAGGGCCCTCCTGGACTCGGGCATGCAAGTAACGCTATTGTACCAGGATTTTATGACAGGCATCTGAAGCACCTGCCCCTACAAAAGCTGGACGATTTGAAATGCTTTTTTAATCATATTTTGTTGATACACCTCTTTACCTTTATAATCTATTTTCTCTATAACACGTAACTTTTGTTTTTTCCTTAACATATATGCTAACCATCTACCTGGTTTGTTCGCATTGCAAAAAGTATTATGTTTAGCATATTGCAAATTAGTTGCAACCTGATCTGCCATCAACATATTAAACTGCCCTCGCAATAAAATAATTGCTTCTTTTATTTTCTTATCTGCTGGATTTAATATTAATGCCTGCTCTTTCTTTTTTATTTCCATCCGTTTTTTTCCCTGTCTGCGTCTATATATATTATTCAAATGTATTAAAATACCTCTCATATATGCTTTGCTTGCATCCCAAACCATTTCCATGGGTGTATCCTTATGCATATTCATAACAAAAAATTCTTTCATTAATTTTTTACATTCTTTCACATTTTCCTCATATCTAAACAAATTTTCATTTAACCTCCAAGACCTCCTGGGACCCTTTCCATATTCCAGTTCCATCCAAACTGGGCTATGATCTGTTAAGATTCTTGGACATATCTTCGTCTTCTTCACCTTAGAAAGAAAATCATTAGTAATCAATATAAAATCAATCCTAGAAAAGGATTGATGCCTATCAGAGAAGAATGTAAAGTCTTGTTCTTCAGCATTCCGTTCTCGCCAGATATCTCTCAGTTCCATATCATCCATCATATCGAAAAAGGATTTAGGCAATCTAGCACGCGTTTGGATGTTTTGCAAAGACCCCTTTTTATCTTTTTGGGTATCCAGTACTCCATTCCAGTCACCCAGTAATATACACGATTTATAATCCCATTGTATTAATTTGGTATGTAAAAGCTTATAAAAATTTTCTTGTTGTTGATTAGGTGCATATACTCCAATTAAAAGTATTTTTCCCCTTCTATTAAAAGTTCAATTGCTATGTATCTTCCTTGGGCATCTGCTTCAATTAATTTAGCCATTAAGTCTTTCTTTAAATATATAACTATACCATTTTTCTTCTCTGGAGCAGATGCAACAAAATGTGTTCCCAATCTTGCATTTATCAAGTATTTTTGGTCTCTTGTTCTGATATGTGTTTCTTGCAGACAGATTACTTCATTTTTAAACTGTTTCAAATAATGAAATATTTTCTTTCTCTTTTGCGGTGAATTTAAACCATTAACATTCCACATTAAAAATTTAGTTGCCATTCTTGGCACCTTGAAGCTTTTGGAGCACCAACTGAAAATCCTCCTGAATTTTCATCTTTGGCCTTGCTCCTCCCACTGCTTCTGTTTTTGTAGTTTCTTGGATTAATATCTGCGTTTGCTGTGTCTTTAATTCTTGTTCTTTACGTTTGGTTGCCACTCGAGTCTGTCTTTGACCCTTTGATTCTTCTATTTTTTCAAATGATTCCAGAGCTTGAACAATGCCCAAAGGTTGCAGTAAATCTTCTTGAGTAATCAAGGCCCCTCCTTGAACCTGTGCCTGCATTCCTTCCTTCCCCCCTTTCTTGCCACCTCTGCTTCTTTTCTTCTCCCGGCTTCTGAAGACGGTGGGCATCCAGCTTTTAGTACATTGGTGTAAAAATCTCTTGCCTTCCAAACTGTATTGAGACGATATCTTTCTCCTGAATAATTCATCACTAATCCAGCTGGAACTTCCCATCTGTACTGTATTTGGTGATTTCTAAGTTCATTGACCAAAAAGGCATAATCCTTTCTAGCTCTCAACATTTTGGGGGGTATTTCTTTCAGTATTAAAACCTCCTGTCCTACCACTTGGAGTTTATTTTTGTAAGAAACTTGTAAGATTTAATTTCGTTTCCTCCTCGTAGTAAAATAAATTACAATGTCTCTTGGTAATTGTCTCTGTCTGGCAACCCATGAATTAACATGGTAAATTTTATCTATTTGCCATTCAGACTCTACCTTTGAATCTCCAGTTATTTGTGCAAAAGCTTCTGCAAAAATCTCTCTCAAATTCTCTTGATTGTTTTCTCTCAAACCTCTTACTCTCAGGGCAAACTCCATCGCTCTATATTGTATCATTGTAACTTCTGCTTCTGCATTTTCCATCTTAGTTTGAATGTCGCCATTTTATTCTCCAAATTCAAATTGAACTGATTAATTTCTTCCACCCTTTCCTCCAACAATTCAGACCCTGAAGCGCCAAAACAATGTCTTCTCTTATTTCTTTATTTTGAATTTGAATTACCTCCTTAATTTCAGCCATCTCCTCAGACACATCTTTGATTTTTTCCTCAAAAACAGAGGTAATTTTTTCTTCCAAAACCAAGGCTTGCCTCTTTAAAGCCTCCTGAAGGGCTTCAAGTGTCAGTATTTGAGGATCCACTGGGGCTGACAAAGTCTGCAATTTAGATGGTTGAGCCGGTGATCCCCCAGCACTTTTAGAAAGACCAGTTTTTATTTGTTTTGAAGCCATTTTCTAGTTTTAAAATTGCACTTTTTTCAACAACCAAATCAATAAGTCCAATAAATCCAATTAATTCCACTCCTCCGTAAGTATTATGGTTTGTTAAAAGTCAATACTGTGTTCTTTAGTCTTGAAATCTTAGTTCTTTTAAGGTAAAATCCATTAATTTTAAACAGGGCTGTCAACGTTGACAAACACTTTCCTCTTAACTTTCACTTTCCACACCCCTTTAGAGTTCCGGCGCCATTTCCTTTCCTCTTTGTTTTACAAAATAGCCTCAGAAGGAAGAAGTATAGATACAGAGTTAAAGTTCAGTACTTGCAATTCCTGTAACTCCTGTCTTTGCTCTGCCTGCTTTTGAATTCACTGTTAATTGTTGATTGCAGGGGTGGTCACGGCGTCTTGTTCTGCTTATAAGCAGAAGAGTCCCGGATCCGGAGCTCTGTCAGGCTTCTAGGGAGCTCTCACCCTCCAAGCTCCAGAATTATTCCTGGGGCTTTTGGGGAGCTCTACCTTTGCCTGGCTGCTCACCTCCCCCTCTTCTCCCGAGGGGAAAGTTTCCAAACTGCTAGACAGCAAATTTACACTGTCTTGGCAGTTTTACGAGATCACAGGGCTGACGATCCCAAAGGAACGTCTTCCAATGCCTGCGGTGCCACCGGAAGCATTTCTAGAATTTTATACGAGGTTGTATACTAGTGATAGAATCCAAGGTATAGATATAGATAGATACTTACAGAAGGAGAATATTCCTATAGTTACAGAAGAGCAAAGGGAAAGATTGCATCAACCCATAACTTCTGAGGAAATTCTCTCGGTAATTAAGCAGTTAAAAGTTGGTAAGGCTCCGGGAACAGATGGATTGACAGCCGTGTATTATAAAAATTTGCAGTTAGAAATGGTGGAACCACTTAAGGAATTATTTAGTAAAATACAATTTGGAGGAGATGTACCCCCATCTTGGAGAACAGCTTTTATTTCTTTGATTCCGAAGGAGGACCAAGACCATAGTCAGCCAAAAAACTACAGGCCTATATCACTTCTTAACACAGATTATAAGATTTTTGCTAAAATATTAGCAAACAGGTTAATGCTAGTTATGCAACAGATGATTCATAATGATCAATCTGGATTTATAAAAGGGAGACAAATGAAAAGTAATGTAAGGCAAATTGTTAATATATTGGAGTATTTGAGGAAGAATAACCAAGTCCCTGCAGTGCTTATATTTTTGGATGCGGAGAAAGCATTTGATCAATTGAATTGGCATTTTTTAATGAAAATAATAGAAAAGATGCAGTTTGGAGATTATTTTACCCAATCTATTAAGGCAATATACCAGAAACAAACAGCACAAATAATAATCAATGGTAGTTTAACAGAAACCTTTAAAATTGAAAAAGGAACAAGACAGGGATGTCCTCTGTCTCCGCTACTGTTTATCTTGACTTTGGAACTTTTGTTGAATAAAATACGTGGGTCAGATAAAATAAAGGGAATTAAAATTAGGCATTATGATTCCAGATTACGAGCATTTGCAGATGACTTGGTTGTTACTTTAACCCAACCAGTGCAATCGGCTATAGGTTTAATGGATATAATTAATCAATATGGACAAGTATCTGGATTTAAAATAAACACACAGAAAACAAAGATAATAGCTAAAAATATGACTATAAACCAAAAAGAACTAGAAAGAGTAACACGATTCGAAATAGTAAAAAAGGTTAAATACTTAGGGGTTTATATTACAACTTCAAATGTAAAATTATATAAGTATAATTATGAACCATTATGGCAAAAAATACAGAAAGAGATGGACAATTGGTAAAAACTACAATTGTCCCTGTTGGGAAGAGTAGCAGCAATAAAAATGAATGTTTTGCCTAAGTTTTTATTTCTTTTTCAAATGATACCAATACTCAAAAAAGACGCAAATTTGGGGGAATGGCAGAAGGGTATTAATAATTTCATTTGGGCAGGGAAAAGACGGAGAATAAAACTAAAGATAATGCAAGATTATGAAGCAGCTGCCCTATCAGCAGTCAGTGATTGGATTAATTTAACAGAAGAAAGAATTTTGAATATTGAGGGATATGACTTGTTATATGGTTGGCATGCCTATTTATTATATGACAAGAAGGTGGACAAGACTTTTAAAAGCCATATATTAAGGAATGCTTTATTACGTGTCTGGAAAAAGTATCAATACAAACTAAATGATAAGATACCTATATGGGCAGTACCCAGACATGCGATAGAGAATATAAATGTAGAACAAAAACAAGATGTGATTACATATAAAGAGCTTCTTAATATGGAAAGAGGTACATTACAGGTACATTACAAGTCTTTGACTGTATTAAAAGAAGAAAGGATAATTCAAACTTCGTTTCAGTATGGACAGTTACAAGTACGGACAGTTACAAATATTTACAAATATTTGTAAAATTCTCTAAAACTTTTCAATTAAAAAAAAAGCTGGACGATTTGGAGATTTGGGGCATTGGAACTGAGTAGTTCCCTTACAATGGATATCTACCCATCTGGTTAACCACCCCACCCCCCCGGTTGTTGGATACTCTGAAACCTTTGACACCCTGGCCATTGTATGTACTTGCCCCCCGGGAGCTAGCCAGGGCTCCGATTGTCAAGACAAATACCAACCTAGTCAGACACCTGCTCACCCCTCTTTTCCCCGCAAATAATTCAGTGTCGAGGGACGTCCACCACACACTGTGGACAGTATACCAGCACTTGGTTCAAGAGCAACGGGCCCCTGCGAAAGGGTTGGGAAGCCTGTGGAAGCTGGACCAAATGAGGAGGGTACTACAAGCAGGGGAGGTGATGTGCCTGTGAGTATCTGTCAGGTTGGACTGGGAGCAGCTCGGGCTTTACATTATCCTTGAATCTGACCCCAGAAGAGAAAACGGGGTGCAGGTAATCCCAGAGGTGATTTCCATGAAGGCCTTGAGGCGAGCTCAAGGAAGGATCTGGGTCAGGGTGTTCTGCCCCAGCTACAGACCACAAAGAATGCAGCACACACAAAGTCCGTACAAACCTTAGTTTACTAATTAAGGACTACTAATGAGCTTTCTTAGTAGTTGTTCAAACACAAGTACAGTTTAAATCAGTCTTTTCTGAACAAGGGCTGTTAATTTAACTTCATTAACAGCCGACAAGAGTCCAAGAAATAATAACTCAATTCTGAGGTACAGTCTTTCAGATAACTGTAAGCTTATTGTGGTTGGCAGAATGCCCAGAAGCAATTTGCAGGAAAAATGATAAGAGAGAAGCAAGAGCCGATCAGATGTTTCTGTAGTCAATACGCAAAAGAATATGAACGAAGTTGTTTTCTGCAAATTGCCTCAGTTGTCGTCATTCCTTAAATAGGCTAGGGGAGTGGCCAATTAGCCCCAAGCCTTACTCTTGAGGAGACCTCCTCCTGAGGAACCTTTCCTGCCTTTTGGCAGCTCTGCGCGCCTGTGCATTGAGAAGAGGCTCCTCCTCTTCTTCCTCTTCACTTATGAGAGCTTCTGGAGGTTCTGAAGGCCCTGGTTGAATCTCTGCCTCTGGCACCAACTCTTCTCCAGCCTCCTCATTGTCTGACTCGGGTGCCAGCTGCACAGGCTGCTGGTGAATCACCACACCAGCCTCCTCGCTGTCGGAATCAGCTACCAGCTGCACAGGCCACTGGCGGGCCAGAACACAGGGTTTCAAATGTTACTGACTCCCCAGTGAGGTTGAAGGACCAGATGTTGTTGGGACAAATAAGACCTGCTACCCCTGTTGTACTGCCCAATACAGAGGAAGGAGCTCAGGGTGAGAGTCCCTTGGGAGTTGGGCGGCATAGAAATGCGACAAAATAAATAAATAAATAAATTTCAATATAACGGTTCTACCTGAAGGACACTCAGCTCACCCAAGAGTGGTGGGAGAGGGTTAGGCCAACTTTGGAGGTGGCAACATTTATTCTTGAAGGATGAGTTTGATGTAGGATGCATAAGGAGTGCTCAACATCGAATTCAATTGCAGGAAGATAGCCCATTCAGAGAGTGGATTCCCGGTGGATTCCCTTAAGCAACTTGGACGACCTCAAAGAGCATCTGGCAGAATTGAAGAGGACTGGGATTATCCAATAATCTCGGAGCCCCTATGCCTCTCCCATAGTGGTGGTCCAGAAGAAGAATGGGTTCCTGAGAATGTGCATTGACTACCGTACTCTCAATTGGAGGACCATCCCAGATCAGTACACAACCTTTCAGATAAAAGACGCTCTACATTGCTTACTGGGGGCAAAGTGGTTCAGCATGCTGGATCTGAGAAGTGGCTACCACCAGATTCCCATGCATCCAGATGATCAAGAGAAGACTGCTTTCATTTGCCCCTTGGGATTCTACAAATTCAACTGGATGCCCCAGGGCCTATCGGGGTACCTGCTACCTTTCTGCGACTCATGGAGTGGACAGTAGGAGATATTAACTTGGTAGATGCGTTAGTGTACCTGGACATCATTGTCTTTGGTGAGACACTTGAACAACACTTGAGCACCTGGAAAAGGTCCTGACCTGGCTCCATGAAGAGGGGTTGAAGCTGTCCCTAGAGAAATGCCAATTTTACCAACCATCTGTCACTTACCTCAGGCATGTCAGGCATGCCTCCAACCATCCTCTGCTCCCACTTTGTGAGGGATCTCACGAAGATCGATGGTTCGTTGAGGGCGCTTCCAAGAAAAGGCAGTATGCAAGGATGTAATCAAATTAAGTCTTTATTTAGAGACAGAGTAAAATGGGTTCCCTGGCATGGAGGCATCCATGCCTAGGTTGAGCCCATGGATCATTCCTGTAAGAAGTTAGAACAAGAGAAAAGAAGAAGAGAAGAGAAACAGTCCCTGTGCAGGGGTTCTTATAGGGGCCCATGGCTCCTCCCTTACCAATGAGGCTGCAGGAGCTGGAGCCCCTTGACCCACCAGTGGGATCAAAAGTCCCTCTTTGCTCCCATCTGGTGGCCTTTTAAGGAACTGCCATGGCTGGCACAAAACACCTAACAATTCCCCTTCTTGCCAGCCAATGACAGGTGACGGTGAATATGAGTGAGAGGGCGAGCAGGTGTCATAGACATGCAGATACATTGTTTACAGGACCAAACACAAACGCTTACACAGAAGGTTGTGTCGGTCAATGGGCACAGGTTTTGTGTACAGGTCAGCTAACTGGTCGGTTGTATTACAGTGTTTGATATGTATAAACCCCATTCTGACAAGCTGCCTGACATTCTTGTAGTGGATGTCTATGTGGCGGGATCTAGAGCCCACCGCATATGCCCCCGAGATTCCAATTGCAGCCATGTTATCTTCCTGAATTTGGATGGGCAGAGTAGGAGGTGCCCAGATGCTCGTTACCAGAGCATTGAACCAAATCAAGTCATTTGCAGTGTCTGATAGGCTGGCATATTCTGCCTCGGCCGTGGAGCAAGAAACAAATTTTTGCTGCCTAACATGCCAATGGATAGGACAGCCATTTAGCAGTATGAGGAAACCAGAGGTGCTCCGTCTACTCTTGGTGTCACCAGCCCAATCTGCATCTGAGTAAGCGGAGAGCTGGGCCAGCTTCCCCTTCTCGGCTCCAGCATAAGGAGAGCATCGGCCGTGCCCCTGAGTTACCTGAGTACTCTCTTGATATCATTCCAGTGGAATTCCTTTGGGTTTTCCACGTGCCTGGACAATAGATTTACAGCTAAAGCTATGTCAGGCCTGCTCCAATTGCTAATGTATAGCAAGGAGCCAATCACAGATCTATATAATTTGTTGTCTGTGAAGTCAGGGCTGTCTTTGTGATTGTGGCCATAGTAATCACTTTGTATGGGGCTACGCATTGGGTTAGATTCTGCCATTTTGCATTTGACCAACAACTCCTCAATTTTTTCTTTCTGGGATAATGCAAATTCCTTTTTAGTGGCCAAGATATGCACACCCAGATACCTGTCAACCCGCCCCAAGGACTTCAGGGTAAACTTTTCCCCCAGGGCCTTGGCAAATTCATCACACCTATCCTTGCCAGGCCCTATGTATAGGAGGTTGTCCACGTAGACTAAAACCCGTTCTGTATTACCTTTGGTGTCACGTGTAAAAACACACTCATCTGCATGAGATGCCCTGAAGCCAATTCGCTCTAAACCCTTTTTGAGGCAGTCATACCAGAGTTTTCCCGACTGCTTGAGGCCATATAATCCTTTTTGGAGTAACCATGTGTTTCCCCCCTCCTGCTGGTAACCAGGAGGGGCCCTTACGTAGATCTGCCGGTCCAAGTTGGCATGGAGGTAGGCTGTCTGGATGTCAAATTGGTAGACTTCCTTTCCCAGAGTGGCTGCAGTTACGAGGGCGGCCTTGACGCTTTCTGCCCAGACAGTTGGAGAGTAGGTCTCTATGTAGTCCTCCATGTAGCGTTGGGCGAACCCCTGTGCTACCAAGCCTTGTACAGGTAGCGGCCATTGGCAAGTGGTTTGGCCTTGAAAACCCACCTTGTGCCAATGACCTTCTTCTCTTTTGGTGGTTGCCCGGGGGTGAAGACCTTGAGCTTTCTCAGGCTCTCCATTTCCTGTTCCATCGCGAGCTGCCACTTTTCCTGTTCTTCAATGGGCAGCTCCTGGATGTCAGAGAAAGTCTTTGGGGTGACCACGATGCTGTTGATGGATGCGACGTGCCCAATGTCAATTCTCTTTGGTGGGACCCCCTTGTTGGACCGCTTTGACCTTCTGACCTCCTGCCACTCACCACCCTTTTCTTCTGCAGGTTCCTCGCCAACTGGCTGTTCACGACTGGGATGTGGAGGCCCTCGGTCCCAGGCCTTGGGCATCATGGGCCTCTGAAGCGTCGCTGGAGGTGAAGAGTCAGGTGAAGATGGTGTGTCTTCACCCTCAGGACTGGACGGCTCATCCTCCCCATCTGGACCAGGTAGGTTGACCTCTTCATCCTGTTCCTCGCTCTCGTTGGTGGCAGGGTCTGTGGTTGTCTCAGGCGGTGTCGTGGTTGGTGCAGCTTTGCTGGGCCGGTTGATGTATGGACCCAGATCATTTGAGTGGATCTGGGTCCAATTGGAGTCCTCTTCGAAGGAGGCAGATTGGGAGGTCACAGTCCTGCCCCCTTCTCCCAGGAACCAGTAGGCCTTGGAGCCAGGGGCATAGCCCAAGAACCTCAGTCTCTGGGAGACGGATCTCCCCTTCTTCCGCAGCTGCTTGGGGATGTGCACCCAAGCGTAGGAGCCAAACACACGCAAGTGTCCCAAATTTGGCTTCCTACCGTGGACCAGAAAATATGGGGTCTGGTTCACAACGCTGCTCCAGGTGTGGTTCAGGGTGTAGTTGGCGTAGTGTACCGCCTCTGCCCAGTACGATTCCGCAACCCCAGCATCCGCAATCAGGCTGCACACCATAGTCTGTAGAATGCTATTTCGTTTTTCTACAACACCATTCTGCGCAGGAGAAAAAGGCGCTGTACGAAAATGGTGTATGCCCTTGTGCCTTATCCAGTCCTGGAATTTTTGGGACATAAACTCGGCCCCACGGTTGCTCTGCAGCTGTGCGATCTTTGTCTTGTACTGAGTTTCTATGTAATTGTACAGTGATTTTATGGCATCAAAGGCTTCAAACTTTTCTGTGAGGGTATACACATGTCCGTACCTCGAGAAATCATCGACGGCAGTGAGGAAATACTGCCTCTTTCCTAGGGACGGTGTAAATGGCCCAACCAAATCAACATGTATTAATTGATATGGGTATTGGGTTTTACGCAGTGACACCTTAGGTATTGGGGCGGCCTTCCTCTTTGCCCTCTTACAGATGGCACAGTCCAGAAACACCTCACAATCCTGGAGGTGAATCCCCTCAGCGAATTCCCCCATCTTCTTAACCACTGGGAAGCTTTCATGGCCTAACCTCCGATGTAAGAGGTGGGCACATTTAGTATGAAGCGGCTTTCCCACTGACACCCCCTTGGCTCTGGTTGCCTTGGGTGGTGCTGGCACCTTAGGCCCTTTTTTGGGCTTATCTGCCTTAGGTGCCTGCTGAGGCTCAGGTTTCTTGCCCGCATTGGCCTTGGAAGGCCATGAGGCTGGCTGTGGAGCCTTTCTCTCTCTCTGCGCGCAGGCTCCTTCTGAGGTGGCACTCTGTGAGCTGTCTCCTGTGGCTGGGTACTCGGGGGAGAAATATGGCAAACCATTTATAACAGTAACACTCCCAATGACCCTTTTGTCTCGAGTGACATGACCTCCTTTGCGAAACAATACCTCCACCCTGCCATCATCACATAACTTGGTTATACTCAACAGGTTATTGGCTATAGAGGGAGCATGTAACACACCTTCAACATTGCCCAGCCCTGGTACAGAGACAGTGCCCTCCCCAACAACCAAAGCATTGTTACCACTGGCAACCTTGACAGAGGAGTTAATTCTCCTTAACCTCTTAAAACCTTGCCTCAAGTTAGCAATGTGAGATGAAGCCCCAGAGTCCAGTAACCAGAGGCCAGTAGGGCCATCAGCCCGTGTGGCGGGGGTGAGGTAAGTAGTACACACGAAATTGCCCTTAGCACCACCTTTGCCCCTGCCAGGCCCCCTTCTCTGCCCCCTGCCCCTTCCTTGATTGGAACCACGCTTAGGTCCTTGCTGGTAATGGGGGCAGTCCTTCTTCAGATGCTCCTCAGAGCCACAGATGAAACACTTGGGTAGAGCATTAACCTGCTCTGAACTCTGGTGCCTCCTGTTGATGCACTGAGTTGTGGCTCTGGTGTATTCTCCTGCATCTTTACGCCTCCTGTCTTCCTCATTGAGCCTCCCTGTGAGGTAGGACAGAGTCATGGCTTCCTTCCTGGTTCCCTCTAGTGAGACAATAAAATTGCCCCAACTTTTGTCCAGGGATGCCAGAATAACAGCAATCATGTTGGCCTCAGTCATGGGGTAGTCCCTGAGCACCAGTTCTACCCTGAGTGCCTTCAACTTTCCCAGGTGCTCAGCCATGCTAGCCCCAAATTTCAGCTTAGTGTTATAGAACTCTGTTGTGAGTCTTGTGGTGGAGCCCAAGCTATTACTATTAAATAGGCTATATAACAACCCCCAAATCTCACCAGCTGTGAGCCCATCTGGAATGCTGGGGTACAATTTAGCATCCAGTGAGCTCAGTAGAGTGGTATAGGCTCTCCTGTAGTACCACTCTTCTTGAGGCCCCCAAGGGAAAGGTGGGGGGTCTAAAACCATTTCTAGGGTCCCCTCTTTTAAGAGACATACTTGTATCTCTTTGTTCCATATGTTAAAATTGTCACCCCCGAGATGTAGTCTCTCAAAGCTATTCGGGAGTACTGAAGAAAAGGAATAAATAGGAGCAGAAAATGCAGATACATTCTGCTGTCCTTGGTATCTCTGCTTTGGTTCCATTGAAGTAAATGGGAGAGGGATCCCTCTGCTGGCGAGTGTAGGTATTTTTCTCTGATTATTTTTCTCTTTTTCAGCTGGAGCGAACTGAGCATGCCTAGAACTCATTCCAGCCCAGGAGCCGACGGGAGCGGACCTCTCCCTTTGTGCTTCAGAGCCAGGCCTGGGCCCAGGCCTGTGGAGCTCTGAAGAGTCTTCTGGAAGCCCCCCCATTACTGGAACACTTACCAGGGGGCGAAGGCTGCAGGATGGGGCTGGAAAAGCCTGAAAATGCTGCAGATCACCTGGAGGGGCCCACCGTTGGTCCTGAAGACTCCGGAGGAGGCAGCCATCTTGGGAGGTGGAAGGCTCGGCTGGAGGCCCCCTGAAGTCATCGAGGTGAGTCCTCCGTTGCCTCAGTGGGGCCCCCAGGGTGGCGGGCACCATGTTAGGGGGCCTCCTGGGCACTGGGGAAAGACTTACCCGGTGTCCAGAGGCCCCCTGTGCTGGTGTCCCATGTGGCTGGGCTCCTGGCGTCCCTCGGGTTGCTAGGAGCGTTCGTAGCAGCTCTCTGCATTCTTCACCAGTGAGCTGGTCTACACTGGGGGTGGCCTGGTCCCTGGCCGCCTCCCCAGTGTCCTGGCAGTCCTGGGTGGACTGCTGGCCTTCCATGCCTTCCTCTGTGGCTTGCAGCTGCAGGGAAGTGTGCGAAGGGGTCCCTTGCGTTCCGCTGAATCCTCTGGGGGCATAGAGATCATCTGTACCCTCCTCTGGATCGAAGCTCGCATCAGGGACTGGATGCAGGGTTGCCATCCTTGATTGAAGACTTCTGGTCACAATCGGGGATCTCCTGCCATCCATCTCTTAAAGGTTCTTGCTGGAACCTCCAGAAATCTTGCTTCTGCTGGCTTGGAAGCGTTGCCTCCAACCATCCTCTGCTCCCACTTTGTGAGGGATCTCACGAAGATTGATGGTTCATTGAGGGCGCTTCCAAGAAAAGGCAGTATACAAGGATGTAATCAAATTAAGTCTTTATTTAGAGACAGAGTAAAATGGGTTCCCTGGCATGGAGGCATCCATGCCTAGGTTGAGCCCATGGATCATTCCTGTAAGAAGTTAGAACAAGAGAAAAGAAGAAGAGAAAAGAAACAGTCCCTGTGCAGGGGTTCTTATAGGGGCCCATGGCTCCTCCCTTACCAATGAGGCTGCAGGAGCTGGAGCCCCTTGACCCACCAGTGGGATCAAAAGTCCCTCTTTGCTCCCATCTGGTGGCCTTTTAAGGAACTGCCATGGCTGGCACAAAACACCTAACATGTTGTTTCTGCAGAAAACCCATGAAGCTTGAGGTTGTCACTTCCTGGCCCAGACCCCAAAATGTGGCCAAGCTGCGATGGTTCCTAGGGTTTTGCTCATATTATCAGAGGTTTGTCAAGGGGTTTGCAAGGATAGCTTATCCCCTCAATGACCTGTTGAAGAGTGAGGGAACAGATGATGTGCCTGGCTCTTCGGGCCAGCTCTGTCAGGATAAGGGGCTCAGGAATTCCTGAGAGCAGAGTGGACCAAGCAGTGCGAACATGCTTTCAGCCAACTGAAGAGGAGACTGACCAATGCCCCCATTTTGACTTACACAGAGCCAATCTGACCCTATGAGCTACATGTCGACACTAGCCAGGATGACCTTGGAGGGGTGCTGTATCAGGAACATGATGGACATTGGAGGCCTGTCACCTATGTCAGCAGGGGTCTCACTCCAGCAGAGAAGCACTGCCCCACTCATAAACTAGAGTTCCTGGTGTTGAAAAGAACAGTGGTGGATAAGCTGAAAGCATTTGAGGTCAAGACTGACAACAACCCACTGATGTATCTCCTCACAGTGGCCAAGCTCAATGCCACAGGGCATAGGTGGTTAGCTGCCCTCTCTGCATTCCATTTCAGCCTAAAGTACTGGCCCGGAGTGGGGAACTGGGATGCAGATGGCCTATCAAGAAGGCCTCATGACCTTAGGGCCACTGTTGAAGAATGTGTGTCAAACTCAATGCTTGTGGGCCGAATCCGGCCCATGGGGTGCTTAGATCTGGCCTGCGGGGCCACCCTGAAAACAGCGAAGGACCAGCCCGTGGTGCCTTGGCCCGGCCCAGGCCGACCAGGCACTGATCTACAACCTGGTGGCGACTGTTTTCATTGGCAGAGTGCTGCAGGAGGCTGTCGCAGCTGAAAACAGAGCTCTGTTTCCATTGGCAGAGTGCTAGCAAAACAAACTACTAGCAAAAGTGGCATTTGATCACAAGGCAAGGAGGCACCAAGAAATGTTTCCCCTTTTGCATTTGAGCATCCAAGAAGGGACAGGAAGGGAGAAAGGGAAAGACGAAAGACAAAGAAAAAGAAGGAAAGATGGGAAGATGGGAAGAGAGCAAGGAAGGAAAAAGAAAGGAAAATGAAGAGGGAAGGAAAAAGAAGGAAGGAAGGAAGGAAGGAAGGAAGGAAGGAAGGAAGGAAGGAAGGAGATTATAACAAGAGAGAGGGAGGGAAGTCCTGATTTAACACTTGGCCACCAGCAGCCCTGCTGCCCTTTCGCCATTCCCTTGTCTCCTCCTCCTGACCTCTCCTGGTGGTCTCCCATCCTATCACTGAGGATGCTTTGGTTACAAAGCTGAGTCTTCTCGCATGGAGAGGGAGTGGGCCTCACTCTGACCCACACACTTTGCCCTCCCGCACACACTATGAGCAACCTGGCCAAGGAGAGAGAGTGCAGCAGCAGCTTCGAGGAGGAGGTAAGCGCAGCTGGGCACCCCCTCGGGGAAGCAGGGCTGGGCTGGACTGTGGGGTCCCGGTGCCCTGGGAGCTCAAGGGCCGGGCTGGGTGCTTGCCTTCCACTGCCTAGGGCTCTGGACAGCCTGTGCTGTCATCCAGGGGTCCTCCACATGGCCTGAGTGGGACGGCGAGGGTCCTCTGGAGGACAAGGGTTTGGCCCTCTCCCTGGTCTCGCCTTCCTCTGCTGGAGACAATGGATCTCCCCAGCCCCACCCGGGTCACCACAGGCGCCCTCGACACGAGTGACATCGAGCTGGCCATGCCCACCCTGGCCCCTCGAGGTCAAACACAACCCTGATGCAGCCCTCAATGAAATCGAGTTTGACACCCCTGGACTAGACTGACCCTGGATGGTATACAGGCCTTATATCAAGGGGTTTAACACCAGGCTAGAGAAGCAGCAGGGGCATAGGCTGTTGGGGTCATGGCTGTGAGTGTCCCAAATTTATACTGCAACCCTACCCAGGTGACAGGAGGGGGTTTGCCAATATTAACCAAGAAAGTTTTGAGAAGGGACCAGGCAGAAGACCCTCTCTGTGGCTTGACTATGAGGGCCCTGGAGAGTAGCTGTTGGGAGGCCCTGTTGACTGACTCCCTGAAAAAAGCTCAGCTGTTGCATAAAGAATGGGACCACTTACAGCTTCATGGTGGGGTAGTTTATTGGAGGGCCCCCTCCGATGGCCTTGAGGAAAAGTGGTAGTCGTTCTTCCCTGAAAAGCATTGTGGAGCTGTCATGCCCCCCTCGGAGCCTGAATCTGTGGAGGAAGACGAGCCGGAATGGAGATCGAGGGGGTGGCTTCGTTGGCTTGGGAGGAAAATGAGGAGGAGCAGGCCCAGTCAGGCCAGGGCCTTTCAGAATTGGGATGGTTTGTAGGCAGGGAGGAAGGGGGGCAGGATGACCAGGAGAAGCTAAGCAGTGAACATGAGAGGCAGAGCTCAGGCAATGAGCAAGGACCACCGCCTCCTGATCCTCGAGCACGGAGAGTGGAGAGAAGGCAAGAACAGCGCAGACCTGACTACTTGGGAGGAGAGCACCCTGCCTTTCTTCACAAGGCACACCTGGGGACTGAGACTTAAGGAGATGCTGTGGGGAGGGGCATTTGTTGGGAACAAATGCTGAATTCCTGGAGTGTTGAGTGCCAACGTTTGAACTTTCATGGATTCCTTGCATTCTTTCTGGATTTCTGGATTACTTGCCTGGCTCCTTTGCTTCCTGGACTCCTCGACTTGCCCTGCTGGATTTCTTGCTTTGCAGCTGTGGTGCTCACAGCGTTGGGCTGGACTATTTGCAGCCAGAGGCTGCTTGAGGGGTGTGTGTGTGTGATCACTTTGCTCTGGGACTTGCCAGAAATGTGGGAGTGTTTAGGGAAATTTGGAGCAATAAAGGGGCGGTTTGAACTGCCAGCTACCTATGTTGCCTCAGTGCTGTGCCCCAGGTCATCACAGGAGCAGTGTTGACTGTGTTACACAACAATCATGGACATTTGGGACCAGGGAGGACCTTCAAACTAGTGAGAGACCTGTTCTATTGGCTGTGCATGAGGGCAGAAGTTGAGAACTATTGTCACTCCTGCCTGCGCTGTATTCAGTGAAAGACCCTCCCCCCACCAGGGCCGCTCCAATGGGCCACCTACAGACCCAAGGACCGATGGAGCTAGTCTGCATGTCTGACTTTCTCTGCCTAGAACTCGATACCAGTGGGCAGGGAAATGTGTTGGTGGCGACCAATCATTTCTCCTGCTATGTAAAAGCATTCTCGATGAAAGATCAATGGGTGGTCATGATAGCCAAGGTTCTGGTAGAGAAGTTCTTAATTCTCTATGGGCTGTCCCAGTGAATAGACTCTGGTCAAGGCAGAGACTTTGAGAGCAGGCTCATCAAACAATTGCTTGACCTGCTGGGCGACCAAGTGTTGCTGCAGAATCTGGGTATTCCTGGGAAGCATAAGCTGGCAGACCGGGGTGAAATCCAGCAGGTTCTGACAGGTTCTGGAGAACCGGTAGCGGAAATTTTGAGTAGTTCGGAGAACCAGCAAATACCACCTCTGGCTGGCCCCAGAGTGGGGTGGGAATGGAGATTTTGCAGTATCCTTCCCCGGCCACGCCCACCAAGCCACACCCACAGAACCAGTAATAAAAAAATTGGGATTTCACCACTGTGGCAGACCAGTGGAGTTCTCAGCCTTATGTTGTCTGTGAGAAGCTATTTGGCTTGCCAGTGTACCGGATCTGACCAATGGGGAGTGTGGAGCCACCAAAGGCATGGCACCAGAACCTTATCCTACCTCTGAATGAGGTGGTACGAATTCCTCAGCAGCCCAAGCTCCAACCTGCTAAACTCCACTTGGTAAGGAAGGGTCCAGTGCTAGAGCTCTGCCATAGCTCCCTAACAGCTGATCAGCTGGGTGGCAGCTAGCCGCAGGTGTCCCATGGCAGCAGCACTCAACCAGTGACCAGATGCAGGTGACCAAGGGGCAGCACCTGGCCAGCAGCCGGGTGAGGCATCCCTGGATGTCCACTGGACAGAGGGAATTGCCGGAAATGAGGGGGGAAGATGTGGCACAGGACAGATGAGAATAAAAGGAGTTTTGGTGGGAAATGGGAGAACAAAGAAGGACAGAGGAGAAGGAGGAAGGGAGATGGAGAGAGAGAGAGAGAGAGAGAGAGAGAGAGAGAGAGAGAGAGAGAAGCTAGCAGAGAAACCACAGAAGGAAAAAAGGAGGACAGTGGGGACAAGCGGAGAAGGAGGCAAAGTAAGCAGAGAAAGAGGAGAGGAGAGAGAGAGAGAAGGGTGGGAGAATACAGCACGGGGTCAGGAAGGAAGGGGAGGAGAGACTGCATAATGAAGGGGGAGAGAGCAGAAGAAGGGCTTACTGGCCTGGCCTGCCATCACCCCACTGCATGGCCTTTGCTTGGTGAGACTGCATAAGGAGCAACTGATGCAAGAGGGGGAGAGCAAAACCAGCAGGCGAGCCAGTGACCAAAGGAGCACCAGATACACCAGAGGGCAGTGGAGGTGAGTTGATCCAGGCAAGCAGGTGAGCCAGTGACCAGAGGGGTCGCCAGACACACTGGAGCAGTGGTCACCAACCGGTGGTCCATGGACCACTGGTGGTCCACGAGAAAATTTTGGTGGTCCGTGGAGAAATTTTTGGGGTTTTTTTTTGCATTCACCCTCAAACTATGGCCCCTGGGCCGGATATGGCCCCTGAGAGCAATTAATCTGGCCCGCGCACGGGAACACATGGCTGCACCGCCCACATCACCCCGCCCACACGCCAGCCCCACTCTTAAGGCCGAGCGCAAACCTCACCTTGAGTAGAGCAGTGTGAGCCACACGAGTTGGAAGTGGAAGGTAAGACCAAGAGCTGAATGGCTGCCTGGTGGGGGGTGAGGTTCAGCCGCCTTTTGGGCCTACATCTCTCCTGAAAGGCCTCTGGGTGGGACTGTAGTCATCACAGGACTGGCCCGTTGGTCATCCTGAAGCAGCTCCTCCACCCAGGTGCACCGGCCTGCTGGGGAGCTGCCTGCTCCCCGGCAGGCCGGTGCACCCGGGTGGAGGTGCTGCTCCGGGATGACCAACAAGCCAGTCCTGTGAGTGAGACTATTACAGCTCTGGAATATGGGACGGGCCGTGGCAGGGCTGGAAATCTCTAACCTGGGGTGGCACATGCAATGCGCAAAAAGGAGCGCAGCCCTTGCTATCCAAAATTAAATAATGGTGCTGTTGTGGTGGCGAGAGAGGGGGCAGCGCAAGCGGGCTGAAGCGGCGGTTGCGATGCCTGGAAGCTGCGGGAGCAAAGCACTACTAACAGCATTCCACCTCTTTATATTTGCACCAGCCGGTGGCGCAAGGCAGCCCTCGTCTCCTACCACTTGTGACTTGAAGCAGTAAACAGCGTCTGGTCCGGCGGGTAGCCGGATATTGCTCTCCATTATGGATGCCAGATCGGCCCCCTGCAAGCTCTTGTCTCTCGAGGAGCACTCGCTTGAAGCGGCGTGGGAAACTTTGACCGGGCTCCTCGAGAGACAAGAGCTTGCAGGGGGCCAATCTCGCATCCACAATGGAGAGCAAAATCCTGCTTCTTCTCTCTGCTCTAGTGCGGCATCAGGATTCCGCCTTGGTATATTTGTGGTGCAAGGCAGCCCTCGTCTCCTGCTGCTTGGGACTTAAAGCAGTAAACAGCATCTGGTTTGGGAAGCAGCCGGATTTTGCTCTCCATTGTGGACACCAGATCAGCCCCCTGCAAGCTCTCGTCTCTCGAGGAACCTGGCCGAATTTTCCTGCACCACTTCAAGTGAGCGCTCCTCGAGAGACGAGAGCTTGCTGGGGGGTGATCTGGTGTCTGCAATGGAGAGCAAAATCTGGCTGCTCACCAGACCAGACGCTGTTTACCGCTCCGAGTCCCAGGCGGCAGGAGACGAGAGCTGCCTTGCACCACCGGACTGGCGCAAATATACCGAGGCAGAATGCTGTTGCCACGCAAAAGAAAGTAGTGCTTTGCTCCCGCAGCTTTCAGCCATCACAACTGCCGCTTTAGCCCGCTTGCACCGCCCCCTCCCCCGCCACTGCAACAGCACCATTATTACATTTTGGAGGGCGAGGGCTGCGCTTCTTTTTGCGAATTGCACGTTCCACCCCAGGGCAGAGATTTCCAGCCCCGCCACAGCCCGTCCCTTATTCCAGAGCTGTAGTAGTCTCACTCACAGGACTGGCCCATTGGTCATCCCAGAGCAGCTCCTCCACGTGGGTGCACCAACAGGCTGGTGTACTCCCCGGCAGGCCGGTGCACTCGGGTGGAGGAGCTGCTTCGGGATGACCAATGGGCCAGTCTTGTGACTACTACAGTCATGGGACCAACTTTCTCACCAATGTCAGCAAGCCAGTCTTCATTTTCCTTCACTCAGATTGACCAAGCTTCTTGAGAGAAGGAACACAAAAGAGGTTTCCAGGCTGGGTGCCTGGAGCAGGTGCTTTGTCTTGGGTCTCCCACCCAGAGGCCAAGAGAAAGTGCCTTGTCTGGACACACAGCACCCCAACATCAAGCTAAGTTGATTTTTTTGTTTGGTTTTAGGTTTGAATGGTTTCCATGATGCGTGAAAAGAAGCAAAGGAATATTCTGCATTTCTTTAGTAATACAAAAGATAAAGTTACTAGTAGCAGTAACAATATGTGTACTTCGCTTAATTGTGAGCTGACCAAGGAATCAGAGCCTCCACAGTCCTCATCAGGCACCATTAGGAAGAGCATTCAAACTGGAGGCGGAAAGAAGAAAAAAACTCAAGGTATCAAGAAGATATGATTTGGTTTCCGGTGATGTCATCGTGCAAAGCAAGATGGACATGGAGCTTGCTCCTGCCTTGTTCTTGCAAACTTTCTAACCTGGGTGGCTTTCGTGCCGGCGGCAGCCCCGGAGAGGTGGCCGTAAGCGGAGAGGAGCAACAGCATGTGTGGAGTGGCGATTCTACGCGCGTAGGCGGATCTCTCTTGTCACAGGTTAGGAAGACGGCACCAGTCATGGCGGCCCCAAAACGATGACTACCCCATAATGGAAGGGAAACCCGATCGCAGGTGGGCAAGGAGCCCCTTTCTAATTTAAATTACTTTATTCTGAGCCGGATATTTGATCCTTTCTGATCCCCCTATTTTGAATGTGTGTGGCGGCGGAAAAGGAGCCAATCCGAGTGCCATCTTCTCTATTGGAGCTAAGACGGGGAAAGTGGCTGTTTGTTTACTACCTCATGAACTTTTTGGCCATCGCTGAGCTGAGCTGAGACCGAAAGAGAAATTGTGAAAAGAGAATTGTGCCTGATTGTCTGAAAGCTTCTGGGTGGATCCTCCCCCCCCCACCCGTTAATGGACGGTGATTACTCTTTCTCTCTATGTGGATTGGGAACCATGGTTTGAGTGGACAGATTCCCCCCTTTCCGGGGCTACTTTTTTCTGCTTGATCATCATTGACTGTATAGAACAGCATTTTGCTTCCCCCCAGTGGTGAATTTTAAAACTACAATATATGCTGAGCCTCCAGAAGATGAGAGATTTGAATGTACTTTTACACTTAACCGAATGAATTAACCCCCATTGATTACCATCTCTACTGACTAATATTGATTTGAACGTTTCGGAATATAATCTGTTTCTGGAATTGGCTAATTCAAAGCTGTTCTTCGATTAGGTAATTAACTAAATAAGCATTGAAATTGTCTAAATATTTGATTAAGTTATATTGATTGGTGATCAACCATTCTGGGAAATCTATGTAAATAGAACTGATTAATACAATTGGCATAATTAAATTTGAAAGTGATTGGACGTAGCCCTACAAGCAAGATGTCTAATGCAACAATTGTGACAACTACAAAAGTTGGGAAAAAAGTTTTGACACTACCAGTGACTGCCCCCCACCCCCACAGTTACACCTACATCCTCATCTTCATCATCTAAATCTTCGGACGATTTAGTTGCTGCGGGGGAAACCCCTACATTATCAAGCCTTCAGGGCATGTTGCAGGTAATGTACGAGGTGATGACAAAGAACCAGGAAGCTATCTCCAAGAATTTAGAAGATTTGATATCAGACCTCAAGGGGGAACTGGGAGCTGTTAGAAATGACATTAAAACGCTGAATGAGAGACTGGAGGGTGTTCAGGGGGCGTTGATACAGCAGGAAAGCAAGGTACAAGATGTAGAGAAGAGAGTGGGGCGGTGCGAAGAGAGACTGGAAGGGAATGAGAGGGAGCAGTTTTCGGCGAACAGAGCTCTGGAAGAAGAGATTATCTTCCTCGAGATGGAAAAGTCAGCTTTTTACCTAAGGATACAGAACGTCGTGGAAGAGCGGGGGGAATCCCTAAGAGATATAGTGGCAGATATTTTGGCTGGTATCCTGGATATAGGTAAAGAAAACGTCTTGAGAGACATAGATGACGTTTTCCGCGTACATATGAGTTATGCTAGGAGACAGGGACTCCCGACAGAGGTTCATGTTAGGATCTCTAAGAAGGCCCTTAGGGAAGAAGTGATTCTGAAGGCAAGAGATAAAATGATAACATTTAAAGATAGACAGTTAATAATTCTGTAACAACTCCCCAGACAGGTATGGGAGTTGCGGCGAAATTACCACTTTCTAACTGCCCAATTAAGAAAACATAAAGTGCTTTATAGATGGCTACTGCCTGAAGGATTACAATTTACATGGGCAGATAAGAAGGTGAGAATTGACAATCTCAGAGATGCCAGAGACTTCCTTAGTAGACATCTTAACTCCTTAGAATCGGATGTGGGGGAAGAATCAGAGAGCAAGAGTGGGGAAGAATTATTAGAGGAGGAAGAGAGAGGTGAATCAGAGCAGTTAGTTGGGAAAAAGAAAGGAAGAGGACAGGCACAGATAGAAGTAGGAGCCGAAGGACTGAGCCAGAGAGAAACCAGACAAATAAGACAGAAACTCCAGGTAGAGGGCAAGCAGGGGTAGCAGAAGGGAGAAGGGATGGGGGAGGAGATCCGTTTGATGTCAGTTAATATTAATGGGCTGAATGGTCCGAATAAGAGAAAAAAGGTCTTTAACAAATTAGTAAAAGCAGGTCTGAACATAATATGTCTTCAGGAAGTGCATGTGAAAAGAGATCATCTATACTTATTGAATTGTACTAAATTGGGTAATTTATGTACATCTTTGGCGGAAACAAAAAAAAAAGGGGTAGCAATTTATGTTCAAAAGCATATAAGTTCCAGATTGATCTTTGCAGACGAAGAAGGGAGACTTTTAATTATCGAAGTAGAAATTTGCCACAAAAATGTTTATTGGTTTGTATTTATGCACCTAACGGGAACCAGAAAGATTTTTTCCAAAGTCTCTATAATAAACTGACAGAATATGATTATCCACATATTTGTTTACTGGGGGATTTTAATGCCATTGACGATAAAGATAAAGACTATATACCTGGAAACAGGAAACAGGAAGGAGGAAAGAGAACAGTAAAGAAAAGACTGCCACCTGTTTTGTCAGGGCATCAATTAATCCCATGTTTGGCTCTGGGAAAAATCACCCTGGTTTAGAGGAGATGGATCGTGGCTTATTCCAAGTTGCAATATTCTGATAAAGAAAAACGCGAAGGAAAGTTTCTAATAAAACTCATTTATTTGTTATAAAGAAAATAAAACACCTCACTAACTAAGAAAAATAAATTGTTACATTTTGGCAAGCGAGATCTCCTGCCGGTCCAGCCGGACCTCTGGCAAGAGAACAAAGGAAAAGATGTGTGAAGCAAGTGAAGGAATGCGGACATGCGTAGTAAAGTACTGATAAGGAACTTGGCAAACTACAGTAAGTCTATTAGTCCAAAAATAATGAAGCTCAGCTGGGAAATAAAATAACGCAGTGACATTCCCCTTCTTTGCCAGTTGAGCGAATATCAGTACATCATCAAATAAGGCACATCTTCTCACGCAGATACTCGTGTTGAGCTGCTGGGAGTGGTTTGTTGAGCATATCAGCAATTTGATCATGTGTATTTTAGGTATCTCAATAATTTCTTAATACATGTCCAATGAAACTGTTTTGCCTTACCTACGTGTCGAGATAAGAGATTAACACTAAGTGCAATGTCGGGTCTGGTCCAACTACTAATGTATAACAGTGACCCAATGACTGAACGATAAAGTGTTTGATCCTCGAACTCAGGACTTTCTTCTTGTGTCAAGTTGTGAAAATCTGTTTGCATGGGTGTCTTTGTTGTGTTAGCATCTTTCATGTTGCAATGATGCAAAATTTGTTCAATTTTATCTTTTTGTGAAAGACTAAACCCCTTCTGTGTTTTTTTCAATCTGAACACCTAAATAAGTGCTAATGTGACCTAATGATTTCAATGTGAAGTATCTCTGCAAAGCTTTGGCAAAAATCTCACTCATTTGCTTATTTGGACCAATATAAACAATATCATCAACATAAACAAGAACTATCTCATATGCATTGTTAGATCTTTTTGTGAACACGCACTCATCAGTTTCGGACTTAATAAAGCCCATTGAATTTAGTTTGTCAGTAAGACATAAGTACCACATTAAACCAGATTGTTTCAGACCATAAAGACTTTTATTTAGGAACCAGGTATCCCCTTCTTGCTGTCGGAATCCTGGAGGACTTCTCACGTAGATCTCTTCATCTAGGTCTGCATGTAGATAAGCCGTGTCAACATCAAACTGGAAAACTTCTAAACCAAGGATAGTTGCAGTTGCTAAAGCAATTTTTACACTCTCAGTTCTGACTGTCGGTGAGTAGGTATTTGTGTAGTCCTCAGGATAACGTTGAGCGAAACCCTGAGCTACAAGTCTGGCTTTGTACAATGACTCACCATTTGGTTTCTTTTTGATTCTGTAGACCCATCGAGTGCCAATGACCTTTTTGTTTGCTGGAAGTTTTGCAGGTGTAAATACTTTAAGTTTCTTTAGACTGTCCATTTCAACCTGCATTGCTTCATACCATTTGTCTTGCTCTGAATCAGGGAGCTGCTTGATTTGTGTGAAATTATCAGGTGGAAGTGTAATATTGCAAATCAAAGGCAAGGGTGCTTTTGTCAGTTGCCAAGAATATCGTTGTGGAGGGATTCCTTTTGTGGCCCTCTTGGAACGTCTCGGGACAACTGTCCAGTCTTCTTCTGCTTCGTCCTCATCCTCACTTTCGTCACTAGCGTCAGCATCTGCGGCTTGCGAAGACGGAACATCGGGTTGAGAAGAATCAGTGGAATCTTGATCATCAATCTGCATAGCATCAGCGGTATCATCTCTAGGAAAATAAACTCCAGGATCATTGGAATGAATCCTGGACCAGTCAATATCTTCCTCAAAATTAGCAGATTGGGAAATCACAATTGCATGTTTAGAGTCAATAAATTTGCTCCATTTTGAGTTATCATCAATACCCATAAATCTCAGTCTCTTTGCTGCTGGACCTCCTTTTCTTCTTTGAGCTAAGGGAATGTTCACCATAGCATATGAACCAAAAATATGGATGTTTTTAAGATCGGGCTTGTAGCCATACAACATGAAGAAAGGAGTCTGATTTATTACACTGCTCCAAGTACGGTTTACAATGTAATTTGCATACTTGATAGCTTCACCCCAGTATATCATATCAAGGTTGGCGTCTTCTAGGAGACAACACATCATGGTTTGCAGTACCTCTCCATTGTGAGCTGATGTGTCAGGGGCTGACGTCTGATGAATAATTCTATTCTTACGCATCCAGTCCTGGAAACGCTGAGACATGAACTCGGCACCACGATCACTCTGGATTCTGGCGATGCGAACTTGATGTTGGGTAGAAACAAGGGTTGCAAAGTCTTTAAAGATCTGAAAAGTCTCTGATTTTTCTTTCATAGGATATACATATCCATATCTAGAGTAATTATCAACAATTGTTAGGAAATATTTTCTACCACCAAATGATGGCGGGAATGGACCAACTATGTCAATGTGAACCAAATCAAAAATGCGTGTTGACAGGCGTGTAGCGCGTTTGGGAATGGCTGCTGCTTTGGATTTGGCCTTTTTGCATACAGCACAATCCAGAAACACCTTACACCCCTTTAGATCCAAACCTTTTGCGAACTCCGGCATCTTCCTAAGAACACGGAAACTGGCATGCCCCAATCTTCTATGCCATTTGTGGATACACCTGGAATGCAAAGGTTTACCTGTTAGTGAATTCTCAACATTAACATTTTTATGCGGAACCTCAGGCTTGCTCTGAGCAACCTGTTTACCAATTCTATTTTTGTTGGCTTTAGGAGCCTTAGGAATAGCAACAGGATCTCTCACTGGAGCATCTCTCTCTGGGCCTGTGCCTTCCCTTTTTGGAGTTTGCATACTTGCCTGTGTTTGTGTTTTAGGCTTTGGCTTTAAGTAATAAACACCACCAATTAATATGGTTTCAGCAACAATATCTCCATCTTTAACTATGTAACTTGCTTTTTCAAGGTGGTGAACTTGGAACTTTAACATTCTAGACAAGTGATACTGACTAAGCAAATTACTGGTTGCTGTTGGTATGTAATAAACATCAGGAATGAATGCATCAAGCTCTTCAACATAAACAGTTCCTTTTCCTTTGACCTGACAAGGATGATTGGAAAAAGAATAAAGTTCACGTAGTTCAGGTTCAGGTTCGTGCATCTCTGTGAAAAGTTCCTTTCTGTAGGTAACATGCAATGCTGCACCACTGTCCAAAGTCCACAGGAGTCGTCTGTCGTACTCTGGTTGAGGTTGTGGATCATTGGTTAAAGCCAATGTGGCTAGTGGAGTTTGTGGATCACGCCGGGGACCATGACGACCTTGTCTTCCGCCTCTGCTTCTGCCTCTGGAATCTGTTCCTCTGGGCTGGTACATGACGGGAGCTGGAACTCGTTGGAGACAATCCCGGGTGGCATGTCCCACGCGATTGCAGGTGTTGCATCTTGGCATCCTTGGAGCGTAGGTCCTTCCTCAGAAGGGGCGCCTAGCTGGAGCTCTTGATGCGGGTGGTCCTCTCAAGTGTGGCGTGGCCAACATGAATGCCTCTTCTTCAATTAAAAGTCTACAGACATTGTCCACTGTGCGTTGAGCAATTGGGACTTGGTTAATCTTTGTAACAGCATCTTTCCATTCATAGTTCAAAGAGTTAATAATGATGCTGATCATTTGAATATCTTCAATGTTATGGCCTCTTTCTCTCAATTCTGTTCTGAGACCTTTCAGTTTGGTCAAATGTCCTCCAATTTGTTCACCAGGTTTCAATCTCGAACCGTGGAGTTCAGACATGAGTAAACATGAAGATTCAATTGAGATAGGCCTGTAGCAATTCTCCAATTCAGCCCAAATTTGTCGGGCTGTTGTATTTGGTGGAAAAGTGACCTGCAGTTCAGTATCCATGGACATCAATAATGTTGTGCGAGCCCTTATCTCTAAATCTCGTATTGCAAAATCCCACGGTTGTGCAGGAGGGTTAAATACCATACAGTGCGTGCCTTCTCTAAGAAGCAATAGTGTAATCTCACTGACCCAAGCTTTGTAATTGTGTCCTGACATTTTTAGTTTTGATTCACCAGTTAGTGGAGAGACAGAAAATGCCTGGTAAGGAGCCTGCACTTGGTATGCTGGCTGTGCTGGCAGAAATGCCTGTGGTATTTGCTGTGCCTGTTGTGGGCCTAAAAATGGTCTTGGTTGTGCCATTGGAGGTGGGCCAGGAGGTGGCCCTATTTGCACTTGTGTCTGGGGCACATTTGCAGGCATGTGTGGCTGCTGTGGCTGATGCACTGGAATCTGCTGTATTCCAGTTGCCATTTGTGCTTGAGCTGCAATATTGGCATGACCTGCTGGAGATGCAGTCATTTGCCTTTGCTTCATAAAGCGTGCCTGTGTTCCATCTAAAAAGGCACCATCACCACCAGGGGGTGTTGGAGTTTGAGCCCGTGGAGACACTTGTGGCATTTCAGCTTGAAACTCTGAGCGAGTTAGAGACAGGTTTGCCAGGGTCTGCTGTAGTAATTTAAAATGTTCATCTAAGCTCCTTTCTCTTTCAGCTTCCTGTAGTAAATTATTTTCGCCAGCAGATGGTGCTGCACCTTTAGCTTCGGGCAGCTTTTCACTTACAAGGAATGATTGCGTGGCAGGTTTATATGTAACTTGATCAGGGAGACTTTCATGTGACGTATGCAGTGCTCTCTGGTCTGATTGGCCTGACACAAAATCCACCAGGGGGAGTGTCTTTGGCTCCGAGGAAGAAGACAAGATGGCCTCTTTTGAAAATTTTAAGTCACGGGACTCTGCCTTTTCTTGTTCAAGCATAAACAAATCTCTTTTAAATTGAGACAGTTCATTTTCATAATATTTTACATGCTCACGATAGGATTTGATGGCCATCTCACGCTGGGTGAGCTCAGGGCTTTGAGAAGAATAATGAATTACTTCTCTCTCTGCGTGGGGGTGAAAAAGCTTTGCCGTTTGTGGAAACTTTCTTGGCCTAGCACCAAGCACATCGTAATCTGTGGGCTCTGGTAGAATAGATTCATAGCATGCAAATTGAGAAGAAAAAGCTACCGACCTCAGTCGCAGTTCATTATCTTCAAAAGCAGCTGTTCTGATATCTGTCCTTTGATGTGTTTCCAAAAGCATTTTCAGATCTTCTTCACCCATGGCACCTTCTTGTTCCAATTGCGTAGCCGTAGCAAGAGGCTGGAATCTTGAGGGCGTTACTATCTCCTGTTCTTCTTCCAAAGAGGATAAAGCTCTGTGCTTCATTTTTCCTTTTTTCTTCTTTTTCGGCATCTCAGCAATATAATTAGCGTACCTCAGTAGCTAAAAAACTAATTGCCTATGCACTCTTATCAGAAATAACAAAACAAGGAAAAAAGCCATAAATCAACCGTCCGAGTGCTACCAGATGTCAGGGCATCAATTAATCCCATGTTTGACTCTGGGAAAAATCACCCTGGTTTAGAGGAGATGGATCGTGGCTTATTCCAAGTTGCAATATTCTGATAAAGAAAAACGCGAAGGAAAGTTTCTAATAAAACTCATTTATTTGTTATAAAGAAAATAAAACACCTCACTAACTAAGAAAAATAAATTGTTACATTTTGGCAAGCGAGATCTCCTGCCGGTCCAGCCGGACCTCTGGCAAGAGAACAAAGGAAAAGATGTGTGAAGCAAGTGAAGGAATGCGGACATGCGTAGTAAAGTACTGATAAGGAACTTGGCAAACTACAGTAAGTCTATTAGTCCAAAAATAATGAAGCTCAGCTGGGAAATAAAATAACGCAGTGACATGTTTGCCATCAAATACAAGAGGAATTTGAACTTAGAGATATATGGAGGGAAAAACATCAGGAAGGAAGACAGTATACATACTTCTCCCCCAGGCATTTATCTTGGTCACGGATAGACGCAGCCTGGATGTCAGGGGAGCTGCGGCAGGGGATTTGGAAAGTAGAGATAGGTGTTAACGAGTGGGCAGACCATAATCCTCTCTGGATCATTTGGGGAGGTTTGAAAACAAGGCCCAGATGGAGAATGGATGTGAGGGTCTTTAAAGATGAGCAATTTTTAACCTATGCAAAGAAGGAGATGGAATTTTTCTTTCAGGAAAATAATAACAAGAATAGAAATTTGTCGAATGTATGGGATACAGCTAAAGCAGTGTTTCGGGGTCTAGCGATAAATTATACACCTGGGAAATAGAAGAAGGACAAGGCTAAACGAGATAAGCTATTAGGGGATTTGACAAGAAGGGAGGCTGCGTTACAACAGGATCCAAGCAGTAGAGAATTAGGTATGAATTTGAAATTGGCACGTCATCAAATTAATCTCTTAGATCAGGAGGACCTAGAAAAGAAAATTAGATGGATGAAACAGTGACAGTTTGAAAGTGCAAATAAACCAGGAAGGTGGCTTACGTACCGATTAAAAAAAGAGAAGGAAAGGAAAGGAAAAGAGCAGAATTCATAACTTGAAAGACGAAAATGGTGATTGGATTGTAGAGGAAGAAGGGAAGAAAAGAGTAGTGCAGGAATTTTTTACTGATCTATATAAAGAAGAAGACAAATCTGAGGATGAAATAAGGAAATACTTAGAAGAATCTGATTTACTGAAAATCCCAGATTTGTCCAGGGAAATATTGGATAGAGAGATAACAGAAGGGGAAATTGAAAGGGTCTTAGGGAAACAAAAAACAGGGAAGACCCCCGGTACGGACGGCCTTCCGATGGAATATTATAAGGCACTATGGGAAGTTCTAGGTCCTCACATGGTAGAATTATTTAATGGGGTAATTCGGGAGGGATTGATTCCGGATTCCTGGACAGAAGCACTAATTACCCTCTTGCCAAAGGAAGGTAATGACTTGTCCCTGATCCAGAGCTACAGACCGATCTCACTTCTCAATGCAGACTATAAGCTATTTGCGGCGGTATTGGCAGACAGATTAAAAGGCTTTTTGAACCAATTTATCCACGAAGACCAAAACGGCTTTTTACCTCATAGGCAAATCAGAGACAATATGAGAATAATTATGAACATTCTAGAATATTATGAAACCCACTTTGATAATCAGCTGGCTTTGGTCTTCGTAGACGCGCAAAAGGCTTTTGATCGAGTGAGCTGGCACTTTTTATTTGGCCTGTTACATCATATGCAATTTGGGGAGAAGTTCATTCGGGCAATCTGTGCAATTTACTCAAAACAGTCGGCCAAAATTCTGATCAATGGAGATGTATCGGAGAACATTTGTATTGAGAAAGGAACTAGACAGGGGTGCCCGCTTTCTCCGCTCCTATTCATATTAACATTGGAACCGTTACTGAGGGAAATTAGGTGAAATTCGGGAATAAAAGGACTGCATATTAAGAACCAGCAATATAAGTTACAAGCATACGCTGATGATCTTGTGTTTGTATTGGAAGACCCTCTTGCATCGGGCCCGAACTTAATTTATGAATTAGAAAAATATGGAACTGTGGCGGGCTTAAAAGTAAATAAGGAAAAAAACTAAGGTCTTGATTAAAAATCTGACAACAAAGCAGGGGAAGGAAATAGAACTGAATTTGGGATATCAAATTGTTAATAAAGTACGGTATTTAGGCATTCTATTATCTGCTAAATGTTCAACAATCAAGGAAGATAATTATTTGAAACTTCTCCAACGAACAGAACAAGACTTAGAGAAATGGAAGAAGTTGCAGGTCTCTCTGTTAGGTAGGATCGAGGCCATAAAATCTTATATTCTCCCAAAATGGACATATTTATTTTACACAGCCCCAGCCAGATTGGATAATAATTTTTTTAAAAAACTAAATCAATGTGTTCTTAAATTTATTTGGCAGAATAAAAAGCCTAGAATTAAACTTAAAATGCTTCAAGAGGTGAAAGATAGAGGGGGATTTGGTTTGCCTAAATGGGAGTATTATTATCAGGCCGCAAATTTAGTCTGGGTAAGGGATTGGATTCTGCTGAGAAGGAGACGGCTGTTGGTCCTGGAAGGTTCGGGGTTGCAACAGGGTTGGCATTATTTCCTTTGGCAAGATAAGGTAAAAAAACATACGAGTTTTGCAGGTCATTATTTAAGGAATATTTTAATTGAAACATGGAAGAAAATTAAAGATAAATTCTATTCTCTGACCCCCTCCTGGCTGGTCCCGCTAGAAGCCATAACATATACTTCGCTATATAATAAAGAAAAACATCTACCTTATCGTGAGTTGCTTGATAGCCAAGGCTGCTTAAAAACAAGAACCGAATTAGCTTTGCAGGGAATGGAATTGGATTGGTGGTTTTATGCTCAGATTAACTCCAAATATAAAAAGGATAAGGAGCAAGGAGGTATAGATAAGACTCTGCAGGAGTTAGATAAGATCATATTAGGGAAGGAGGAAAAAATGCTAGCTAAGATCTACAAACTTTTAATAAGTCATTGGATAGGAGACGAGATTGTCAAAGACTCGATGATTGCCTTGGGGAGGAATATTGGCCACTCAATTGATTTGACGAAATGGGAAGAAATTTGGTCTAGAAAATTGAAATTTTTGATGCCAACTGCTTATAAGGAAAATTTGTACAAGATGGTGTACAGGTGGCACCTCCCTCCTGCCCGATTATCCAAAATGTTTCCTGGTCTCTCCCCAAACTGTTGGAAGTGTGGGGAGCTAGGTATTTATTTCCATGTATGGTGGACCTGTCCCAGGGTAATTGAATTTTGGAAACTTATTCAGAGGTGGTTGTTAGAAATTACTGGATACAAATTACAATTGAAACCTGAACTTTACTTACTAAACATTAGGCCAGATAAAATAGGCACTAACAAATGGTATCTGATTGTCTATATTACAACTGCAGCAAGAATATGTCTCGCCCAAAATTGGAAGGGAAAAGACCTACCGTCTGAAGATTTGATTTTAGGGAAAATTATGGAATGTGCAGAAGCCGATAGGCTAACAAAAATTTTAAGAGATCAAAAAGATTCCGCATATTTCCAATGTTGGGACCTATGGTATGTTTGGTTAAATAACAGAATAAAAAGAGGACAATGTTAGCTTAGTTTTTATTTCTCATTTGTATAGTTGGATTGAAGGTAATGTATTGTGTAAGGTTCTCACCGCGATCTGTTTGTTGATAAATTTTCTGTCTGTATTTTTTTTAAAGAAATAAAATTTATCAAAAAAAAAAAAGAAGAAGAAGATATGATTTGAACTACTTGAACTTTGGATTTATTCAAGAACCTGGTAGTGAACTGGATCCACGGCCACTTTGTGTCGTGTGTTCTGAGAGTTTATCCAACGATGGCATGAAACCTTCGAAACTCAGAAGACACTTGCACTCAAAACACCCGGATTTGGCTAACAAATCATTTGAATATTTTCAACGAATGCATGAAAATATGCAAAAGCAAGTAAGTGCTTTAACAAAAATGACAGTTGAAGATAAGTCCTTATTAAAGGCTTCTTTTCTGATAGCACTTCAGATTGCAAAAAATAAAAAGCCATATACGATTGGAGAAGAATTAATTAAGCCTTGCATGTTACAAGCCTGTGAAGAGGTTTTGGGAAGGCAGGCTGTTCAGAAACTGAAAGCAATTCCTATGTCCACTACAACTGTCAAGTGCAGAATTGAAGACATGGTTGAAGAAGTTAAAAATCAAGTTATAAAAATGGTGAAAAATTCACCATTTTATGCGATTCAACTTGATGAATCAACAGATATAAGTAACAAGGCACTTCTTTGTTTTTTGAGGATTGGGTGTGAAGGAGAGTTACAGGAAGAACTGCTTTGTTCACTCAACTTGCCAGGTAGAACAACTAGCTCTGAGATTTTTGAAGCACTGAACAGTTATTTCCTGGAACATGGAATTGAATGGAAAAAATGTATTGGGATATGTACAGACGGTGCCGCAAACATGACTGGACATCTTTCAGGAATTGTTGCAAAGGTGAAAAGTGTTGGTCACCCAGACATTTTGTCTACACACTGCATTATACATTGTGAGCAACTTGCAGTGAAAAAAATATCCCCCGAACTACACGAAGTATTATCAGATGTTATTAAAATTTTAAATGAAATTCGGAACAAAGCGCTCAATTCTCGAATGTTTGAGGCACTTTGTGAAGAAATGGGTTCCGAGTATACTCATCTTCTTCTGCACGCTGAGGTGAGATAGCTGTCAAGGGGCAAAATACTAACCCGACTGTTTGCCCTGTGCGAAGAAGTTAAATTGTTTTTCTACCAGCAAAATAATACAAAATTTCAAGAACTCTTGTCCGACGATGAGTGGGTAGCCAAGCTTGCATACCTGGCAGATATTTTTTCGCTGTTAAATGAACTAAACATATCTTTGCAAGGATAATTTAAGGATGTGTTCACACTATGAGGCAAAATGGATGCTTTTCAAAAGAAAATATTACTGTGGCAAACACGATTGGCTGAAGAAGATCTGCAGATGTTTTCAAATTTTGATGAACATATGAGAGAGAAGGATGTCAACCGGCAGGTGATAACCATTGTTCAACAGCACTTACACTCACTCACAGAATCTTTTGGTCGTTACTACCCAAAGAAAGAAGATCCCAGACATGGCAATATGTGGATAATAGATCCATTTGCAGCAACCATTGTGGATAACAATTTAAGTATGCATGAAAAAGAAAGCCTCATCGATCTATCATCCGATGACAGTCTCAAAGCTAAATTTCAGTTATCCATATCAAGATCTCATTTCTGTCTCTCCATAAAAAGTGAATACCCATTGCTGAGTGAAAAAGCAATGAAAATTTTGATTCAATTTTCAACAACATATTTGTGCGAAAAGACATTTTCATCTGTCACAGCAATTAAAACTCGGTACCAGTCTCGGCTTGAAATAAAAACGACTCTCCATCTTGCAGTAACGTCATTGGAGCCAAAAATCCATGAACTTATTTCAAACAAGCAGGAACAAATATCACACTAAAAATGTGTAATACTTAAATAAGCTTCAATTATTTTGTAATAATTACACTAACCCTAATAATGTTACAACTGAACAACCTTTAGATTTTGTTATGATTAAATAAGCATTTACTATTTGTTATAGTTAAATAAGCATTTATAATTTTGTTATATTAAATAGGTGCATTTCATATTGTTAAAATGGAAGTTCTATGATCATTATTTTACAAATATATTTATCTTTTTTAAAAAATTCATATTAGTGGTTTACGGGATTTAAAATTATGAATTAGTGGTCCCTGAGGTCCAAAAGGTTGTGGACCCCTGCACTAGAGGACAGCAGAGGCAAACTGAGCTGGGTGAGTAGAGGTGCATGGGTAAGCAATTAGAGCGGGCTGATAGCCAGGGCAAGGGATAGAGCCATGATGGCGAACCTATGGCATGCGTGCCACAGGTGGCACATGTAGCCATATCAGTGGGCACGCCAGCTCAGCTCTGGCGTGCATGCGCGCGCCGGCCAGCTGATTTTCAGGCCTTCTGGGCCCACCAGAAGTAGGGAAACAGTCTGTTTCCTGCCTCCGGAGGGCCTGGGGGGGGGGAGGCCCATTTTTCTTTCTTACCTGGCTCCAGATCCCCTCTATGCATCTGCGGAGGGCCAAAACAGCCTTTCCCACTCCCACAGAGGCCTGAAACGACCCATTTCCCAACTCCCGGTGGGACAGGAAGTGACTTTTTTGCTGTCCCCAGCCTCCAGAGACTTCTAGAGAGGCTCTGGAGGCTGGGGACAGCAAAAAAGTCACTTCCTGTCCCACCGGGAGTTGGGAAATGGGCCGTTTCAGGCCTCTGAGGGAGTGGGAAAGGCTCTTTTCACCCTTCCCAGATGCATAGAGAGGATCTGGAGCCAGGTAAGAAAGAAAAACGGGCCTACCGGGCCATCACGTGCCAGGAGTGGTGGTGGTGGGGGGTTGCACATGCATGTGCAGGTCAGGGCACATAGAATTATGGGGGTACGCACGCGCGTGAACTTCCCCCGCCCCCCCTTCCTGGCACGTGATGGCAAAAAGTTTAGCCATCACTGGGATAGAGTAAGAGACATTGAGACGCCAGGCCAGTGACTGACAGTGGGGGACAACCTAATTGTCTGGGGGAAAGGGACAGAGGGATTTAGACACTAGTGGCCCTTTTTTGGGGTAGCGCTACAATAGGATCTCCCATTAATCTATGCAGAATGGGAGTAAGAAAGAGGAAGTCCATCAGCATCAGTATGTCATTCTTCTTGGAACCTGGGGGTGGTGGTGGTGGGATTTCCAACTTCTCTGTGTTCTATTTCAGAAATCAATGAAGTCAACTCTCTTTCAAATTGCCCTTTGCTCTGAGAGCAGAACATACAGTATTTACATTACATTGGAGTGTAATGTAAATACTCAAAGTGTAAGCAGTAAAATTCACTAAATGATTTCTCAATTCAACTCCTTTTCACTTGGCTTTGTGTGTCTATGGAGATTCTCTGTCAGAATACTGCTGGAAGGGACCTTGGAGGTGTTCTAGTCCAGCCCCCCCTGCTCAAGCAGGAGATCCTATACAATTTCAGACAAGTGGCTGTCCAGTCTCTTCTTAAAAACCTCCAGTGATGAAGCACCCACAATGTCTGAAGGCAAGCTGTTCCACTGGTTAATTGTCCTCACTGTTAGGAAGTTGCTCTTCAATTCCAGGTTGCTCCTCTCCTTGATTAGTTTCTATCCATTGTTTCTTGTCCTGCCCTCTGGTGCTGTGGAAAATAAATTGACCCCCTCTTCTTTGTGGCAGCCTCTCAAATACTGGAATACTGCTATTGTTAGGTTGGGTGAATGAGGACACAGCAAGCCAGGCAGTGAGTGACAACAGCTCTTTAATGTAGGGTGAGAACCTAGCGACTGACCCGGGGAAACAGCTCTCCTTATATACCTTGCAGCTGTGGTGGTCAGCCAATCAGCTGATGGCTAGTTGATTCAAACTTCCCGCCAAAACCTATATACATAACACTCCTCCCCTCCCAGAAGTCACTTGGGGTGGACATTAGCATACGTAGTCCCTCAGGAGACCAGGGTGTGTCCACACCCTAGTTGACCTGCGCAGTTCAGTTGGAGGTGTGGGGTCGAGCGGGTCGGAGGAACTCCCTGTTTCTCCCTGCTCTGCCAATGGAACCTCCGAGAATTCGTTGTGGGCGGCGACTTCTTCGGTTGGTCAATCTTCTGTGATGGGGCGGCGTTGGATCTCGGGGCCGACAGCTAAGTCCTCCGCTTGACTCAGGCTTGAGTTAGTTTTGGAGTTCTGTTGGTAGTTGTGAGAAATAAAGAAATTAGGGTTATTCCTGTAAAATCGTATAACCTGAGTTACGCCATTTTAAAATCATGTTAAGGCTTTGTTTTACCTTGTATAACCTGATTATATATTTTAGCTGACAGTTTAAGGAACATGAGAACGGAATTATATGTTTCCTGTGTTCTTGGGGAAGTTATGTTCTTGAGAAAGTGTTTATTCAACAGGATGTATGCTTCAGGTCAACTTGACCTCGTTAAGAAGGGGAAGTACGTGACATGTATAAGCAATATTTTAAGTAGGGTATTTTTATATTGGAATTGTGGGGACTTCCCATAATGTGAATATCATGTGTTTGTCTATTATATAAGGTTTGAAATTGTACTCAAGTGACATGCTTGTATCCTGTAAGATGTAACCTGAAATTGTATAAAAGACGGCGAGAACAAATGGTAATTTGCTCTCTCACTTTGAGGGAGACCTTTGCAAAGAATAAACTCTGTTCCAGGATTATTTTGGTCTTTGTCTCTTTAAAACGATAATGGGATTTACCTGTCGACCACAATTGGCGCCCGAAGGGACTGAAAATATTCTGTCTGGAAGGGAACTCCCTGATACGTGCGCACAAACACTGATTTCAGTGAGATGGGGTTATTTCCTTTCCAGCCGGAATTGCTTTTCTATGAACCTTGAGGCGGAGACCTGAATGCCTGGACGGAGAGGAACGTTCCTGAAGACTTCGGTGCACCAGGAGTGAGTATATGTTTTCTCTTTGGTGGTTTGGATTGGTGTATGTTTGTGTGTGTATGGCCTGTATGATTTGTGTGTATAATTAGTGTAATACAGGTTGGGGAAAGTATGGGGCCTTGTGGGTGAAATTGATGTTGCTGCTGGGAGCAGAGAGGAAGAGACTTTAGCAGGGCAGTAATATAGATAGAGGAGAAGGAGTTGGGTGAATTATTAGTAATTGTGAAACAGAATCCATCCACTTCTCCTCATGTTACATGTTCACAAACTAAAGGAATGTTTCCTTTAAGAGGAATGCCGAATGGTATTGCGGCTTTTGTGAATGAGTCTTTGACATCTTCTGATCTGGAAGGTTATAAAAGAAACATGCCGTCTCTCTAGGCGGATCTGATCAAGTTGTCTGAGTCATTGGATTTATTCCTGAGACCCAATCTGTATACTTTTGCAGAGTTACAGCATATATTGGGTTATTTGTTCTCCCCTGAGGAGAGGTCACAAATTCAAAAGGCAGCTATGGTTTTTTTTGGGATAAAACCCAAGTGGGGGCTGTTCAGCCCGTTGCTGCAGATGTTAAGTCTCCATTAGTTGATCCTGGTTGGAATAATAATAATTTAGCTGACCGGGAGCAAATGGAGGGAGTTAAGACAGCTGTACCTCAAGGAAGAAACAAAAGTTTTTGGAGGTGGAACAGTTGTGAGAAGAAACACCGTTTGTGTTTCTGGAAAATATTAAGGACAATTTGAATAAGCACACTGGTCTTTCTCCTGAAACGCCGGCTTATGAGTCCTTAATAAAAATGAAATTTGTGGCGAAATCATGGCCAGACATACAGAAGCTACTACTGATATTGCTGCTCTGTTGAAAGAAGCTCAAAAGGTCTATGTGAATAGGGATGAGGCCAAGACTAGAAGAGAAAAAGAAAGAAAGAAAAGTCGAATGATGGTGTCTGTGTTGAAAAGACAGGAGAGGGAAAGGAGTTAGGTAGAAGAGGAAAAGGTTTTGTGAAACTTTGGTTGCAATGTGGCGACAGTGTCCTGGAATTGGAAGAGGATTACTCCAGTGGAAAAAAGTCTAGTGTTGGTGGATTGGAAAGCAAAAAGTGCTTTGTGTGTGTAAAGGAGAGGATTTTGCTAGGATTTGTCCTGAGAAGAGGATGATTATGTGTTTCTAATATATACGGGTGTGACTAGAACCTCTATTTGTAAATTGCCTAGAGGAGTGCATCCCACAGGTGTAACTATTAAGATAAGGGGTGTCAAGGGTATACCTTTTGATGTGCCATTGTTGAAGAATGTGCAATTGAGTTGTGGAAAGTGTATTATATGTTTGGATGTGATATTTGTTCCAGAAGTAGGTCTTAATCTGCTTGGGAGAGATGCATTGTCTGTTCTGGGATGTGAGCTTGGTATACAGATAGTTCTTGTTCTTGGATGAGGCAGAAAACTCTGTAGGAATGTGGTAAGGAAGGGTTATTGTTCTTCCTACCTGAGGTTGAATGCGAATATTTTGTTTTTGATTAATGCGATGTGATGGTGATATGTGTGTGCCAGCTAATTGAGTAACCTTCTTGGCTTAAGCCTGGAGCTGTGGAGGACAGGTGTGGTTAGGGCCCGAAATCAAGTTTTTGATTAAAAACCGCATCCTGAAGTTTTCCACTGCTTGAGGAATGGGCTACAAGATGTCAAGGATGAAAATGAAATGGGTATCTGAAGGGATGGAACCTTTCCAGGTTTTATTCCAGGTTTGCAAATGTTGTTAAATGATATGTGTGTGTGATGAGAGTTGTTTAGGCAATAGAGCTCATTGTCTTGTAAAATAAAAATAATACTGAGAATGATAATAAAGTTCCCTGAAGTATTTATGCTGACTAATTGGCAGGGAAAAGGCATGTGTGTGTGTGGAATACACTAAAAGGTCTGATTGCAGAATAAATATGAGTGTGTGTGGTAAGCTCTTAAATGGGGGTGGTAAGGTGATCCTGATATTTGTGAATGCCTGTGCGTTGAACCCCTGAGAAATTTCCTTTTGTATATTGAAATAGTGAGTGGCAAGAGTTTGTTGTTGTAGTTGTTGTTATGTTGTAATAGCAAGTGTTTGAATGAGCAAGTGAGAGATGAGAGAGATCCTATGGAGAAGTGGGATTAGGAAGAGGTATTTGTGATATAAATTGGAGACAGGAGTAGTATTTTTCTTCTCTATATTTTCCCCGTCTTTTTGTTCTGAACAAGAGAAGTAGAAAAGGGGGGAGAGAAGGTGCGGTTTGTTTTCCCTTTTACACATTTTTTTTCCTTTGTTGAGTTTGTCTGAGAGAAAGGAGGGGTGAATGGGTGATTTGATCCTGCATTGTTTCTGACTGCATTGGCAGCTATGTAGATGTATTTCCTGTCCTGCTTTAGAGAAGTGACATTGAAAGTTTGAAACAATTATTTTTGGGAGTAGAGACCCGGAGTATCTCTATTAGGTGATTTTCTTTTGCTTATTGAAGTTTTTATTACCCTCTTTTGTGTTTTTATGTCTGTGTATTTTGCATGATTTTGAATGCTGAGAAAGAGATTTCTAGATACGGGATAGTCTGGGGAATAGTTGACTATGTTATTTTAGCTTAGTGTTGTCCAGATAAAGGATGTTCCTTTGAGGGAAGAATTAATGGTAGAAGGTAAAGATGGATTTTTGGGTCTGGTTAGCTACTTGTGAATTTAGATTAAGTTTGCATTTCTTTGAAGTTTGTGGAAATAGTTTAGCTAATTTGATAGAGGTGTGGTGTGATTCCTCTGAAGTGGGGAGAGTTGAGTATTTATTGAGACTTTATTGATTTATTGATAGTCAATTTTAAACTAAGTTGTTTGGAGGTTGAAAAGTTGAAGAAAGTAATAATATAGTGTTGCTCCAGTGTTATGTTTGCCTGGTTTAAGGAAAAAATTTCCACTTGTCTGTAGTAGTGGAAGATGGTATAGCCAAAGGAGTGTTGGTTCGTATGTGGACTGGGAACTAAAAGGTGGTATACAAATGCTAGGTTTTTAAAATTGTCTCAAGAGAGTTTGATTCTCTTGACCAATAGGAGAGAGAGATGGGACAATGTGGATGAATAAATGAATTGAGAATGGGATGAGACTGGATGGTTATGCAGTTGTGAATGGAGACACTATTGAGATATTGGAAGCTGGAAAGTTACCGTTTGGATGGTCAGTGCAGATATGTGAGGTTTTTGCTTTATTGTAAGCATTGCACATATTAATTAATGAGGTAGGGAATATTTATGCTGATTTGAACTATGCTGATGGTATTTTACATACTTTTGGGATAATCTGGATTGAAAGGGGGTTGATATTTAGTAAAAGGAATTGTGATAGGTGGAACTTATTACAGCTGTTTTAAAGGCAGCTGAGGATCCTTCCAAACTTGATATTATATAAATAGTGGATGAAGGGGTGTGTAAGTGAATGGGAAATGGATGCCTAAGGATGGAGTGCAAATTTTTACTAAAGTTGTGATGTGGAATGTGATTGAATGAGTGCATGAGGGAACCATTGGGGAATGCAAGCACTTATTGATTTTATTAAATGTATATGCATATATGTGACTATTGATACAATAGTTATATAAATGGTACGGAAATAAATACATTGTGTATGTAAAAAAAAAATATGTAGAGATTTGACCATTTGGCTTTTTCAATGAATCTAAGTAGATTACATTGAAATGCTGGTGGTGTGACTATTGATATATGTAATAATAATAGTGAATTATTTTACTGGATAGGTTGAAGCCTTTCTTTGTGTAAAGATAGGTGTTCAGAAGATTGTTAAATCATATTGGAGCGAATAATACCCAAATATGAATTGGTTGATCTTATTGATAGTGACAGGGGTATACATTTCATTGTCCAAGGTGATGAAGCTTATGGAACAATTGGGAATTGATTGGCAATTACATTTATTGTTTATGCTAAGTTCTATAGGGCGTTGTGAATGTGCTAATCAGATAAGTAAATCTATGTTATAAAAATTAATGTTAGAGCTTCAACTACCTTGAATGAGGTGTTTGCCTTTAGCTCTATTAAGAATAGGAACTAGTCCTAGGAAAGATCTGGGGATATTTATGTATGAAATGATGTTTGGATTGCCATATGTGGGGAAAGTTGGAATGCCTAGGATAGAATTGAAGGATGTTTTTTTGAAAATATATACAGGGACTGTCCCAGTGTTTTTCTCATTTAAGGTAAAAAGGACAGAATCCACCTCTTGATTTCCAAGCACATGAATAAAAAAGTGGAGACTGGGTCCGATAAAAGCCATTACTGAGAAGAAGTTGCAGCAGGTGTGGACCGTTCCAGGTTCTGTTAACTACAGGGTCGGCTGTAAGGACCTAAGGAACAAGGTTGGGTATGCTATTCCAGAGTCGAGAGACTGGTGGTTTTGCATTATGGAAGGACAGTTGCTACGGAACCTGCAAACCCTCTTAAACTGACTTTTTGATGACAAACCTTAGACGATTGGGGACCAACGGATGGAAGAAGAGTTTTATGAAGAATTTTGTATTTGGCTAGGAGTGGTAATAATTCTTGTTGTGTTTTTGATTGTATTGAGGAAAGATATTATTGATTGGTGTAAATCTATGTTTTGGTATCCAGTGGATGTAAGTTCTCCTTGATTGATTGATGAATTGGAGGTAAGATAATAATCTTTTATCTCTTTGAATAATATGTTGGGGGAGCTAGTTCACTAGGAATAATGGGGTATTTTTGTGGTAATGTTTGTTATTCTACAGGTGTGGATAGGAATGGGGATTTTAGCTGTGTTGCCTAGTTACCCTATAACATGGTAGCAGCTATGTTTCCATACTGAATTCGAGCACCGTTATTCTTTTATAGAAACACCACTAACCCTAATAGACACCACTGAGGAAGCCGAGATATGTATTAAGTCATCTTTTGAAGATGGTGTGTGCCAAGTGCAAACGTACATATGGGATAGTTCCTCAATACATTGGCCTTACAAATGAAATGGAATTTTTATATAAGCAATGCACTGAGCTATTTGGTAATTATACACCTTCATACAAGAAGTTTTGGATTTTGGAGGAAGGGTTACATTTTCTATGTTTAAGGATACAAGTTCCTTACAGGTTAATGTTTTTATGTGGTAACATGGCATTGTCCAAATTACCTATTGTATGGAGAAGAGTTTCTATACTGTTACAGGATATTCATAGTTTACAGGAATAAAAGATAGTAAAGAGGAGAAGGGGGGATTGTGAGAAATAAAGAAATTAGGGTTATTCCTGTAAAATCGTATAACCTGAGTTACGCCATTTTAAAATCATGTTAAGGCTTTGTTTTACCTTGTATAACCTGATTATATATTTTAGCTGACAGTTTAAGGAACATGAGAACGGAATTATATGTTTCCTGTGTTCTTGGGGAAGTTATGTTCTTGAGAAAGTGTTTATTCAACAGGATGTATGCTTCAGGTCAACTTGACCTCGTTAAGAAGGGGAAGTACGTGACATGTATAAGCAATATTTTAAGTAGGGTATTTTTATATTGGAATTGTGGGGACTTCCCATAATGTGAATATCATATGTTTGTCTATTATATAAGGTTTGAAATTGTACTCAAGGGACATGCTTTTATCCTGTAAGATGTAACCTGAAATTGTATAAAAGACGGCGAGAACGAATGGTAATTTGCTCTCTCACTTTGAGGGAGACCTTTGCAAAGAATAAACTCTGTTCCAGGATTATTTTGGTCTTTGTCTCTTTAAAACGATAATGGGATTTACCTGTCGACCACAGTAGTTAGGGAGCGGTTCGTCGAAGATATCTTCTGTGTCGGTGGTTAAACGTTTCTGTAATTGATTAATGTGCCGGCGCCAAATCCTCCCATCTCCCATGTCTACCCGATAAGACTTGGGCCCGGTTACCTCTGTAATTATCCCGGTTTCCCAGAGGGGCCTGTTCCCGTTGTTAGGGTGTGTGTAAACAGTATTTGTTGCTTGTGCAACGAGCAGAGCAGAAACACACAGGGAAGGAGATAAACGTGCAGCTCGTGTGAGAAAAATACTTTATATACAAGATAATAAGCAGTCTCGGTGTAGGTAAAACAGTCCAAGGTCATAAACAGTAATATCAGTCCAGTAAGTATCTTCCCTTACCAAAGCAAACAGACTTTAGTAACTCTTGGTATACAGTACCATATAACAATCCAGTCTAACACCAATCAGCAGAAAGACGCAGGAAGCAACAGGAACAGGAACAATCAGGAACAAAGAACGCTTCTCTGCGCTGCTTATTTATGCACTGTAGCCTAATTACAGGGTTCAGCAAACCCTGATTACGTGGCTCAGTTGTTTCTTAAGGAAACAGCTATATTGCCTGACCAACAAGTTAGGAGTAAGCTACAAGCTGAACCTAACATTCTCCCCATTGGGCAGGACAATATACACAATAGATACAGAAACAAAAATACACATCCAAATCATACATTGTACAGTGGTATTAGTTACATTTCAGATTCTTAATCCAAATCTTTCACAACAATTGGTGTATTTAATGGCACCTTGCACTTTGGTAAAATTATCGGCAATATTGTCCTCTGATGTGCAATATTCCAATGTAATCATGTTATCCTTAACACATTGCCGAACATTCAGATAACGTATATCAGTGTATTTAGTCCTTGTCTTTACAGCAAGATTAGTTGCCATTGTAATGGCTGCCTGGGTATCTTCATAAACCGTAATAGGATAGTCCATTTTGAATCCAATATCTTCCATCAACTGTTTATAATAAATCAGTTCAGTACATGTAAGTGATAGACAAGAAAACTCCGCTTCCATGGTAGACAAACTGATGTGTTTCTGGCGAATTGATCTCCATCCAATCAGGCAGTTATCCAACATGATTACTATTCCAGACCTAGATTTTCTGGCAAAACTGGCATCAGCATATGCCTTTAACACCATATTGGCATTTGGTTCTAAATACATAGCAAAATGTAACGTTCTTTTAAGATATCTAAGAATACGTTTTGTAGCTTGCCAATGCCTATCAGTAGGCTCTGAACTATATTGTGCTAATTGATTAACACTAAAAGCTATATCAGGCCGTGTCCAGTTGCTCAAATACGACAAACTGCCTATTAATGATTGATACAGTTCTTTACTGAACTGTGGACTCTGCAAACTATCCTGCTGGAATTCTTGTGTCATAGGAGTCTTGGCAGGTTTACATAATTCCATCCCATATTTTTTCAACAATTTGCAGATTTTATTAGATTGTGAAATTTTAAATCCTCTAGATGTTTTCAGGATATCCAACCCTAGATAATGCCATATATGTCCTAGATTTCTAAGTTTAAATTTTGTTTGCAACTGACCAATAATCTCTCTGGCCTCAGCGTCAGTTCTGGTAATTATGGCAATGTCATCTGTAAAGAGTAACAAGAATGAAACATATCTATCCTGTTCTTTTTTAAACAGACATTTATCTGCTACGCCCTCATAGAACCCAATGTTATGTAATTCCTGCACTATACATTGGTTCCACTCATAACCTGATTGCCTTAAACCATATAGGCTTTTTTGTAGCCTCCAACACTCAGTGCTATCCTGTGTATCATAACCAGGAGGTTTCTTCATATATATTGTATGCCTCAACGGAGCGTTCAAGTAAGCTGTCTCGACATCTATATGAGTAATAGAGCATTTATTTCTAGCTGCCCAAAACAGCATCGTTCTCAAAGTGCTTGCTCGTAAACTTGGAGCAAAAACCTCATCATAGTCTCTATCTGTCTGTGAGAACCCTTGTGCAACAAGCCGAGCTTTATGGGTTACTACCCCATCTACACTTTTCTTTACCTTGTAGACCCACCTACAGCCTATAAGTTTCTCATTTGGTGGTATTCTTACAACTTCATAGACACCAAGCCTCTTCAATGAATCAATTTCTCTATCCATTGCCTCTTGCCAGGCTTTTTGCTCCTTTTCTGGATATAATTTTATATCATGATAACTGGATGGTTCGATATCTACTTGGCAAACCACTGTGGCTTTATAGCGATCTGGTGGATGCCGGTCCCTGAAAGATCATCTAGGCATAACAGGACTAACATCAGGTATATTGGGTTCATCCTCCCCTAACCCTGATTCCTGTTCCTGTTCTTCAACCTTAATAGATGGTTTATCATCCATCTCAGATGAACTATCATCAGGAATATGGTCTACCTTAACATCCACATCTGTAAAACCATAGTCTGCTTTTTCTAACCTGTCCCAGCCTTCATGTTCTAGGAATTTAGCACTAGCGCTACACAAAACTTTTGTTGTTCCTTTTTCCCAGAACCTATAGGACCTATGGTTAGCCTCATAGCCAACAAAAATCATTTTCTTTGCTCTCTGTTGGTCCTTCCTTCTCTGACTAACCGGTATATGCACCCAGGCTGGTGCACCAAAAGTATGTATATAACTTAAATCAGGCTTCCTCCCGTGCCATAAAGTAAAAGGAATTTTTCCTGTAGAGGAGTGCACCACATTATTTAAAATATGATTGGCACATAGTATTGCTTCTCCCCACAATTTATCAGGTAAACAAGCATCAGCCAGCATAGTCCTAGTCATAGCTTGTAGGGTCTGGCCTCTTCGTTCTATATATGCATTATGTTCCGGCCAAAAAGGGGCAGAACGTTTATGCTGTATCCCAGCATCCTTCAAAAACTTAGCCAACTGATGGTTAGTAAACTCAGTTCCATTGTCAGTAACAATGCATTTCACCTTAAACCTCTGCTTCCTTTCTACAAAACGAAGCCAGTTTGTGATACATTGGAACGTATCACTTTTGGACTTCATAAGGTAGCAAAAACCATATCTGGTAAAGTGATCAACTATACTCAAAATATAGCATGCTCCCCCTAAACTGGGTTTCTTTGGCCCTATTAAGTCTAAAAAGACTACCTCCAAAGGTTTAGTTGTTTTAAACCCATTGCAGCGGTTTGCAGGTGAAACTTTACTTTTATGCTGGTTACAAGTATTACAGTTCAGGTATTTGCTGCAAACCCTTAACTTAATGCCTTTAGACTGCTTAACAGTCGAATGCAACAACCTGAAATTCAAATGACCAAGCCTTCTATGTAGTAAATGTACGCATTCATCATGCGGCTTTACATTTCCAAATTTAGCTTTTGACTGAACTAACAGTAATGACTTATCCCTAATGACAAATAAGTCGTTTTCTAATTCTGCAGTAACTACAGTGCCTTCACATTCCAACAAACATTTGTTGTTTTTAAAAGTTACTGTAAACCCAGAATGTAGTAATGACTTTACAGATAAAAGGTTATATTTCAAACTAGGGATATAAAGCATGGGTAAAGGGTGCTTACTAATAGAACATTGAACAAGTCCCTCCCCAGCTACAGTCACATTCCAGCCATTAGCTAATTTGACCTTTTTAGTACTTTTCTTCATGTTTAGAAACAGTTTTCTGTTTTTTGTTATGGATTGAGAGGCACCGCTATCAATCACCCACCAATCATCTCTTATATTAATAGATGAACTGGTTGCTAAATTACACCCTTTCCTGGGTTTAGCAGAGTTTCTAGCAGACACTTTCTTATTTTTACAATATTTTGCAATGTGCCCCTTAGCCCCACATGCATAACAGCGTTTAACAATATTGACATTCTCATATACAGCTTCCACTTTTGGTTGCTGTTGCATCCTTAACTGGTCTCGTTCTTGCCTACGTTTGGCCTCATCCAGTAACCTACCAGTTATACTGGCCAATGTTAGTTCATCTCTAGACAATACTTCTAATGATGAAACAAAAGAGTCATAACTGTCATCCAACGATGAAAGAATAATATAAACTTGCTGCAGTTCAGTAAACACAAGGTCTTTCTCATGTAGCTCCTGGAAAAGCCCTGTCATGGAGTCCAGGTGAGCCATCATGTCTCCTCCTGTCTGAAGATGTAAGCGAAATAATTTCCGTGTCAGGTAGATATGGACACCCACAGAGTCACGAACGTAGAGCTTCTTTAGCTTTGTCCAACACCTCGCAGCAGACTCTTCACCCCGGAAATGGACAAGTTGCTGGTCTCCCAGTGTCAGGCCAATGATGCATAAAGCACACTCGTTGTCCCTGTGAAACTTCGCTATCTTTTTGGCATCTTCTTCGTCAGCAGCATTCAATGCAGTTATGTCCGGTGGATTATTAACCATGTCCCACAGTCCTTCTTTTCGCAAAAGTAGACAGCATTTTGTGGAGCAGGTAACATAGTTTGTACCATCCAACCGGGTTATGGTAGAATAACTTGTACCTTGCTCAAAAGCCATCATCTTGACTACTACACCCACTGCCTGCACTTCTCACTTCCGCAAAAACAAATTAAAGAGCCCTGGAACGTTCTGGGCCCATAACCAATGTTAGGGTGTGTGTAAAAAGTATTTGTTGCTTGTGCAACGAGCAGAGCAGAAACACACAGGGAAGGAGATAAACGTACAGCTCGTGTGAGAAAAATACTTTATATACAAGATAATAAGCAGTCTCGGTGTAGGTAAAACAGTCCAAGGTCATAAACAGTAATATCAGTCCAGTAAGTATCTTCCCTTACCAAAGCAAACAGACTTTAGTAACTCTCGGTATACAGTACCATATAACAATCCAGTCTAACACCAATCAGCAGAAAGACGCAGGAAGCAACAGGAACAGGAACAATCAGGAACAAAGAACGCTTCTCTGTGCTGCTTATTTATGCACTGTAGCCTAATTACAGGGTTCAGCAAACCCTGATTACGTGGCTCAGTTGTTTCTTAAAGAAACAGATATATTGCCTGACCAACAAGTTAGGAGTAAGCTACAAGCTGAACCTAACACCCGTAATTTCTTGCGAATACTGGCGTTCCTATTGTGAACTCCCTAAGCTTCATCTCTGCCCCTCTGAAGTTGTCAGGGGAATAGCTGGGGTGTAGCCTGTCTAGGACTTCTCGGAGCTTTCTCCCCATTAGAAGTTCCGCCGGGCTCCGGCCTGTGGCAGTGCATGGTGTGGCGTGTTGGGCCGTTAAGAATTTGTTTATTCTTTCCTGCCAGTCCCCGGGGCCTAGGCGTGAGATGGCTTCCTTAGCCGTTCTCACAAATCTCTCCGCCAATCCATTGCTAGCCGGATGAAACGGGGTGGAGAGTACGTGTCTGATCCCCAACTCCACCAAGTACCCCTCAAGCTGTGTGGCCGTGAACTGGGGCCGGTTGTCTGAAACTAAGGTGTCCGGTAGGCTGTGGGTGGCGAACAACTGCCTTAGCTCCCTAATGACTGCGTCGGTGGTAGTGGCTTTCATAAGTCTAATCTCCAGCCACTTTGAGAAGGCGTCCACGACTACCATAAATACCTGCCCATGGAATGGGCCAGCAAAATCTATGTGGATCCTAGACCAGGGACCCTGAGGCCGCTCCCACTCCCTTACCGGTGCTGTTGGGGGGGTCTGGCCTAGACTCTTGGCAGGGCTGACACTTCCCCACCCATTCAGCGATGTCCTTATCCATGAGAGGCCACCAGACGTAGTTCCTAGCTAACCCCTTCATCCTTACGATCCCGGGGTGCCCCTCATGCAACAGATTCAACACTTTCTCCCTTAGACACAAGGGAACAATGACCTGATCGCCCCACAATAGACAACCCACTTGCATTGTCAGCTCGCCTCTTTTGTTAGCGAAGTGTTTGAATTCCCCGCCCTCAGTCTTTTCTGGCCACCCCCTCATGACCCAACTCGTGACTTTACGAATCATGTGGTCTTTGGTTGAAGCCCTTGCCACCTCTGCTGAAGTGATGGGTCCCGAGTCCAAGACGTCAATCAGCAGGACTGGGACTCCGGGTGTGGGGTCTTCTATTTTGTCTGGTAATGGGCAACGGCTGAGGGCGTCGTCGTTGCCCATGCTCACCCCTGGTCGATGTACCAGGCGATATGAGTATGCTGCCAGGAAGATGGCTCAGCGTGTCATCCTGCGAGACAGGGCTGCTGGTGTGGGTCGGTCCCCTGCTATGAGACCCAGAAGGGGGCGATGATCTGTGATGAGGTTGAAGTCTCTGCTGAATAAGTATTCGTGGAACTTCTTGACTCCTGAGACGGCTGCCAGGGCCTCGTCAAGTTGACTGTAGTTCCTTTCGGCGCTTGAAAGAGTCCGGGAGTAGTAGGTGATGGGTGCCTCTAGACCGTTCGGTAGTCTATGGCTCAGGACGGCCCCCACGCCAAATGGGGACGCGTCACAGACTAGAACAAGGGGAAGCGTAGAGTTGTACTGGATTAGAAAACTCTCGGCCGACAGGAGTTTCTTTATGGCGGTAAACGCGATAGCCTCAGCCTTCCCCCAAACCCATGAGGACTTTTTGGCCAACAGTCTGTGCAGGGGCTCTGTTATTGTTGCCTTGTCCTTTAGGAAAATCACGTAGAAGTTCAATAGTCCCAGGAACACTTGTAGTTCCGCCTTGTCTTTGGGGGTGGGAGCCTCTTGGATCGCCCTAATCTTGCTCTCGGTGGAGTGTATGCCGGTTCCGTCTACCCGATACCCCAAGAATTCCACAGAAGGGACTGCGATCATGCACTTGTTGCGTTTGACCCTGAGTCCTGCACTTCTGAACTTCCCTAGAACTTGTCTAAGTCTCTCCCCTAGCTGTTGCTCGTCTTCTGCGGTGATGAGTACGTCATCAAAATATGGGACCACCTCGGGGATCCCCTGTAACAGTCTCTCCATGGTGCTCTGGAACAGTCCAGGAGCTATGCTGACTCCGAATTGGAGCCGGGTACACTTAAAGGCACCTCTATGCGTAACTATAGTCTGTACCTCTGTGGTAGCACCATCTACAGGGAACTGCTGATACGCCTGCGCCAGATCGAGTTTCGCGAATATCTTGCTGGGCCCCAGGGAATGCAGCAGATGGTGTACGATCGGAACCGGGTAAGTGCTCTGTTGGAGAGCCTTATCGATCGTACACTTATAGTCTGCGCAGATGCGCACAGACCCGTCAGGCTTAACGGGGGTCACTATTGGGGTCTCCCACCAGGCATGATCGACTGGCACTTAGCACCCCTTGCTTAATCAATTTGTCCAGTTCCACATCTATCTTGGGCTTTAGGGCGAATGGTACCCTCCTGGGCTTCAACTGGATGGGGGCAATATTGGGGTCGAGGTTGAATGAAATAGTGGTCCCCACATACTTGCCACAGCTGGCACAGGCGTCTTGGTGACCTCGCTGGTCCTGCCGGTCCTGTTCGGTTCTGCAGACCTCTTCATCCGACTCCGCATCACTCTCAGTGCCTACGGTTTCTTGATGAACTGGTGCTGACCTCTGTGCCGTTCTGACCTGTGTCACCCCCTGTAGTCTCTTGGCTGCTTTGGTAGAGGATTCTTGAGCCCTTGCCTCATCTAGTGAGATATGTAACGTTAGATTCGTCTTTGCGAGCAACCTCTTCTGCAAGCGAATATCTCTCACTCTGCAGATTAGTTGCTCTAGGAGCATCTCATCTAAGTCTCTGTACTCGCACTGGTTTGCAGCCTTGCGCAGGGCAGCGATGTACTCGCTGATCGATTCCCCTTCCTGCTGAACGCGTTGCCGGAACTCGTACCGCTGGATGTACTTCGATGGCGTCGGGGTGTAGTGGTCCTTCAGCAGCGCCTGGAGCATTTGCCACGAGATGGTGTGGACCGAGTTCGGTTCCGACAGGGCTTCGGCCATGTCGAACACCGTGGGTCCACAATGGCTCAGGAGCAGGGCTTTCTTCCACATGTCGGGTAGCCCCTGTAGATCACTGGCCACCAGGAAGCATTCAAAGCGGAACATGTAGGATCCCCACTTCTCTTCCATTGGGTTGAAAGGTGCTGGCGGTACGTAGGCAGACATCATCGGTAGATTCTCCAGGTACTCCACTCGCTCGCCTGGCTGGATTTGGGTTTGCAGCTCTCTGTCGGCTCGTAGCTTCAGCTCTTTCTGTGGCTTCTGGTCTCAAAATCCCACCTTCGTCGCCAATGTTAGGTTGGGTGAATGAGGACACAGCAAGCCAGGCAGTGAGTGACAACAGCTCTTTAATGTAGGGTGAGAACCCAGAGACTGACCTGGGGAAACAGCTCCCCTTATATACCTTGCAGCTGTGGTGGTCAGCCAATCAGCTGATGGCTAGTTGATTCAAACTTCCTGCCAAAACCTATATACATAACAGTTATCATGTCCCCCACAGTCCTTCTTTTCTCTAGACTAGCCAAACCCAAATCCCAAAACCATTCTTCATATGTTTTAGTCTCCAGGCCTTTAATCATCTTAGTTGGTAGTTCTTCAGGTACTTTCTGGATTGTTCAATGTCCCTATGGTTTCTAATCTTTCTTTCAGGTAAAGTGGGTATAATATAGGTGTCAGGTTTCGATGTTATCTCAAAATAAATGAATTTCCAAACTGCCGATCTTTGAGGAAATTTTCTCTTTATTGAGCATAGTGATCTGTCCCTGGCTCTTTCGCGGTCAGCACTGACCTTTGCCCCCCAATCCCTCCCTTTCCGATCCCCCATTCTCTGCGTCTCATTGGCTATCTTCCAAGCCGCTCTCCTCATCCCATCTCCGTCAGATCACAGGAATGTCCCCCCTCCTCCCATCTCCGAGGAAACAGAATCTTCAAAGGAATTAAGTAGGCAAAAGTTCAAGCTTCTCCTCTCTTTTCATATGTCAGCGCTGGAATGCTGACATCCGGCCCCTCTCCCTTCATTCTCCCAGTGAGGCCTGCACGAGACAAACAACAAGTTTAGTACCATTACCCCATGTGAGGGTGTGTCCCACCCCCTCCCGCCTTGTTTGGGTGATCTGCATGGAATTTAGCTATAAGGCGGTCCGCTTTGATGTTCGTGCTCTTCACCCAATGATCAAGGGCCCTGGGGGATCACGTGGCACCGGCTTTAAAGTTGACCCCACCACAGGCTTCAGGAGACTACTGTGAAAAACGGGGTGTATTTTCCCTAGTAACCGGGGCAACTGCAATTGTACTGTGACCGGGTTGATTATTTTTACTATAGGAAATGGTCCTATAAATTTCGGGCCCAGCTTCCTGGTCGGGAGCCTGAGTCTTAAATACTTGGTGGAGAGGTAGACTTTCTCTCCTACTCAGAACGGTCTTTGGGGGGCTCGGTGCTTATCTGCTTGTTTCTTATAAGACTGTAGTAGGCAAAAGTTCAAGCTTCTCCTCTCTTTTCATATGTCAGTGCTGGAACGCTGACATCAGGTGGGTGGGAGGAGCACAGTTACATAACAAATCATATGGTCTCATCCTGACAGTTGTTAAGTCTATTTGTCTTAATATCTTAGCCTTCACACACACACACACACCAATCATCTAGTGGTAATAATTGGGTAACTCTCCTAATTCTAGTGTGGGTAGCTACAAATACCTTTTGGGGAAATTTTGTAATTGAGAGAACACCTATGGGAGATGGTAGTTCTCCTCTCACGCAACTATGGTTTTGGAGGCTTTTGTTTCCAGAACAAGAACTTAAGTCCCAGTTCTTCTACTGAGGAAGTCACAGGCTGTGCAGTCCAAGAATCAGGAATGGCAGATCGTGGGTATTTCTTCACTCTGGAAGTGATCTATCCAAAATGCCAGGCCTTCCACTTTTAGTGCCATATGGGTGGTCAGAAGCACTTGAAACGGTCCCTTCCACTTCTCATCCAAGGAGGTTGTTGGTCCTTACAGCTTCACAAGCACCCAGTCTGCAGGCTGAAATGGATATACTGGATGATCTAGTCCAGGGTATTGATTTTCCTGCAGATAACGGGAAATAAAATTCATAACCCCAGTGAGTTGTCTTACATATTGGTACAAGGTCAGTTCGCCCACCAGTGGGATGGACCTCTCCTCTGCCTTTAGGGAGGGTCTCAAAGAGGCTCAAGCCTATTCATTTTCGAGGTGCAATGTAAAGCCCTAACAACGTGAGTGGCAAAGTTTGCGGTGAGGACAGGTGAGCCTCCTGGCATAGCTTAGCTAGCTGTTGTAATTGTAAATCATTACATTTTTCTGCCATAGGACTACTTGCCAGGTGGTAGACTGAGTAAAGCTTCCAAGTGATGTTTAACTGTTCACACAAACCTTAGCTGTGAAATATGGGTCACAATCAAACGATATACTATTTGGCAGCCCAAACCTAGGAATAATTTCTTCCAGTAGGACGTTTACTACTTCATGCTCTTTTTAGTCCTGCAAGCAAAAGCCTCAGGCCATCCTGTGAAGGTACATTCTAGTCCCAAAACATACTTAAAACCTTGCTTTCTAGGTAATACAGTGAAGTCTATTTCCCAAATTGTCCCTGGGTAGTTGCCTTTCAGTTGGACTCATAAGGGTGGGTGCCTGGCTACTTTTGGATTATTTCTGGCATAGATCAGACATGCTGCTACAGCTTGGGAGGCAGCGGAATAGAGACCCTTGCCTACTACACAGCATGCCACAAAGTCTACCAGTGCTTTTGACCCCCAGTGTGTGCTAGCATGTATTTGTTATAAATGAATCCTCTGAGGTGTATTTGGTAGAATAGGTCTGCCCTCTACTTTCCACCATCCATCATTCATCTCCCTGCCTCCAATTGATGTGGCCCATGTCCTATTCTAGGGTGTATAAGAGAGTGGAGAAGTGGGTATGGTGAAATAGGAATTAGGTAGGCTGTTAATTCTAAGTGTTGTAGGGCGGCTTCCTTAGCAGCTCTATCTGCAGCCCAATTTCCTTTTATGTAAAGGGGTATCTTAGAATACCCCTTGACATGTAAGACTGCTACTTGTTTTGGTTGCTATTAATGTTTGTCCCACAGCTAGCTGTAAGGCTCTAGTTAGAGTGACCTGTTCAGCTAGTTGGGTAGAAATGTTTACTGGTAATGGGTTGACTTCTACAACTTCCCATGGTGTGACCACTGCATATCCTGCCTTTCTCTGGCCTTCTACCATAAAGCTACTAGCATTCATAGTCAGCATTTGGGATAGACTGATTACAAAGATTGAGTCTACTGGCATAGACTGAATCCACCACCTGTACACAATCATGATGCAATTCACCTGGGGCAAGAGTGTAGCTGGATGGAGTACCTCTAATTGTATGGATGGGGAATCAAGCAAGAGGGTCTGATACTTGGCTTGACGGCCCCCAGTCATCCAAAATGCTCCCTTTACTTCCATAATCTTTTGAACTCCGTTTGGGACTTTTACTATGAGATAAAGTGATAGTGTTAACTGCTGAGCTTCTTCAGCTAGCAGGGCTGTTGCTACCACTGTTCACAAGCCATCCCAATGCCACAGGTCTTTGCCATGAGCCTAATTTTTGGGTGAGAACTTTCATTGCAATGCCTTCCCATTCATGGACAAAGAGAGTAAAAGGTGTAGTGGGGTCTGGAAGCCCCAGTGCAGGTGCTCCAGTGGTGGGTTCTTCCCGGTTTGGCCCGGTTCAGCCGAGGCGGAAGCGGTGACGATATGATGTCACCGAACCGGTTCTCTTTGTTCGGGAGCTAGGTCCTCCCGCCCCCCCGTGTTATTCTTACCTTTTATTTGGCCCCGCCCCCAATTTTTTGCTGCCTTCCGAGTCCCAGCTGATCGGCTGGAAGAAAAAAAACTGTTTAAACTCTTGCCATGGGGCTTCAAAGGGCTGCCCTACAGCTGATCAGTGTTAAAAGGCAGTGTGCTGGTAGACCAACAAATGGGTAGACCAGTGCCTCCAAAAACAAATGAGTAGACCGGAATGCTCCAAGAACAAATGGGTAGACCAGTACAGCTCTGCAAGCAGTTAAAAGCCTAGTAGACCAGTACCTCTGCTAAATCCTAAAGAATTGTCACATGACCATCAAACCATGCCCACAAAATAAGCCATGCCCACAGAACCAGTAGTAAAAAGTTTTAGAACCCACCCCTGAGGTGCTCCCATACGATAACTCTATTTGTGTGAATGTTTGTTCGCATCATCTAATCCCGTGATGGTGAACCTATGGCATGCGTGCCACAGGTGGCACGCGGAGCCATGTCGCCTGGCACACCAACTTAGCTCCGGCCAGCTGATTTTTGGGCCTTCTGGGCCCACCAGAAGTAGGGAAACAGGCTGTTTCCTGCCTCCGGAGGGCCTCCGAGGGGGTGGGGAAGGCTGTTTTCGCCCTCCCCAGATGCATAGAGAGGATCTGGAGCCAGGTGAGAAAGAAAAACGGGCCTACCAGGCCATCCCCAAGAATCCCAATTGTTTTCTATTAACATGGGGCTTTAATGGATTGCTTTCCTCCTTAGGCTAAAAGTCTCCAGCTGTCCTGCAGAGATGCCATACTCTACATTTTTTACCTCCTGCTGTGCAATTTGGGTTTTTGTTGTTTCAGGCACATTATAGCCTTTCTTGAAGCCCCAACAAAGGGTATCTCATCGGTAGCCCAAGAAGCAATAGGTCTGTTAAGGACAGATCTACTGGCTCCTGTATCTATTAACATCTTATGTTTAGATCCCCCACTTTGGACTTCCATCAGGGATTGGGGAGTTGGGGGAGCAATAGCTCCCTGCCCCTGGCCTCTTCACTCTTCTTCTTCTGCTCTCATGGCTATAGCCATCAGGCATCCACTCTTCCAATATCCTTCTTTCCTGCATATAGCACACTGGTTGGGTCCCAAGGGGACCTTTCCTCTTCCATGCCCATACTACTTCAGATTCCCTGAACTCCCACTCCACACCACCTCTTCTGGTTTGTCCCCTTCCTCCCCCCTTTTCCTGCCTAAGGGCGTCTGAAGATAGTGTTTCGGCGAGCCTTCTGAATTTTTCTTATTTCTTCTTACCCTCCATTAAGCTATCTCAACCAATTCTGAAATGTCTTTCCACAGACCTCCTTCTACTTTCTGTAACTTTCTTCTAATATCCTCTGCTGACTATGTTAAGGATATTGTTGTGTTACCAACCAGCAGAGTAAGTGCACAGAGAAACGGTACTGAGAGCAATGAATACAATACATACAAACTGGTTTAACAAAGCTTTTACTTTGTAGTGGAAAACAATTGCATAGTCTTTTTAATCAATCCAAGTCTTTAGCCATTCAAATCAATCCAAAGTTACAGATATCTTCTTACCATACAAACAGCAGTAGGTAATAAACAGCAATTCAACGCTGGTAACAAATCACGATGATAGCATATCCATCCACGATGAGAACTCCTTCATACACGATGAGAGCAGGTCCAACAACAATGAGAGCAGGTCCAACAATGACTATAGCTCAGCTCCCTCCTTATATACAGTTTACACTAGTAATTATCCACTTAGGATAAGTGGAGTCAGCAGTGCAATGACTCAACAGTACAATTAGGATAATTGCAGTCAGCAGTCAGTCAGCAGTCATTAGTCATTACAATAACTCAGCATTACAGTCAGTCAGCAGTCAGTCAGCAGTCAGTCAGCAGTCATTAGTCATTACAATGACTCAGCATTACATCTTAAAGTTACAGAACTCATTTAAAGTTATAGCACACATATATTGCCTGGACAACTTGTTAGGCTTATACCATATCCTAACATTCTCCCCTTTCGGCAGGCTAATATATCCCTGTTCTAATTCTCAGGCCATAGCTTTTGCAACACATTTTATGTTTAATTGCACCCTGCGCTTTGGTGAAATTATCAGCAACATTGTTTTCAGACATACAATATTCTAACTGAACCATATTACTTTGAATACTCTGACAAACGTTTAGATAATGAATATCAGTATATTTCGATTTTGTCTTAACTGCTAAATTTGTTGCCATTTTTATAGCAGCTTGGTTATCCTCATAAATTACGATAGGATAATCTACCTTTAATCCGACATCGATCATTAATTGTTTATAGTAAATCAAATCAGTACATACTAGTGACAAGCATGAAAATTCTGCTTCCATAGTGGATAAACTAATATGTTTCTGCCTTATTGACTTCCATCCTATTAAACAATTACCTAACATTATCGCAATACCTGTTGTAGACTTTCTGGTAGTCAAATCAGTAGCGAAACTAGCATCAGCATATGCGCTCAGTGTAAGATCGTGGTTAGGTTCTAAATATAATGCATAATGCATTGTCATCTTTAAATATCTTAATATCCGCTTTGCGGCCTGCCAATGTCTATCTGTTGGCTCTGCATTATACCTTGCTAATTGGTTTATGCTATACGAAATATCAGGTCTCGACCAATTGCTAAGATACGAGAGACTCCCTATCAGCGATTGATAGATCTCCTTACTAAATCCAGGACTTTGGATTTCTTCATGTTGAAAATCCTGTGCCATTGGCGTTTTAGCTGGCTTATATAGTCCCATGCTATAGCGTTTCAACATCTGACTAATCTTGCTAGACTGTGACAGTTTATACCCTCTAGCAGTTTGAACAATATCAAGACCTAAATAGTGTCTAATATGTCCTAAATTCCTAATTTTGAATTTCTCTTGTAACTGCAACAATATCCATTGCTTCCTTGTCAGTTTTAGTTACAATCGCTATATCGTCCGTGAACAATAGCAAAAATGATACTAACCCATTATTCTCTCTTTTAAAGAAACATTTGTCCGCTACACCTTCCTGAAACTCAATATTATTCAGCTCTTTCACTATACACTGGTTCTATTCAAACCCTGATTGTTTTAAACCGTAAAGGCTTTTATTTAATTTCCAACAATAAGTTTGATCGTTTGTTTTCACTCCTAATGGCTTCCTCATATAAATGGTATGTCTTAATGGAGCATGCAAGTATGCCGTCTCCACATCTATATGATTAATAATGTACTTATTCCTTGCCACCCACACTAGCATTGTTCTTAACGTGCTAGCTCTTAAACTTGGAGCAAACACCTCATCGAAATCCTTCTCTGTTTGAGCAAAACCTTGAGCTACAAGGCAAGCTTTATGGGTTACTGTCACATCTATTCCTTTCTTTACTTTATACATCCATCGACAACCAATCAATTTCTCTCCAGGTGGTAATTTCACATCCTCATAAACACCCAATTTAGTTAGTGAGTTTATTTCTCTACTCATTGCCTCCTCCCATGCATTTTGCTCTTTTTCAGGATACAACCTAATATCCTCATAACTTGAAGGTTCTATGTTAACCTGACAAACTACAGTAGCTTTATACCTATCAGGTGGATGTCTTTCCCTACTGGATCTCCTAGGCAATACAGGACTCATTGCCATACAGGCAATGCAGGTGATTCAATTTCATCCTCCCCTAAAACTACCTCCTCTTCTTCAACTTTGATAGAAGAATCTATATTATCTATATCCTCATCAGGAGTATCATTACTCATTTGATGTTCAATGCTAACACTATTGTCATCCTGTCTATAATCTGCACGCTCAAGTTTCTCCCATCCTTCGTGCTCTAGAAATTTTGCATTTGCACTACAGTAAACACTAGTAGTTCCCTGTGCCCAAAATCTAAAAGACCTATGGTTTGAATCATAGCCTACGAAAAACAATTTTCTGGCTCCTTGTTGTTCCTTCCTTCTCACAGTAGATGGAATATGCACCCAAGCTGGGGCTCCAAATGTGTGTAAGTAACTAAGATTTTGTTTCCTCCCATGCCATAATGTAAATGGTATTTCACCAGTAGATGAATGTACCACATTGTTTAATACATGGTTACAACACATAACAGCCTCACCCCATAATGTTTCAGGCAAACCAGAATCTGCCAACATTGTTCTAGTCATGGCTTGTAATGTTTGAGCCCTTCTCTCAACATAAGCGTTGTGTTGTGGTCTATATGGTGCATACTGTTTATGCTGTATTCCTGCCTCAGGCAAAAACTTCTCTAACCTTTGGTTAGTGAATTCTGTACTGTTATCTGTTACTAAGCACATTATTTTATACTTCTGTTTCCTTTCAACAAATCTCAGCCAGTTATTTATATGCTGGAATGTTTCACATTTCTTTTTCATAAGATAACAGAATCCGTACCTAGAGTAATGGTTTACTATGCTTAGAATATAGCAGGCACCTCCAATACTAGGTTTCTTGGGTCCAATCAAATCTACAAACACGACTTCTAATGGCTTTTTGGTTTTAAAACCATTATAACGATTTGCTGGTGTTACCTTACTCTTTTGCTGATTACAGGCATTACAATTCAAATACTTACTGCATGATTGTAGTTTTATCCCTTCTGATAGCTGAACTGTTTTCTTTAATGTCCTGAAATTTATATGCCCTAGTCTCCGATGTAATAGATGAATACATTCATCATGTGGTTTATCTTTTTTTTATTGAAAAAGTTTTTTCAAATACAAGTTTTCCCCCCTTTCCCCCCCCTCCTCCCCCTCCCCTCCCCCCATGGCTTCTTCAAAACAAAATCATTAATATCAAGTTAAATAATACTTTACCATCCTATTACACCACCCCCACATACTAACCATTTCTTTCTAACATTGTTATTATATCCCCCTTATGTTATACATTTCAAAGCAATCTTCAGCTATAAAATTTTATAATAATTCCTAGTTTAACATTTATTCAACTCATAATCTACCCATTTCCTCCACCCCCATACATATATCTCTTAATTCAAATCTTTTACCTATATTTATATCTAAACATAACATCCCTTTTACTAAGCTAAACAATCAATAACCTAACCCATCTCCACCCAATTTGCTACAAGTCTACCATACATGATATTTTAATATCTCCATTCTTCTGCCTACACCACACCACTAAAAATATTTCCATATATAAACAGAATCCACAAATGACTTCAAGTTTGTAATCCATATAATATCTTCTATAATGTCTTTCAGTTAGATTGTTAATTCCATCGCCCATATTAGGGTAACAACAAGTTCTGTTTCCAACAGTATATTCAGTATCTTCAATATCTGCCCCCATCAATAATAAATGTTATCGTATATGAAAAACCACCCGAGTGACTTTATATTTATATTCCATATAATTTCTTCTGTAATGTCTTTCATCTAGATTATTAATTCCAACCACCGTGTTAGGGTAACAACCAGATCTTCTGCATGCCCCACCATAATTCTCGTGCCTTATAGCTCATCATATATGTAATCCGTTTTACAAAGAATACAATATAGAAAGTTCCAATCCACTCAGTTAGAGGCCTTCTTCCACATCCCTAAGGCACAGCACTGCAGAGATCTGTCATTCTTCTCAAAATTGTACAAGTCAGTAATTTACCTCAGCTATATTTTCATTTTAATTGTCTCTTAAGTAACTGGCATTAGACTGTTGTTTAGTCTAGAATTCTTTAGTTTTGTAAGACCTGCTTCTTCTTTTCTTAGCTTTTTGTTGTTTAGATCTCCATCCTGGATGCCTTTCTATAACTTGTATATCGACTGATTGATTTCCATGCTGGTCTGCAACTTGATGAGACATCACATTAAAATCCAAAGCCGCCTCTCTTGTATTTGTAAATAATCCAGCTATAACCTTTAAAGGAGAATCCAAAAGCAGCTCGTCCAAAAGAGCCTCTATGGCTTGTTGTTTTTCCATTGTCTCCATCTCCATCTGCTTAGCCTGGGTTTCAGTCTATTGTTGTTTTTGCATTTCTTTATTCCCCTCCTGTGTTCCTAACAGAGATGGCATACATGGAGATGTTAAATCCATTTTAAGAACCTTGTAGTAAAATTCTTCCGCTTTTTCAACAGTATTTAATTGATATCTTTCTCCTTGATATCTCAATATTATACCAACTGGAACATCCCACCTAAATGAGATGTTTTGTTTCTTTAGCTCAGTCACCAAAAATCCAAATTGCTTTCTATCTTTTAACATCTTGGGCGGCAGCTCTTTATATATCCAAATCTTTCTTCCATTCAGTTCTAAAGTAGAGTTAAAAGATTTTTGCACAATATCATTTCTTATTCCTTTACCTGTAAAGTAAATCACCACATCTCTAGGCAACTGCCTTTGCTTTGCAATCCAAGAATTTACTCTATAGGCCTTGTCAATCTTACAAGATACCTCTTCAGGATGAACCTTTAAAATCCCAGCCAGAACTTCAGCAGACATCTTTCTCAAATCATCTGGCGAGACTGCTTTATTCCGTTCTGGTGTTGGCTTGTTTCCAGTGCAGTTGGGTGGACTGGCCGAGATCATCTCTATTATTTTCCTGTAGTCCCCTCATTCTGACGGCAAATTCCATGGACCTGTATTGCATCATTGTAACTTCTTTTTCAATCCTTTGTTTTATATTATCTGCATTGTGAGTCTCGTGATCAGCTTCCTTTTTAGACTTTACTTCTGAGCTATTGTCTTGAATATTTATCAAATCATTTTCAATTCTTTGTATTTTATTGTCCAGATTATAAATCTTATGATCAACTTCCTTCATTTTCGACTCTAATTCTGAATTAATATCTTTATCCAGCTTTATAACTATTTCTGAAAAAGTTTTCAAAGCTGTTACAAACTGTTGTTTCAGATTGGCATATTTTTGTTGTACCAACTCTTTAATTTCCTGCCTGAATTTTTCAAGATTCTGGTTCACAATCTCATCATGTCTTGCCATCTCCTCCAAAACAAATTCTTTTAGGTTAAAACCATTCTTCTGAGTCTGCAAATTCAAAACTTGTTCATGTGGTTTGTAAATGGGGGACCCCCCCCGCTGCTTGTTTGTCTGGCTTTGTTAGTTTTAATGCCATCCTGCCACACAGACAAACTCTTTTTAAAGAAAAAGATTTCTCTCCAAACAATATCAATATCAAATCTCCAAGAAGAAACAAACATAAAGTAGAAATTTTTCTTTTCAATTCTAGCCAGCGCTATTATTTCTGCTACTTTGTAGCTTGTTAAACTATTCAGGCGGAAGGACTTTCACTTTCAGCTTTCTTCTTCTCAAGCCTCAGCCAGTCGCCATTTTAAACTTTTTTTCCCTGCTTTTAGAATCGCTTATAAAATTGTTAGAAATACTTGCGATTTAGGGTGCAAAGTCCAGATCTCATCCTCTTTGTTTAAGCAATCTGTTAGTTTTTAGTAATTGGCTTGGTCCTGTCGCCTAGCTCTGCAAAAAGCAGAGTTCTCCTGAAGCCCAGAGCAGCGGCGAGGAAAAGAGGGAGCCTCATCCTGCTTCGTCCCCAAGAGCAAAACAAAGACTCTGGGGACTTCGCAGAGGGCTATACCTGCCCTCGCCAGCTCTATCTCACATTTCCTTAAGGAAATGGAGTTTTTCGAGCCGCCTTTCAGATGTAGCAACGGGGCTGGCGGCCTCAAAGGACCGTCTGACGGCGACGGAAGCCAAACCGGAAGCCCCCATCATGTGGTTTATCATTCCTGTACACCGACTTAGTATTTGCCACTAATACTGGGTTCTCTCTTAAAATAAATAAATCATTTTCTAATATTGCAGTAACAACCGTTCCATCTTTTTCAATTATACATTTATCATTCTTAAACAGTACTGTAAACCCAACTTGCAATAATGATTTAACAGAGAGCAAATTATACTTTAACCCAGGAATATATAACATAGGCAATGGTTCATTACTAAATGACCAACGTGCAACATCCTCTCCAGCTACCTTAACCTTCCAACCATTTGCTAATCTAACATGTTGGTTACTCTTATTCATTTTCACAAAATTTTTTCTATTCTTAGTAATAGATTGAGAAGCACCACTATCAACCACCCACCAATCCTGGTTAACATTAGTTGTTGAACTGGATATAACTAAATTACAACCCTTCTTGGGTCTATTATTATCCCTAACAGACATTTTCTTATTCTTACAATACTTAGCTATATGCCCTTTAGCCCCACAAGCAAAACATCGTTTTACAACATAGGCAGTTGAATACATTTTGTCTTCTTTTGGTTGGTTTACTCTCAGCTGATCCCTTTCTTGTCTTCTTCTGGATTCTTCCAATAACCTACCAGTTACGCCAGCCAATGTGAGATCATCTCTGGTCAAAACCTCCAGTGAAGAAACATAGTCGTCATAACTATCGTCCAGAGAAGAAAGAATTATATAAACTTGCTGTAGTTCCGAGAAAACGAGTTCCTTTTCATGCAGCTCCTGGAAAATTCTGGTCATGGATTCCAAATAAGCCATCATATCTCCTCCTTTAAGAAGATGTTGCTTAAACAATTTCCGTGTGAGATTTATATGAGCACCCACAGTGTCACGAACATATAGTCTCTTCAACTTGGTCCAACACCTAGCAGCAGACTCTTCGCCACGAATATGGACAAGTTGCTGGTCACTCAGTGTCAGTCCAATTATGCAAAGAGCTCATTCATTGTCTCTGGTAAATTTGGCTAATTTCTTCGCATCGTCATTGTCATCAGGATTCCATGTTGTTACATCTGGTGGATTATTTACTACGTCCCACAGTCCTTCTCTACGCAGAAGTAGATTACATTTTGTAGACCAGGATACATAGTTTGTTCCATCCAGCCAGGTTATCATGGAGATATTTGATAACTGTTCTTGTGCCATCTTCACTTGGATTCTTTATTACAAACACAGTTTTCTGTATTATTCACATTAAATCTCAGTTTTGCTCTGAACAATCCTAGTTAGTTCTGGTTGGCTCTGGGCCCATAACCAATGTTAAGGATATTGTTGTGTTACCAACCAGCAGAGTAAGTGCACAGAGAAACGGTACTGAGAGCAATGAATACAATACATACAAACTGGTTTAACAAAGCTTCTACTTTGTAGTGGAAAACAATTGCATAGTCTTTTTAATCAATCCAAGTCTTCAGCCATTCAAATCAATCCAAAGTTACAGATATCTTCTTACCATACAAACAGCAGTAGGTAATAAACAGCAATTCAACGCTGGTAACAAATCACAATGATAGCATATCCATCCATGATGAGAACTCCTTCATACACGATGAGAGCAGGTCCAACAACGATGAGACCAGGTCCAACAATGACTATACCTCAGCTCCCTCCTTATATACAGTTTACACTAGTTATATGACAGCCGTGGCCAGGGGGGCTTTTTGTCAGGTTCGCCTGATACACCAGTTGCGCCCCTTTCTGGACCGGGACTCCCTATGCACGGTCACTCAAGCACTCGTCACTTCTCGTCTGGACTATTGTAACGCTCTCTACATGGGGCTCCCCTTGGGGTACACCCGGAGGCTCCAACTGGTGCAGAATGCGGCTGCGCGGGGGATTATGGGAGCGATGGGGTGCTCCCATGTGATTCCTCTCCTGCGCGAGCTGCATTGGCTTCCGGTGGACTTCCAGGTGCGCTTCAAGGTGTTGGTGATCACCTTTAAAGCGCTCCATGGCTTAGGGCCAGGGTACTTACGGGACCGCCTTCTGCCACCAATAGCCTCCCACCGGCCGGTTCGCTCCCACAGAGAGGGCCTCCTCAGGGTGCCGTCGGCCAGACAATGCCGGCTGGCGACCCCCAGGAGGAGAGCCTTCTCTGTGGTGGCACCTACCCTATGGAACAATCTACCCCCAGAGATACGAGTGATCTCCGACCTCCGGACTTTTCGTCGGGCCCTAAAAACTTATTTTTTTTCAGTTAGCCGGTCTGTCTTGATTTTAGGGTTAGTTTTAAAATTTTAATATTGATTTTAATTGACAAGTTTTAAATTATGGGCCAAATTTATAAATTATTTTAACTTTATTTTTAACTGTGATGTTATGTATAGATGTTTTTATCTTGCCTGTTCACCGCCCTGAGTCCGAAAGGAGAAGGGCGGTATAGAAATTTGAATAATAAATAAATAATAAATAAATAAATTATCCACTTAGGATAAGTGGAGTCAGCAGTGCAATGACTCAATAGTACAATTAGGATAATTGCAGTCAGCAGTCAGTCAGCAGTCATTAGGTATTACAATGACTCAGCATTACAGTCAGTCAGCAGTCAGTCAGCAGTCAGTCAGCAGTCATTAGTCATTACAATGACTCAGCATTACATCTTAAAGTTACAGAACTCATTTAAAGTTATAGCACACATATATTGCCTGGACAACTTGTTAGGCTTATACCATATCCTAACAGACTTCCCTATAAAAATCATGTTTATCATTTTCTAATTGTCTGAGGCTTCAGGATCTAAATCAGTGTATTGCCTGAAAGCCTGGTATATTCTTTCAAGAAAAGTCCTCAGGACTCTCATCTTTCTTTTGCCTTATTTCATATACTTTTGCAAGATTCTTAATTTAGGGAACTTCATTTTGGATTCCATACAAGACTGAAGATTGAGAATTCTGTAGCCTCATATTGTCCCCATCATCATCCAGATCCCATTCTGGCTCCGTGAGGAGGCATTCCCAGTGGTTGTCATTCTCATGCTCTTTTTTTTTAAACTGCTGCTCCATTGCCCCCCCCCCCCAAGTCTCTGTTAGATACTGACAGTCTGAAGGTTCCACTCGGGTCCGCTGATTGAGCGGGAAAAATACTTGTATATGATTGGTTAAACTCACTGACAACTCTGAATATAAGAGCAAGCTGTCAGAGAGGCAAGCTGCTGGATTGTACATAGTTAACGAATAAAGAGCTGTTGTCTGAAGCCTGTTCCAGTCTCTTCCTTCACCCAACTTAATACTGGCAATGAAGGTGGGATTTGGGAAGAGCTGAAGCAAAAAGAGCTGACAACGAAACATCCAGCCAGGTGGACGAAAAGGAGCGGCTGCCATTTTGCGCACCAAATTCGAATGAGTGAAAAGCGGCAAACATGTCTGAATGCCTATGCCCTTCGATCCGACAAAGGAGCACTGGGACATGCATATGACCTGATTAGAATGCTTCATTGAAGCAAATGACCTCCTTGGGTTATCGGACAACTGTAAAAGGGCACTCTTCCTCAGCCATTGTGGCCACGACATGTTCAACACGGCAGAATATCTGTCCAAACCAACTCTGGTACAATCGGTACCATGACAAGTACTTCAGAACATACTGAAGATTTACTATGCCCCGGCATAGATCGTGAGACGCTATGAATTCCGGCATCGAATGCAGAAGGATGGCGAGTCCATTAACCAATATATGGCAGCACTTCAAAAATCTGCGGCTCTGGCAAACGGACGGGGAAATAGCGGGGCTCCTTGGACCCCCGCAAAAACCCCGTCTACTAAGCCACCGCCGGCAGGTCTGCAGACCTACCCTGTCCTGGAGGGACGGGGGATTAGAGAAGGACCCCTCGGATGGCCGAGAGGAACAGGCAGGTTCCTTGGGGCCGGAGGATTGCCCTCTACACCGGCAGTGGCAAGAGCGGCAGCCATGGCGGCTGCTCCAAAGCTTCGGCAACCGGGACAAGGAAAGTGCAGGAGGAGATGCAGGAGCAAGGTGTTTGAATGCCTGGTGAGTAAGATTAGCCCAGGCAGGAACAGACTTCAAATAATTGAGTACTAACAATGCCCTGGCCTTAATAGCGGCTAAGAACTACTTGGGCAAAGGATTTAAAGCAATTAACAAAGAGAAGACCCATCAAAGGACAATAGCATTTATTGACTGCTTTTAGAATTAATCTTCCTTTGGATGGATTTATAATTTGATATTTTTCTAATCTTTAATGAGAATGGATTATTTTTGAAGAGGGAGAAGGAGAAGAGAAAATAAGTAGAATGTCTTTTTAAAGCTATGAGAAATAACAAGCGGAGGAAGTGAAAATGGCTCCCTGCTGAGAAATGAAAGTGGAAACTGCAAACTGTGAACTGCTTGCTATTTAAAGAAGAAACTTTGTATCTTGTTTCCCAAATTGGATTACTTTGAGGAAAAACAAAGGAGACTTGATTTTAGACGTACTTAATCTGTTTTTTGACTATTTATGGATAGTTGGAAAGAAGAAATAAATTCAAACACTTAAAACTGCTGATTAATGGCGTTCCAACAAAAGGGAAGGGCGGAGCGACAGAAGAAGACATGATGGTATCATATGTGGAATACAAAAGAACTAATTAGTTTTTATAAACTTATTGATATTGGAGCTGAAAGGAAAAAGTACGGACAGATTGGAGAAAGGAAAAAAATGGAATATACTGGGTAGCAAGATGAGAAAAGTACTACAGTTTGATTAAAATGGATGTAATGTTTTCTATGTAATTGATGTCCAAACAATGTAAGGAGGAGACTTCCTCTTTCTTCTCTCTCTCTCTCTCTCTTATTTTCTTTTTCCTTTCTTTATTATTCTCTTGTTTTATTCCTCTCTTTTTTTTTCTTTCTTTCTTTGAATCTTTCCTTTTGATTTCTTTTGCTATACTTTTATTCCTTTTTTCTTCTCCCTTTCTCTTTCCTTTTTTGACTTTTCATTATTATTATCGAGAGAAGTAATTTTCAAGGTGGAGAAAATGTGATAATAGGAAAACTATAAGAAATATGAAGATTATGAATGAATTTTTGATTACTAATAAGAATTCTTGATGGATTTAACGAATACAGAAAACTGTTTCTTTAAAATGGTTTAAAATATTGTCCTTTATAGAAAATAAGAAAATGTGAATGAAGCTTTGAATATTAACAGGAATTGTTTATAGATTTTATGATTATTTTTAAAGTGGGAAATGTCACTATAGAAAAACTATAAAAATGTGAAGATTTTGAAAGAATTTGTTAAAATATTAATAAGAGTTCTAATGGTTACAGAAAATTGATTTGAAAGTGGTTTAAAATGTTGTTTTTTCATAGTAAATAAGAGAATGGAAATGAATTTTTGAATATTAATAAGATTTGTTTTTAGATTTTATAATTATGGTAAATTGGTGTTTCAAAATGGATTAAAACGTTGCTTTATATAGAAAAACAAGAAACAAATATGAAATGGGAGAAACTTAAATAAAATTAATAGTTTAGGAGAGAGTAGGAGAGAAGATATACATTAAAATGCATTATTATTTTAAATTGGTAAGGAAGTATGATTTTGATGATCAGATGATTAAAGCTAAATTGTGAATTAGTTAAATATAAGGTTAGGAGTGGAGGAAAGCATCCCTGGAGAACAGCTGATTAGGCTGTGAACCAGCCAAAAATAAACTTAGGAGGAGCAGAGGAGATAAATGCTGGAGAGCAGTTAGAGCCAAACTGTGAACCAGTTAAATATAAGGTAAGGAGTGGAGGAAAGCACCACTGGAAAACAGCTAACTAAGCTGTGAACCAGCCAAAAATAAACCTAGGAGGAGTGGAGGAGACAATGCTGGGGACCAGTTAAAATCAACTGTGAACCAGTTAAATATAAGGTAAGGAGTGGAGGAAAGCATCCCTGGAAAACAGCTAATTATGCTGTGAACCAGCCAAAAATAAACTTAGGAGGAGAGGAGGAGACAATACTGGGGAGCAGTCAAAGCTAAACTGTGAACCAGCAAAATATAGGTTAGGAGAGGAGGGAAGCATCCCTGGAAAACAGCTGAAAATCCGTTATCCAGCTAAAAATAAACCTAGGAGGAGTGAAGGAGAAAATGTTGGAAAGCAGTTAAAACCAAACTGTGATCCAGCCAACAAATAAGGTTAGGAGTGGAGGAAAGCATCCCTGGAAACCAGCTAATTAAGCTGCAATCCAGCCAAAAATAAACCTAGGAGGAGTGAAGGAGATATCTTTGAAGAATAGTTACTGATTTTGAAATGTTTTTAAGAGAAGAATAAAATATTTTATGTTGATTATTAGATGTGATTTAAAAGAAATCACATTGATTTGGGTCTTTGAAGTAAGGAGAATATATGAAATACTGATTGTTAAAATGATAAATGAATATTATAAAGAGCTGTTTAGATTTGAAGTTTAAGATTTAGGGTGATTACATAATAGAATGTTAAATGTTAGAATAAACTGATAGATTGAATGACAAAAATTGGGTTTAGATTTGTTCTGTTTTCTTTTTCTTTTTTCTTTTTCCATTAAGATGTTAATTGATGAAATTTGGAATTTATACTTATTTTATACCAGATCAAACCCTTTCTCTAAAAAGATGTTGTTTTATGTTTTATGTCAAAAATAAATAAATAAATTTTCAAAAAAAAAAAAAATTCCGCAGCTCACTGTGAATTTAGAGACTTAAATGATATTCTTCTAGATCAACTCATCTGTGGGGTGCAAGACCTCCGCCTGCAACGATGACTACTAGCTAAAACAAATTTGACTCTGCAGGCTGCACTAGACGAAGCTAGAGCCTCAGAATCGTCTAACAGAGCGGCTGAATCACTACAGAAGCTTGCTGCAGCTTCGGCGGCCGCTAAGCCTATGGCCACCATAAACAAGGGCCACTACCAAGATGACGAGTCCGAAAGTAGCGAGGACGAAGTCTATCACACCGATAGGCGGAAGACTGCTGAACAAGAGAATAGACAACAACTATGCGCTAGCTGTGGGGGCCAGCACCCTAGGGCATCCTGGTGCTACCGGGATGCCATCTGCCGGAGATGCGACAAGAAGGGGCATTTGGTGAGGGTTTGCCGGGCAAATCTGCCCACCACCTGCAGGGCTGCCCCAGAGGCTGCCAGACCAGAAACCCCAAAGCCATACAAGAGGGACATGTGGAAACCGCAGGGCTGAAAAAACAGCTGTAGGACACCTGAGACCAACCAGACAAGGATTGACAAAGCAAGCACCCCCTGTCAGAAAAAGCTTATGGTGACCGTGCTGATCGAGGGGTCACCATGCGAGATGGAGATCGACACGGGGTCTTCGGTGACCATCATCTCCTGGCAAGCATTGAAGAAAGCGGTTCCTAGCCTACAGAAGGGACAGCTGACACGTCAACAACTAAAGCTCAGCGACTATCAGGGGAATCACATTCCAGTTCTCGGTTGCAGATCGTTTAACGTGAAATACAATCAGTTCCAGGGAAAGCTGTCATTGACAGTGGTTAGCGGAGACTTCCCGAATCTGCTCAGCCTAGACTGGTTCGACTTCCTCGGGTTGGGGGTAACCAGCATCAATGCAATCGCCAGCACCTGTGCAGAGGACCTGATCCGAGAGTTCCAGGATGTTTTCAGCCCAGAGCTTGGCAAGTATGTGGGTACCCCTCTTTCATTTAGTCTGGACCCCAACGTTGCACCTATCCGCATGAAGCCCCGGAGGGTTCCCTTTGCCCTGAAACCCAAAATAGACCTTGAATTAGACAAGCTAATTCGGCAAAGCATTCTCAAACCGGTCGATCACGCAAAGTGGGAGACCCCCATAGTGACTCCCGTAAAAGGGGATGGGTCAGTGCATATCTGTGCTGACTATAAGCGCACATTAAATAAAGCACTTCAGCAGAGCGCCTACCCAGTGCCAGTCATCCAGCATTTATTGCACACTCTGGGGCCTGGCAAAATATTTGCAAAACTTGACTTTGCGCAGGCATACCAGCAACTGCCTGTAGATGGTGCCACTGCAGAGGCACAAACCATTGTAATGCACAGAGGGGCATTCAAATGTAATTGTTTACAGTTTGGGGTTAGCAATGCCCCAGGAATTTTTCAAAGTATAATGGAAAGGCTATTACAGAAAATTTCTGGGGTAGTGCCATATTTTGACGATGTGTTAATTACATCTAGTGATGAGCAGCAACTATGCTCCAGACTATGGGAGGTGCTGATAAAATTTCGCACCGCCGGCCTCCAAGCTAAACGTGACAAATGTCAAATCGGAGTCTGCAAGGTCGAATTTCTGGGGTACAGAATAAACAGGGAGGGCTTACACCCCACCAAAAGCAAAGTACAAGCCATCCAGAAAGCCCCCACCCCATGAAACAAAACCAAACTACAGGCTTTTCTGGGCTTGCTGAACTTTTACAGTGATTTTCTTAAAAATAAAGCAACAATTGCTGAGCCCCTCCACAAATTGCTGTCAAAAAAGAGTTTTTGGGTCTGGGGGCGCAAGGAAGTTGCCGCGTTTGAGGCGGTGAAGCAACTGCTCTCTGAGGACAGTTTCCTGATCCAGTACAATGCCACTCTACCCCTTTGTTTTGGTTTGCGATGCATCCCCATTTGGCGTGGGGGCGGTCCTCAGCCATCGGCTTCCAAACAGTACCGAGGCCCCGGTCGCCTACTATTCCAGGACTCTGTCCAGTGCAGAGAGGTCTGCCAAGGAAGCCTTGAGCCGGTTGGCACCTGGGGATTGGCAAGCCCGCGTAGACAAATTCCTCCTGTACCAACACATAACGCCCAGCGCAGCAACAGGGAGAACCCCGGCCAAATTGCTAACGGGTCAAAGGCTTTGGTCGGTCTTAGACCAACTTCACCCCAACTATGCCCCAGAAACAGTAAAATAACAGACCAGCCACACCAGATCCTTTAGCATCAGGGACCTGGTGTTCACAAAAAACTTTGCCGAAGGACCCCTATGGCTACCTGGCAATAAAGAAAAAATAACAGGCCCCAGGTTGTACATTGTTAGATTGGATGACAGACGAATATGGAGGCGGCACATAGACCAACTACGAAGCCGCCTCTGCCCTAACACACAAAACCAAGAACCAGTCAACACTAAACTAAAATTCGATCCCTCCTTAGCAGACTCAAGCCCAGCGGAGACAGAGTACGTACCTGAAGAACCGGGAATCCAGCGACACTCCTACAGCGAACTGGTCCTGGCCGACTCTGACGCCCCGCCTGAAAAGTTCCAGGAGTTTACGTGGGAGACTCAAGAGGCAACAGCAGGCACAACCTCTCAGGTTGCTGCCGCCACACCTACTGAGCTGCACAGGTTTGGAAGGAGCAGTAAATGCCCCGCCTACCTGCGTGACTACGTATCCAGAGTGGATTGGTCCAACTAAGAGGGGAGGGGTGTTAGATACTGACAGCCTGAAGGTTCCACTCAGGTCCGCTGATTGAACAGGAAAAATACTTGTATATGATTGGTTGAACTCACTGACAACTCTGTATATAAGAGTGAGCTGTCAGAGAGGCAAACTGCTGGATTATACATAGTTAACAAATAAAGAGCTGTCTGAAGCCTGTTCCAGTCTCTTCCTTCACCCAACTTAACAGTCTCTGTTCCTCTGGTGTTAAATGGACATTTGTTAGGCTATGGTGCATGCCTAACCGGTTGTCCAGGCAATATATAAGCATAAAATATGTATTCTATGACTTTAAGAAGTACTGCTGAGTCATTGTAATGCTGAGTCATTGTATCCTGATTGGATAAGCTCTGTAGTAACTGTATTTAAGGAGACCTTGAATGTAGTCATTGTGGACATGCCACCATCGTGACCTGTTATCAGCGTGAACTTGCTACTATTTATTACCTACTGCTGTTTTGTAATTTCTACTTGATCTCTTACATGGTCTAATGTGATCATGGTTTATTTATTCCGTTTTTAAGAACTATTTATATTGTTCCTGTTTGATCCTTCTACTACAAACTGGTAAGAAGAATTTTGTATCTCTGGACTGATTATGACTGGCTAAGACTTGGATTGATTAAAGACTATGAGATTGTTTTTCATTACAAAGTAAAAACTTTGATGAACCAGTTTATATGTATTTTATTCATTGTTGCTCTCAGCACCGTTTCCATGTGCTCTGTGCTCTGCTGGTTGTTAACGCAACAATATCCTTAGCATTGGTTATGGGCCCAGAATAATCAGAATAACCAGGTTAACTGGAACAACTAGAATTGCTCAGAGCTGAACTGAGAGTTAATGTGAATAATACAGAAAACTGTGTTTGTGATATATAATCCAAGTGAAGATGCACAAGAACAGGCATCGAATATTTCCATGATAACCCGGTTGGATGGAACAAACTATGTTTCCTGGTCTACGAAATGCAACCTACTTTTGCGTAGAGGACTATGGGACGTAGGTAATAATCCACTGGATGTAACAGCATGGAATCCTGATGACGATGAAGATGCAAAGAAATTAGCCAAGTTTAACCAAGTTAATGAACGAGCTCTATGTACAATTGGACTGACACTGAGTGACCAGCAGCTTGTCCACATTCGTGGCGAAGATTCTGCTGCTAGGTGTTGGACCAAGTTGAAGAGCTTATATGTTCCTGATAGTGTGGGTGCTCATATATATCTCACACGGAAATTGTTTAAACAACATCTTCTTAAAGGAGGAGACATGATGGTTCATTTGGAATCCATGACCAGAATTTCCCAAGAGCTGCATGAAAAGGAACTTATTTTCTCAGAACTACAAGTTTATATAATTCTTTCTTCTTTGGACGATAGTTATGATGACTATGTTTTTTCACTGGAGGTTTTGACCAGAGATGAACTCACATTGACTGGCATAACCGGTAGGTTGTTGAAAGAGTCCAGAAGAAGACAAGAAAGAAACCAATTGAGACTGAAACAACCAAAAGAAGAAAAAATGTATTCAACTGCATATTTTGTAAAACGATGTTTTGCTTGTGGGGCTAAAGGGCATATAGCTAAGCATTATAGGAAGAAGAAAATGTCTGTTGGGGATAATAATAGAACCAAAAAGAGTTGTAATTTAGCTATATCCAGTTCTACAAATGTGAACTATGAATGGTGGGTGGTTGATAGTGGTGCTTCTCAATCTATCTGTCAGCGTTCCAAATTAGGCTCTCTTCCAGCGCTGACATAACGAGAACAAAAGCTTGATTTATTGCTGAGATGAACTTTTACCTAGTCTTTGTATGTTACAGATAGTGTTTCCTGGGAGACGAGGAGGGGGGCTACATTCCTGTGAAAAGAACGTGCTGGGATGTAGAGATGGATCTGCATGATGGCCAATGAGACATTGGGGTTGGAGTGCGGAAGAGGAGGGGGTTGGAAGGAGGGGCCAGTTTGGCTGCAAAATGAATCAGGAATGTCGGACTCTGCTATTCTTAAAATAAAAGTGATTCGTTAGAGAGCTTGCACTTGAGGATGAATTTTATTCAAGATAGCACCGAAACCTGACAGACAGCCAAACTCTCCTCCAAATCCAGGCTGGCTGAGTTTAAATCATCCCGTTCCCTCCCAGACATCTGGTCGGACGGACTATGGCTGAAGCCAAGCTCTCGGAGGAAAGCCTGCTTCAAGAGACGGGAGGAGCAGAAGCGGTCGTGATTCCAGCCAACTTGGAAAATACAAAGGTTCAACTTTCTCCGCCTTCCCTCCCCGCAGAACTTCAAGCAAAGAAACGTGAGGCAGATAAGTACCCGGGGACTGTGCCAAAAGCCTTAGAGGAGGAATTTTCTTTTGCAAATGTAAAAGATAAGGAAAAACTCCTAAGTGAATTGGGAAGGGCGAGCTGGGGATGGGAATGGCAGCGAAGCCCAGACAAGGCAGCACCTCCCCACCCCAGGATGAGAGACGAGGCAGAGGACTATCAACACCAAGGCTGGCCCTCCAGAGCTCAGCACAGAGAGGAGAGGGCAGAGAGGGAGGAGCCACCCCAGTTCAGAGGGAAGTTCGATGGTGACCCAGACAACCTCGCCCAATTCCTTGATTCAGCTGAGATATACATAGAGCGGTTTGGACACCTCTACCCTTTCCCCAGAGCCCTAGTGAATGCTATCTCGGAAGGGCTGGAGGGAGAAGCAAAGAGGTGGTCAGCATCACTCTACAAATACAGGGCCCCCTAGCTACGAGATGCGGATGGGTTCTTGCAACTATTGAGAGCCCGTTATGAGGAGGAGGAGGAGGACCCCTATGTGGAAGACGAGCTCAGAAACCTAATGCAGAGGGGGAAGCCTATCAGAGAGCATATCTGTGAATTCAGGAGAGTCATTGGGACACTGCCTCCCCTACCAGAGCGATTGCTGGTGTATTTTTTTAGAACAAGCCTAGATAAAAGAATTTCCCAAGTGACTGCCTATCGTGACATCCCAAACCGACTCGCTGAATGGTTCCGGGTAGCGATAAAAGTCGACAGAGGGCTGCGGGCGAGTGACACGTCAAAACCACCAGAGGGAAAGGAGAGAGGCCGACCAGACCAGGGGCCACTCAACAGACGAGAAACCCCAACATCACAGCCCTCCTACAGACCAACTGCCCCACGGAGCCCACTGAAATGCTACAGATGTGGAGGAAGCGGCCACATAGCAGCAAGATGTGGAACGCCTAGACCGGGACCAGCTCCACCACCCAAAGCACGACCGGAACGAGGGCCCAAGCGCGTCACCCACGTACCGCGGGAAGCTCCCCAAATCCCGGAGTTTTTCGCTCATCTGACCGAAACCAGAGGAATCCCAGATGAGGGAGATCAGTCCCCCGAACCCTATGACACAGAGGACGAAGGCGAGGATGACCCGATGGTGAGTGGACCCGTCCATCCTTTTCTTTTCCCCATACGCCTAACAGCCCCCAAAACAGGGGCCCAAGAGACTTTCCAAGCCCTAATAGACTCGGGTAGCACACGGTGCCTAATCAACCTACCCACAGTTCTAAAATTGGGAATCCGAGCTAAACAGCTCAAACAACCAATTCGCTTCGAGCAAGTTGATGGGTCCCTAGTGGGAGGAGCGTACGCCACACACTTGACTGAACCCGTGAGACTAGAACTCGCAGATCACTGGGAGACGATCCGCTTCATAATAGCCCCCAAGATGACAGAACCAGTCATATTGGGGCTCTCGTGGCTCGACAAATGGGGCCCAATCATTGGGTGGCAAGAGGGAACCCGCAGGCTGAGAATAGCAAAGGGGCCCCAACCCCTGCCGCCCCGACCAGAAGAATTCCCTCCCATGCTGAAACCCCAAAGCAGCCCTCCACTACAGAAGAAAACACCACCAACACAAGGGTCCCTCCCAGAAGGTGCAGCAAAGCAATTGGCAGCCGCACCCACCACCGCTTGTAACGCAAACCAGATCCCAAGGGAGTACCAAGACCTGGCAGGGGTATTCAGCGAGGCCGAGTGTGACATTCTGCCCCCCCACCGTGAGACCGATTGTGCCATCGAAATTATCCCCAGAGCGAAACTACCCAAACCTAAAATGTATGCCATGACGCCCCGAGAAATGCAGGAAATGCGAGACTACATAGACAAAAACTTACAAAGGGGATTTATTGAGCCAGTAAAACCAAGGGTAGCGGCGCCGGTCATGTTTAAAGAGAAAAAGGACGGCTCCATGAGACTGGTGGTCGACTTTCGAAGTTTCAACGCTGTTTGCGTACACAACTTGTACCCCCTCCCCCTCATGAAAGACATGTTAGCCCACCTAGCTAAAGGGAAGGTTTTCACCAAACTAGACCTTCGAGAAGCTTATTACCGAGTACGCATAAAGGCAGGAGATGAATGGAAAACAGCATTCAACTGCCCCCTGGGTAGTTTCCAGTTTAAAGTAATGCCCTTTGGATTGCAAGGAGCCCCGGCAGTATTCATGCAGTTAATAAACGAAGTCTTACATGAACACCTTTACAAAGGAGTCCTCGTCTACCTGGACGATATTCTTATCTACACGGAGACCATAGACGAACATATACCCCTCGTCCGCCAGGTACTGAAAAAACTGCTACGGGCAAACCTATATGTCAAACTGCCAAAATGCGATTTCCACCAATCACGGCTAGACTACCTGGGCTACCGAGTATCAAATGAGGGGATAGAGATGGACCCAGCCAAGGTCCAATCAGTTCTACAATGGCAGCCCCCTCGCACCCGCAGACAACTGCAAAGTTTTCTAGGCTTTGCGAATTTCTACAGACAATTCATCCCCTCATTTGCAAAGATTGCCAAACCTTTGACGGACCTCCTAAAGACAGGAAGCCCAGCGATGAAACCTCGCCCGGGACAACCCCTACAGTGGGACCTGACCTGCCAACAGGCATTTGAGACGCTAAAAGGACTGTTCGCGAAAGAACCTGTCTTAAAACACCCGGATCCGGAACAGCCTTTTGTCATCCAAGCAGACGCAAGTGATGTGGCAGTAGGAGCCGTGTTACTCCAAAAGAACAACCAAGGTGATCTACAACCCTGCGCCTACACCTCCCGCAAACTCACCGATATGGAGAGGCGATGGGCGGCGTGGGAGAAGGAAGCGTTTGCAGTAAGGTGGGCCTGGTTGACCTGGCGGCACCTTCTAGAGGGAGGCCAGAAACCATTTGAAGTCTGGACTGATCATAAAAACCTAGAGGCCCTAAAAACCCCACGAAAACTGTCGCCCAGGCAAGTACGGTGGGCACAATACTTCCATCGTTTCAATTTCGAGCTTAAGCACATCCCAGGAGGGAGAAATTTCCTGGCTGATGCCCTCTCCCGGATGCCCCAATACAACAGTGAGCGGGAGCAGGTAGTGAATACCATCATCCCCTCCACCCAAGCTGCGGCCCAAGTGATCACCAGACGGCAATGACGTGATCAGCAAGGCCAACTTGCAAGTGACTTAACTGCAAAATTAAAAAATGAAACGCTGACAGTCCCCTGGTATCGGGACAATCAACATCTCTTGACAAAAAGAGATGACCTAGCATGGAGGGGGAAAAAGCTCTATGTCCCACAGAGTTTACGCATCCTGATTCTCAAGAGGAGCCATGACGTTAAACCAGCAGGACACTTCGGATTCCTAAAGACTCTGCACCTAGTACGAAGGCAGTTCTGGTGGCCACACATGAGAAAGGACGTAGACAGTTATGTAAAAAGCTGCACCATTTGTGCCACGATGAAGACAAGGCCAGGGTGCCCGCCTGGATTGTTGCAACCAGTAGCTGAACCAACAAGACCATGGGAGGAGATTGCAATGGACTTTATAGTAGACCTACCGAGGAGCAGTGGAAATGCAGTGATCTGGACTGTAATAGACTTATTCTCCAAACAGGCACACTTCATTCCTTGTAGTGGACTGCCTTCAGCCCGTCAGTTATCCAAACTGTTCCTGAAACACATTTACCGCCTACATGGAGTCCCCAGGAGAATCATTTCCGACAGAGGGGTCCAGTTCACAGCAAAGTTCTGGAGGGAGTTTCTACGATCCATAGGTTCATCCCAAGGGCTCAGCTCAGCATTTCACCCGAGCACCAATGGGGGGGCAGACAGACTGAACGCTATGATAGAACAGTATTTAAGATGCTACGTCGACTACCAGCAGTCCAATTGGGCAGACCCCCTATCTTTTGTGGAGGTTGCATATAATAATGCTGTCCACAGCAGCACGGGGCTAACCCCATTCAAAATAGTGAGTGGCATGGATTTTGTTCCCATGCCAGAATACCCGAGGGAGCCCCCTTCCTCAGTCAGTTTGACCGACTGGATGGCAATGTTGAGACAAACTTGGGAAAATGTTAAGAGGGCGCTGGCAAAGGCGGCTCAATCTTATAAGGAACAAGCAGACAAGCACCGAACTCCCTAAAGACCATTTCAGTTGGGAGAGAAAGTTTACCTCTCCACCAAGTACTTGAGACTTAGACTCCCGAGCAGGAAATTGGGCCCAAAATTTATAGGACCATTTCCTATAATAAAAATAATCAACCCCGTTACAGTGCAATTGCAGTTGCCACGGCTTTTGGGGAAAATTCACCCCGTTTTTCACAGTAGCCTTCTAAAACCTGTAGTGGGGTCTACTTTAAGGCCAACGCCACGTGAACCCCCTGGGCCCCTGGTTGTTGGGGGCCAAACGCACTACGAAGTGCAGCAGATTCTTGATTCAAGATGGCACAGGGGGCGCCTTCAGTACTTAATTAAATGGAAGGGTTACCCAGTGTCAGAGGCTTCCTGGGTGAAGAGCGCAAACATTCAAGCTGATCGCCTTATAGCAAAATTCCATGCAGACCACCCGGGAAAGCCGGGAGGGGGGTGGTGCACAGCCAGGGAGGGGCTGATGAGACTAATCTTGTTGTGTTTTCCCTATGGGATAGGTGATGTCGCAGAAGTGAAGGGAGAGGGGCCGGATGTCAGCGTTCCAAATTAGGCTCTCTTCCAGCGCTGACATAGAAAAAGCAGAAGCTTGATTTATTGCTGAGATGAACTTTTACCTAGTCTTTGTATGTTACAGATAGTGTTTCCTGGGAGACGAGGAGGGGGGCTACATTCCTGTGAAAAGAACGTGCTGGGATGTAGAGATGGATCTGCATGATGGCCAATGAGACATTGGGGTTGGAGTGCGGAAGAGGAGGGGGTTGGAAGGAGGGGCCAGTTTGGCTGCAAAATGAATCAGGAATGTTGGACTCTGCTATTCTTAAAATAAAAGTGATTCGTTAGAGAGCTTGCACTTGAGGATGAATTTTATTCAAGATAGCACCGAAACCTGACACTATCACTAGGAATAGAAATAATTTTGTGGAATTGAATAAGAGTAACCAACATGTTAAATTAGCCAATGGTTGGAAAGTGAAAGTAGCTGGAGAGGGTGTTGCACGTTGGTCATTTATTAACGAACCTTTGCCAATGTTGTACATTCCTGGGTTAAAATTCAATTTGCTATCTGTTAAATCTTTATTGCAAGTTGGGTTTGTAGTAACATTTAAAGATGATAAGTGTTTAATTGAGAAAGATGGAAATGTTGTTACTGCAATATTAGAAAATGATTTATTCATTTTACGAGAGAACCCAGCATTAGTGGCTAATTCTAAGTCAGTTTATAAGAATGATAAACCACATGATGAATGTATTCATCTGTTGCATCGGAGATTAGGGCATATAAATTTCAGGATGTTAAAGAAAACGGTTCAGTTATCTGAAGGGATAAAATTAAAATCATGTAGTAAATATTTGAACTGTAATGCCTGTAGTCAGCAAAAAAGTAGGGTAACCCCAGCAAATCGTATCAATGGTTTTAAAACCAAAAAGCCATTAGAGGTAGTGTTTGTAGATCTGATTGGACCCAAAAAACCCAGCATAGGAGGAGCCTGCTATATTCTAAGCATTGTAGATCATTACTCTAGATACGGTTTCTGCTATCTAATGAAAACAAAATCTGAAACATTCCAGCGTATTAACAAGTGACTGTGATTTGTAGAAAGGAAACAGAAGTTTAAAGTAATGTGCTTAGTAACTGATAATGGCACAGAATTCACTAACCAAAGGTTAGATAAATTTTTGCAAGAAGCAGGAATACAGCATAAATGTTCTGCACCGTATAGACCACAGCACAACTCTTATGTTGAAAGAAGGGGTCAAACATTACAAGCCATGACTAGAACAATGTTGGCAGATTCTGGTTTGCCTGAAACCTTATGGGGTGAGGCAGTTATGTGTGCCAACCATGTGTTAAATAACGTTGTAAATTCATCTACGGGTGAATTACCATTTACATTATGGCATGGGAGGAAACCAAACCTTAGTTACTTGCACACATTTGGAGCCCCTGCTTGGGTTCATATTCCATCTAATGTGAGGGGGAAGGAACAACAAAGAGCCAGAAAAATGTTTTTTGTTGGCTATGACTCAAATCATCGGTCCTATAGATTTTGGGCACCAGGAACTACTAGTGTTTACTGTAGTGCAAATGCAAAATTCCTGTAGCACGAAGGATGGGATAAACTTGAGTGTGCAGATTACAGACAGGATGACAATATTGTTATTGAGAATCAAGTGTTTAACGATACTCCTGATGAGGATATAGACAATGTAGGGTCTTCTATTAAGGATGAAGAAGAGGAAGTAGGTTTAGGGGAGGAAGTTGAAATACCTGCAATGAGTCCTGTATTGCCTAGATGATCTAATAGGGAAAGACATCCACCTGATAGATATAAAGCAACTGTGGTTTGTCAGGTTAACATAGAACCTTCAAATTATGAGGATATTAAGATGTATCCTGAAAAGGAGCAGAATGCATGGAAGGAAGCAATGAGTAAAGAAATCAACTCATTAACTGAATTAGGAGTTTATGAAAATGTTAAATTACCACCTGGAGAGAAAATAATTGGTTGTAGATGGGTTTATAAATTAAAGAAAGGTATAGATGGGACTGTAACCCATAAAGCACGCCTAGTAGCTCAAGGTTTTGCTCAAACTGAAAAAGATTTTGATGAGGTGTTTGCTCCGAGTTTAAGAGCTACCACATTAAGAAAAATGCTAGTGTGGGTGGCAAAGAATGAGTATATAATTAACCATATAGATGTGGAGACGGCATACTTGCATGCTGCATTACGACATACCATTTATATGAGAAAGCCGTTAGGAGTTAAAACAAATAGCCAAACTGATTGTTGGAAATTAAAAAGAAGCCTTTATGGTTTAAGACAATCAGGGTTTGAATGGAACCAGTGTATAGTTAAAGAGCTTAATAATATTGGGTTTCAGGAAGGTGTAGCAGACAAATGTCTCTTTAAAAGAGAGAATGATGGTTTAATGTCATTTTTGCTATTATTTACTGATGATATAGCAATAATAACTAAGACTGATCAAGAAGCAATGGAGATTATAAGAAAGTTGCAAGATAAATTCAAGATCAGGAATCTAGGTAATATTAGACGTTATTTAGGCCTTGATATTGTTCAAACTGCTAGAGGATATAAACTGTCTCAGTGTAGCAAGATAAGTCAAATGTTGAAATGCTGTACTATGGAGCTATGCAAGCCAGCTAAAACTCCTATGGCACAGGATTTTCAACATGGAGAAATCCAAAGTCCTGGATTTAGCAAGATCTATCAATCTCTAATAGGAAGTCTATCATATATCAGCAATTGGTCGAGACCTGATATTTCATATAGCATAAACCAATTAGCAAGGTATAATGCAGAGCCAACAGATTGGCATTGGCAGGCCGCAAAGCAGATATTGAGATATTTAAAAATGACAATGCATCATGCATTATATTTAGAACCTAACCGTGATCTTATACTGAGCGCATATGTTGATGCCAGTTTCGCTACTGATTTGACCACCAGAAAATCTACATCAGGTATTGCGATAACGTTAGGAAACTGTCTAATTGGATGGAAATCAATACGGCAGAAACATATTAGTCTATCCACTATGGAAGCAGAATTCTCATGTTTGTCACTAGTGTGTACCGATCTGATATATTATAAACAACTAATGATGGACGTCGGCTTGAAGGTAGATTATCCAATTATAATTTTTGAGGATAACCAAGCTGCCATAAAAATGGCGACCAATTTGGCAGTTAAGACAATGTCTAAGTATACTGACATTCGTTATTTAAATGTTCGTCAGAGTATTCAAAGCAACATGATCCAGCTGGGATAATGTATGTTTGAAAACAATATTGCCGATAATTTCACCAAAGCGCAGGGTGCAATCAAACATAAGATGTGTTGCGAAAGCTATGGCTTGAGAATTTGAACCGGTATATATTGGCCTGTCCAAAGGGGAGTATGTTAGGATATGGTGCATGCCTAACCGGTTGTCCAGGCAATATATAAGCATAAAATATGTATTCTATGACTTTAAGAAGTACTGCTGAGTCATTGTAATGCTGAGTCATTGTATCCTGATTGGATAAGCTCTGTAGTAACTGTATTTAAGGAGAGCTTGAATGTAGTCATTGTGGACATGCCACCATCGTGACCTGTTATCAGCGTGAACTTGCTACTATTTATTACCTACTGCTGTTTTGTAATTTCTACTTGATCTCTTACATGGTCTAATGTGATCATGGTTTATTTATTCTGTTTTTAAGAACTATTTATATTGTTCCTGTTTGATCCTTCTACTACAAACTGGTTTGTTTTTCACTACAAAGTAAAAACTTTGATGAACCAGTTTATATGTATTTTATTCATTGTTGCTCTCAGCACCGTTTCCATGTGCTCTGTGCTCTGCTGGTTGTTAACACAACAATATCCTCAACAACATCCATCAATGTCTGAATGTCTGCCAAAGTGGGGTTATGTGTCCTTATAATAGATAAGAACAGAGAGTGCATTTTCTCTGGGTCTTCCCTATAACTGGGATTTTGTTGCTTCCAGTTATAAAGGCCTGAAGTAGAAAATGGTGTGTAGCACTCAACAGAATCTATTTCCTCCTCCTACCACTATATTTTCTCTGAGTGGAGCCTGCATCTCCGGTTTCAGTTTTAAATGAGATTGGATGGCACACGAGTCACTCACTGTTTGATTACATTGTTCCTCAGCCTCCCCCCTTTTCTGGGATCTCCTTGTCTGGGGCGTCCCATTCCATGGGTAAGTAGGGGGTGGCAGACCAGTCTCAGAGTCCTCCAGTATAACCAGAGGAGCACTGGGTTTCTTTATAAGAAAGGGAATCAAAATAATTAACCCCTTTCATAGTCTGGGGATAGGGAGTCAACACACACAGGCATTTAGACATCAGCATACTTACACATTTATCCTTCATTCAAACTGCTTGCATAAAAAAAAATCCACATACAAATATTTCCTTTCGTACTTTCTCCAGGCAAACCAATCATTATTTTAGGGAGCTTTCACAAGCCAATGAAATCCATTTTTCCAAATCCTTTTTATTTTTTTAATAATAATAATAATAATAATAATAATAATAATAATAATAATAATAATGCCTTTTTGTTTATTGTTATTATTATTATTATTATTATTATTAATAATAATTTTATTTCTATACCGCCCTTCTCCCGAAGGACTCAAGGCGGTGTACAGCCTATTAAAAACACAAAACAACATCAGTTAAAATAGTTTAAAATTATTAAATAAATTCGGCTAAATTTTTAAAACCCCAGAAATTTAAAACCCAATTTAAAAATGTTATGTTGATAGCCCAGCCTGGCGGAACAACAGGGTCTTGAGTGCGCAACAAAATACCTGGAGGTCGGAGATCTTACGTATTTCCGGGGGCAGTTCATTCCACAGGGCTGGGGAACCCACAGAGAAGGCCCTCCCCCTGGGTGTCGCCAGCCAACATAACTTGGCCGATGGCACCCTGAGGAGGCCCTCTCTGTGGGAGCGAACTGGCCGGTGGGAGGCTATTGGTGGCAGAAGTCGGTTTCGAAGGTACCCGGGTCCTGTGCCATGGAGCGCTTTAAAGGTGGTAACCAGCACCTTGAATCGCACCCGGAAGACCACTGGGAGCCAGTGCAGCTCACGCAGGAGGGGTGTCACGTGGGCGCAACGAGTTGCACCCATAACCACCCGCGCGGCCGCATTCTGGACCAGCTGGAGCCTCCGAGTGCTCTTCAAGGGGAGCCCCATGTAGAGAGCATTACAATAGCCCAGCCGGGAGGTGACAAGGGTGTGAGTGACCGTGTGCAAGGCGTTCCGGTCCAGAAAGGGCTGCAACTGGCGAATCAGGCGAACCTGATAAAAGGCCCCCCTGGCCACGGCCATCATATGCTCTTCTAAAGACAGCCGTGCATCCAGGAGGACGCCCAGATTGCGAGCCCTCTCCGTGGGGGGCAAGGATTCACCCCCAATAGTCAGCGATGGCACCTGCTGACTATATCAGGACGCCGGAAGCCACAGCCACTCAGTCTTGGAAGGGTTGAGTCTGAGCCTGTTCCTCCCCATCCAGACCCGCACGGCCTCCAGGCAGCGAGACATCACTTCAAGGGCATCGTTGGGGTGGTCAGGGGTGGAGATGTACAGCTGAGTATCATCAGTGTACAGATGACACTTCACCCCAAAACCACGGATAATCTCGCCCAGCGGCTTCACATAAATGTTGAACAGAAGGGGCGAGAGGACCGACCCTTGCGGCACTCCCCATGTGAGGTGCCTCGAGGTCGACCTCTCCCCTCCTGTCAACACGAACTGCGAGCGGTCAGAGAGGAAGGAGGAGAACCACTGCAGAACGGTGCCCTCTATTCCTAACCCTCTCAACCACTGCAGCATGATACCATGGTCGATGGTATCAAAAGCCGCTGAGAGATCTAATAGGACTAGGACAGAGGAGCAGTCCCTGTCCTGAGCCCTCCAGAGACCATCCACCAACGCGACCAATGCCGTTTCAGTGCTGTACCCCTGCCTGAAGCCCGACTGGCACGGGTCCAGATAGATAGCTTCATCCAGGTGTCGGGGAAGCTGTCGTGCCACCACGCTCTCAACAACCTTTGCCACAAAACGAAGGTTGGAGACTGGACGGTAGTTAGCTAATTCAGCCGGGTCCAGGGAAGGCTTCTTGAGGAGGGGCCTCACTACTTCCTCTTTCAAGGCGGCAGGAAAGGCGCCCTCACTCAGAGAAGCACTTATAATTCCCTGGAGCCAGCCTCGTGTAACCTCCCGGGAGGCCAGTACCAACCAGGAGGGACACAGGTCCAATAAACACGTGGCGGCACTAATCTTACCCAGAACCCTGTCCACATCCTCAGGAGCCACAGGATCAAACTCCTCCCAGATAATATTCTCAAGACCTGCCCTCGTCTCCTCCCCTGGACACATCCAATCGGAGTCCAAGCCCTCCCGAATCCGAGCAACTTTATCATGCAGGAATTGCACAAAATCCTCAGCACGACCCTGCAAGGGATCTTCCGGCACTCCCCCGCGAAGAAGGGAGTGGGTCACCCTAAACAGGGCAGCTGGGCGGTTCTCTGCAGATGCGATAAGTGCGGAAAAATGGTTAGATTTTGCTGCTTTTATCGCCACTAGGTAGGTCTTGATATAAGACCTCACCTATGTCCGGTCAGAATCGGATTGACTAGTCCTCCAAATGCTCTCTAGGCGTCTTTTTTGACGCTTCATCTCTCTCAGCTCCTCATAGAACCAAGGAGCCAATTGAGATCGGCATCGGGTCAGAGGCCGCAAAGGCACAAAGCAGTCCAAAGCTCCGGCGGCCGCACTCTCCCAGGCGGCCACCAGCTCTTCAGTCGAGTCGTGTGACAGAGTCTCAGGAAACGGCCCAAGCTCCGTCAGGAACCTTTTGGGGTCCATCAGGCGCCTGGGACGGAACCATCTAATTGGTTCTGTCTCCCTGAGGTGGGGGGAAGCGGTAGGAAAGTCCAAGTGAAGGAGCGAATGATCTGTCCATGACAAGGGTTTGATGTCTAGGTCCCCTCTACCAAGATCATTCAACCACTGACCAGAGACAAAAATCAGATCCAGAGTGTGTCCCCCTATGTGAGTGGGGCCTTGAACTAACTGGGTCAGGTCCATGGCCATCATGGAAGCCATGAACTCCCGGGCCACCTCTGACGCCTCACCTGCAGACAGAAGGTTGAAATCCCCCATGACAATAAGTCTGGGGGTATCAACCGCCACCCCGGCAATGACGTCGAGTAGCTCGGGCAGGGTTGCTGCCACGTGGCAGGGAGCCAGGTACGTAATCAGCAAACCCATCTGTACCCCACGGCCCCACTTCACAAAAAGGGACTCACATCTGGCTATCTGAGGAACAATGGTCTCCCTCGGACAAAGACTTTCCCTAATAATCACCGCCACTCCCCCACCCCTCCCCTGGGCCCTTGGCTGATGAAATGCACGGAAACTTGGTGGGCACATTTCAACGAGGGGGACCCCCCCCTCTTGGCCCAACCAGGTCTCCGTAATACCTGCCAGGTCCGCACCCCCCTCCAAAATAAGATCACAAATGAGGGGGGCCTTATTAACAACCGACCTGGCATTACACAACATCAGCCGCGGACCCTGGGCCTGAGACTCTGCGCAACCCAGGACACGAGTCGCGCATTGGGGGCCGGAGTGCGTAATTGCTCGTAAACAGCGTGTATGCACCCCCAGCACATGATATGGCCCCCTGCGCCCGTCATACCTGCCCCTCCCACTCATTGTTTCAATTTCATTGCCCTTCCTATTGTCCCCCTGCTTCCCGGTTAAATTTCCTTTCACGACCCCTCTGTTGCAGCCAATCGACCCATCACCCCGCTCAGTCGCTATCTGAACCCCCCGGGTCCACTTTTATAACCCCCTCCCTTCCTCCCGGGTCCCCTTAAAATTTTGATTAAAAATTTAGCTAAAAAAACCCCTCAACCCCCTTCTCGCATCATGCCACCTCTTGGGGTTCCATAGCCCATCATCAAGGTAGGCCCTCGATAGAGTGGAGGGCCAAATCTGCGAGAGGGGGGAGTCTCGCAGAACAAGAAGCTCAGCTGCCGAATACATTTTGCCACAAGAGGATGAGTGACCAAGTCCCAAGGGTCCCAAGGGTCCAGATGGTGAATAAAAAAGTCCCGGGGGGAGCAAATAAGATGGGGGCATCCAAAGTCTAAGGTCCAAGGCCACTGTCCTCTCACAACAGTGGACAAAGTCTCTTGCCAAGTCGACACAGTTCAAGGGGGGATATAATCCAACCACTCCCTCACAGTGATTGGTCTGATGGACAGTCCCCTCTACTGGTGAGATGGAAGTAGTGAACCGATGCCAAAGTATCAAACACAGTCCAAGGGGTTAAGGACCAAACCACCCTCTCCCGGTGGATTGGTCTGATGGTCAATCCCCTCTGCTGGCAATTTACAAATAGTGAGCAAAACCATAACGACTCAGCCCGAGGGGGCTCAAGCCAAACCACCCTCTCACGGTGGATTGGTCTGATGGTCAGTCCCCTCTGCTGGTGAGATGGAAGAATTACACTGGCTCACATAACGTCCCAACGTATTTGACAATCCCCACCCCCCCCCCCCAAGCAGCTAGGGGAAGGCTCAGATGAAAATAAGCCAGGTCTCGGTGTCAGAAAGTCAGTAAAAGTCAGTAAAAGCGGCTGCCAGTCTGGGATAGGCATGGAGCAAGGGGAAACAATGGAAAAATAAGGAGGAGAAGTTCTCCAACCCCAGCCTCCAAAATACAGCGGGGGCCTCCCAAACTCTGCAAGGGATTAACCCATCAACTGGGCAGCCCTCATGCAGATCCCAGGCAATCCCAGGCAATAGATGTTTATCTGCCACCGACCACATCAGTAGTGCTGACCGTGGGCGTTCTCCTCCTCGCCCTCGTCGGATGGCCACCATTTCAGCCATTGCAGCTGCAGCCGAAACCGCCGTTGCCGTTGCCACTCCCACTGCCAGACAAAAAGTTCTGGCAGCATCCCAGAGCTCACCAGGGAATCTGGAAATCCCCAAAACAACCAGGGGGACCCCCCAGGCTAGGGGCTTTGCCGAGTTGCAAACGGCCCCAGCGGACCCATTCACTGCTGCCGCTCCAGCCTCTGAAGCCTCCGACCTTGAAACGCCAACGCCGCCGCCCAGCTGGTGCAAACGAGGTGATCCGCTGGCCGCCATACTAGCCCTCACTGATGCAGCCGACGCCGCCACAACCCTTGTCCAGCCATGATGTCCAGGGTGGGGGAAGCTCCCACCCGGCTGGCAAAGAGTTCCCCTAGCTGGGCCCGGGGTTGTGAGCTGTCAAATCGACCCCCTAAAGGACCAACAAGGCGAATAGGCCACCATCCTCAAGCTGTGATTCAGGCAGACACCACCATCTTGGACATGCGCAGAAATAATTATTAGAGGGTCTTGCTCCTCTCCCAAGTCTTGGAAATGACACAACATAGAAACACATATACACTACCTCCACACTCCTCTAACAGAAATTGACTATTAACAAGTTTCACAAATAAACCCAAATATTGTATCTCTGTCTGTCTCTTTGTTTCTGCAATATTGCTTTTAGTTGCTCAATAAGTTCCATATTATGAGGTCCCAGAAACTGCCAAATATTGCCTGGATTGTCCAAGGGAAGTTGAGACCAGACAGACATACAATAATGAGAAAAGGCTGCCTTTGATCCCTATATCTAATCCTAATATCTCGAAATGAGGCAAAATACAACCCATCAGCATATCTTTGGACACCTTCCCTTTTGGCAACTCTGTCACCCCTCGACTGGATGCCTTTTTGTTACCAGTTTCCCATTTCAAAGCCGGATCTCAGGTGGATTCCTCTTATCCCCTGGGATGTCTCCTGTCCAGTCTTTGCCTTTGTTTGCCTTTTACTTAGGTCTGGATCTCAGGTGGATATCCCTTATCCCCTGGGACGTCTCCTGTCCAGTCCTTACCTTTTCTCCACATTTTGCCTCTTCCTCTTCCTCCACCGGTGATTGTTCCTGCTCCTTGCTTTCTTCAGGGCTTCAGCCTTTGAGTTCAATTAAGAAGTCACCAAGGATCTTACCGAGGCTGGACGTTCATTTAGACAGTGGCTCATTGCATTCAATCAATCCACTCTATGCATCAGTGAGACATGCGGATCTCTGCCACACCCCTTGCTTTTCAGAGTACTCAATCACTGTCAAAAGACTCATGAGCCCTGAGGGTGGCTGGCAGTGCAGAAACACACAGTCTTGGTCACCGACTGGGAGTTTTATTACAGAGCATTCACACACCTTTCAGCCACTAAGTCTTACCCATCCAGGGGCCCTCCTCTAGTAGTTGTTGGTGTCTTCCAATTGAATCCAGGCATAGAAGAAACAATGATAGCATGGGCAAAGAATTTTGGATACACCATAGAATTGGAGAAATGTCAACAACTTTGGGAAAGAAACTATAAATTAACAATGGCAACAGCTTATAAAGAAAATTTGTATAAGATGTTTTATAGATGGCATATGCCACCAGAAATGTTAGATAAGATGTTTAAAGATAAATCAGCTAAGTGTTGGAAATGTCATCAGTTGCTGGGATCATACTATCATATGTGGTGGTTGTGTAAAGAAGCAAAACATTATTGGGTGAAAATACAAACATGGTTAGAGGGAATGTTGCAGCAACATATAGAGTTAAAGCCAGAGATATTCTTACTGGGAATTTTACCAGAGAATTACAGTAAAGAATATACATATTTGATCATTCATATAATAACAGCAGTTAGAATTGTATTTGCACAAAATTGGAAAGCAGATAAAATCCCATTGGAAGGAGAAATTATAAAGAAAATTTTAGAATGTGCAGAAATGAATAGATTAACATTGAGAATAAAAGATAAAGAGGAGTCGATGTATTTCAAGACATGGGAAAAAATTATGATTGGTTAGAAAGGAAATATGAATAAGGGTATAGAGATAAAATAGATAGAGAACAGATGGGAGAAAACAATTAGAAAAATAGATACCCAGATGATGCCAAGTAAAAGGAGAAAGGGGGGGGGTAAAAGGGGGAAAAGTGAAATATTATAGAAATGTACACAAATGATGAAATAAAAATAAATATTAATTGAATAAGAAATTGAAATGAAAATAAAGATAATTAGCAAATCGGGGCTGCTCGAATACCACTTTAGATTGAACTGAAAAGGGAAACAACAAGAGAGAGGGGAAGGAGTAGAGAGAGAGGAAGGGAGGAGAGGAGAGAAGAGAGGAGAGGAGAAAGAAGAAAGGGAAAAGGAGAGGAAGAAAAGGGAGGGGAAAGAGGAGTAGAAGAGAAGGTTAGAAGGGGGGAAGAAGAGAGGAGTGGGGGAAGGGAAGGGGAAGTAGGAAAGAGAAGGAGAGGAAGGATGAAGAAAGTAGGAGAAGAAAGAGGAAGGAAAAGAAGGGGAGGAGAAGAAGAAAGGTTGGAGTAAAGGTAAATGGTCAAAGAGCAGCCCCGAAAAAATAAAAATGAAAAATGAAAGTTAAAAGATAAGATGAATGAAAAATGATGGATAAATGAGTGTACATGTAAATGTGAAATAAAAATAAAAAACTTTTTTGAAAAAAAAAACAAATGGGAAAAGATTATAACACACAGAAGACAGCTGAGAAATTAGAAGGAGTGGTGGAGGGGACAAAGCAAACTAAATTACAAAAAGATAAAAATAAGTCAAAAGCAGATAAAAATACTGAAAAGACAGCAAAAATAAATACTAAAAATCAAATAGACTGTGAGCTACAGGAAACCAGCATTACCTTTTAAGGAATAAAACAGAGACAATGAACAAGCCAAAAGCAGTTTATTACGAACTTTTGCAAAAGGGTTCTCTCCTGGAGGAGAGAGAACAATTCAGTGCTGTGCTTACATGGTTTAAATACAGTTTTCAGGATACAGAAGTCCAATACAACAGGATACAAACGGTTCCCCAGAGCATTAGTTTCAGGTCTTATATAACAGATTTGGCACATGTTCCGCCCTGGAAATTCCCATTATTCCCGTTAGAAATACCCTACAAAAATACCCCTGATGTCCCATGTTACTTGGTATCGTTATTTGTGGACTTCCCCTTCTGGAATGGGCAGCCCCCAAACAAGCCCATTTCGGAATTTACCAGAACATTTATTTCCTCAAAAATATGCATCATATATCCTGCAAAACAAGCATCACAGAAGCAAAACAGTTCCTCTTCTCATGTTCTTATTGCTCGGTTATATAATCAGGTTATACAAGGTAAAATAAGGTACTTAAAATGGCATAGCTCAGGGTATACTCTTTACAGGAATAATCCTTATTTCTCTCATAGACAATCCCTTAAGAGCTTATAATAGAATAGAGAAAAAAAAGGAAGATCTTTCAAAAATAATGAAAGGGTTATAGAGAGTGGTGGGATTCTGCTGGTTCTAGGGGGTTTGTTAAATTGCTGGCTCGCCCCGCCCCTTGCCCCGCCCCTCCGCACCACTATTTATTGCCAATAAATAGTGGTGGGTGAGAGGCGAGCCAGCAATTTAACAAACAGTTCGGTGTTTTTTTGTAATTTTATTGGCCCGCAGAGCTTCAGCATAGGCTAATTAGCCCTTGATTAGATCGGCTCCCGACTCTCAGCTGATTTGCTCTCAGCTGTTTTGCTCAGGGCTCTATTGCTTGCTGGAGCAGATTTTTTTCCCCCTAGCTATGCTGAAAAACGAAACTGAAAGTAAAGCAGGCTGTTGGCTTTGCTGTTGCTGCAACGTTGGAAAATTAGGCAGGCAGATTTCTTTTCTTTTTCCTCACCAAAAAAGGTAGGTGCAAACAATGGGAAATTTAGGGAAAAAGAGGAGAGTTCAAGATTTTAACACACAAAAGAAAAAAAGCTCTATTTAACTAGGGAATTGTAATAATTGAGATACTATTAGTTGTATATTGTGTTGAAAGCAGAAATGGTTAAGTTGTGGTTTGGAGGAATATATGGGGGAAATTATTTGGTTTATTATTCTTGGTAAATATAATTAATTGATTTGTAAGAAATTGGATTGCATGGAAATAATTGGAATATTCATGTTCATATTGATTAATATACAAAAAAGGTAGTTATATAACTAATTGATTTATATTAAAATGTTGAATTTATATTAAACAACTGTAATATTACATAATTAACCAATGTGAGGATGGATATTGGATGGTTGAGAGTGTGGTCGCGCGACAGTTTCCGCAATTCCTGGAGGAAACATCCTATCTAGATCCGTTCCAGTCGGGTTTCAGGTCTGGGCACAGCATGGAAACGGCATTGGTCGCGTTGGTTGATGATCTCTGGAGGGCTCGGGACAGGGGTTGCTCCTCTGTTCTGGTTCTGTTAGACCTCTCAGCGGCTTTTGATACCATCGACCATGGTATCATGCTGCACCGGTTGGAAAAGTTGGGGATGGGGGGCACCGTATTACGGTGGTCCTCCTCCTTTCTCTCTGACCGGTCACAGTTCGTGTTGGCAGGGGGGCAGAGGTCGACCTCAAGGCCTCTTATATGTGGAGTGCCTCAGGGGTCGGTCCTCTCGCCCCTCCTGTTCAACATTTATGTGAAGCCGCTGGGCGAGATCATCCGTGGCTTTGGGGTGAGATACCACCAGTACGCTGATGACACCCAGCTGTACATTTCCACCCCAGGCCACCCCAACGGTGCCCTTGAAGTGATGTCCCAGTGCCTGGAGGCTGTGCGGATCTGGATGGGGAGGAACAGGCTCAGGTTCAACCCTTCCAAGACTGAGTGGCTGTGGCTCCCGGCATCCCGATATAGTCAGTTGACTCCATCACTGACTATTGGGGGCGAGTCGTTGGCCCCCATTGAGAGGGCTCGCAATCTGGGAGTCCTGGATACGCAGCTGTCCTTGGAGGAACATCTGATGGCTGTAACCAGGGGGACCTTTTGTCAGGTTCGCCTGATTCGCCAGTTGCGGCTCTTTCTTGATCGGGATTCCCTGTGCACAGTCACTCATGCCCTCGTGACCTCTCGCCTTGACTACTGCAACATTCTCTACATGGGGCTCCCCTTGAAGAGCACCTGGAGGCTCCAACTGGTCCAGAACGCAGCAGCGCGGGTAGTGAAAGGAGCAGCATGGCGCTCCCATGTAACACCGCTCCTGCGCGAGCTGCACTGGCTCCCAGTGGTCTTCCGGGTGCGCTTCAAGGTGTTGGTTATCACCTTTAAAGTGCTCCATGGCATAGGGCCTAGCTATCTTCGAGACCGCCTGCTGCCACCGACGACCTCCCATCGACCCGTGCGCTCCCACAGAGAGGGCCTCCTCGGGATGCCATCAGCCAAACAGTGCAGGCTGGTGACCCCAAGGGGGAGGGCCTTCTCTGTGGGGGCACCTACCCTCTGGAATCAATTGCCCCCAGAGATAAGGAGAATCCAAGACCTCAGTGCCTTCCGCCGTGCCCTTAAAACCTTCCTTTTCCAGCAAGCCGGGCTGGCCTAATTTTTTAAGTGTTTTTAAGTGTTTTGTTTATTGTTTTTAATTAATGGGGACAAATTTATATATATATATATATATATATATATATATATATATATATATATATATATATATATATATTTAACTGTATTTTAATATTTGTACTTGATGTTTGTTTGTTTGTTTTTTTTTGGGGGGGAGTCGAAGCCCACCCTTCTTTTTTTTATTGCAAAAGTTTTACAATTACATTTTCACCCCTCCCCCCCTCCACCCACCCCAAACTTCCCAACCTCCCTAACCCACCCTAACCCTCCCCTCCCCCCGGACTTCCGCACAGTATACTCATATCAAGTAAAAAAAAAAGAAAAAAAAACCCCTCCTTTATATAAAACTTATATAAAACTTGAACTCCTCCCTCCCGCTTATAAATTTTCACCTTCATTACATTAAAATATTTCTATCTTAATATAATATAATATAACATTTTCAAATAAAAGCTATTTGATACTGATCTGTCCCCGTCCCCACACACACACAAACACAGCCAGTCGAGGGTTAAGGAAACACTTTGGAACGCACCCAGTTCTTATCTCCCACTTGACAGCGATAGACACACCGTCTGCCAAGGGACTTTATTTCCAGAAACAGAAAGCTAAGATACGAACGTTCACAAAAGTCCAAGCAGAAATAATATTCCTCCCAGCAGTTCCGGACGAGGCTTTAGTGACTATCCAAGGTTTACTTTGTTCGTCACAAAGATCCTTGACCACCACCCTCTATTATATAGTCTCTGGGGTGTGGTCCAGTGACTCAGTTCTAATCCCTAGCACGCCTCCTAAGCTGCTGCAAACGTTTATCACGCCTTCGGAGGCGTGCGTCCAGGAATGATGTTTCATTATCACTCTGATCCGAATCAGCTGTCTCCTCTCCCTCGGCCGGCACTTGAGACAATGCCAGAGGGGAGGGGCCTGGAGAGGGAGGCCTAGCTGACTCCTCTTCCTCATGCTTGGAGCTTTCTTCCTCCGATGGGACAGGCTCAGAGGGCAGGGCCACAACACTATCCCCCACCGCAGGGCCCTTCCCCCGGGTCTGACAGTCGGGATGGGGGTCGGGACGGGAACTGTTCGTGGAAAGCCCGCACCAGGTCAGGGGCCTGAACGGCAGACGCATCCACCCAGGAGAAATCCTCGGGCCCGTACCTCTTCCAGGCGATGAGGTATTGGAAGCGCCCCTTCAGCCAATGGGAGTCCCGGATACTGTCCACCTCGTACGTCGAGGCGTCGTCCTCGTCGGCTGCGGCTGGGGGGGCAGGCGTTGGCAGGCGGCGGAGATGGCTCGCGGGGGCCTCAGGAACCAGGAGGGACCGATGAAAAACAGAGTGGAGCCGCATGGAGCGGGGTAGAGTCAACCGGTAGGCCACCGGATTGATGACCGCCTTGATAGGGAAGGGACCGATAAAGCATTGGGCCAGTTTCCTCACCGGCCGGTCCGTGGGGAGGTGTTTCGTGGACAACCACACCCGATCTCCTACTTCCAGTGGTGGCGTCGCCCGGCGGGCGCGATCGGCGAACCGTTTATAATCCTCTTTCGCCCGGATCAGCTGCCGCTGCACCAGTTGCTGCACCGCCTGCAGCTCCGAGAGGAAGTCCCGGGTCTCGGGAACAAGGGAGTCCATGATGGTCAACGGGAAAAGCCGTGGATGGTATCCGACGTTGGCATGGAACGGGGTCATCTGGGTGGAGGTGTGTTGGGAGTTATTAAAAGCGAACTCCGCCAGGGGAAGGTACTCGGCCCAGTTGTCCTGCTGCTGGTTGACAAAACAGCGGAGGTACTGCTCCAGTATGCCGATGACCTTCTCCGTGCCCCCGTCAGTCTCTGGATGGTGCGACGACGACAGGCACACCTGCACCTCCAGCGCGGCCATCAGGCTTTTCCAGAAGCGGGCCGTGAACTGGGCCCCGCGGTCCGAAACCACCCGGTCCGGCAGGCCGTGGAGGCGGAAGATATGTTGCAGGAACAGGCGAGCCGTGGTGCGGGCCGAGGGCAGGCCGCGGCACGGGATGAAATGTGCCATCTTCGTGAGCGCATCCACCACCACGAGGACGGTCGTGTACGTAGCGGACAGGGGCATGTCTGTCAGGAAGTCCATGGAGATGGCTCCCCACGGTCTCTCCGGTGTCGGCAGCGGCTGGAGGAGTCCGGGAGGGGGGCCGGACGACGGCTTTGGCCTGTCGGCACGTCACACAGGACATCACGTAGGCGTGCACGTCGTGCCGTACCCAAGGCCACCAAAAAGTCCGCGTCACCAAGTTTAAGGTCTTAAAGAAGCCGAAGTGCCCCGCCGCGGGGTTGTCATGACACTGGTTCATGACGAGGGCTCGGAGCGGACTCGTGGGCACGTACAGCCGACCCCGGTGTCTGAGCAAGCCCTCCTCCACGGTCCATGGGGATGCGGGGCCGACGTCCGCTCTCCGCTGCTGCGACCAGTCATCCCGTCGCTGTGCTTCCAGCACCTGAGCCCGCAGGTCCACCGGTTCCTGGACCGCGGCCAAGGAGTCCACTGGCAGCACTGTCCGGGGGGGAAGGGAGTCCTTGGGGCAAAAGTATTCCGGCTTACGGGATAGCGCGTCCGCCGTCTGGTTGAGGTTGCTTGGAATGTATGTGACGTGGAAGTTGAACCGGGCGAAAAACAACGACCACCGGATCTGCCGCTGGTTCAACTTCCTGGCCGTGGTGAGGTGCTCCAGGTTCCGATGGTACGTCCGCACCTCCACCTGGTGTCGGGCCCCCTCGAGGTGATGTCGCCAAGCCTCGAACGCGGCCTTGATGGCCAGCAACTCCTTTTCCCAGATGGTGTAGTTGCGCTCGGAAGGGTTGAGTTTCCGGGAGTGGTATGCGCAGGGAAAAAGAGTGCCGCCATCCACCGGAGCCTGTAGCAGCACCGCCCCAATCGCCACGTTGGACGTGTCCGTCTCCACCACGAACGGACGGTGTGGATTGGGGTGCCTCAGGACTGGCTCCGTGAGGAAGGCCTGCTTGAGGACCTCAAAGGCCTGCTGCTGCGGGGGCCCCCACTGGAACGGGACCTTCTTCCGAAGGAGCTGGGTCAACGGCAAGGTCAGGGTGGCGAAGCCCGGGATGAAGGTCCGATAGTAGTTGGCGAATCCCAACAGACGCTGGACGTCCTTCACCCGACGCGGGGGTTCCCAACTACGCAAGGCCTCCACCTTGCGCGGGTCCATCGCGATGCCCTCGGGGGTGATGATGTGCCCGAGGAACTCTATGGAAGTCTGGAAGAAGTAGCATTTCTCCAACTTCGCATAGAGCTGGTGCTCCCGCAGGCGCTGCAGGACCTGACGGACATGCTGGAGGTGACTTTCCGGGGTCCAGGAATAGATCAAAATGTCATCCAAGTAGATCACCACGAACCGATCCAGCATGTCCCGGAACACATAGTTCATCAAGTGCTGGAAGACCGCGGGGGCGTTGGTCAACCCGAACGGCATGACGGTATACTCGAAGTGTCCGTACCGAGTGCCGAACGCCGTCTTCCACTCGTCCCCCCTCTCATGCGCACCAGGTTGTAGGCCCCTCGGAGATCAAGTTTAGTGAAGATCGAGGCCTCCCGCAACCTCTCCATCAGCTCCGGGATCAGCGGCAGGGGGTAGCGATTTCGCACTGTGATGGCATTCAAGCGCCAGTAGTCGCAACACAGGTGCAAGTCCCCCATCTTCTTTTTAACGAAGAGGACCGGGGCCGAGAGCGGGGAGGTCGAAGGCCGGATGAACCCACGGGCCAGGTTCTTTTCCAGAAAGTCCCGTAAGGCGGCCAGCTCGGGCTCCGACATGGAGTACAGGCGTCCCGAAGGCAGGGGCGCGTTGGGCATTAGGTCCACCGCACAGTCGTAGGGTCGGTGCGGGGGCAAGCGGTCCGCCTCCTTCTCGCTGAACACGTCGGCGAAGGGCGTCAGCTCCGGAGGCAAGGAGACATTTGGGGCAGAGACGTCCTGGCCGGCGCAGGTGTGGCGAAGGTGGTCAACACACTGCAGGCTCGGGAACGAGATGGTGTTTCTTGACCACGCCACCTGAGGGTCGTGCGCCCGAAGCCAGGCCATCCCCAGGACCAAGGGAAAGTGCAGATCCGCCGTTACGTAAAACTGGATCGCCTCCTCGTGGTTCCCAATGGCGAGGCGCAAGGGCTGGGTAGCGGTTTTGATGGGCCCCGCCACGAGTTCCCGCCCATCTATAGTTTCGACCCTCAACGGAGGGTCCACTGGAACCAAGGGGACTTTGTAATGGGCCACAAAGGCCTGGTCCATAAAGTTCGTGGTGGCCCCTGAGTCCACCAGCGCGTGCGCCTGGAGCCCCTCCGACCGGTTAGCCAACAACACCCGGGTGTTCAAAATCAGGTGCCGAGGGGGCTCACAGTCCACAGCCACCGACTCCGGCGGGGCATGGTCACGTGCCTGACCCAGAGTTTCCCCTAGGCCAGGCCTGGCCCGTTTCCCAGCTGGTCACGCCGAGACTCCGGAACAGGCTTGAGCGGTCCACTCCGCTTCCGGGGACACGAGGCGGCAAAATGTCCTGCCTCGCCGCAATAGAGGCACAACCCCCCTTGACGTCTCCGCATCCACTCCTGGGCCGTCAGTTGAGGTCTGGCTGCTCCGAGCTCCATGGGCTCCTCAGCCGTCGCCACAAAACGCTGTGCGATCCGGAGCGCTGTCGGTGCGAAACGCGGGGGTGCCGACGCTGTCGATGGTTCTGGAAGAGCCCGACGGGGCCGTCGCCGTTGCAGGCGGGCGTCGATGCACAGGCATTGGGTCACCAGCGCATCGAGGGTCGGTGGCGCTTCCACACGAACCAGCTCGTCCTGCATCTCGTCGGAAAGGCCGTCCTGGAAGGCGTCCCTCAGCGCCACCTCATTCCAAGCCGAATCCTGGCCTAGCAGTCGGAACTCTGCAATATAGTCCTGCAGGGGGCGCTTGCCTTGGCGGAGGTCCTTGATGCGCCTCGCTGCCGTCTGCACCCGGAGGGGGTCCTCAAACATGGTGCGCAGGTGTTGTAAAAAGCCCTGAAAGTCCAGGAGCAAAGGGCTATTTTGCAACAACAGGGGCGTGGCCCATCGGGTGGCAGTGCCAGAGAGGGAGCTGATAACAAATGCCACCCGAGCCCAGTCATCCGGAAAATCCTCCGGCCTCATCGCCATAAACAGTTGGCATTGTCCCAAGAAGAGCCTTGATGGTACAGTGGTTTAATGCACCCTGTTATTAACACAGCTGCCTGCAATTTCTGCTGGTTCGAATCTCTCCAAGGTTCAAGGTTGACTCAGCCTTCCATCCTTTCTAAGGTAGGTGAAATGAGGACCCAGTTTGTGGGGGCAATAAGCTGACTTTGTATAAAATATACAAAAGAATGAAGGCTATTGCTTAACGCATTGTAAGCCGCCCTGAGTCTCCGGAGAAGGGCGGCATATAAATCAAATTAAAAAAAAAAAAAAAAAAAGAAGGCCGGAAACATCTCCTGCTGCCCAGAAAACCTATCTGGCACGTTCACTGGGCATCTCGGACGGGGAGGGGGAGGAGGGGGAGCTGCAGGAGCATTTCCCAAAGCAAGTTGGGCAGTTAGCTGTGCTACTTGCTGTTGCAGAAGCTGATTGGCCTCCAGCATCTGCTGTATCTGCTGCTGCAGCTGTTGGTCCATCGTGGGTTAACGATGGAGTATGGGGTGACGAACAAGATGATCTGTCCCCGTCCCCACACACACACAAACACAGCCAGCCGAGGGTTAAGGAAACACTTTGGAACGCACCCAGTTCTTATCTCCCACTTGGCAGCGATAGACACACCGTCTGCCAAGGGACTTTATTTCCAGAAACAGAAAGCTAAGATACGAACGTTCACAAAAGTCCAAGCAGAAATAATATTCCTCCCAGCAGTTCCGGACGAGGCTTTAGTGACTATCCAAGGTTTACTTTGTTCGTCACAAGGATCCCTGACCACTACCCTCTATTATATAGTCTCTGGGGTGTGGTCCAGTGACTCAGTTCTAATCCCTAGCACGCCTCCTAAACTGCTGCAAACGTTTATCACGCCTTCGGAGGCGTGCCTCCAGGAATAATGTTTCATTATCACTCTGATCCGAATCAGCTGTCTCCTCTCCCTCGGCCGGCACTTGAGACAATGCCAGAGGGGAGGGGCCTGGAGAGGGAGGCCTGGCTGACTCCTCTTCCTCATGCTCGGAGCTTTCTTCCTCCGATGGGACAGGCTCAGAGGGCGGGGCCACAACAGATACTTCCTAGTTTGATATTTGTTCTGAACATAATCTATCCACTTTTTCCATTCCCATTCATAAGTCTCTTGTGAACAATCTTTTAAATATGCTGAAATCTTCACCATCTCTGCAAAACTGGCCATCTTCAAAGTCCATTCCTCGATCGTGGGCAAAGCTTCATTTTTCCAGTATTTACCTATCAACAATCTTGCTGCTGTTATCATGTACAATATCAATTTTGTTTCACCCAATGTAAAACCCTTAACTATACCCAATAAAAATAATTGTGGAGAAAATTGAATTTTTTTCTTCCAAACATTCTGCATGACCCACCAAATTTTTATCCAAAAAGCCTTAACTTTCCCACAGGTCCACCAAACATGATAATACGTAGCATCTAAACAATCACATCTCCAACATTTTGGCTGAACATTAGGGTATATACACGACAATTTTTTGGGGTCTAAATGCCATCTATAAAACATTTTATAAAAATTTTCCCTCAAATTCTGCGATTGTGTAAATTTAACATTCTGAACCCAAATTTTTCCCATGTTTCCAACATCACTGGTTCCCCAAAGTTTTGTGCCCACTTAATCATACAATCTTTAACCAGTTCAGTTTCTGAATCCCTTTCTAACAAAACATTATAAAGCCTTTTAATATGCATTGGACCTTTCTCCTTAATGTGTCTAACCAATTCTTCCTCATGCAACATAATACCAGTTTTTTGGTCCTCTTTCCATCTCAATTGTAGTTGATTATATTGTAACCAAGTTAAATTAATCCCTTCATCCAACAGTGTCTGTAGTGTCTTCAACTGCCATCTGCCCGCATCTGTAAAAAGAACCTCTTTGTATAAACCCCCCCCCCCCGAGTGACATTATATTTGTATTCCACATAATATGACCAAGATCCAGCCATAGCGGTATTTTATAATCCCATTTGTATCGGTGCTTCTTCCAAACTCTCATCAAAGAGTCTCTAAGTATATGGCTTTTAAATACTTTATCCACTTTGTTGTCATAAAATAAGTACGCATGCCATCCAAATTCAAGATCAAAACTTTCTATATTCATTATTCCAGTCTTTTTCCTTCCAAACCAATCACTTGTTAGAGTCAAAGCTGCTGCTTCATAATATAGTTGTAGGTTTGGAAGTTTAAGACCTCCCCTTTCTGGAACATCTTGCATGATTTTCAATTTCACTCTCGGTTTTTTCTCGTTCCAGACAAACTTATTCACTCCAGTTTGCCACACTTTTAGTTGTTTATCACTTTTAAGCACCGGAATCATTTGAAACAAAAAAAGAAATCTTGGCAAAATGTTCATCTTAACTGCTGCTATTCTTCCAAGTAGAGACAGCTGCAGTTTTTTCCAAGTCTCCATATCTTTCTGCACCTCTCGCCACAACACCTCATAATTATTTTGAAACAATTTCATATTTGATTCTGCAACTTGAACTCCTAGATATTTTACCTTTGGTACAATCTCAAAACCTGCCCTCCTTTCAAGCTCATGTTTACGATCTTGTGTCATATTTTTAGCTATCATCTTGGTTTTTTTCTGGTTCAGTCTAAAACCTGAAACTTTACCATAGTCTTGTATAATGTCCTTCATCTGGATTAATGATTCCATTGGCTGTGTTAGGGTAACGACCAGATCATCTGCAAATGCCTTTATTCTGTAATCCTCTTGCCTTATCATTATACCTTTCAAGATATTAGAGTCCCGTATTGTATTTAACAAGACTTCTAGTGTTAAAATAAACAACAGTGGGGATAACGGACATCCCTGTCTTGTTCCTTTTTCAATTTTAAACTCTGTTGTCAGACTTCCGTTAATAATAATCTGTGCCTTTTGCTCTTGGTAAATTGCTGAAACCGCCTGTATAAATTGATCCCCAAAGTCCATCTTTTTTAAAGTCTTTAGTAGAAAATTCCAGTCCACTCTATCAAAGGCCTTCTCTGCATCCAAGAAGACCAGCACTGCAGGGATCTGTTTATTCTTCTCAAGATATTCCAATAAATCTATTACTTGCCTTACATTGTCCTTCATGTATCTACCCTCGATAAATCCCGCTTGATCATCATGAATCACCTTTTGGATTACTGGCATCAACCTGTTGGCTAGTACTTTAGCATAAATTTTATAATCAGTATTCAAAAGAGATATTGGTCTATAATTCTCCGGTTTTTTAGGACCTACTTGCTCTTTTGGTATCAAAGAAATATAAGCTGTTGTCCATGATGGGGGTATTTTACCCCCTTGTTGAATATTACAAAATAAATCTCTAAGTTGTTCCACCATTTCTGCTTGCAAGGCTTTATAATACACTGCGGTCAGACCATCCGTTCCAGGAGCTTTAGCTGTTTTTAATTGTTTAATTGCTGCTATTATCTCCTCGACTGTTATAGGATAATCCATTCTTTCCTTTTGTTGGTCAGTGATTTTTGTAATTCTTTTATTATCTAAGTATTTTTCTATAAGTCCATTCTGCACATCATCTTTAGCATATAATTTAGTATAATAGTCCACAAAAGCTTCTTTAATTAGTTTTGTTGAAAGATTTATTTCCCTCCAATATCAATACTATCAATAGTCCGTACACTCTGCTTTTTCCTTAATGTATAGGCCAACCATCTGCCCGGCTTATTGGCATTACAAAATTTACTATGCTTCGCATATTGTAAGTTTGTTGCAACTTGTTCCGCCATAAGTATTTGAAATTGGTCTTTCAAAAGTTTTATAACACCACGTATTCTGTCATCTGTTGGATTTTTAATAAGTAGCTGTTCTTTATTCTTTATTTCTGCTTCCAATTCAGATCTTTTCTTTTGTCGAATCAATCTATGTTTAGAGTTCATATAAATGAGCACCCCTCTCATATAGGCTTTGCTCGCATCCCACACAATTTCAATTGGGGTACCTTTATTCAAGTTTATTTCAAAAAATTCTTTCAAATGCTTTTTAAGTTCTATTATTTTTTTTCATATCTGAACAAGTTTTCATTTATTCTCCAGGAGCGTCACTCAGTCTTGCCCATCTCGATTTCTATCCATACTGGGCTATGGTCGGTCAAAGTTCTTGGGAAAATCTTTGTTCTTTTTGTCTTAACAAGTAAATCATCTGACAACAAAATAAAGTCAATCCTAGAGAAGGATCTATGTCTATCGGAAAAAAAGTATAGTCCAATTCTTTTGGATTATGTATTCTCCAAATATCTTTTAATTCCAAATCTTCTTTCATGTCAAAGAAAGTCTGTGGCAATCTGATCCTAGATTTCGCCAAACTCTTTTTGTCTAATTTAGAATCAATTACTCCATTCCAATCTCCCATAATTAAAATAGATCTATAGTCCCATTGCAATATTTTAGTATGTAACATTTTATAGAAATGATCCTGTTGTTGGTTGGGAGCATAAATTCCAATCAAAAGAATTTGGCCATTTACTGTGTGCAATTCAATTGCTATAAACCTACCATGTTCATCTGCTTCTATAGTTTTAGCTGTTAGTCTTTTGTTTACATAAATAACCACACCATTCTTTTTTTGCGAAATTGAAGATATAAAATGTGTTCCTAATTTAAAGTTTATCAAATATCTTTGATCTTGAGTTGTAATATGAGTTTCTTGTAAGCAAATTATATCATTATTAAATTGTCTCAAGTATGCAAATAACTTCTTCCTTTTCTGTACCGAGTTCAACCCATTCACATTCCAGGATAAACACTTAAACATCATCTTTATCTTTCTGAAGCAATGAGCAGAATAACCGAATATCTTCCTGAATCTTCGGTCTTGCTCCCCCCATGACTTCAGTCTCTTGTGTGGTGCTCTTAGCTCCCTTTTTATATTGTCTTTCCTGTTGTTGCATTTCTTTAAGTTGCTTGGATTTTGCACGAGTTATACGCTGATCCTTGACTTCAACCATCCGAACCGGGTCTAAGATTGGAGAAGATTCTAACAGGGGCTCATCCAAGAAACCTCCTACAGCACCCTGCGTTTCCTCTAACTCTACCTGCTTAACCTGTTCTTGCAATTCTTGTTGAGGTTGCTTCTTGTCACTCTCCTTAATCTCCAGCACTGTAGATGTACGTGGAGATGGTGTTCTTTCTTTAAAGATAGTATTATAAAAATGATCCGCCTTCTCCACAGTATTCAAACGATATCTTTCTCCCTTGTACTTCAAAATTATGCCAGTTGGGGCATCCCACCGGAATGGTATCTCTTGTTTCTTCAATTCGTTTACTAGAAAGCCAAAATCTTTTCTGGCTTTCAGCATTTTAGGTGGTAGTTCTTTATAAACTCCAATTTGTGCACCCCCCACTTGCACAGAGGTAAGAAAAGATTTTTGCAGGATATCATTTCTTATTGCTCTATCTGTAAAATATATCACCACATCTCTAGGCAATTGTCTTTGTCTGGCCACCCAAGAGTTCACTCTGTAAATTTTGTCTATTTTGTAAAAAATCACATCAGGATTAATTTTTAATATGACTGCCAAAGCCTCAGAACAAATCTGTCTCAAATCCTGTCGGTCATCCTCTCTGATTCCTCGAAGCCTTATAGCAAATTCCATTGCCCTGAATTGCATCATAACAATTTTGTTTTCGACTCTCTGCATTTTATCATCAACTTCAGAAATTTTATAATCATTGTCTTTCATTTTAACATTGACTTCTGACTTAAATTCTTCCACTTTAGAATCCACTTTAATAATAAATTCTGCAAGGCCAGACGCCACATCTGTTATTTTTTTAGTCACCTTGCCATAATCCTGTTGCACCATGTCTTTAATTTCATTAATTTCCTGCATAATTTCATGTTGAGATTTTTGAAGTTTATCATCTATTTCTTGTTGAGATTTTTGAAATCTATCATCCAGAACCTGGGATATAAATTCTTTTAAGTTTTCAAAGTCAAAATTTTTCTGAGTTTGTTGAACAGAAGGAGGCTGTGATTCATGTTTGCGTGTGGGGGATCCCCCCCTGCTCCCTTTCCTTCCTGCTTCTTTGAGGCCATCCTGCCACATAGGTTAGTTTTTCTAAAGAGGGAGATTCTCTTTCCCTTTCCTCCTCCACAAAGGCTTCTAAAAAAATCCCCCAGGTTTAATCAGATAGAAGCTAGAGTAAACAAACTCAGAATTTAAAGAAACAGATTTTTTCTTCTTCTCTTATTCCTCTGTATTACAGGCAGAGTAACTTTGTAACTAATCAAAGTAACTTCTTATAGCTCATTAGCTCAGCTGCTGGGCGCCATTTGTGAGTTCAAATTAATACTTCCCAAAGTCTTCTAAAAAAAATCCCCCAGTTTTAGTAAGATTGGAAGTGGAATTAGAATACGAGCTCAGCTTGCTTTAAAAAAGATTTTTCCCTGCTCTTCTCCTGTTTGCTTGCTACAAGCAGCGCCACAATGTAACTTGTTAGAATAGCTTTAAAAGATCACTCTCCCTTTCAGCTTGTTAACGCTGGAACGGCGCCATCTTTTCAAGCCGCTTCCGCTCGCTCTAATTTTTTCTCAGATCGGGAAGTCACAAAAGAAAGAAAATACTTGCAATTTCTTGGTTTCAGGGTTCAGGTTTTTTCCTCCGCTAGATAACGATGTTAATTTGAATCAATTTTTATGTTTGCTGCTGCTGGCTTGCTCTGCAGAAAGCAGAGTCGTCCCACGCCGTCCGGAGTCTTCACAAGTTGGGAGGGAGCCGTGCCTGTTTCCTCCCCAGTAGCAAACTTCTGGGGGCTCACAGGGGCTCGACCTGCACCTTGCTTACTCTCTCCTTCAAATCCTACAGATTCTGGAGTTTCCAAGCCACTTCTCATGATTGAAGCGGCTCTACAAACAGCGGGGCTGGCGGACCTTAAAAAAGATCCGTCTTCACCGGGAGCCAGCAAAACAGGAAGTCCTGTACTTGATGTTTTTACTTGGCTGTTCACCACCCTGAGTCCTCAGGGAGAAGGGCGGTATACAAATTCAAAATAAAATAAAATAAATAAATATAAAAATAGATGACAATGGGAAGTGATATAATATAGAATAGAAGGGAAAAATTGAATTTGATTAAGATTAGAGATGAGGATGAAGAGTAATATTGGTTTTTTACAAAAATAGATGAGGAATAAATATGGCAAAAAGGAAATATAGAAATTGCAAATTTAACTGAAATGACTAAACACTGTTTAAATTTGTGAACCAGCCAAATACTCTGTTCAAAGAAAATACATTGTATGTGTTGCAATATTTTCAGGATCAGACTCAATAATTAAAGTAAGAATAGTATGTTTAAATAAAGCTCTGTTTAAGCACAGATGGCATTCTATATTCACTGAATATTCACAAATAGAAGCACTGAAAAATGGCATACAGCTCCTTATATATACAAGGGGAGGAGCTAGATATGGGAGTGGTTAGACATACATACATTAAGCAATGGAAATAAGTTAACTCTTGATATACTGTACAGATACTATTTACATGATGGAGAATAAAGCATTTACTTGTGACAAATCCCCCTCTAAATGCTGATTCGACATATGACAATAATTACATTCAGATTCAGAACAATATAAAACTTGTAGCTTGGTAGTTAAGTATTTGTGTTGTTTAGAAGGTAAAGGTTTTGTCAAGATGTCAGCTATTTGCTCTGATGTTTCACAATGAATAGCTTTAATAAATCCGTCTTGTGATAATTGCCTTACATGTTTGAATTTTATATCTATATGTCTAGATCGCTGTCCAATAGCATCAGATCTAGATATTTCGATGGCAGCTTTGTTATCTTCATGTATGATATAAGGCAATGAAGGTTTTTTCCAAATATTAGACAATAAATCATTAAACCATACTAGGTTATTTGATGCTTTAGACAGACAGACATATTCTGCCTCAGTAGTTGATGTAGCTACCAAATCTTGTTTACCAGTGTACCAGTAAACTGGGCAGCCGTTAAGGAAAAATATATAGCCAGATGTACTTTTTCTACAAGTGACATCACCAGCCCAATCTGCATCTGCATAACATGTGAGAATGGGTTCATTTGTATTATTGGGTTCTAATAACAAGCAGAAGTCTAAGCTATTTTTTAAGTATCTTAATATCCTCTTGACAGCTTCCCAATGGTATGATAATGGTTTACTGACATGTCTGGATAATAAGTTAAGGGGTAAAGCAATATCAGGTCTAGTCCAGTTAGATATATAGAGAAGAGAGCCGATAACAGACCTATACAATGTGTTATCTTTAAATTCTGGAGATGACTCATCAGTGTTTCTTAGAAAATCAGTCTGCATGGGAGTATCACATGGTTTGGCATCATTTAGGTTACATTTGTTTAAGAGTTCTATAATTTTATCCCTTTGGGAAAGTTTGAATCCCTTCTTTGTTTTGCTGATTTGAACACCAAGATATTTGTTTACTTTCCCTAATGATTTTAAGGAAAAGTGTTCATTGAGTTTTGTTACAAAAGTTTCTCTCCTTTTTGTATCTTTGCCTATATATAGAATATCATCAACATAAATCAATACAAATTCTGGAGAATCACCTTCACTCTTAACAAAGAAACAATTGTCAGCAGTAGTGGCAACAAAGTTCATAGTTTTAAGTACTTTGACTAAACATTCATACCATCGCTTGCCAGATTGTTTCAATCCGTATAGACTTTTGTTTAATAGCCATATATCATTTTTGTTTGTATATTGACTATGAGGAGCTCTTACATATATATCTTTATCTAATTTGGCATGTAAATATGCAGTTTGTATATCATATTGAAATACCTCGAGATTAAGTGCTGATGCTATAACTAGAGCTGTTTTAACACTCTCAGTTCTTACAGTAGGAGAGTAAGTGTCTGTATAATCCTCAGGATATCTTTGAGCATAACCTTGTGCGACTAGTCTGGCTTTATACAGTGTGTTACCTCCTTCCAAATTTTTAATTTTATATATCCACCTGGTACCAATAATAGTCTTATCCCTTGGGGCTTGTGTGGGTGTAAAAACATTCAATTCTTGTAAGCTATTCATCTCCTTGGTCATTGCTGATTCCCACTTTTCTCTTTCTTTGGGGGGAAGTTTCAGCACTTCTTCATAAGTGTTTGGTGTTACTATTTCTCCATTCATACACATTACATAATCTTTGTATTTATTAGGCACCTGATTTCTGTTACTTCTGGTTGTTCTCACTGGTATACTATCATTGTCATGCAAATACCTTGCTTCCTTTTTTGTTACTGAATCAATTTTTATTTTGTGTTGACTATTCGTCCATGTTCTAGCTTTGTTTTTGCGTGTGCTGTTATTGTTTTTCTTTTCAATATTCTCATTTTGATGTTCAGTGTCTGAATTGGTGTTTGGGAATATTTCATTAAGGTGTATTTTGGACCAATTGGCCTGTTCATGAAATACTGCTGTTCTTGAAATTATGAATCTGTTATTGTTATCAATAAATCTGTATCCTTTTGTGCCTGTTTCGTATCCCATGAATTTAAGTCTTCTGGATACGTTTTCACCTTTACGCCTTAATTGTTTAGGTCTGCAGTGACTCCAAATATATGCATGTGTGTTAACTTAGGTTTCCTACCGTACATTACTTCATATGGTGTTTTATTCACTATGCTGGACCAAGTCCTATTTTGGGTGTAATTGGAAAATTGTAAAGCTTCTGACCAGAATTGTTTACCTAAACCAGCATCTTCTAATGTGGATCTAATCATGGTTTGTAGTGTTGAGTTCTTTCTCTCTACCACTCCGTTCTGGAATGCAGAGAAAGGACTAGATGTGTAATGCAACATCCCTTTATCTTTTAGCCATCGTGAGAATTCGTTTGACATGAACTCACATCCTCTATCTGTCATAATTTGTTTTATTCTAATGTTGTGTTGTGTCTCTATGCGTTTGTAAAATTCTTTGAATTTCTGAAATGTTTCATCCTTATGTCTTAATGTGTAGACAAATCCATAACGACTATAGTCATCCACTATGTTGGAATCAATATTGTGTAAACATCTTTCATTTGTTATTAAGTAAGGTAAGCCTCCTTTTATAATGACAGTACCTACGCTTGTTTCATTTTTCTTTAAAGCTGCATTCCCTTTTGAAAAGACTATGTTTATGCCAGATTCTCTGCTTAGTTTTATTGCACTAAGTATGTTATGAGGTATTTCAGGTATTAACAATACCCCCTCTATTTTTCCTAGGCCAGGTAAGATTATATTTCCTCTACCTATGACTTGGACCTTCTCTTGATTAGCTACTTTGATTATAAATTTATCTTCAACAAACGAAGATAATATATTTTTGTTGTGTGTAGTGTGATTTGTTGCACCAGAGTCAATGAGCCAATCGTTATCTTCTGGTCTATGTATGTTGTTGTTGTTGTGTTTGTTCAGTCCATTCAATGAACCAGATTTTCTATCTCTTGAATCATCTCTACCCCCTCTATGTTCCTTATAGATGGATGGACTTCTATATCTATGTCTGTCAGTGGATGACTGTCTGTTGTGATATCTATCTCTATGATCTGTCCTATGTTTATCTCTGAGGAATTTAGGACAATCTCTTCTATTATGCTCTTTGGACCCACAATTATGGCATTTGATTGGTTCATGGTACCTTTCTTGAAATGCCATTTTCTTATATTGCTTATGCTCTATGTGATTATTATAACGATTTCTTCTCGAATTGTCTTCAGCTATTAACCTATTAGAAAGGTTTTCTATGGATAAATACCCTAAATTGATTGTATCTAAATGGGATATATAATTATTCCAAGATGGGTCTAATGAATTGATAATAACACTTTTCATTGTTTGATCTGAAATTATTTCTCCTCTTAGTTGTAATTCTGCTCTGACTTTGTTTAAGTATATTAAATGTTCACTTATGGTGACCCCAGATTTTAACCTGGCTGAAAAGAAATCCTTAGACATTCTTGTTGTAGTGGCTACACTATCACTGTGAAACAGCTTAAACATGTATTGAACAATTTCTGATACAGTTAGATTTGACTTAATACTATGATACATAGCAGGAGATATACTGGATATTAGTAAGAAAAATGCTCTATGGTGTAGGCAGTCCAATCTTAAAGTCCAATGTCTTTTTGGAGGGTTAGTAATGAAAAACAATAAATTTTCTTTCATAAAGACAACTTGGAGCTGTTGGCACCACTCTTGTAAATTAACACCATCTACCCTCAGTTTTGGGAAATCATTGGGTAAATTCCCAATGTTGTTAGCTCCATTACTTACAACTGGAGGAAGTCCATGGTCTTCTAAGTGTTGGTAACCGCAGAATGGCATGGGGATGCTAGCGACGACTTTAAATGGCAGTCTCTGTCTTTCTCTTGCTTCGAAGCTGTCTGTGTAGCTTTGCACATGCGCATTGTCCATTTCGCTCCTGAAGTCATGGTGAAAGGTTCTCGTCGCTGCAGCTCCCTCGCATTGTTCTTCTTCGGAAGACTCGGTCTCTGGTTCAGCCTTGGGAGTCCTGGTGGCGATGGGAGTCCTTTTATTGAGAGCGCTGGTCTCTGGAATTGTTTGCGGCGTAGGTTGGTATCTGCAGGGCTCTCTGGGTTCAGGCGTCGATGCTTTCGCTGTCTGCATAGAGGCGTGCGATCTTCGGGAAGTTCGTTTACTCACTGTTCTTCCTTTTGTTTTTTTACTGCAGTTTTTCGCTGATTCTTTAGTTATTTTCAATTTTGACCCAAAAGTTGCAAAAAGCGTTTTCATTGCAGACTCTACTTGATTTTCTATTGATTCTTCTTCAGTCTCTGTGTCAGACTCTTCTGATGTATGGATCTTTTGTCTTTTGTTTTTTGCATCAAGTAAGTCCTTTCGCGCCAGATATTTTGAATCTTGTCTTCTGATTGGCTCTTCATCGCTTAGACTGAAGGTTCGTTGAAACCAAGATGGCTGCCATTCAAAATTTTGCGCGGGACCATTGTTCTTCTCCTTCGTTGCATTTTTGTCTGTAGACAAATCGCTCACCTTTTTTGAGTCTTTATTTTCATCTGTAACGATGTGCTTTTCTCTCGCTGCTCCGCTTTTTTTCAGTAAGTCTTGGAGGTTCGCGATGAGGTTTTCATCGTTCTTTTGATCTTTTAAAAGTTTTAGTATTTCTGACCTGAGTTTGTTATTTTCTATTTCGTTTTCTTTTTGATCATTGTTCTCATCTATTATTTCTTCGTTGTCTGTAGTACAGTCTTCAGATTCTCTCGATATTTCAGTTGCGTATTCATCAATTATTTCTTGTTCTGCTTCCATTTCTTTAGTATATGCCCTGGTGTTGGGTCTTATTTTTTTGCTTTTTGATTTTTCTCTCTCAGACATTGTTGAATTTTTTATTGAGTCAATTAACCATCCTCTGCTACCAAAATTGTTGCAATATTTTCAGGATCAGACTCAATAATTAAAGTAAGAATAGTATGTTTAAATAAAGCTCTGTTTAATCACAGATGGCATTCTATATTCACTGAATATTCACAAATAGAAGCACTGAAAAATGGCATACAGCTCCTTATATATACAAGGGGAGGAGCTAGATATGGGAGTGGTTAGACATACATACATTAAGCAATGGAAATAAGTTAACTCTTGATATACTGTACAGATACTATTTACATGATGGAGAATAAAGCATTTACTTGTGACAGTATGTTTGTATGTGTGTTTCTAATTATTGTTATTTATTCATATTTGTTCTCTTTTATTCTTTAAAGTTTAACAATTCATTCTTTATCTTAATATCTTTATATTTGTTTGGGGTTGGCTTTCTTCCCTTTCATCTTTTTTATTGTACAACAATCTTTCTCCTGAAACCTACCACCTCTCTCTTTTCTTTCCTTCTTACTTTCTCTTCCTCCCCCTCTTCTTCTCCTCCCTACTTCCTCTTCCTTTCTCCTTCTCCTCCTCTCTTCCTCCCTCTCTTACCCTCACTCCTACTCTAATTTCCCTTCCCTTCCTTCATCCCTCTCTATTGCTGTATCCTTTTATGCATATGGACTACTCAGAGGGCTGAAAAAGTTATTTCTGACTGGTCCTCGCACTTTTGACCAGTCCTCGAACTTATGACTGTCCTCACATTTTATGTTTTTGCCCTATCTTGTCACCATGGTGAAGAGAAGCAGTTGTGAAATGAGTGACATGGTTGTTAAGAATGCTACAATGGGCATAAATGATGACCAGTCATAAGTGCGAAGACCGGTCAAAAGTGCGAGGACCATTCAGAAATGACTTTTTTCAGCCCTCTGTAGTCCCTATGCAGCTAGCCACGCCCACTGGTCACATGACCAGCTAGCCACGCCCACCCAGTCACATGACCACCAAGCCACACCCCCAACTAAGCCACGCCCACAGAACCAGTTGTTAAAAAAATTGAATCCCACCACTGGTTATGGATGGATATTCAAAGGATGCAGTAGAAGGATATATAGATATATAATAGAATATATTATAAACATAAATATGTTAAGATTAGGAGGTAGAAGACTAGGACGAGGTATATCTAAAGGTATTATTATGATTAACAGGATGTAAAAAGTATATTGGAAAATATAGTTTTCTTTTTTTTTAAATAAATTTTTATTGAGTATAAATATTAAAAAAGACATAACATAACATATACACAACAAACATTTATACAACATATACACAAAAAGATTATGATTTCTTCTTAAGCATTTTTTCAAAGTGACATTCTACAATTCTACTTATATTTCTTCACCTCTCCTTAATCTAATAACATTTTTTTTTAAATCGGTAATATTTCCCCCTATATTTTTTGTTTATTTCTCATTTTTAACCAATTATACCAATTATTCCATATTTTGTAATAATCTGATTCTTCTCTTTCTTGTATTTCTTTGGTTAACCTATCCATTTCAGCGCATTCTAGAATTTTTTCTATTAATTCTGTTCCATTTGGCATTCTTTCTTGCTTCCAATTTTTTGCGTAAATTATTCTTGCAGCTGTTAGTATGTGAATTGTGAGATATTTGATATCTTTAGGATATGATTTGTTAAAAATTCCTAATAAAAATGTTTCTGGTTCTTTTTCTATCCGTGTTTCTGTTATTTGTTTCAACCATTTTTTAATGTTAGACTAAAATTTCTTTGCTGCTGGGCAAGTCCACCATAAATGATAGAAAGTCCCTTGTGTTTTTTTTATACTTCCAACAAATCGGGTTATTTTTAGGCTGTATTTTTGCCAGTCTGGTTGGAGACATGTGCCACCTATAAAACATTTTCAGTTGGTTTTCCTTGTACGCCACTGCTTTCATTAATTTTATGTTTACCTGCCAGAACTTTTCCCATTTTTCCAAAGGTATTGTATGTTTGATGTTTTGAGCCCATTTAATCATCGTTTCTTTGACTGTCTCTTCTTCCAATTTATAGCATAGAAGAAATTTGTAGATTCTACTAATTAATTTGTTTTCTGAGTCTAATATAATTTTATCTATTTCTTGTTTTTGGTTATGAATTTCATATATTTTTATATGTTCTCTGTATTTGGATTGTATTTGAGTGTAAATCCATCAGTCTATTTCTCTGTGTAAGTCTGTCTCCAATTGTTGTTTTGTCTTTAATTTGCCTTGATAGTCAATTATATCTTTATATCTAATTATTTTTGTCTTATCTGTTAGATTTGGGTGTCTAATTGATTCTACCAGTGATAACCAATTTGGTATCTTCATATAATGTTGTTTTTTAATTTTAAGCCAAATTTGTAGTAATGAGTTTCTTATTGTGTGTCTTTTAAAATATGAATGTGTTTTGTATTTTTCATCCCACATAAAGGAGTGTCAGCTAATTTGGAGTTCGTGTCCCTCAATTGTTAAAGTTCTAGAGTCCTTGTGATACACAGGAAATGCCTGTCACCCAGAAAATAACCGACAGAGAGTTGAGTGATAAGACAAGAGCACAATTTATTAATTATTTCTTTGCAAAGGTCTCCCTCAATACACTGATTTGTCAGATAGAATGGAATTTTTATATAATCAATGTACTTATTGATAGTATACCTCCCAGTCAGGGAGTGCAGCTCCTCCTCTATCTTTTGTATCCTGAAGCAGCTTAAATTTTATTCGTGGCCTTTTCCCTTGCCATATAAATTTAGATGTTATTTTATTCAGCTTTTCAAAAAATGATTTGTCTATTTTTATTGGGGTAACCTGAAACAAATATAAAAATTTAGGTAGAATAGTCATTTTGATGGCCGAGATTCTTCCTAGGAGTGAGATATGTAAATTTTCCCATTTTTCTAAATCTTTCTTTGTTTGTTCTAGTAGTTTGTCATAATTATTTTCTTTAATTGCTGACGTTCTTGTGGATAACCAAATTCCTAAATATTTTATTTTTTTTGTTGCTTGGATTTGTATATTATCTGTCAATTCTTTTGTTTGAGTTTCCGTAAGGTTTTTTACAATTAGTTTCAATTTACTTTTATTGATTTTTAGTCCGGCCACTTCTCCAAATTCTTCTATCTTTTTGGAACAGATTAGGTATAGATTCCATAGGATTTCCTATCAAAAACACTAAGTCATCAGCAAAGGTTTCCGTGCATTTCATCAGCCAAGGGCCCAGGGGAGGGGTGGGGGAGTGGCGGTGATTATTAGGGAGAGTCTTTGTCCGAGGGAGACCACTGTTCCTCAGATAGCCGGATGTGAGTCCCTTTTTGTGAAGTGGGGCCGTGGGGTGCAGATGGGTTTGCTGACTACGTACCTGGCTCCCTGCCACGTGGCGGCGACCCTGCCCGAGCTACTCGACGTCATTGCCGGGGTGGCGGTTGATACCCCCAGACTTATTGTCATGGGGGATTTCAACCTTCCATCCACGGGTGAGGCGTCAGAGGTGGCTCGGGAGTTCATGGCTTCCATGACGGCCATGGACCTGACCCAGTTAGTTCAAGGCCCCACTCACATAGGGGGACACACTCTGGACTTGATTTTCGTCTCTGGTCAGTGGTTGAATGATCTTGGTAGAGGGGACCTAGATATTAAACCCTTGTCATGGACAGATCATTTGCTCCTTCACTTGGACTTTCCTACCACTTCCCCCCACCGCAGGGAGACAGAACCGACCAGATGGTTCCGTCCCAGGCGCCTGATGGATCCCGAAAGGTTCCTGATGGAGCTTGGGCCGTTTCCTGAGACTCTGACAGACGACTCGACTGAAGAGCTGGTGGCCGCCTGGGAGAGTGCAGCCACCGGAGCTTTGGATCACGTCGTGCCTTTGCGGCCTCTGACCCGATGCCGATCTCAATTGGCTCCTTGGTTCTCTGAGGAGCTGAGAGAGTTGAAGCGTCAGAAAAGATGCCTAGAGAGCATTTGGAGGACTAGTCAATCCGATTCCGACCGGACACAGGTGAGATCTTATATCAAGACCTACCTAGTGGCGATAAAAGCGGCAAAATCTAACTATTTTTATGCTCTTATCGCATCTGCAGAGAACCGCCCAGCCGCCCTGTTTAGAGTGACCCACTCCCTTCTTCGCGGAGGAGTGCGGGAAGATCCCTTGCAGGGTCGAGCTGAGGAATTTGTGCAATTCCTGCATGATAAAGTCGCTCAGATTCGGGAGGGCTTGGACTCCGATTGGATGAGTCCAGGGGAGGAGACGAGGGAAGGTCTTGAGAATATTATCTGGGAGGAGTTTGATTCTGTGGCTCCCGAGGATGTGGACAGGGTTCTGGGTAAGATTAGTGCCGCCACGTGTTTATTGGACCCGTGTCCCTCCTGGTTGGTACTGGCCTCCCGGGAGGTTACACGAGGCTGGCTCCAGGGAATTATAAGTGCTTCTCTGAGTGGGGGTGCCTTTCCTGCCACCTTGAAAGAGGCGGTAGTGAGGCCCCTCCTCAAGAAGCCCTCCCTAGATCCAGCTGAATTTGCCAACTACCATCTGGTCTCCAACCTTCGTTTTGTGGCGAAGGTTGTTGAGAGCGTGGTGGCACGACAGCTTCCCCGACACCTGGATGAAGCTATCTGGACCCGTGCCAGTCGGGCTTCAGGCTGGGGTACAGCACAGAAACGGCATTGGTCGCGTTGGTGGATGATCTCTGGAGGGCTCGGGACAGGGGTTGCTCCTCTGTCCTAGTCCTATTAGATCTCTCAGCGACTTTTGATACCATCAACCATGGTATCATGCTGCAGCGGTTGAGGGGGTTAGGAATAGGGGGCACCATTCTGCGGTGGTTCTCCTCCTTCCTCTCCGACCGCTCGCAGTTTGTGTTGGCAGGGGGGCAGAGGTCGATCTTGAGGCACCTCGCATGGGGAGTGCCGCAAGGGTCGGTCCTCTCGCCCGTTCTGTTCAACATTTATGTGAAGCCGCTGGGTGAGATCATCCGTGTTTTTGGGGTGAAGTGTCATCTGTACGCTGATGATAATCAGCTTTACATCTCCACCCCTGACCACCCCAACGATGCCCTTGAAGTGATGTCTTGCTGCCTGGAGGCCGTGCGGGTCTGGATGGGGAGGAACAGGCTCAGACTCAACCCGTCCAAGACCGAGTGACTGTGGCTACCGGCGTCCCGATATAGTCAGCAGGTGCCATCGCTGACTATTGGGGGTGAATCTTTGCCCCCCACAGAGAGGGCTCACAATCTGGGTGTCCTCCTGGACGCACAGCTGTCTTTAGAAGAGCATATGACGGCCGTGGCCAGGGGGGCCTTTTATCAGGTTCGCCTGATTCGCCAGTTGCAGCCCTTTCTGGACAGGGACGCCTTGCGCACGGTCACTCACACCCTTGTCACCTTCTGGCTGGACTATTGTAATGCTCTCTACATGGGGCTCCCCTTGAAGAGCACTCAGAGGCTCCAACTGGTCCAGAATGCGGCCGCGCGGGTGGTTATGGGCGCAACTCGTTGTGCCCGCGTGACACCCCTCCTACGCGAGCTGCACTGGCTCCCAGTGGTCTTCCGGGTGCGATTCAAGGTGTTGGTCACCACCTTTAAAGCGCTCCATGGCACAGGACCCGGGTACCTTCGAGACCGACTTCTGCCACTAATAGCCTCCCACCGACCAGTTCGCTCCCACAGAGAGGGTCTCCTCAGGGTGCCATCAGCCAAGTTATGTCGGCTGGCGACACCCAGGGGGAGGGCCTTCTCTGTGGGAGCCCCAGCCCTGTGGAATGAACTGCCCCCAGAAATACGTAAGATCTCGGACCTCTGGGTGTTTCGCTGTGCACTGAAGACCCTGTTGTTCCGCCAGGCTTGGCTATCAACATAATAATTTTAAATTGGGGTATTTTAAATTTGTGGGGTTTTAAATTGAGCCAAATTTATTTAATTATTTTAAATTTTTAATCGATGTTTTGTCTTGTGTTTTTAAATAGGCTGTACACCGCCCTGAGTCCTTCGGGAGAAGGGTGGTATAGAAATAAAATATTATTATTATTATTATTATTATTATTATTATTATTATTATTATTATTATTATTATTATTAAAGGCCTGGGCTTTGTATTCTTCTCTATTGATCTTTAAACCTTCAATTCTTTGATCTCTGATTTTTTTCAGCAGGATTTCCAATGATAGAATGTACAGTAAGGGAGAGAGTGGGCAGCCTTGTCTGACTCCTTTTGTTATATTAAATTTATCTGTTATGTCATCATTCATAATTATCTTTGCTGATTGGTTGGTATAGATTTCTGCTATAATTTTTCCAATTTTTTCCCCAATTTGCATATTTTGTAATTGTTCAATCATAAATTTCCAATTTTGGTTATCGAAAGCTTTTTGGGCGTCAAGAAAACCAACACCGCCTGCTTCTCCGGATATGATTCATAGTATTCTAGAGTATTAAGTACTATTCTCATATTGTTCTTTATTTGGTGTCCCGGCAGAAATCCATTTTGGTCTGGGTGTATATATATATTTAGTACTGATTTAATCCTTTCGGCCAAAATTGCTGCAAATATTTTGTAGTCGGCATTCAGTAATGAAATAGGTCTGTAGTTTTGAATTAACTGGAGGTTTGTATCTTCTTTTGGAATGATTGTTATTATAGCTTCTGTCCATGATTTTGGTATTTTGGCTTTCTCCATGGCTTCATTGTATAATCGCAACATATTTTCTCCCAGTACTTCTTGCATTGTTTTATATATTTCTACTGGTAGCCCATCGGGTCCCGGTGTTTTATTATTTTTTTTGCTTTTTCAGTACTTTTTTTTTATTTTTTATTATTTTTTTTTTTATTTTTTTTTGAACTTGTATACCGCCCTTCTCCCTGAGGACTCAGGGCGGTGAACAGGCAAATAAAAACATCAAATACAAAGTACTTCATCTAATTCTAATTTAGTTATTGGCCTATTGAGGATTTCTCTTTGTTCTGTGATTTTTGGCATTCCAGATTTTCCTATGTACTGTTTTATCTTGTCTTCCTCTACTTCTTGATTATATAAATTCGCATAAAATTTCTTAATAATTTCTTTTTTGGCCTCTTTACTATGTTGGATTTCCCCTTTATTGTCTCTCAGTTGGTATATCGTTCTTTTTTTCTGTTCTTTCTTCAGTTTATAGGCTAGCCATCTGCCCGTTTTGTTTGCGTATTCGAAATAATTTTGTTTCGCCATTTTTATTTTTTGAGCTAGTTCTGTTTGGTTTATCAAATTCAATTTATGCTTAGTCATTTTCCATTCTTCCTTTATTATTTTGTCCTGAGGCTTTTCCTGGAGTTTTTGTTCTATTTGTTTTAGGTCTTTCTCTAATTTCTCTAATTGTTTTTTCTTCTCTTTATTTTTTTTCCCCTCATATATGCTATTACTAGGCCCCTTATATATGCTTTTAGGGTATCCCATGTATTTTGTAAAGAGGTTTCCTCTATTTTATTTATCTGAAAGAATATTTTTATTTTCTTTTCCAACATCAAATTAAATTCTTTTTCTTTACATATTCTTTGATTCATCGTCCATCTCTTACGTCTTCTTTCCCCTTTCCAGTTTATGAATAGTGGATTATGATCTGCCCATTGGTTTGTGCCTATCTCAATTTTTTCTACCTCTACTTTGATATTTGGGGTCATCCATGCCATGTCCAATCTTGACCAGGAATTATGCGGATGGGAGAAAAAAGTATATTGGGCCTCCTCTTCATGTGTTTCCCTCCATACATCTGCCAAATTTAGTTCTTCAGCCATAATAAAGAATTCTTTTGGAAGTATTTCTTTTTTCCTTTGTTTTTTTAATCAATTTTGTAGTCCTTATTTGCATTTACTATTGCATTATAATCCCCTATTACACAAATATCTTCATATTCTAACTCTGCTAATTTTATGTGTAGATCTTTAAAAAAGTCCTGTAATTTTTGGTTAGGTGCATAAATCACTACAATTAACAGGAAAATATAGTTTTCAAGGACTATAAATTCAGGAGACTTAGAGATACTGTATAATCTTGGGACTGATTAAATCTTATTGACAACTGGTTTTATTGGTGTTTATAGAAAATTGAGATATTGAAAATGTGGTGGGACACTGAGTGATATTTATAATATTAATGTCAGGCTTGCCTCCATTCAAAACTCAAGGAAGGAAAACCCCAACTCCATGTTGGTAGAGAAAGGTACTTTTACTGAGCATGAACTGAATGCAGCGAAAGAAAAGCAAAGTCTGAGGCAATAGGCACGAAAATTACATATTGAAGGCATCCCCAAAATTCCTCCCCCCCACAGTACCAGGTTGAATGTCCAATCCACATCTCCCCAAAATGTCATGTAGGGTACTTCTTTAGGCGGCCCCATCTGTCTGGTATGCCGGGACGGTTGACCTTGACAGTTATCAGCTCTCCACCAGCTCACCTCCCCCCCTCCCAAATACCTACAATGCCTCCCCACTCCCATTACAAAGGCAGCCGAAAGCAAGCAAGCATCATGAGGCTGACAATTAAAATATTGGGGTTAATAAGTATATTGTATAAAGAAATGTTATTGATGTTTACATATACTTTGGGAAAAAGTGATAAAAAATAATAAAGAGAGAATAGTATTGGTTAAAGATAATGAAGTAAGAACCCCAACAAATGGGAAAAATAAAGAAATAAGTATAAATTGGGAAAATAGTATAATATAGATTGATACATAGGAGAATATATTAAAGTTGGAAGATAAAAATTCTGTATATGTAGTTGTATTATTACTGTGAGCACTGTGTGAAAAATATGTTAACCCAGTCACTACACTGTCGACAAAAAACGTTGGTTGTTAAAGAAAAACTGCAAATAAAAGAAAGCAAAAGACTGGATGCACCTTCATAGAGGGGGTAATTGAAAGTGGAAGGAGACAGGATTGATTTGTTGGAGAACCTTGAATGGCCCAAAAAATTTAGCATCTAGCTTCTTGGAAGGTCTTGTAGATGCTAAGAATTTGGTAGAGAGCCAGACCTTGTCCCCTACTGCTATGGGTGGCCCCTCCCATTGGTGGGCATCTGCCATCTTCTTGTAAGACTGCTTTGCTTGGTCGAGCTGCTGCTTCAATAGGGCTTGGGGCAGTGAGTTACTCCTGTAAGAAGTCAGCTGTTCCTGGGATGGTTGAGTCCAGTGCAGGGTGGTCTGGCAACATTTTTTTTTATTGAAAAGTTTTACAGAAAAAAAAAAGCATTTTCTTCCCCCCCATGTTCCCCCCACCCTTTCCCTCCCCTCATCCCACCCTCCCCCCCAGACTTCCCAGAGCAAAATACAAGGTATTTCATTTAACAATCATAAACTAGATTAACCTACTTATCCTCAGACTACTAACTCGCCCCGCTGAAACCTTAACTCCACTATAGATAACATAATACTTCTAGTACTTAACGTTCATTCATAAGCTATTTGATATTTTCTTGTCTGATACTTATTTTGAATATAATCAATCCATCTTCTCCATTCCGATACGTATCTTTCTTGTGTATGGTCCTTCAAGTACGCTGAGATTTTCACCATTTCTGCTAAGTTCGTTACTTTCAGTATCCACTCTTCAATAGTAGGCAGAGTCCTTCTTCCAATATTGCGCTACCAACAGCCTAGCTGCCGATATTAAGTTCAAAATCAATTTAGTCTCTGATACTGTACAATCCGTCGTTATACCCAATAGGAACAATTGAGGAGTAAATTTCAACCTTCTTTTCAGAATATTTTGCATCACCCACCAAATTTTTATCCAAAATGCCTTGATTTTCTTACAGGTCCACCATATATGATAATAGGTTGCATCATTACATTCACATCTCCAACATTTAGCTTGCAAATTCGAGTACATACATGATAATTTTTTAGGATCTAAGTGCCATCTATAAAACATTTTATAAAAATTCCCTCTCCAATTTTGTGCTTGCGTAAATTTAACATTTCTGACCCAAATCTTTTCCCACGTTTCCATCATCACTGGTTCCTGAAAGTTTTGTGCCCATTTTATCATACAATCCTTAACCAATTCCATTTCTGAATCTATTTCCAATAATGCATTATACAACCTTTTAATATGCATCTGACTTTGATCTCTAATCTGTTTCACCAAATTTTCCTCATTTTGCATAACACCAATTTTTTGATCTTCCCTCCATCTAGCTTGAAGCTGACCATACTGAAACCAAGTATAAATTATCCCTTCTTCTTTTAATTCATCTAAAGATTTCAGTTGCAACTTACCCCTTTCCAAAAGAAGAAGCTCTTTATAAGTAATCACCTCTGTTTTTTGCTCTATACTTATATTTTCTATTGCATGTCTGGGATTTGCCCATATGGGTATCTTATAATTTAGCTTATATTGGTACTTTTCCCAAACCCTCAACAACGCATTTCTAAGTATATGACCCTTAAACACTTTATCCACTTTTTTTTTCATATAACAGATAAGTATGCCATCCATATAACAAATCGTAACCTTCTATGTTTAACACTCTTTCTTCAGTTAAGTTAAACCAATCACTAATTTGTGATAAAGCAGCTGCTTCATAATACAATCTTAAATTAGGCATTTTAAGGCCTCCTCTCTCACGTATATCCTGTATAATTTTCAGTTTCACTCTTGGTTTCTTCCCACCCCAGATGAAAGTATTAACCCCTTTCTGACATTCCATCAAATTTCCATCTTTCTTAAGCATTGGTATCATTTGAAACAAAAATAAAAACCTAGGTAGTACATTCATTTTTATTGCTGCTATCCTTCCCAGTAATGATCGTTGTAGCTTTTTCCAATTTTCCATTTCTTTCTGTACTTTTTGCCAAAGAGCTTCATAATTATTTTTAAACAGTTTCGTGTTTGAGGCTGCAATATATACTCCTAGATACTTAACCTTTTTAACTATTCCAAACCCTGTTATTCTCCCTAAATCTTCTCTTTGAGTTATGGACATATTTTTAGTTATCATCTTTGTCTTATGTAGATTTACTTTAAATCCAGATACTTTACCATATTGAGCTATTATGTCCAACATATAGGGAGCCACTTCTATAGGTTGAGATAAAGTAACAACCAGGTCATCTGCAAACACTCTTAATCTATAATCCTGCTGTCTAATTACAATTCCTTTTTTTTATCAGAGTCATGTAACTTATTCAACAAAACTTCTAAAGTTAAAATAAACAACAATGGCGACAAAGGACAACCCTGCCTAGTACCTTTCTCAATTTTAAACACATCTGTTAAACCTCCATTAACTATTATTTGTGCTGTTTGTTCCTGATATATCGCTCTAATTGAATGTATAAAATACTCCCCAAAATGCATTTTTTCTATTATCTTAAACAGAAATTGCCAATTCAATTGATCAAATGCTTTCTCTGCATCCAAAAATATGAACGTTGCAGGGACCTGGTTGTTTTTCTCCAAATATTCCAATAAATTTATAATTTGTCTAACATTATATTTCATTTGCCTCCCTTTTATAAAGCCTGATTGATCATTATGAATTGTTTGTTGCATAACTGGCATTAGTCTATTTGCTAATACCTTTGCAAACATTTTATAATCCGTGTTCAAAAGTGAAATTGGCCTATAATTTTCAGGTTTAGTACAATTTTGATCTTCCTTCGGGATCAGTGAAACAAAAGCTGTTCTCCAAGAGGATGGAACTCCTCCCCCTAATTGAATTTTACAAAATAGAACTCTAAGCAGTTCTACCATTTCAAGCTGTAAATTCTTATAATAAACAGCTGTTAATCCATCTGTTCCCGGAGCTTTCCCTATTTTTAATTGCTTAATTGCATCAATAATCTCCTCAGAAGTTATTGGTTGATTCAATCCTTCCCTCTGTTCCAACGTTAATTCAGGAATATTCCCTTCCTTTAAGTATCTATCTATATCTATACCTTGTATTGAGTCACTAGCATATAACTTTGTATAAAATTCTAAAAAAGCCTTTTTGATCATATTCTGTTGGTAAACTTGCTTACCTCTAAATTCTATCTTACCAATGATTCGTGATTTCTGTTTTTTCCTCAACATGTAGTCCAACCACCTACCTGGTTTATTGGCATTACAAAATGTATTATGTTTAGCATATTTTAAACTAGTTGCCACCTGATCAGCCATTAACATATTAAATTGCCCTCGTAGTATATTTATTGTTTCTTTTACTTTCTTGTCTCCTGGTTTAAATATAAGTAATTGTTCTTTCTTTTTTATTTCTTCCTCTATCTCTTTCCGCTTCTTTTGTTGTTTTAATCTATATTTATTATTCATATGTATTAACATACCCCTCATATAAGCCTTACTAGCATCCCAGACCATTTCCATAGAAGTACCCTTATTCATATTAATAACAAAAAATTCTTTCATTTGTTTTTTAAGCTCTTTCACATTTTCTTCATATCTAAATAAATTTTCATTTAACCTCCAAGACCTCCTTTCTTCCCTCTCCTGTTCAAATTCCACCCAAACCGGACTGTGATCAGTTAAAGTTCTCGGACATATCTTCGTCTTCTTCACCCTGGAAATAAAATCATTTGTGGTTAGTATAAAATCAATCCTGGAGAAGGATTGATGTCTATCAGAAAAAAAAGTAAAGTCTCTTTCCTCCACGTTACGTTCTCTCCAAATATCTCTCAATTCTATATCTTCCAACATATCAAAAAAAGATTTAGGTAATTTTGCACGTGTTGAGATCTTTGATAAACTTTTTTTATCTTTCTGTGTGTCTATTACTCCATTCCAGTCACCCATTAATATAAAAGATTTATAATCCCATTGTATTATTTTAGTATGTAAAAATTTATAAAACTTGTCTTGTTGCTGATTAGGGGCATATATTCCAATTAAAAGCATTTTTCCAGTCTGTGTTAATAATTCAATTGCAATATATCTTCCTTGATCATCTGCCTCAATTAAATTAGCTGATAATCCTTTCCTTACATATATGACTAGCCCATTTTTCTTCTCTGGTGCTGATGCCACAAAATGTGTACCTAGTCTTGAATTTATCAAATATTTTTGATCTAATAATCTAATATGTGTTTCTTGCAGACAAATAACATCATTGCTAAATTGTTTCAAGTAGTGAAATACTTTCTTTCTTTTTTGTGGTGAATTTAGGCCATTGACATTCCAAGATAGGAATTTAGTTGCCATCTTTAGCCTTTCGGAGCCGTATGAGCATCAGCTGAAGCTCCTCCTCCACCTTACTCTTCAGCCTAGCCCTCCCCCCCACTGCTTCTGTTTTTTGAACTTCTTGAGGTAAATCTTGGGATTGTTGCCTTTTTGATTGTTGTTCTTGAAGTTTATAGGTTGATTGGGTCAGTCGTGCTTTCGGCTCTCCCTTCTTAGGTGGTTCCAAAGTTGGGGGTAAACCCCCAAGATCCAAATCTTCTTCCATGATAATTCCTCCAGCTGCAACCTCCGCATAAGTTTGTATCTGCTTTCCATCTTTTTCTTGTTGTATCATCTCCATTTTCTTCCTTCCCCCCACTGGTGAGGGTGGGTATCCAGCCTTTAAAACATTTACATAAAAATCTTTTGCCTTCCAGACTGTGTTTAACCAGTATCTTTCTCCATTATAAGTCACTATTAGACCAGTTGGAACGTCCCATCTGTATGCCACTTGTTGATTTCTCAGCTCATTTACCAAAAAGCCAAAGTCTTTTCTACTTCTCAGCATCTTTGGAGGAATCTCTTTCAAAACCACCACCTCTTGTCCAGCCACCTGAACTTTATTCCTGTAGGAAGCTTGTAAAATATCATTTCTTTTTTTTATTTATTTAAAAAGTTTTACAAATACATTTTCCCCCCGGTTTCCCCCCCCAAACCCTCCCTAACCCTCCCCTCCCCCCATGACTTCCTCAAGATGAAATCCAAATCAAAATCACATTTTATAATACTTTAACCCCTAACTATTCCACCCCCTGTGTGCTATTCACTTCTTCATAAATAACATCCAGTTATTCTATCCCTATATAATACATTCAGCTAAAAGCTATCTGATATTTCCTAGTTTGATATTTATTCTGTACATAATCTATCCACTTCTTCCACTCTCATACATAAGTCTCTTGAGTCCGATCTTTTAGATATGCTGAAATCTTCGCCATCTCTGCACTCCACGTTGTTTTCATAAAATAAGTATGCATGCCAACCAAATTTGAGGTCATAACTTTCTATATTCAATATTCCAGTCTTTGTCCTTCCAAACCAATCGCTTGCGTCAAAGCTGCTGCTTCATAATATAATTGTAGGTTTGGAAGTTTAAGGCCACCCCTTTCTGGAACATCTTGCATAATTTTCAATTTAACTCTCGGCTTTTTCTCATTCCAGACAAACTTATTCACTCCTCTTTGCCATTCTGTCAGTTGTTTATCACTTTTAAGCACCGGAATCATTTGAAACAAAAAAGGAAATCTAGGTAGAACGTTCATCTTAACTGCTGCTATTCTTCCAAGTAAAGACAGCTGCAGTTTTTTCCAAGTTTCCATATCCTTTTGTACCTCTCGCCAAAACACCTCATAATTATTTTGGAACAATTTTATATTTGAATCTGCAACTTGAACTCCTAGATATTTAACCTTTGATACTATTTCAAAGCCTGCCTTACTTTCAAGTTCCTGTTTTCGATCTTGTGTCATGTTTTTAACTATCATCTTAGTTTTTTTCTGGTTCAGTCTAAATCCTGATACCATACCATATTCTTTTTTTTTTTTTATTGAAAAAGTTTTCAAATACAAGTTTTTCCCCCTTTCCCCCCCTCTTCCCTAACCCCCCCTCACCACCCATCCCCCCTTTGACTTCTTCACAACAATAGGCTATTTCATAACTAATTACATACATAATATCTTTCCTTTCCCTTACTCCCTCCTCAGAATACTGACCCTTAGCATATTATTCTTATAACTCCCATTTTTACGATAATCTGCCCTTTTTCTCCTCCCCTAAACTTATAGTGTATTATTACAATTTAACATTTAATCTTTTATATATATTAATATAACATTTTAAAGCGGCCTTCTCCCTACATCCAAATTTAACATTTATTCAGTTCTATCCAATTCCTCCACTCCCCTAAATATATGACTTAAAGATCCTTTTTCTTAGACTAATCAATACCATATTCTTCTATAATGTCTTTCATCTGGATTATTGAGTCCATCGGCTGTGTTAGGGTAACAACCAGATCATCTGCAAATGCCCTAGTCCTATAATCTTCTTGCCTTATAACTATACCATTTAGAGAATTTGAGTCCCGTATTGTATTCAACAAGACTTCTAATGTTAAAATAAACAACAATGGGGAGTAAAATATCATTTCCGATCCTCCTGGTTGTAAAATAAATCACCACGTCTCTTGGCAGCTGTCTTTGTCTTGCCAGCCAGGAATTAACCCTGTAAATTTTATCAATTTGGCTTGCCACATCTTCTGGTCTTTCTTTAATTATCTCTGCAATAGCATCAGCACAAATATCTTTTAAATTTTCTTTGCTGTTTTCTTTCAGGCCTCTCAATCTCAAAGCAAATTCCATGGACCTGTATTGTAACATTACCAGTTCATCATCCACTTTCTCTGTTTTGGTCATTACATCTCCCATTTTGCTTTCCAAATTTAAATTGGCTTCATTAATTTCTTCCACTTTCCCATCAAGCTGGATAACAAGGTTTGACAATCCTGATACAGCATAAACAATATCATCTCTTATTTCATCGTGTTTTTCTGCAACCACTTCTTTAATTGATCTTATATCCTCCTCAACTTTCTTTAATTTCCCTTCCACAAGTACTGTTAAATTATTCATTGCTGTTGCTTGATTATTCATGGCTTCTTTCATAAATTCTTTAAAATCATTAAGTGCAGCCTCTTGACTCTGTGAATCAGCCGGAAGTTGTGCTTTCTGTGTCACCACTATCACAACTGGAGAACCTCCCCCTCCTTTAACAACTCCTGGTTTCACTTGTTTAGAAGCCATTTTTCCCCCCTTTTAAAAAGATCTTTTTTTTCCAAAAGCTACAAAGTCCCTTAAACAACTTTAAAATGTTTATAATTTATAGTCTCTAATTTATCAGGCAAGGTAGTTTTTTTTTTCTCCACCAGCTCTCACTTCCCAACAGTTAATATGCAGCTAATCCACTCTCCCAGTGCAAAGTTCTCAATAAGCACTTTCGTTTCTGGCGTTCACTTTCAAAACTATAACAAAGATGCCATCTTCAGCCTCCAGCTCAATGAAATTCAGTTTGAAACAAAGTAACTTCGGACTTAAGCTCTGTACTTTTAAGGCTTGTTCTCCTGTTTCCGCTCTGCCTGCGCTTGTAAACAGTCAAACTCACTTTGACAGCAGAATCGGATCATGGCTTCTCGCTCTGCTTTCACTGAGTCTTCCTGGCTTCGGAGCTTCTTGGTGGGCTGACTGGGGAGCTCTCACCCTCCAAGCCTCTGGAAATATTCCAGAGGGCTTTTGGGGAGCTCTACTTTCGCCCACCGGCTCTCCTCTCCTTCTTTTCCCAAAGGGGAGGTTTTTCAGCCGCCAGACAGCCGATTTACGCTGTCAAAGCGGCTTTTACAAAGACACAGGGCTGGCGGTCTAAGAAGACCGTCCACGAAGCCTGCGGTGCCAACCGGAAGTCCCCCGGTCTGGCAACATTTTCAGGTGTGTGCCATACATAGCTTGAAATGCTGTTATTGAAGTCGATGAGTGGAGCGAGTTGTTATAAGAAAATTCTGCAAGGGGTAATAATGATGGGCAGTTGTGTTGGCTGTAGGAGCAATAACGCCTTAAATATTTTTGGAGATGTTGGTTAGTTTTCTCTGCTCTGGTTAGTTTTCTCTGCTCTGTGTCTCTGGGTGATGGGCTGAAGATAGGCTGACTTCGACATGCAGGAGCTGGAACAGTGCCTTCCAAAAACAGGAGTGTAAATGTGAGCCTCTATCTGAAATCAAAGTCAAGACCATGCCATGGTAGTAACACCAAGGACCTCTCCTGCGCGAGCTGCACTGGCTCCTGGTGGTCTTCCGGGTGTGCTTCAAGGTATTGGTTACCACCTTTAGAGCGCTCCATGGCTTAGGACCTGGGTACTTACGAGACCACCTTCTGCCACCGGTAGCCTCTCATCAGCCAGTACGCTCCCACAGAGAGGGGATCCTCAGGGTGCCGTCGGCCAAACAGTGTTGACTGGTGGCCCCCAGGGAGAGAGCCTTCTCTGTGGGGGTACCTGACCTTTGGAACGAGCTCCTCCCGGAGATACGGAGGATCCTGGATTTACGTACTTTCCGCCGTGCCCTCAAGGCTTTTTTGTTCCAACAAGCGGGGCTGGCCTAACTTGTCAACTTGCAAAGCTTTCAAGTTGCCATGAGCAGGAGGGAGGGAGAACTGAAGTGAATTCCATACATTCTTTCTCACCGCAATCAGAAGGAGGGAGTTAGGTTTCACAGCCAGCCAAAGTAGTTAATTGGAGAATGTGATTTATGACATGGCCAGAGAGACAGGGTCATAGGGGAACATAAATCTACGTAGGTTCAGTCCTGACTGCATCCGAGTATTGCCGGAATGGTGCTCCCAATAAATGAATATATTTCCTTTGATGTTTGGATCATGGCTCATGAATTAATTAGGGCATCTTTTGGAAACTTGACAGAAGTACGAAGACAGTTTTGGTGGCCCCACATGAGAAAAGATGTAGACAGTTATGTGAAAAGTTGTACCATCTGTGCCACAATGAAAAAACAACCAGGAAGTGGCTTTGGATCTAGCTCGGATGTGTGAAGCTAAAGATCAGCGCATAACTCGAGCAGTTTCTAAGCAAATCAAAGAAAAACAACAACAGGAAAGGCCCAAACCACAGCAATACAAGAAAGAAGTTAAGGGCAATATACAAGAATCTGGAGCCATGGGAGGAGCAAAGCCGAAGACTACCGACTCAGAAAAACTTCAGCACGAGCTCTTGTCGCTTCAAGAAAGTGTACATGACGATTAAATTTTTATCTTGGAATGTGAATGGATTAAACTCACTACAGAAAAGGAAGAAAATAGTTAACTACTTGAGACAATTTAATAATGATATAATTTGTTTACAAGAAACTCATATTAGAATACAAGATCAAAAATACTTGATAAACTCAAGATTAGGAACACATTTTATAACTCCGAACCTGGAAAAAAAGAATGGTGTAGTGATCTATATAAATAAAAGACTGTCAGCTAAAATTATAGAAGCAGATGAATGTGGTAGGTTTATAGCAATCAAACTCTACACAGCAAATGGTCCAATTTTGGTGATTGGAATTTATGCTCCTAATCAACAACAAGAAACTTTTTACAAAATTTTGCATTCTAAAATATTGCAATGGGACTATAGATCTATTTTAATTATGGGAGATTGGAATGGAGTAATTGATTCTAAACTAGACAAAAAGAGCTTGGCAAAGTCAAGGATTACATTACCACAGACTTTTTTTGATATGAAAGGAGATTTGGAATTAAAAGATATTTGGAGAATACATAACCCAAAAGATTTGGACTTTACTTTCTTTTCAGACAGACATAGATCCTTTTCTAGGATTGATTTTATTTTATTATCATCTGATCTACTTGTAAAAATGAAAAGAACAAAGATTTTTCCAAGGACTTTAACTGACCATAGCCCGGTATGGATAGAAATTGAGATGGGAAAGAGTGAGAGAAGATCATGGAGAGTAAATGAAAACTTGTTTAGATATGAAAAGAATATAATAGAACTTAAAAAGCAGATGAAATAATTTTTTGAAATGAATTTGAATAAGGGTACCCCTATTGAAATGGTGTGGGATGTGAGTAAGGCATATATGAGAGGGGTACTTATTCATATGAACTCCAAACATAAATTAAACCGACAAAAGAAAAGAGCTGAAATGGAAGCAGAAATAAAGAACAAAGAATAGTTACTTATAAAAAATCCAACAGATGAAAGAATACGAGGTGCTATAAAACTTTTGAAAGACCAATTTCAAATGCTTATGGCGGAACAAACAGCAACAAATTTACAATTTGCGAAACATAATACATTTTGCAACGCTAATAAACCGGGCAGATGGTTGGCTTATACACTAAGGAAGAAGCAGAGTGCACGGATCATTGATAGTGTTGACAGTGGAGGGAAGGAAGTTTTTCAACAAAAATTAATTAAAGAAATTTTTTTAGATTATTGGCTTAAGAAGAAATTTTTAAATTCTTTTAATTAGTCTGTGATTTTTAACTTTCGGGCCAAAATTTATATATATTTTTAAATGTTTTAATATTTGTATTCTATGTTTTTTATCTTGGCTGTACACTGCCCTGAGTCCTCAGGGAGAAGGGCGGTATATAAATTGGAAATAATTAAATTAAATTAAATTAAATTAAATTAAATTAAATTAAATTAAATTAAATTAAATTAAATTAAATTAAATTAAATTAAATAATTAAATTAAATTAAATTAAATTAAATTAAATTAAATTAAATTAAATTAAATTAAATTAAATTAAATTAAATTACACTAAATTATATGCCAAAGATGATATACAGAATGGATTTATAGAGAAATATTTAGAAAAAAGAAGAGTTACAAAAATTTCTAGTCAACAAAAGGAGAGAATGGATCATCCTATAACAGTTGAGGAGATTATTGCTGCAATTAAACAATTGAAAATAGCTAAAGCACCAGGGACGGATGGTTTAACTGCGGTGTATTATAAAACTTTACAAGCAGAAATGATTGAACATCTTAAAGATCTATTCTGTAGTATACAACAAGGGGGTAAAATACCCCCTTCATGGAAAACAGCTTATATTTCACTGATACCGAAAGAGCAAGCAGGTCCTAAAAAACCTGAGAACTTTAGACCAATATCTCTTCTGAACAATGATTATAAAATTTTTGCAAAAGTATTAGCCAACAGGTTGATGCCAGTTATTCAAGAGGTGATTCATTGTGATCAAGCGGGATTTATAGAAGGCAGATACATGAAGGATAATGTAAGGCAAATTATAGATTTATTGGAATATCTTGAGAAGAATAAACAGATCCCTGAAGTGCTGGTTTTCCTGGATGCGGAGAAGGCCTTTGATAGAGTGGATTGGAACTTTCTATTAAAGACTTTAAGAAAGATGGATTTTGGGGACCAATTTCTACAGGCGGTTTCAGCAATTTATCAAGAACAAATGGCACAAATTATTATTAATGGAAGTTTGACAACAAATTTTAGTATTGAAAAAGGAACAAGACAAGGTTGTCCGCTATCCCCATTGCTATTTATTTTAACATTAGAAATCTTGCTGAACACAATATGGGACTCGAGTACCTTGAAGGGAATAGTGATAAGGCAAGAGGATTACAGAATAAGGGCATTTGCAGATGATCTGGTTGTTACCCTAACACAGCCGATGGAATCAATAATCCAGATGAAAGACATTATAGAACAATATGGTATGGTACCAGGATTTAGATTGAATCAGAGAAAAACTAAGATGATAGTCAAAAATATGACACAAGATCAAAAACAGGAACTTGAAAGCAAGGCAGGTTTTGAGATAGTATCAAAGGTTAAATATCTAGGAGTTCAGGTTGCAGAATCAAATATGAAATTGTTTCAAAATAATTATGAGGTGTTGTGGCGAGACGTACAGAAAGACATGGAAATTTGGAAAAAACTGCAGCTGTCTCTACTTGGAAGAATAGCAGCAGTTAAGATGAACGTTTTGCCAAGATTTCTTTTTTTGTTTCAAATGATTCCGGTGCTTAAAAGTGACAAACAACTAAGAGAATGGCAAAGTGGAGTGAATAAGTTTGTATGGAATGAGAAAAAACCGAGAGTTAAGTTGAAAATTATGCAAGATGTTCCAGAAAGGGGAGGCCTTAAACTTCCAAACCTACAATTATACTATGAAGCAGCAGCTTTGACACAAGCAAGTGATTGGTTTGGAAGGACAAAGACTGGAATATTGAATATAGAAAGTTATGATCTTGAATTTGGTTGGCATGCATACTTATTTTATGAGAACAAAGTGGATAAAGTATTTAAAAGCCACATACTTAGAAATTCTTTGATGAGAGTCTGGAGGAAGCAGCGATTCAAATGGGATTATAAAATACCATTATGGCTGGATCTTGGTCATATCATGTGGAATACAAATATAATGTCACTCGGGGGGTTTTTATACAAAGAAGTTCTTTTTACAGATGCGGGCAGATGGCAACTGAAGACATTAGAAATGCTGTTGGAAGAAGGGATTAATTTAACCTGGTTGCAGTATAATCAACTTCAATTGAGATGGAAAGAGGACCAAAAAACTGGTATAATGATGCATGAAGAAGAATTGGTTAGACATATAAAAGAGAAAGGTCCAATGCATATTAAAAGGGTTTATAATGTTTTGTTAGAAAGGGATTCAGAAACGGAATTGGTTAAAGATTGCATGATAAAGTGGGCACAAAATTTTGCAGAACCAGTGATGTTGGAAACATGGGAAAAAATATGGGTTCAGAATGTGAAATTTACACAGTCGCAGAATTTGAGGGAAAATTTTTATAAAATGTTTTATAGATGGCATTTAGATCCTAAGAAATTGTTGTGTATGTACCCTAATGTTCAACCAAAATGCTGGAGATGTGATTGTCTAGATGCCACATATTATCATATGTGGTGGACTTGTAAGAAAGTGAAGGCTTTTTGGATAAAAATTTGGTGGGTTATGCAAAATGTTCTGAAGAAAAAGATTCAGTTCTCTCCACAATTGTTTTTATTGGGTATAGTTAAGGGTTTCACATTGGGTGAAGTAAAGTTGATATTGTATATGATAACAGCAGCGAGATTACTGATAGGTCAATATTGGAAAAATGATGCTATGCCCACTATTGAAGAATGGACTTTGAAGATGGCTGGTTTTGTAGAGATGGTGAAGATTTCAGCATATTTAAAAGATCGGACACAAGAGACTTATGTATGGGAGTGGAAAAAGTGGATAGATTATGTGCAGAATAAATATCAAACTAGGAAATATCAGATAGCTTTTAATTGAATGTATTATATAGTGATAGAATAATTGGATTGTGAAAATGTGAAGAATATATAGTGGGTGGAGGGGTTCAAGTTTTATAAAATATATCTTTGATTTGGATTATACTCTGTGGAAGTCCGGGGGGAGGGGAGGGTTAGGGGGGTTAGGGAGGGTTAGGGGGGGTCAGGGAGGGTTAGGGGGGTTAGGGAGGGTTAGGGGGGTGAAATTGGGGAGAAAATGTATTTGTAAAACTTTTTCAATAAAAATAAAAAAAAAGAAAAAGAAAAAACGACCAGGAAGACCTCCCGGGCTGCTGCAGCCAGTAGCTGAACCGACAAGGCCATGGGAGGAGATTGCAATGGACTTTATAGTAGAACTGCCGAGGAGTGGTGGAAACACAGTGATCTGGACTGTAATAGACTTATTCTCCAAACAGGCACATTTTATACCCTGCAGCGGGCTACCCTCAGCCCGCCAGTTGTCCAAACTGTTTCTGAAACACATCTACCGCCTGCATGGAGTACCCAGAATCATCATCTCCGATTGAGGTGTCCAGTTCACAGCAAAATTCTGGAGAGAATTCCTATGGTCCATAGGGTCATCCCAAGGCCTCAGCTCAGCGTTTCACCCGAGCACCAATGGGGGGGCGGAGAGACTGAATGCCATGGTAGATCAGTACCTGAGGTGCTACGTGAACTATCAGCAGTCCAATTGGGCGGACCTCCTGTCTTTCGCTGAGGTTGCGTATAATAATGCTGTTCACAGTAGCACGGGGCTAACTCTGTTTAAGGTAGTGAGTGGCATGGACTTTGTCCCAATGCCTGAGTACCCAAGGGAGCCTCCCTCCTCAGTCAGCTTGACCGATTGGATGGCGACACTGAAAGCAACCTGGGAGAATGTCAAGAAAGCGCTAGCTAAAGCAGCACAAACCTATAAGAAACAGGCAGACAAACACCAAGATCCCCAAAGGCCATTTCAATTGGGGGAGAAAGTTTACCTCTCCACAAAACATTTGAGGTTAAAACTTCCTAGCAAGAAATTGGGACCAAAATTTATAGGACCATTCCCCATAGTAAAGATAATCAACCCGGTCACAGTGCAATTGAAGTTGCCCCGATTGCTAGGGAAGATACACCCGGTATTCCATAGTAGCCTCTTAAAACCCGTGGTCGGATCGACCCTGAGGCCACTACCCTGTGAGCCCCCAGACCTCGTGGTCATAGGGGGCCAGACCCATTATGAGGTGCAGCAAATCCTCAATTCAAGGTGGTACAGGAGGCAACTCCAATATTTAATCAAGTGGAAGGGTTACCCCTTATCAGAGGCATCTTGGGTAAAGAGTCGAAACATCCAGGCTGATCGCCTTATAGCCAAATTTCATGCAGAAAATCCAAACAAGCCTGGTGGGGGGTCACATCCCTAAACTCTGCATCTGTACTCAAATTGTTTTGTTTTGTGCAGGTCACCCTCGGGAAGTGAGGGGAGCCGAATGTCAACTTGCAAAGCTTTCAAGTTGCCATGAGCAGGAGGGAGGGAGAACTGAATTCCATACATTCTTTCTCACTGCAATCAGAAGGAGGGAGTTAGGTTTCACAGCCAGCTAAAGTGGTTAATTGGAGAATGTGATTTATGACATGGCCAGAGAGGAGGGGAGAGACAGGGTCATAGGGGAACGTAAATCTACGTAGGTTCAGTCCTGACTGCATCCGAGTATTGCCGGAATGGTGCTCCCAATAAATGAATATATTTCCTTTGAAGTTTGGATCATGGCCCATGAATTAATTAGGGCATCTTTTGGAAACTTGACAGTTTTAATTGTTTAATTTTAATTTTAATTTGTTTTTAAAAACAGGGGTGTTTTAATTAGTATGGGCCAAATTTATTTAATATGTTTTTAAATTGTTTTTTAAATTTTATATTGTATCTGTTTTATCTTTGGCTGTTCACCGCCCTGAGTCCTTCGGGAGTAGGGCGGTATATAAATCTAAATAAACTCAAACTCAAACTCAAATGGTCTAGAAAAAACTGGGCTGTGTCTTTGGCATTGGGTAAACCCTTGCAGGGTATGAAATGAGCCATCTTGGTGAAAGGATCTACCACCACCAAAATGACAGTAAAGCTTTGGACAGGAGGTAAATCAGTAATGAAGTCCAGAGAGACTGTATGCCATGGGGGGGGGGGGTGTCGGGAGCAGCTGCAAGAGTCTTGCCAGCTTCTGATGGAGGGGCTTGGCCCTCCTGCATGTGTGGCAAGATGCCACGAAGTCCTTGATGTCTGTGGTCATCTTAGGCCACCAGAAGTCTCTTAAGGTTCTGTGTAGGGTGTCAGCCCTGGAGCCATCTTTACTTGGAGCTTCAGGGCTGCCACAGGGGTGGATGGGCAAGTTGTGGGAAAAGGAAAGGGGTGTGTGGAGACATTGTGGGGTGTATAGCCATAACAACATATTTTTCCATGGGAGTCAAGGACGTTTAGCCTGCACCTGGAGAGGCTTGACTGGGAGTCAATTACAGTTGGGAGAGCAACCTGATTGGACCATCTGGCAGCCATGTGGATGCAGGGGAAGGAACTTTTACTTTACTTTGGGTGGGAAAAACCCGGGGGCTTCAGATTCAGGTTTTCCCAGATGTGCTAATATGACATCTCTAATAAATTCAAGCTTTGAGGAAAATGACAGCCTTGGAGTTTTGATTTCATTGGGGGTGTTACTTGGAACCTTGACATTAACCCAAATTTGCTTTTAAAACCTACCAAGCAGCTCCCCGTGCTGCAAGTTCACTGTCTGGGGTCCTGAACCCCGGGCGCATTCCCAGACTACCGGGTAGCGCAAAGACTCAGGGAAGATGGGGGAGAAAACAGCAACCATGGAGGGAGCCACCAGGACTAGCTTGGAGATTGTCTGCGGGACCATCTGCTACCCTTTGGCAGCTGCAGTAACTGAAGCAGAGGCTGCGGGGGCCGAGCGTTGGCAGGGCGCCCAGCCCAAAGAACTGGCACCCTGGCAGATTGCACAGATGGATCCATCCAAGTGGGATGAAGCCACGGGACTCCCACCACCCCAGGAGTCGGTTGGCGTGGTGGCCTTCCAGAAGACCCAGATCGCTTCAGGATGAGCCAAGTGCACCACAGTCTTTGAGTGGAGAGCAACGAGACCCCATGAGCTTAGCGAGTCCAGAGAGTGGGGCCTGCAGCCACCATCTCAAAGCCAGTCACTAGTCGGGCTCCCAGAGAGGTTTGGTCAGCTCAACGTGGACAGCATCGCCCAACTCCCCCCAAGCAGCCAGCCTGGTTGGGTACTGATTCAGCCCATGTTCACCTTCCCAGGCCAAGGTGGCACGACTGTCCAGAGTGGAACGTCTGCATCATTCCACTCAGCGCTAAGCAGACCACGTCAGAATCTTCTCCACTGGGCCCGGTCTACTGGGATGACAGCTCCAATGGGAACTGGCGCCAGCCAGCAACAGGGGCCCCTGGGTCAATCCAGCCTGGAATTGTAGAGGGTGACCTGAAAAACAGCCTAAAAACGGCCTGGAAATTGCCTAAAAACGGCCCTAAAAACGGCCTGAAAATGGCCCGAAAAACAGCCTGAAAACGGCCCAAAAAACAGCCCAAAAATGGCCCAAAAACTGCCTGAAAACAGCCTTATTTCAGGCCATTTCTCAGTCCATTTTCAGGCTGTTTTTCAGGTTTTTGGGCCGTGTGTAGTGGGCTTCAGTAGGCAAGAACCAGACGAGCATAGCTGCAACATTTTCGGGCCATTTTCAGGCCATATTTCAGGCTGTTTTTCGGGCCAATTTCAGGCTGTTTTGGAGCCATTTTTAGGTTGTTTTACGAGCCATTTTCAGGCCATTTTCAGGCCTTTTGGGGGCTGTTTTTGGGCTGTTTTCTGGCTGTTTTGGGGGGCTATTTTGGGGCCATTTTAGGCCATTTTCAGGCTGTTTTTCTGGCCGTTTTCAGGCTGTTTTTTGGGCCATTTTCAGGTTTTTGGGCCATGTGTAGTGGGCTTCAGTAGGCAAGAACCAGAGCAGCATAGCTGCAACATTTTCAGGCTGTTTTTCGGGCTGTTTTTCAGGCCATTTTCGGGCTGTTTACATGCCATTTTTGGGCCATTTTCAGGCTGTTTTTTGGGCTGTTTTTGTCGAAGCGTGAATCAGCTCTGTTCCCCCCCCCCCCGCTGGGGAAACTGTAATTAATTAGAGGTGACTGAATCTTGTTTTCCATGGTGCATACTCCCAAAGAAAGAAAACCCGAAGTATATATTCTAAGAAACATTTTATTATAAAAGTACAAAACTAGCTAACTACATCTTACAGGACAGTTATCTCACACAGACGGACAAAGGAAGTAAGAAAAGAAAGAATGCAGACATGTGCAGTAGTTCAGATGTCTCACAAGACCAGCCTTATCTCAGCTACAGATAAGTCCCCTGGCCAGGCTACCGTAAGTCTTACAATGGGAGCTCAGCTGGCAAACACATAACGCAGTGACAACCCCTTCTTTGTCAGTTGAGCGGACATCAGGTACTGCCATCAAATAAGGCACATCTTCTTATGCAGATACTCGTGCTGTGCTGCTGGAAGTGGTTTGTTGAGCATGTCAGCAATCTGATCATGTGTAGGCACATACTGCAATTTTACAAAACCTTGTTTCACTAATTGTTTTATATTTTTTAATGGATGTCAATGTGTCTGGACCTAGAACCCGTGAAATGTGATTCAGAAATATAAACCACAGATTCATTGTCTTCCATCACGGTGATTGGTCGGCTCGGGTGTGTCCAGATATCTGTGACCAAAGCATCAAACCACGTTAGAGAATTACATGCATCTGAAACACAAGCATATTCAGCCTCAGTAGATGAACAAGAAACAAAATTCTGTTTTCACAAATGCCAGTAAACAGGACATCCATTTAAGAACATCATATAACCTGAAGTGCTTTTACGTGTTTTCTTATCACTCGCCCAATCAGAATCTGCATAACAACATAATTCTGCATGATCAGTATGTGTCGGCTCTAACAATAACCTCATATTTTTAGTGTGTTTTAGGTATTTCAATAATTTCTTAACACACGTCCAATGAAACTGTTTTGCCTTACCTACATGTCGAGACAAGAGATTAACACTAAGTGCAATGTCGGGTGTAGTCCAACTACTAATGTACAACAGTGACCCAATAACTGAACGATAAAGTGTTTGATCCTCGAACTCAGGACTTGGTTCATGTCAAGTTGTGAAAATCTGTTTGCATGGGTATGCGTCCTGTATTAGCATCTTTCATGTTGCAATGATGCAAAATTTGTTCAATTTTATCCTCTTGTGAAAGACTAAACCCCTTCTGTGTTTTGTCAATCTGAACACCTAAATAAGTGTTAACATGACCTAAAGATTTCAATGTGAAATATCTCTGCAAAGCTTTAGCAAAATTCTCACTCATCTGCTTATTTGGACCAATATAAACAATATCATCAACATAAACAAGAACTATCTCATACATATTATCAGATCTTTTTGTAAACATGCATTCATCAGTTTCGGACTTAATAAAGCCCATTGAATTTAGTTTGTCAGTAAGACATAAGTACCACATTAAACCAGACTGTTTCAGACCATAAAGACTTTTGTTTAGAAACCAGGTATCCCCTTCTTGCTCTCTGAACCCTGGAGGACTTCTTACGTACATCTCCTCATCCAGGTCAGCATGTAGATAAGCCGTGTCAACATCAAACTGGAAAGCTTCTAAACCAAGAATAGTGGCGGTGGCTAAAGCAATCTTTACACTTTCAGTCCGGACTGTCAGTGAGTAAGTATTTGTGTAGCCCTCAGGATAACGTTGAGCGAAACCCTGAGCTACAAGTCTGGCTTTATACAATGACTCACCATTTGGCTTCTTTTTGATTCTGTAGACCCATCGAGTGCCAATGACTTTTTTGTTTGTTGGAGGTTTTGCAGGCGTAAACACTTTAAGTTTCTTTAGACTGTCCATTTCAGCCTGCATTGCCTCATACCACTTCTCTTGCTCTGAGTCAGGAAGATGCTTGATTTGTGTGAACTTATCAGGAGGAAGTGTAACGGTACAAATCAAAGGCAAGGGTGTTTTTGTCAGTTGCCACGAATATCGCTGTGGAGGAATCTCCTTTGTGGCCCTCTTGGAACGCCTCGGAACAACTGTCCATTCTTCTTCCGTTTCATCCTCATCTTCACCGTCGTCGCTAGCGTCAGCATCCGCGGCTTGTGAAGACGGAACATCAGGTTGAGAAGAACTAGTGGCTGGAACATTTGCCTGTGAATCTCGATCATCAGACTGCGTGGCATCAGCAACATCATCTCTAGGAAAATAAACTTCAGGATCATTGGAGTGAATCCTGGACCAGTCAGCATCTTCCTCAAAATTAGCGGATTGGGAAATCACAATTACATGTTTGGAGTCAATGAATTTGCTCCATTTCGAATTATCTTCAATACCCATAAATCTCAACCTCTTTGCTGCTGGACCTCCTTTCCTTCTTTGAGCTAAAGGAATGTTCACCATAGCGTATGAACCAAAAATATGGAGGTTTTTGAGATCAGGCTTGTACCCATACAACATGAAGAAAGGAGTCTGATTTATTACACTGCTCCAAGTGCAGTTGACAATGTAATTTGCATATTTAATAGCTTCACCCCAGTATGGGATACTGAGGTTGGCGTCTTCTAGGAGACAACGCATCATGGTTTGCAGGATCTCTTGTCGTCTTTCTACCACCCCGTTATGAGCTGGTGTATAAGGGGCCGAGGTCTGATGAAGAATTCCATTCTTACGCATCCGGTCCTGGAACCGCTGAGACATGAATTCAGCACCTCGATCACTTTGAATTCTGGCGATGCTTACTCCGTGTTGGGTATAAACAAGAGCGGCAAAATCTTTAAAGATCTGAAAGGTCTCAGATTTTTCTTTCATAGGATATACATATCCATATCTAGAATAATTATCAACAATTGTTAGAAAATATTTTTTACCACCAATTGTTGGCGGAAAAGGACCTACTATGTCAGTGTGTACCAAATCAAAAATGCGTGTTGACAGGTGTGTAACGTGTTTTGGAATGGCTGCTGCTTTGGATTTGGCTTTCTTGCAGATAGCACAATCCAAAAACACCTTACACCTCTTTAGATCCAAACCTTTTGCGAACTCCGGCATTTTCCTAAGAACACGGAAACTGGCATGCCCCAATCTTCTATGCCACTTATGGATACACCTGTAATGCAAAGGTTTACCAGTTAGTGAATTTTCAACATTAACAGTTTTATGAGGAACCTCAGGCTTGCTCTGAGCAACCTGTTTCCTAATTTTCTTTTTGTTGGCTTTAGGAGCCTTTGGAGTAGCAACAGGATCTCTCACTGGAACATCTCTCTCTGGGCCTGTGCTCTCCTCTTTTGGAGTCTGTATACTTGCCTGTGCTTGCGGTTTAGATTTTGGCTTTATGTAATAAACACCACCAATTAACATGGTTTCAGCAATAATATCTCCATTTTTAACTATATAACTTGCTTTTTCGAGGTGGTGAACCTGGAAGTTTAATACTCTATACAAGTGATTCTAACTAAACAAACTACTATTTGCTGTTGGTATATAATAAACATCAGGAATGAATGCATTGAGCTCTTCAACATAAACAGTTCCTTTTCCTACGACCTGACAAGGATGATTGGAAAAAGAATAAAGTTCACATAGTTCAGGTTCGGGCTCGGGCTCGTGCATCTCTGTAAAAAGTTCCTTTCTGTAGGTACATGCAATGCTGTGCCACTATCCAAAGTCCACAGAAGTTGTCTGTCATATTCTGGATGAGGTTGTGGATCGTTGGTTAAAGCCAATGTAGTGAGTGGAGCTTGCGGATCATGCCTGGGACCACGACGACGTTGTCTTCTGCCTCTGCCTCTGCCTCCTCTGGAGTCTGTTCCTCTGGGCTGGTACGTGACGGGAGCTGGAAATCGTTGGGGACAATCCCGGGTGGCATGTCCCACACGATCACAGGTGTAGCATCTTGGCATCCTTGGAGCGTAGGTCCTTCCTCGGAAGGGGCGCCTAGCTGGAGCTCTTGATGTGGGTGGTCCTCTCAAATGTGGCGTGGCCAACATGAATGCCTCTTCTTCAATTAAAAGTCTACAGACATTGTCCACTGTGCGTTGAGCAATTGGGACTTGGTTAATTTTTGTAACAGCATCTTTCCATTCATAATTCAAAGAGTTAATAATGATGCTGATCATTTGAATATCTTCAATGTTATGGCCTCTTTCTCTCAATTCTGTTCTCAGTCCTTTCAGTTTGGTCAAATGCCCTCCAATTTGTTCACCAGGTTTTGTAATGGCATCTTTCCATTCATAATTCAATGAGTTAATAATAATGCTGATCATTTGAAAATTATCAATATTATAGCCTCTTTTGCCCAATTCCTTTCTCATTCCTTTCATTTTAGTTAAATGTTCTCCAATATATTCACCAGGTTTCAATCTCGAACCATGGAACTCTGACAAGAGCAAACATGTAGATTCAATTGAAACAGGCCGGTATCATGTTTCTAATTGGGCCCAAATTTGTTGGGCAGTTGCATCAGGTGGAAAAGTAACCTGCAGTTCAGTATCCATGGACATCAATAATGTTGTGCATGCTTTAGTATCTAAGTCTCTTATTGCAGGAGTCCATGCCTGGTCAGGAGGATTAAACATCATGCAATGGGTACCTTCTCTACGGAGCAAAAGTCCAACCTCACTGACCCATGCTTTATAATTTAGTCCTGAACGCTTTAATCTTGAATCACCAGCCAGTGGAACAATAGAAGTTGCCTGTTGAGGAAACACCTGTGGTACCATTGGAACAGGCGCTGGTCCTGGCTGAGCGGGCTGTGCAGGTAAAGGCACTTGTAGTTGAACCTGTGGTTGCTGTACCTGAATCTGTGGCTGCTGTATTCTGGCTGCCACTTGTGCATGAGCTGCCATATTAATATGGCCTGCTGGAGACGTTGGCACTTGTCTTTGCTGCATTAAGCGTTGCTGTGCCCCATCTAAATTAGGAATTAGGACAAAAACGTCATCAGTACCACCAGGAGGTGCTGATGATTGAGCCTGTGGAGGCTCGGTTGCAGCCTGAAGAACTGATTGATTTAGAGACATCGTTGAAATAGTTTTATGTAATTTTCTTAACTGCTGTTGCATCGTTCTGTGCATTTCAGCTTTATCTTGTAAATTACTTTCGCCAGCAGGTGGTGCTGCAGTTCCAGGCATCGCAGAAAACCTTTCTTCTCTATCAACATCATGTGAAATCTGAGAAGGGACAACATCACTAGGCACATGTGACGTGTACACAGCTCTCTGTTCTGATTTGCCTGACACAAGACCTGTTGTGGCTCCGTCCTCCGAGCCTATCTTATTGGAGGAAGAAGGCTCCGAACATGAAGGAGAGGAGATGGCCAGGCCTCCCTCTCCAGGACCCTCCTCTCTGGCAATGCCTCAGGTGTCTCCCAAAGGAGAAGATATTGGCCAGGAGCCAGGTGTTTCCGAGCCGTCGGATAGTGACAAAGAAACATTGTGGTTGGACCCATGCCAGCATCGGAGAGACAAGCGTGAGCAACAGAAAAGGAGGCATGCCAGAGATTAAGCTGAGTCACTGGACCACACCCCACAGGCTATAAAAGGGAGTGTGGTGGCCATTCGGATTCTGTGATGGACAAAGCTAATCTCTGGCGAGGCACTTGCACCTTCAGACACAACACCTATTTGCCGTGGATTTAATCACAAACTGGACTATTCAAACTGTGTGTATTTTTGTCTGTGTTATTGGAGTAAAAGCTCTTGGCAGGCAGCCACGGAGTTGCTGCCAAGTTCCTTATCACTGATGTTGTGTGTTTGAAGAGTTTCTTTAACCCTCAGCTGGCTGGTTGGGTGTGTGCGAGATACGGGGACAAAACAAGACCCTCCTGGGGGTGTGGCTTTGGCTTCAAAGAAGAAGCCAAAATGGAGGACCCAGGAATTTGAAAAAGACGAGAGTCCCTCTTATCTGGCTTAAGTATAGAAACTACCGCTTTTGCCTTGTGCAGCTCATGTTCCAGAAACTCTGTTTGATCACAATAACTTCGCACAGCCTTATCATGCAGAGTTTCTTCAGGGCTAGGAGGAGAATAGTGAATATCACCTCTCTCTGTGGGTAAAGAAAACTCAGCTGCTTGTGGAATTTTGGGTTTGGCACCAAGCCTTTCAAATTCTTGGGCTTTGATAGGAACTAATTGGGGGTATGAAGAAAGATAAGTGGGCGTCACTGACCTCAGCACGTCTTTTTCAAGAGCAGCTCCCCCAACAGCACCTCCATCCAGTCTGATTGCTGAAGCAAGCGGTGTTTGAAAAGTTGAGAGCCTGTGTAACATTCTTTTCGCTTCTTCATGAGAGAGATCAGAGAAATTTATATCTTCAGCAGAATGCGTCCTGTATTTTTCTTTGGTGTATTTCTTTTTTTTCTTTGGCATATTTGCAATAAATAATCAGTGTTCCGCAGTCTCTGAAAACTAATTGCCTAAATAGCCTATTCGCTTATCAGTTGAGTAACATCCAAGGAAAACAAAATAAATCAAGCCAAACTCTGCTACCATTGTCGAAGCGTGAATCAGCTCTGTTCCCCCCCCCCGCCCCCCGGGGAAACTGTAATTAATTAGAGGTGACTGAATCTTGTTTTCCATGGTGCATACTCCCAAAGAAAGAAAACCCGAAGTATATATTCTAAGAAACATTTTATTATAAAAGTACAAAACTAGCTAACTACATCTTACAGGACAGTTATCTCACACAGACGGTCAAAGGAAGTAAGAAAAGAAAGAATGCAGACATGTGCAGTAGTTCAGATGTCTCACAAGACCAGCCTTATCTCAACTACAGATAAGTCCCCTGGCCAGGCTACCGTAAGTCTTAGAATGGGAGCTCAGCTGGCAAACACATAACTCAGTGACAGTTTTTCCGGCCGTGTTTCAGGCCGTATTTCAGGCTGTTTTGGGGCTGTTTTCAGGCTGTATTTCAGGCTGCTTTTTGGGCCATTTTCAGGCTGTTTTTTCTGGCCGTTTTTCTGGCTGTATTCAGGCCATTTTGGGGGCGTTTTCAGGCTGGTTTTTGGGCCATTTTCAGGCTGTTTTTAAGGCCATTTTCAGGCTGTTTTTCTGGACATGTTTCAGGCCATGTTTCATGCTGTTTTTCGGGCCATTTAAAAAAATGCCCCCAAAACAGCCTGAAAAACGGCCGAAAAATTCAATAGTCGTAAGAAAGACTGCAGTTCTGTCTTATTTTTTGGTGTAGGGGCTTCCTTAATTGCCTTCAGCTTGATGGTGTTTTTTTTTTTTGCAAAAAAAATTATTTTTAAACAAACAAAACATAAAACATCCTTCATCCATTACAATTTCAAGCAGTGTGTCGATCGGTTACAAATCCCTTGTGCTTCTTCCCCATAATCATATTTAATAATTATCTAATTTCTCATATTATCAACCTGATATATATCTTTATATCATTATTCTCATTTGTCATTTATTTAACAATGGCATTATCATTCCAAAAAAATATTATTTTCTCATATTATATTCTAACATTCATTTTATATTTCATATTTCATTTCCATGTTTTATTATCTAGCCATTGGTAAAATAGCCTCCCACCGGCCAGTACGCTCCCATAGAGAGGGGCTCCTCCAGGTGCCGTCGGCCAAACAATGTCGGCTGTCAGCCCCTAGGGGGAGAGCCTTCTCTGTGGGGGCACCTACGATCTGGAACGAGCTCCCCCCGGAGATACGGAGGATCCCGGATCTGCGCACCTTCCGCCGCGCGCTTAAGACTCTTCTATTTCATCAAGCCAGCCTGGCCTAAATCTTCCCCCTTTTATATGTGAAAATTTTAAATTTGTTTTAATTATAGGGTTATGGGTAAGGCGTTTTAAATTGGGGAGCCATTTTGGATTTAATTTTTCTTTTAAATGTATTTTAATGTTTATATTATATGTTTTTTAATCTTGGCTGTTCACCGCCCCAAGTCCTTCGGGAGAGGGGGCGGTATAAAAAATTTAATAAATAAGTAAATAAATAAAATAAAATAAATAAATAAAATAAATCTCATATCTTATAATATTATAATATTATAATATCTTATCTTCTTGTTCTCTAATTTCAAATGTCAATTTACTCATTTCAGCACATTCCATGATTTTCCTAATAACTTCATCTTGCATTGGCATTTTCTCATTTTTCCAGTTTTTAGCAAACACAATTCTAGCCGCAGTCAATACATTCACAATCAAATATCTTAATTCTCTATTTTTTTTTCTTTAATTTATATGCCGCCCTTCTCTGGAGACTCAGGGCAGCTTACAATGCATCAAGCAATAGCCTTCATACTTTTGTATATTTATACAAAGTCAGTTTATTGCCCACACAATCTGGGTCCTCATTTCACCTACCTTTGAAAGGATGGAAGGCTGAGTCAGCCTTGAGCCTGGTGAGATTTGAACTTGCAGTAATTGCAAGCAGCAGTTGTTAATAACAGTGTTTTGGCCACTGTACTACAGGCTCTTATGTATGTTTCTGGTATAATTCCTAATAAAAAAATCTCTGGTTTAAAGTCTATGTGTTTTTTTATCATTTTTTCCAACCATGTGTGGATTTTAGTCCAGTATCTTTTAGCTTCCTCACATGTCCACCACATATGGTAATATGAGCCCGGTATCTGATGACATTTCCAACACTTTTCAGATTTGTTCTTGAACATTCTGGCTATTCTCGTCGGGGGTAAATGCCACCTGTAAAACATCTTATACAAGTTTTCCTTATATGCTGTTGACATTGTCATTTTATAATTTTGCAACCACAATTTTTGCCATTTCTCTAAACCAATTCCATAACCAAAAATTTTCCCCCATGCAATTATTGTTTCTTTAACTTGTTCTTCTTCCAATTTTACCTCTAATAAATAACCATACAATTTTTTAATTACATAGTCATCAGAGCCTATTAAGATTTTATCTAAATTAGTCAAAGTGTTGTAAAGACCTTCTGTTTTACAATCTTCATCATATCTAGAACATATTTGCAGATAAGAAAACCAATTCATCTTTAAATCTTGTTCTTCCAGTTCTTGCTTCAATTTAAGTTCACCCTTTTCATCCAATAATTCACTATCTAACGATTTGTTCCCTTCTAAATGTTGTTAAATGTGAAAATGCTTCAATCGTTGATACCCAGACTGGAATTTTCAAATAATGTTGTTTTTTAATCTTCTCCCAATTTAATAACAAAGCCTCTCGTATGTAGTTTCTTCTAAAGTACCCCTGTGCTTTTGTTCCCTTATACCATAAAAAAGCATGCCACCCCAACAACAAGTCATGTCCTTCTAAAGTCAATAATCTGGTATTCCTTAACATTATCCATTCTTTAATCCACATCAAACTTGTCGCTTGATAATAAAGTTCCCAATTAGGTAAACCAAAACCCCCTCTCATTCTAGCATCTTGTAACAACTTTAATTTTATCCTTGCCTTTTTTCCCTGCCAAATATATTTTAACATTATTTTGTTCAATTCTTCAAAATAATTTTTCCCCAATCTAATTGGAATCGTCTGGAACAAGTATAAAATTCTAGGCAATATATTTATCTTAATAGTTAATATCCTCCCTATCAGTGATAATTGTAAATTTTCCCATTTCGCCAAGTCTGTTCCAATCTGTTGTTTGAGTTTATTATAGTTGTTCTCTTTAAGTGTGCTACATCTTGCTGTCAAGTATATCCCCAAGTACTTAACCTTATTTGTGACCTGCATCTTTGATATTTCCGCCAATTCTTTTTTTTGTTTTATTAACATATTTTTTGTCAAAATCTTTGTTTTGTCTTTATTAATCTTCAAACCTGCTACTTTTCCAAATTCTCCTATTTTATCTATCAGTGTAGTTATTGATGCTAATGGTTCTTCAAGAATAAAAAACAGGTCATCTGCGAACGCTTGCAATTTATATTCTTCCTTTTGAATTTTCATTCCTTTTATCTCTTTTTCTTCTCTGATATTTCTATTTAGCACTTCTAATGTTAATACAAACAACAGAGGGGACAGTGGACAACCTTGTCTCCTACCTTTTTTTATCTCAATAGAATCTGTCAATTCTCCATTTATCATTACTTTTGCTGTTTGTTTATGATATATGGCTTCTATTGCTTGAATGAATTTTCTGCCAAAGCCCATCTGTTCCATTTGAAGTAACATAAATCTCCAGTTCACATTATCAAAAGCTTTTTGTGCATCTAAAAATATCAAAGCCATTTGCTTTTCAGGATGGGCCTCATAATATTCCAACGTGTCCAGAATTATTCTCATGTTGTCTCTAATCTGTCTCTTTGGCAGAAACCCATTTTGCTCAGCATGTATAAAGTTATTTAAATATCTTTTGAGTCTTTCTGCCAGTATTGAAGCAAAGATTTTATAGTCTGAATTTAGCAGGGATATAGGTCTGTAGCTTTTAATTTGTTGTGGGTCAGTATCCTCCTTAGGAACAAGTGTAATATATGCGTCTGACCCAGCTGAGCCGCACAATCATCAGAGGCTTTTGTTTTACTTTTAAAAGCATTTAAAAAGGCTTTCAAAAGGCTCTGACGATCCCAGCTGAGTTGCCTGATCGGCAGAGGCTTTTTTTCTTTTAAATGCCTCTGACGATTCAAGCTGAGTTGCCTGATCGGCAGAGGCTTTTTTTTTTTAAGCCTCTGATGATCCAAGCTGAGTTGCCTGATCGGCAGAGGCATTTAAAAGAAAAAAAGCCTCTGCCGATCAGGCAACTCAGCTGGGATCATCAGAGCCTTTTGAAAGCATTTTTTTACAACCTCTTCGCCAAAGAGGTTGTAGAAAAAATGGTTTTAAAAGTAAAAAAAAAATGGCCACACCCACCCAGTCACATTACCCCCCCCCACCAAGCCATGCCCACAGAACCTGTAATAACAAATTTTAGATTTCACCACTGGGGGGGAGGGAGAAGGATCTGGGAGTGGGAAGGGATTGGGAAGAATGTGAACGAGGAGGGCTTCCCGGCTCAGGGAAGGCTCGGAGTCTGGAATCCAGAGCACGCCTTTCCCCTTTTCTCTTGCTGTGCCTTTATTTCCAAACCCCCTCCAGTCCACTCTTTTCCCCTAAAAACAGAGCTCTTGGTCCGAAGCGGGCGGTGTGTAACAAAAGCAAGATTTAAAGAAAACAAAGTTGAGCTAGTTTGTAAGGAAAACTGCACCGAAGTGGCACAGTGGTTAGGGTGCAGTACTGCAGCTACTTCAGCTGACTGCTAGTTCAGCAGATCAGCGGATCAAATCTCACCGGCTCAAGGTTGACTCAGCCTTCCATCCTTCTGAGGTGGGTAAAATGAGGACCCAGATTGTTGGGGGCAATATGCTATTTAGTATACTGTCTTTGGTGTAAGCCACCCAGAGTCCTCGGAGAGTGGGCGGCATAGAAATATGAATAATAAAAAATAAAATAAAATAAGTACTGTCAAGGTTCAGTGCAAGCCATACTAGTATTCCAAACTAATGAGTCTTAATGTCTGGTTAAAATGGGTAGTACTTCCATTTAAAGAAGAAAAGCATAGCTCAGACTATTGCTATGATTTTTTGCTCCTATATTCTGTTGTTTAGGTATAAATTTTGTTAATGTAGAAATTTTACTTACAGCCTATTAAACAACGGAGCTAGCTGTCTGCCTGCAATCATGTGTATCTATTAGGAGTAAATCCCACTGAAAGAGAGTAGCCTTACTGCCAAGTAAACATGCATAGGCTTTATGTAGTTGAGAGATAGGGTATTGATTAGTATCAGGTGTATTACAGAGAGAAATGAGAACTTCTGTAACAACAGATACTTTGTCCCCAGACCAGGTGTGTGTGTGAGTGAATGAGTGAGAGAGAGAGCGAGACTGACAGACAGACAGACAGACAGAAAGAAAGAAAGAAAGAAAGAAAGAAAGAAAGAAAGAAAGAAAGAGGGAAGGAGAGAAAGATAGAAGAGAAAGAGGAAGGAAGGGAGAGAGAGAGAAAAAAACTCTCTGTGCTATTATTTTTAATTGTTCCATTATTTATCATGTGTTAATCTTTGACTTTTAGGCTTGCTGTCAAACATCAGCCATAATACTAATGACTGTTTTGAACAAGATGCAGGTTGTATTACACGAATGGCTATTTTATATGTGAAATTATGACTGAAATATTTCTGCACCTATATTGGTTCTCACTGTCAGGAAGTTTCTCCTTAGTTTTAGGTTGCTTCTCTCTTTGTTCAGTTTCCATCCATTGCTTCTTGTTTTGCCTTCTGGTACTTTGGAAAATACATTGCCCCCCCTTCTTTCTGGCAGCCCCTTAAAAGCCTGTTGCCTATCACACTCTTGGGCAAAGCATGCGAGCCATTTCCTCCTTTCAGTGATCCATGAAAGTACAGCTATAGTATGTAGATAATAAAGTTGAAAAAAGGTGAACAACATTTTTACAGAACTATAGATACGTTGAGGCTGGGTGTATTTATTTTTATTTATTTTAATTTGTATACCACACTTCTCCAGCAGGACTCAGGGCGGTGAACAGCCAGAATAAAACAGAACATACAAAATCTAAAAACAGTTTAAAAAATAATTAAATATTTTTGGCCACAATTTAAAACAACCCAATTAAAATCAATTCAATTTAACTGAAACAGTGGGATCAAGCCAGCCCAGCTAGGTGAAATAAATAAGTTTTCAGAGCCTGTGACAAGGAATGGCTGGGAAGGGAGGGGCCAGGCGAGGCACCCCTTGATGTGAGTGACATTGAGTTGGCCATGCCCATCCAGTCACATGACCATCAAGCCACACCCACTGTCACATGACCATCAAGCCACACCCACAAAATAAGTCATGCCCACAGAACCAGTAGTAAAAAATTTTAGAACCCACTCCTGATCTCATGGTATCAGGGGACAGCCCACAATGTTTTGTGCTGTACTCACCACCCTCTGTAATGTTTTTCTATCCGCGGCTGTCAGACCAGCATGCCATACCGTGATGCAATAAGTGAGGATGCTTTATATTGTGGACCAGTAAAAGGAGGTCATCAGTTGTTGTTCCACCCTGTTTTTACACAAGACCCTAAGGAAATGGAGTCTCTGTTGAGCCTTCCTGACCACCTGGATCATGTTGTTTTTCCAGGTGAGGTCTTCGCTGAGATGGACTCCCAGGAATTTAAAGGAGGAAACTCCCTCTACACAGCCCCTCTCAATGTAAAGTGGGGCAGGTTCCTCTCTCTTCCTCCGGAAGTTCAACACCATCTCCTTGATCTTGCTGATGTTCAGGTGCAGGTTGTTTTTTAAGCACCATGTGGAAAGTTTTTGAACCTCCCCCCGTATGCTGTTTCGTCTCCACCTGTAATAAGACCCAGTATAGTGGTGTCATCTGCAAACATAATGATCACAGTAGATGGGTCTGATGGTACAGAATTGTGTGTACAGTGTATACAGGTATGGACTGAGCATGCAGCCCAGTGGGGAGCCAGTGCTAAGCTTCAGAGGGGTGGATATGACAGACCCAACCCTCACTGTTTGTGGCCAGTCCCTCAGAAAGTCTTTGATCCAGTCACAGATGGAAGAGGGAAAATCCAAGTCAGTCAGCTTTTCGATAAGGATGCTTGGCAGAATGGTGTTGAAGGCCGAGCCATAGTCTATGAAAAGCATCCTGACATAGTTCCCGGGTTTCTCCAGATGGCTCACTACAGAATGTAAAGCAGTAGCTATGGCTTCGTCTGTCGACCTATTCCCCCTGTAGGCAAACTGATATTTGTCGAAGTCCAGTGGGAGGCATGTCCTAAGGTGTTGGAGAACCAATCTCTCGAAGCATTTCATCACTACAGACGTTAATTCAATAGGTCTGTAGTCATTTAGGCAGTTAATTGCTGTTTTCTTTGGGACTGGGACAATAGTGGCTGCTTTCAAGCATGATGGAACACAGGCCGTTTGCAGGGAAATATTAAAGATCCTTGTTAGGACCCATGCTAATTGATCGGCACAATTCTTTACCACTATCCCCAGCACCCCATCTGGGCCTGCAGCTTTGCAAGGATTCACAACCTTCAATACAGCTCTCACTTGGTGTTCATAGAGAGTGAGTGGCTGGGAATCCGAAGGCCAGCGGGCAGCGGCTACGGGATCTGGTCTTTTCACCTCGTAACGGGCGAAGAAGGTGTTCAACTCCTCTACTAATGTAGATAAAAGAAATAATGTGAATAAAAAAAAAGAAGCATACAGAGTTAGATATATGAGCTCTAAAGGGCCCTCTCTATTCACATTATTATAAGAGAGGAAAGTGCTTGTTGGAGATTACATTAACAAACAGTTAAACCTCATTAAGTGGTAATATATCTTCTGAGACCTAGATGTCACGAAAGGACCGCCATATGGAAAACATCTGAGTGACCTCACTGTGAATGACACAAAGACATATATGTTACAAAGAGTTACTTAATCCAATAAATTTACCCAAGGACAGTAGTAAATCTCCCATTAGCAACTCCGAGCACTTAGGAAAAGTTGTGTGGCTAAGATAATTTTATAAACTAAGATTAATGGTTTAAGTAATTAGATGAACATATTATCCAATGTATGTAACCATATAGGGAAAATCGGATGTATGATCTCATGTTAACCATATATGGAAAATGTATGATCTCACTGAATCCTTTGTCTTAGAAATGTATAAAACCGTTGTATCAGAGTTCTTTCTTTGTTCAAAGCTTCAAGTACAAAACTGGCTCTGAACCTTGTGCAATAAAACTGTCTCTGGCTGACCCAGGAATGTTGCTTGGTCCTTTCATTCCACAACATTTATGGCACCCTGGCAGATGGGACTAAGGAACAAAGAACTTTTGTTCTGCCAGACAGCCTGCCCCAGCGGGAATCAAGGTTAGCCAGACACAGAGACCTCAACAAAAAAAAAAAAAAAGAAAGAAAGAAAGAAAGAAAGAAAGAAAGAAAGAAAGAAAAAGAAAGAAAAAGAAAACCTTGAAACGCCTACAGGTAAGTATAAGTCAGGGAGTTCAAGTCTCTCTGTTAAGAAGTACCCACCAATTTAGTGGTGAAGAGGGGGCCTGGTCACCCCCCTAGGAGACAAGGCGTCGTCCTAAAGTCTCTAGTAAGGAATTAAGGAATTAAGTATTGTGTGGGATTGTCTGGGTGGTTAAACCCTTGCGGTTCTCATTGACGACTGTCGGAACGTCCAGCATCGTGAACCAAGGGTAATGTTGTCAGGATGGGTGGTACTAAAAGAGAGACCCCCTTGATTACTCAATTATCAAGCAGAGTTTGCTAGGGTCTGTTTGATGAAATCTAAAGAGAGGGGAGAAAGAAAACCTTATGCAATAAAAGTTAAAAAAAATGTGTGTGATCTTATGTGTGGTAAGAGAAAAGAACTAATTGCAGTGTTATAAACATTCTGATAAATTGACCATTCTTAAAAAGCCAGAGAACCCTGAAAGAACTAAGGATAAAGAAGAAATTGTTTACTGTTCTTCCCACCCGGGGTTTAGCAGGCAGTAAAAAGGTAAAGCCTGTCTAAATGGGAAGACTCAGATAATTTGACTTGATCAATTTGGTGTGATTTCTGTTAAAATTAAAAAAAAAAAAAAACCTCCACAAGTCTGGAAATGTTTGATGATAGGTGTGCATGTGTATGTATGTAATCATTTCCAAACCTGCAGGGAAGATGAAATACTCTAATAATAGTGGCTTGTGAAAAAGCTCACTGAAATAATTGTAATGATTGGTTTGCATGAAGTGGGATTTTTGCATGTGAGATTGGTGTACGCAAGCAGTTTGATTGCAGTGTGAATGTGAGTGTGTTGAGGGTAAAAGTTGGTGTGAATGTACTTTGATTCCCTTTCATATAAAGAAACTGTAAGTTGCAAGGTTTTGTTGTTGCTATTGTGAAGTAAGTAGAAATTTGTGGAAAATGACTGTGAGGATGTGGGAGACTAGAGAAATGCAGAACGTGTTGCTTTGTTGGAAGAATGCTGAGTGAAGGGGGAGTGAGGCTTGTCTGCTTGCTGTAAAATATTTTTTTCCTCTCCCTCCCCCTTCCTTTGGAGGAGAGAAGCAGGAAAAGGGTGGGCTGCGGGCTTTTCATCATCATCATCTCTCTCTCTCTCTCTGCTGAATAAGCCTGAGAAAGGAGGGGGATGTGGGTGATCGGCTCATGCAGTTGTTTCGGTCCCTTTAATTTGCATATACAAGCTATACAGATATATTTTCTTTTCTGCTCTGAGTAAGATTTTTTTGAATCTAACTTGCATTTTACTAAAGACAGAGAATTGATGCTAAAGTTTGATCCAAATATATTTCAGATTTGTTTGTTTGTTTGCTTGTTTGTTTGTTTGTTAGCAGCATAAGTGGTTGCCCTTTTAGAAATTGTTACAGAGATGGGTTACAATAGTAGAAGGGTGAGAGGAAGTTTTAGTGGAAGTCAGAAAGTTGCCTTTAAGTTGCTCTGCACAGACTTGTGCTGACTTGGAAATCAGGATGGCAGTGATAGGAGGAATTGAATGTTTTATAAGAAGAAGGAGTTAGAGAAAGTAGAATTGATGGAAGGGAGAAGGTATGAGATTTGTTTTTGGAAGGTTATGGATGTTGTATAACCTTTGAAAAAGTTTTACAATTACATTTTCTCCCCAATTTCCCCCCCAACCCTCCCTGACCTCCCTAACCCCCCCCAACCCCCCCTCCGGACTTCCACAAAATATAATCCAAATCAAAATCCCCTTTTTAGAAAACTGGAACCCCTCCACCCCCTGTATATTTTTCACATCTTCACAAAATTCAATTATTCTATCTCTATATAATACTTTCAGTTAAAAGCTATCTGATATTTCCTAGTTTGATATTTATTCTGCACATAATCTATCCACTTTTTCCACTCCCATACATAAGTCTCTTGTGAGCGATCTTTTAAATATGCTGAAATCTTCGCCATCTCTGCAAAGCTGGCCATCTTCAAAGTCCATTCATCAATAGTAGGCATAGCTTCATTTTTCCAATATTGACCTATGAGTAATCTCGCTGCTGTTATCATATACAATATCAACTTTGTTTCACCCAATGTAAAACCCTTAATTATACCCAATAAAAACAATTGTGGAGAAAACTGAATTTTTTTCTTCAAAACATTCTGCATAACCCACCAAATTTTTATCCAGAAAGCCTTCACTTTCTTACAAGTCCACCACACATGATAATATGTGGCATCTAGGCAGTCACATCTCCAGCATTTTGGTTGAACATTAGGGTACATACACGACAATTTCTTAGGATCTAAATGCCATCTGTAAAACATTTTATAAATTTTTTCCCTCAAATTCTGCAATTGTGTAAATTTAACATTCTGAACCCATATTTTTCCCATGTTTCCAACATCACTGGTTCTGCAAAATTTTGTGCCCACTTTATCATGCAATCTTTAACCAATTCCGTTTCTGAATCCCTTTCTAACAAAACATTATAAACCCTTTTAATATGCATTGGACCTTTCTCTTTTATATGTCTAACCAATTCTTCCTCATGCATCATTATACCAGTTTTTTGGTCCTCTTTCCATCTCAATTGAAGTTGATTATACTGCAACCAAGTTAAATTAATCCCTTCTTCCAACAGCGTTTCTAAAGTCTTCAGTTGCCATCTGCCCGCATCTGCAAAAATAACTTCTTTATATAAAAACCCCCCGAGTGACATTATATTTGTATTCCACATGATATGACCAAGATCCAGCCATAACGGTATTTTGTAATCCCATTTGAATCGCTGCTTCTTCCAAACTCTCATCAAAGAGTCTCTAAGTATGTGGCTTTTAAATACTTTATCCACTTTGTTCTCATAAAATAAGTAAGCATGCCAACCAAATTCAAGATCAAAACTTTCTATATTCAATATTCCAGTCTTTTTCCTTCCAAACCAATCACTTGCTTGCGTCAAAGCTGCTGCTTCATAATATAATTGTAGGTTTGGAAGTTTAAGGCCTCCCCTTTCTGGAACTTGTTGCATAATTTTCAGTTTAATTCTCGGCTTTTTCTCATTCCAGACAAACTTATTCAGTCTTCTTTGCCATTCTCTCACTTGTTTATCACTTTTAAGCACCGGAATAATTTGAAACAGAAAAAGAAATCTTGGCAAAATGTTCATCTTAACTGCTGCTATTCTTCCAAGTAAAGACAGCTGCAGTTTTTTCCAAGTCTCCATATCTTTCTGTACGTCTCGCCAAAGGCCTTCTCCGCATCCAAGAAGACCAGCACTGCAGGGATCTGTTTATTCTTCTCAAGATATTCCAATAAATCTATAACTTGCCTTACATTATCCTTCCGCTTGATCACAATGAATCACCTCTTGAATAACTGGCATCAACCTGTTGGCTAATACTTTTGCAAATATTTTATAGTCATTATTCAGAAGAGATATTGGTCTATAATTCTCAGGTTTTTTAGGACCTATTTGCTCTTTCGGTATCAATGAAATATAAGCTGTTTTCCATGATGGGGGTATTTTACCCCCTTGTTGTATACTACAAAATAGATCTTTAAGATGTTCAATCATTTCTGCTTGTAAGGTTTTATAGTACACCGCAGTTAAACCATCTGTCCCAGGAGCTTTAGCTGTTTTCAATTGTTTAATTGCGGCAATAATCTCCTCAGCTGTTATAAGATGATTCATTCTCTCCTTTTGTTGACTAGTAATTTTTGTGACTCTTTTATTTTCTAGATATTTCTCTATAAGTCCATTCTGTGTATCGTCTTTGGCATATAATTTAGTATAATAATCTACAAAAACATCTTTAATTAATTTTTGTTGAGAGATTTCCTTCCCTCCAATATCAATACTATCAATAATCCGTGTACTCTGTTTCTTCCTTAGTGTATAAGCCAACCATCTGCCCGGTTTATTAGCGTTGCAAAATGTATTATGTTTCGCAAATTGTAAATTTGTTGCTGTTTGCTCCGCCATAAGCATTTGAAATTGATCTTTCAGAAGTTTTATAGCTCCTCGTATTCTTTCATCTGTTGGGTTTTTTATAAGTAACTGTTCTTTATTCTTTATTTCTGCTTCCATTTCAGCTCTTTTCTTTTGTCGGTTTAATTTGTGTTTAGAGTTCATATGAATGAGTACCCCTCTCATATACGCTTTACTCGCATCCCACACCATTTCAATAGGGGTACCCTTATTCAAATTCATTTCAAAAAATTCTTTCATCTGCTTTTTAAGTTCTGTTATATTCTTTTCATATCTAAACAGATTTTCATTTAATCTCCATGATCTTCTCTCACTCTTTCCCATCTCAGTTTCTATCCATACCGGGCTATGGTCAGTTAAAGTCCTTGGAAAAATCTTTGTTCTTTTTGTTTTTACAAGTAAGTCAGCTGATAGTAAAATAAAATCAATCCTAGAAAAGGATCTGTGTCTATCTGAAAAAAAGTAAAATCCAATTCTTTTGGGTTATGTATTCTCCAAATATCTTTTAATTCCAAATCTTCTTTCATGTCAAAAAAAGTCTATGGTAGTCTAATCCTTGACTTCGCCGAACTCTTTTTATCTATTTTAGAATCAATTACTCCATTCCAATCTCCCATGATTAAAATAGATCTATAGTCCCATTGCAATATTTTAGAATGCAAAGTTTTGTAAAAATTATCCTGTTGTTGATTAGGAGCATAAATTCCAATCACAAGAATTGGGCCACTTACTGTGTGCAGTTCAATTGCTATAAACCTACCACCTTCATCTGCTTCTATAATTTTAGCTGACAGTCTTTTGTTTATATAAATAACCACTCCATTCTTTTTTTCCAAATTTGAAGCTATAAAATGTTTTCCTAATCTTGAATTTATCAGTTATTTTTGATCTTGTGTTCTAACATGAGTTTCTTGTAAGCAAATTATATCATTATTAAATTGTCTCAGGTATGTAAATAATTTCTTCCTTTTCTGTGGTGAATTTAGTCCGTTCACATTCCAAGATAAAAACTTAATCATCATGTACACTTTTTTGAAGCGACGAGCAGAATTGCTGAAGATCTTCCGAAACGGTAGTCTTCGGCTTTGCTCCCCCCATGGCTTCACATTCTTGTATATTGCTCTTGACTCCTTTCTTATATTGTTGTGGCTTGGGCCTTTCCTGTTGTTGTTTTTCTTTGAGTTGCTTAGAAATTGCTCGAGTTATACGCTGATCTTTAGCTTCACACATCCGGGCTAGGTCCAAAGCCACTTCTCTTGTAGTCTTAGGTAGTTCAATCACAATTTTCGAAGGAAGGTCTAGCAGGGGCTCCTCCAGAAAACCTCCTGTAGCTCCCTGCATTTCCATTACCTCTGGTTCCACCTGCTTAAACTGCTCTTCCATCTCTTGCTGGAGTTGCTTCTCTTTATCACTCTCCTTTATCTCCAGCACAGTAGATGTACGTGGGGATGGTGAACTCTCTTTAAAAACATTAGAGTAAAATTGTTCCGCCTTCTCAACAGTGTTTAATCGGTATCTTTCTCCATTATACCTCAAGATTATGCCAGTTGGAGCATCCCACCAAAATGGAATTTGTTGTTTTTTTAATTCATTCACTAGAAATCCAAAATCTTTTCTATCTTTTAACATCTTAGGTGGTAGCTCTTTATAAACTCCAATCTGCGTTCCCTCCACTTGCACAGCAGAGAGAAAAGACTTTTTCAAAATATCATTTCTCATTCTTCTGTCTGTGAAATATATCACCACATCTCTAGGCAATTGTCTTTGTCTGGCCACCCACGAATTCACTCTGTAAATTTTATCCATTTTGCAAAAAATCTCTTCAGGGCTAATCTTTAACAGCACAGCTAGAGCATCAGCACAAGTCTGTCTCAGGACTTGTCTATCGTTCTCTTTTATGCCTCTCAGCCTTATAGTGAATTCCATGGACCTGAACTGCATCATTGTAATTTCATTTTCAAATCTCTGCATTTTGTTATCAGCATCAAAGATTTTATAGTCAGTTTCCTTCATTTTGACATCCATTTCTGATTTAAATTCTTCCACCTTAGCATCCATTTTAATAATTGCTTCTGACAATCCAGCCACCACTGTCATTAATTTTTTAGTCACCTTATCATACTTTTCTTGCACCACCTCTTTAATTTCTTTAATCTCCTGCTTAATTTCCTGTTGTGACTTTTCAAATTTCTCATCCAAAGCCTGAGTGATAAAATCCTTTAAGCTTTCAAGATCAATCTCTTTTTTCTGGCTCTGCTGGCTGGGAGGCTGCTGTTCCAGTTTACGTGTGGGGGATCCCCCCCGCCGCCTTCCCTTCCTGTTTGGTCTGCTTAGAAGCCATCCTGCCACGTAAGCTAGCTTTTCCAAAAAAGGAGATCCTTTTTCCCTTTCCTCCACCACAAAGTCCTCTAGAAAATTCCCCCAGGTTTAGTCAGATTAGGGGTGAAATTGAAATTGAAGCAAGACCAGGCTTGTTTTAAAAAAGGATTTTTCTTTTCTTTTCCTCCACTTGTTACAGACAGCGCAACTTTGTCGCTAGTTGAAATAACTTTGCTAATCCACTCTCGCTTTCAGCTTGTTAATGCTGAAGCCGGGCGCCATTTTCAAGCGACTTTCACACATTCACTCTTCTGCTTTGAACTTAATCACAGGGCTAGTAATACTTGCAGTTTCGAGGTTCAAGTTGTTATTCCACCCTGGTTGTTTGAGTTTACTTTGTTTTGAGTAGAAAGGTTCCTCCTGCCGACTTGCTCTGCGCTGGGCAGACTCGTCCCACGCTGTCTGGAGTCTCGGCAAGCTGAAAGGGAGCCGCGCCTGTTTCCTCCCCAGAAACAGCTGTCTGGGGGCTCACAGGGGCTCAACCTGCTTCTCGCCCACTCTCTTCCACTAATCCTTTGGATTCGGGAACTTCCGAGCCGCTTCTCTGGATCGAAGTGGCTCTAACAGGCAGCGGGGTTGGCGGTCCAAAAACGGGACCGGCTTTCGTCGACAGGAAGCAAACCGGAAGTCGGATGTTGTATAACCTTTGGACGGGGAAGGAAGAAAGGAATGTGAGAGTGGAACCAAGTGATAATGGGAAGAAGTGGTGATATGGGCAGGGAAGACAGTGTTAAAGAGTGCCCGATCCAAAGAAGAGGAAGTGGTGTTTTTAATTGACAGAGATCAGATTAAGTGGACAAAGCATTAGAATACACTTAATTAGTGAAGGGAGTGTTGGAAGATATGAGAAGCTCAATATTAAAAGAGCAGGGAAATTCCCCTAAAGAAAATAAGCAGAAACTCAGGCAGAGTTTCAGCCCCCACCTTTACCAATGGGCCATTAAGAAGCTGAAGCCACCTTATTTTCCACAACAAAGGAAGAAAAAGAATTACAGGGGCCTGCAACATCCAAACAGATGTGGGACACAGGAAAGAAAAACAAACACCCAAAAAGGAAAAGAAATCAAACCAAAGTAATTTAAACACATGAGGAGAGAAAAAAAAGAGAGAGATTCACTAAAACACAGAAATAGCAAACTGATTAATTATAGGGAACGAACAACTACAAAGGGCTAGGAAAAACAGAGAGTGGACTATAAAACAATTACTTATTTGCCAGATCCAGGACAGAAGAACCTAATCACAAACAAAAACAGGATTTAAACACCATAAAACAATCACACACACAAATCAAAGAATCCACATGCCAAATCAAAAGACTTTAAAGGGTCACATAGAAAATCAAAAGACGTTTTAGGATATAAAAAAGGGTTACTCTTACAGTTAAGACAGGCTAGCCTCGGAACGTTGTGCTTGTATTTGTTTCTTGCCTGCCTTCCTAGAAACAATAAACTGATTCTACTCTCAAGCAGCTGACCTCCAATCATTTCGCCTAGCCGGGAGTTTTGAATTCAGGAAGGGGAAGCTCTGCCTTTCAACAATCCTTAAAGGAAAAGGCTTCTTTTTTCCTTCCAACAGGAGTAGGAAAATCACTCCTGATAGAATAGAAGGGGTGGCGTCTCAGCCTCTATCTATAAACAAGTAAGAATTAAGGTAATTCTATGCAAAATTAATTGAATCTGGACCTTGGAGTTTGAAATGGGAGGGACACGAAAAGAGGAAGCCTTGCAAATTTGAAACAAGCTTTAACCAAGGCTCCTGTATTAAGTTTACCAAATTTGGAAAAGCCATTCAATCTCTTTGTAAACACAGAAAATTGAATTGCACAAGAGGTGTTGGCTCAGAAAGTAGGAAATATGCAGCAGACAGACTTGATTTTAACTACAGATCACAATTTGAATCAAGCACAGTTCTTAGCCAACACCAGATCAATGGATCAGTTTGGATTAGAACATTATTGTGCTGAAGTAATTGATTTACAAACAAAAATAAGACCTGATTTGGAGGAACACCCCCTGGAGAAAGGAGAAGCAATTTTTATAAATGGTTCCTCTAGGGTGGAGGAGGGAGTATGGAAAAACGGATATGCTATTATAAAAGGACACACTAAAGAGATCCTGGAAACAAGGGGTTTGCCTCGAAATTGGTCTGCTCTAACCTTTGAATTATATTCATTAAATTAAGCTCTATGGATAGGGAGCCTGGATAGCTCAGTAGACAAATGCATTGTAATTTAACTCCAGCTGTCTGTAATTAGTAAGTTCGAATCTCACCAGGCTCAAGGTTGACTCAGCCTTCCATCCTTTCTAAGGTAGGTAAATTGAGGACCCAGTTTGTGGGGGCAATAAGATGACTTTGTAAAATATACAAAAGTATGAAGGCTATTGCTTAATGCATTGTAACCCTGAGTCTCCGGAGAAGGGTGGCACATAAATCAAAAAAAAAAGGGGGGGGAGGGTGCTCTATGCATCTTGGAAGGAAAAATAAGCAGATTCCACGTATGCATTTGGGATAGTGCATTCATTTGGCAAAATATGGGTGGAGTCATTGGGGAATTCACGCTATTGTAGATGAACTTTTAAAATGCTATGGTTGTATTGGGATATATCCTTTAGTAACATCAATTATAAACAAATGTTTGATTTGTAAAAAGGTGAATGAACAAGCTGTCAGGAAACAACAGATGGGTGGGAGACCACCAGCTTTAAGACCATTTCAATGTATTCATGTGGATTTTACAGAATTACCAAAAGTGGGGAGAGTAAAATATTTATTGGTCATAGTGGACCACCTCACAGGGTGGGTTGAAGCTTTTCCCTGCAGTAATGCTACAGCAACAGTGGTGTCAAGAGTTTTATTAGACCCAACCTAGAAAGATTATCATCATATGAAATGTTGTTTGGAGTAGTTTTCACTACAGGAAGCATATGCATTGATTCCCTGGAAACCAGAGACAAAGTATTGAAACAATATGTGTATAAACTGTCCAGATATTTTAAAGTTTTTAGGAAACAAGGACTATTAGCCCAAACACCACCTTTGAAGTTTCCAGTCCATAAATTCCACCACGATTATTGGATGTTGATCCGGAGCTGGAAGGAAGTTAAACCGCAAGTGAAAGGGCCCGTGCCAGCCCCAAAGAAGTGGAAGGTGGAATCTCACCAAGGAGATCCATTGAAGTTGACGATCCAAAGAACCCAGTGGACTGGTGGGCAGTAACCAGTGGGAATAGCGTTCTTCATCATCTGGACTATTTTTGTATTTTTCTTTCTTAGGACTGAGTGGTTGCCTATGCTGTTTCCCAACTGAAGAGGACTACAACTGATCAGATTCCATTGCGCGCTCTCCCAGATGTATTGGTTTTGTAATTGTGCTTTTAAGACCTTAGAAGGAAGATTCTGGATCCACTGGACGAGACTGAAGCCCGCAGACCAGAGTGATCCGGTCACATACCAGGTAACAAAAACTGACAGGCCATTGGTGCTGAAGTTCAAGAAGAATACACCCTGCTGAATCCTACCGGCAACGGACTCTCAACGCACGGTGGTGATCGTCAGCCTTGCTGAACCACCCCGGAAGCTGGTTCCCCGCGCACGGCCAAAGCTTGGAACGGAGGAAGACAAAATTCCATGACTGTAGTTTGTAATGTAAAATCCATTAACTGTAATAGAATCCAGTGTGCACTACTTAAAGACACTCATGCTTGAGGAAGATTGGGTGTGGGGACTCTGGGCAACAGCTACTTTAGCCCTTCTATTGGTATTGTTTTAATACGATTGATATTGCCCTACCCCAAGTTACGCATACCCCTAACCCTCTTCCTGACATGGTGAATTTATAAACTACAGGTCTTGCGCTCTTAAGGCCTTGTGGGTGTAGAAATTAGGTCATTATGATTTATTTATGGCTTTGGGTACTATTGGCTAAAGGTCTAGTGAGTGATACTATCTTGAACAGTAGTTCCCAATGTTGCATCAGTGTCCAAGAAATCCCCCTTGTCTCTGCAGAAAGATTTGAAGATGTCAAGAATCCCAGGGGACCTAGCAGCATCAGGACACTGAATGGGGACACTTTGGGTCAAGTCCACTCCCGCCAACAACGTGGCATCAGAAGGTGGAGTGGGTACCTTAGTCCTAAACCAACCCCTAGACCTAAGGTTAAAAGTTTGACAATCCCAGTAAAGGGAGGAATAGAAAAGGAGAACGGACCCCTACAACAATTGAAAAGAGGAGATTGCATATCAGGGATACTGGAATTGGGTCGAAACCTTGTTAAATCATAGGGTCACCTTCCCTGTGTATAAAGAGATATCGGAAACCTGGTAGGCCTATAGGATCCCTGACAAAAGAACAATGTCCATCAGAAGTGTACCTTGGTCCTAGAATGAACCTTAGGGATGTAAAACTAACCAAAGATCTTTTTCCTTCTGCACACCACTCACTTTCTCATCACCACCAACTGCCATCATCACAAGATGGGGAGGATGGAAGGGGTCCTGGAATGTATCCAAGGAAAGGTGCACCAGTCTATTCCAGCCCCCTCGCTTCACTATCTGGCTCTCCATTAGGTCCAACACAGGTTTATGTGTCTTCTTTCCCCCTGGAATACTACCTCCCGGTATCTTTTTGAAGGTCCAATCCTCAGAGATAAGCAAAAGGACCCTTCACTAGAAGTCCCATTACAGCCGCTTGCTGGAATGTTTGTGTCGGGGACTTTGAGGGTCTGGACTAATGAAAAGAACCATCGGACCCATGCTTTCTCCATGAACATAGGTGTATGTGTAAGGGAAAAAGGAGTTTTCTTCTTCTGAGGGAAGGATGTTTATTTATGTTTGCCAACAAATTGGACCGGAACATGCACACTAGTACACCTTTTTTCCTAAAATAGGTGTTGTCAGTGGAGAACATACCATCCCTGTTCCTCTCATGGGGCATGTTCAGAAACGGGCACCAATCCTAGTCCCACTATTAGTAATCATGGGGATAGGAACTGCAGTGGAACAGGTGCAGGTGGAGTGACACACTCAGTAATACAGTTTCAGCAATTATCAGAGGAGCTCCAAGAAAGCCTGAACCAAATTGCTGGAACCCTGGTAGAAGTCCAAGACCAGCTAGATTCATTGGCAGCAGTGGTCCTACAAAATCGACGTGCCTTAGACCTCCTAACCGCAGAGAGAGGAGGTATGTGTGTATTTCTGGGAGAAGATTGTTGTTTCTATATGAATAAATCAGGTGTGGTCAGAGAAATTGCCAAGGAATTGCAGGATAGGGCATCCAAGATAAGTCAGAGGTTACAAACAACTGACAGGTGGTTTTCTTGGTTGGCTGGATCCGGCTGGATTAAACAAATGCTATTCTTGTTGATATGGCTGTGGCAGGCCTAGCTTTTATTCCTTGTGCAATCCCTGTGCTGAAACAGCTATCTATCAGAGCAGTGAAAGAGATACAGACTGCGAAGGAATTAGTTTTGACAGAGCGCTTTCTTGAAGATAGAAACTCTGAAACAGATACATATGTAGAAATGGAGTCTGGAAAAGAATGGAGGGAGTACCTCCAAGGATTAATAGAGTGAAGATCAAGAAATACCTATCTCTTGCCTAGATTAGTCATATTTTGTTAGATATTATATGTTAGCTTTGTTTATCCAAAGGAATGGAATGATATTTACTAAAGAGTTGAACATGTAAGGAATGGTGAAAGTTTCTGCATGGAAAAACTTTCAAAGTGGGGAATAATGTAGATAAAAGAAATAATGTGATTAAAAAAAGGAAGCATACAAAGTCAGATATATGAGCTCTAAAGGGCCCTCTCTATTCACATTATTATAAGAGAGGAAAGTGCTTGTTGGAGATTACATTAACAAACAGTTAAACCTCATTAAGTGGTAATATATCTTCTGAGACCTAGATGTTATGAAAGGACCGCCATATGGAAAACATCTGAGTGACCTCACTGTGAATGACACAAAGACATATATGTTAGAAAGAGTTACTTAATCCAATAAATTTACCCAAGGACAGTAGTAAATCTCCCATTAGCAACTCCGAGCACTTAGGAAAAGTTGTGTGGCTAAGATAATTTTATAATCTAAGATTAATGGTTTAAGTAATTAGATGAACATATTATCCAATGTATGTAACCATATAAGGAAAATCGGATGTATGATCTCATGTTAACCATATATGGAAAATGTATGATTTCACTGAATCCTTTGTCTTAGAAATGTATAAAACCGTTGTATCAGAGTTCTTTCTTTGTTCAAAGCTTCAAGTACAAAACTGGCTCTGAACCTTGTGCAATAAAACTGTCTCTGGCTGACCCAGGAATGTTGCTTGGTCCTTTCATTCCACAACACTACCAATGAGGCATCAATGTTGACCTTGTTCCTCGTGTTGCCCTTATAATTAGTTAGGTGCTGCAGTCCCTGCCACACTTGCTTCGGGTTGTTGTCTGCTAGATGGTTCTCCACCTTGTGTTTGTATTGTTGTTTTGCCATCTTAATGCCTCTTCTGAGGTTTGCCCTGGCCTCTCTATATCTCTCACTGTCCCCTGCCTTAAAGGCAGAATCCCAGGCTCTCAGAAGCATCTGCACCTCGACAGTCATCCAGGGTTTACAATTTCCATAGACTCTGATGCACCTGTCTGCTGTTACGCTGTCAATGCACACTTTGATGTAAGAGAGTACAGCATCAGTATATTCATGCAGGTCTTGATGTTCAAATAAACTCCACTCAGTGGTTTCAAAACAGTCCTGCAGCTGACTGAGAGCGCCCTCTGGCCAGGTTTTAACTATTTTCATGGCTGGCTGAGTTCTTTTCCTGAGAGGGACATACTTCGGGCATAACAGGAGTGAGATATGGTCGGATGTACCCAGATGGGGAAGGGGGATTGCTCTGTATGCCTGTTTCAGGTTGGAGTACACACAGTCTAAAGTGTTCTTCCCTCTGATGGAGAACTGCACATACTGCACAAACTTAGGGAGAACTGTCTTTAGGCACGCTTGATTGAAGTCCCCAGCCACAACAAAAGCGCCCTCTGGATGAGTTTGCTGCTGCCTGGAGATGATGTCATATAGCTTAGAAAGTGTCATGCTGACATTGGCATCAGGTGGAATATAAACAGCTATAATGGTTATCACAGTGATTTCTCTAGGCAGATAAAATGGTCTACATGTGACAGTCATCAGTTCCACATCTGGGGAACAATACGTATAAGCTATTCTGCTGTTAACACACCAGTTACTGTGTATATAGATACAGAGTCCTCCTCCCTTGCTCTTACTGGAGTCGCCATTTCTGTCGAAGTGATAAGTAACACAGCTTGTCAACCTCCTTATGCATGGTCACTCATGCCCTCTGTGAAGGGGAAGAGGTTTGGGGATTCGAATGGATCGTGGCCCGATACGCACACAAATGCACCAGCATGGAAGTTGACTAAGAAGTCTAAAAAGACTATTTTAATAAAACACATAAAAACAAAACCTACAAGAAGGCATCAACAGCCCAAAAGATTCTCCTCTCAGCAAAGTCCATTTAGCAGTCTTCTCCTGCAAGTCTTCTCAGGAGCAAGGCAGTGACTCAGCTCTTTGCAATGGCTTCAGCTCCGGAGGTAGCTGCTGCTTGGCATCTCTGCAGTTCTCTCTCTGAAGATCAGCAGCTGCGAGGCTCCCAGGATCAACAGGCTCTGAGGTGAGGAACAGATCTCACGAGTGGCTGTAATTCTGCTGCTACTTATATACTGGCCAAGTAGCCATTGGAAAGCACAGGAAACTCAGAGCCAGGAAGTTGTGCTCTGATTGGTTCATTCAAAACATGCAAACTAAACAATCAATTAGTTGCAGCAAAATGCTCAGAGGCTTTTCCTCTGACACCCTCGTTACTTTCCGCCTGGACTACTGTAATGCTCTCTACATGGGGCTCCCCTTGAGGAGCACCTGGAGGCTCCAACTGGTCCAGAATGCAGCCGTGCGGGTGATTATGGGGGCGACATGGCGCTTCCATGTAACACCTCTCCTGCGCGAGCTGCACTGGCTCCCAGTGGTCTTCCGGGTACGATTCAAGATGTTGGTTCGCACCTTTAAAGTGCTCCATGGCTTAGGGCCTGGATATCTACGAGACCACCTTCTAGGTGGCAGAATTCCTTAAACTTAGACAATGTCTGATCCTTAGATTTAATAGGGTAAACAAAACAAAACCTACTATGGTCATCCACAATTGTCAGAAAGTAATGATTCCCACTAAATGAAGCTTTCAGGGGACCCACCAGATCCATATGTACCAACTGAAATATGTGTTCAGAATATCTCAGGGATTTCTTGGGTGCAGGGCTCATTTTTGACTTCGCAATCCTGCAAATAAAACAGTCCAGAAAAATGTTACAATCTTTAACCCTAGTTCCATTTGAACATTCAGATACCTTTTGTACTACTGGAAAGCTTACATGACCCAATCTATGATGCATAAGATGAGCACATTCATCATGTAATGGCTTGCCAATGGAGATTGCGTTAGTGTTCTCAGGCTCACTCCTTTCCTGTTTTAGGTTAAAACTTACAGACTTCTTATTAGTTAAAACATTTTTACAATTACCTTTAAAATTCCCCTTTTCTTGTGTACCTTCAACATCATTATCTGAATCAAATTGGGATTCATCATCATCGCTATCAAAAGTGGTAACCTGGTTTGTAACATTAGATTCCTCAGCCTTTGAAATAGGAGAGTAATAAGGTAAACCGCTGATTTTCAAAACTTCCCCAACCACATACTTATTATTGGTAACCACAGCAGTTCCCTCTGTGAACGATACCTCTATCCTAGAGTTTTCACTTATCTTCACAGTGCTGAGCAAATTATGATCAATGTCAGGTACATATAAAACATCATCAAATTCCCCAAGCCCAGGAATAAAAACCTTACCAATGCCAATAACTCTTACCCTTTTACCGTTTGCAACCTTAACCATAGATTTATATCCCCTCAATTCAGTAAACAAACTTCAGTTATTCACAATATGTTTGCTGGCCCCACTGTCCAACAACCAGAGTTTGTCACGTTGTTTTCTTGAGAGATCTAATTCAGATGTCTCAACCACAGTAACAAGGCTACTAGCAAAATCAAATTTGTCCTCCTTATCATCCTTCTTCGGCCATCTAACCCTTCTCTGACTAGAAGGGTTACCTTGTGGCTTCCCATGTGGGGTAGGTGATCTTTTTCTATACCGACCACCAGAGGGCGCCCTTTGGCGTGCTCTAACATTACACGGGCAATCCCTTTTGTAATGACCCTTAAACCCACAATTGAAACATTCTCCAACAGTAAAGATCTTATCGGGGCTATTTGATCTTCTCATTTGCCTATCCTTCCCATGGAAGGTTGCCCTATCTTTTCTCAAGTTGTCTTCAGCAATTAACTTACCAGACAGAACTTCCAGAGACATATTTTCAGAACTAATATTGTCCAATCGGGACACAAAATTATCCCAACTAGAATCCAGGGAGTTGATTATAATACTAATCAAACTTTGTTCATCTACATGCTGACCCCTTAGGGTTAACTCCTCCCTCATGTTATTAAGTTCACAAAGATGTGCATTCATATCAATACCTGGTTTCAATTTTGCAGAATGAAATTCCCTGGAAATTCTGCTTGTTGCATTTGAATTCTTGCAACAAAACAGTTTAAACAATTTTTGCCAAACCTCACATATAGTTAAACCATGTGGAATACTGGGATACAAAGCAGGGTCAATAGCTGATAGCAAAACAAAAAATGCTTTGTGATGCAAAAGATCAATCTCCATGGTCCAGGGCTTATGGGGCGGGGGAATCAAGCAATAACGATAACACATCCTCCCTCATTAGAATAACTTGTACATTCTTAGACCACTCTTCCAAATTCTTTCCACTAATATTTAAGGTTTTAAAACCGGATGGCAAAATATTTGCATTTGAAGACGTGGGATTAGAAAAATGCTGCCTCTCATGATGTCGCAAATTTTTAAACTGGCAATAGGGCATAGGAATCACGGCAGTTGGCCTAAAGACTGCCGATTGGTCACTCGATGGTGGCTCCCCTTCAATGGAGGGGGTCAAATTCTCAGGCTGTGTGTACTCAGGAATCATCCGTGCCTGTGGTGCAGAATGCAAAGACCTCCTCGCCCCCCCCCCCCCCCGCAGAAAATCTTGAGAGTTCTCCTAGAACATCAACTTCAGTTGGCATAGTCCCAGAAGTGGCTCCAAAAACTGGGGGGACCCCAGAAATGTCCACCCCATTTGCAACAGATGAAGAACGGGTCATAGATGTCGAGGGAGTATTAACACAAGTTGCAGTTTCACATTGAGCAAGGAGCAACTTAAAGTCAGTTCCAAAATGTGCAGTTAATGTCTCAATGGCACTCGTAACTTCAGATTCTGGAGGTGAATTCCTTACATTCAAGGTTGTGCCCGCCGTCACCGTATTGGTCATCTGGGTAGTAACCCGCTCAGGCAGCATTGGAGGCATTTGAGATGCAACCGGAGCTAACAATGCTGCAGTTGGAGGGGGCGGGGTAAAACTTTCAGCTGGCTGATCTAAAACAATTTGGGCAGTAGATGGCGCCATTACATTTGGCGGGAAATTTAAAGCAGGCAATTTTCCTGTCTTAGGCCTACAGCCAGCGAGGGAAGTTACAGGAGAAGTTTGGAAATCTCTTACCGGCCTGGTGTTTTCAGTCCTTTCTCGAGCTGCTGCTTGTGTAGTTGTAACTTGCATTAAAGGGCTAAAATCAGCAGCTGGATTCTGAGACGTTGTAGAAAGACTGACGGTTCGAAGTATTATGGACCTCAGTTCATCTTCTCCCATCGATCTTACGCTCGTTGTCTTAGGGGATGCCTGTCCACCTACTGCTCCTCCAAGCGGGGGAAAATCACCTTCTGCAACGTGCATCTCAAGAGCTGGGGCGTCTGTTTCAAAACTCACAGCCTCTTCGCTCTCCTGCCCGACCATTGCTTGAAGTCCTCCAGCTGAAGTCATCCTGGCTTGTTCTTCCATCAATCGACCTTGGAGTTGCTTACTCTTGGTAAAGGCCTGGGTCTCGACTTTTTCCTGTTGTGTTGGTTTAATAGTAGGCATGCTAATGCATTGAGCTATGGATCAGGTCCATCGAAACCATCCTCTGCTACCAATTGTGAATGGGAAGAAGTTTGGGGGTTCGAATGGATCATGGCCCAATACGCACACAAATGCACCAGCATGGAAGTTGACTAAGAAGTCTAAAAAGACTATTTTAATAAAACACATAAAAACAAAACCTACAAGAAGGCATCAACAGCCCAAAAGATTCTCCTCTCAGCAAAGTCCATTTAGCAGTCTTCTCCTGCAAGTCTTCTCAGGAGCAAGGCAGTGACTCAGCTCTTTGCAATGGCTTCAGCTCCGGAGGTAGCTGCTGCTTGGCATCTCTGCAGTTCTCTCTCTGAAGATCAGCAGCTGCGAGGCTCCCAGGATCAGCAGGCTCTGAGGTGAGGAACAGATCTCACGAGTGGCTGTAATTCTGCTGCTACTTATATACTGGCCAAGTAGCCGTTGGAAAGCACAGGAAACTCAGAGCCAGGAAGTTGTGCTCTGATTGGTTCATTCAAAACATGCAAACTAAACAATCAATTAGTTGCAGCAAAATGCTCAGAGGCTTTTCCTCTGACACCCTCGTTACTTTCCGCCTGGACTACTGTAATGCTCTCTACATGGGGCTCCCCTTGAGGAGCACCTGGAGGCTCCAACTGGTCCAGAATGCAGCCGTGCGGGTGATTATGGGGGCGACATGGCGCTCCCATGTAACACCTCTCCTGCGCGAGCTGCACTGGCTCCCAGTGGTCTTCCGGGTACGATTCAAGATGTTGGTTCGCACCTTTAAAGTGCTCCATGGCTTAGGGCCTGGATATCTACGAGACCACCTTCTGCCACTGATAACCTCCCACCAGCCAATATGCTCCCACAGAGAGGGTGCCCCCAGGGTGCCGTCGGTCAAGCAATGTCGACCGGCGACCCCCAGGAGGAGAGCCTTCTCTGTGGGGGCACCCGCCCTCTGGAATGAGCTACCCCCAGGGATATGAATGATCCCGGACCTCCGTACTTTCCGCTGGGCTCTGAAGACTTTCTTGTTTCAGCGAGCCGGGCTGGCTTAAAATTTTAATTGATTAATTTTATGGGTAAGGGGTTTTAAAATTGGAAAGCCAAATTGGATTTAATTATTTTTAAATTATTTTAATTTTTATACTGCATGTATTTTAACCCTGGCTGTTCACCACCCTGAGTCCTTTGGGAGAAGGGCGGTATAAAAAATCAAATCAAATAAATAAATAAATAAATAAATAAATAAATAAATAAATCCCACTGCCGCATCAGGTACAGATGGATGTAGCCAGGTCTCCATTACAACCATCACACAGCTTTCATGGAGAAGCCTGTTTTCTGCCATCTGCAGCTCTAATTCATCAATTTTGTGGATGAGAGATCTGGCATTTGTCAAAAAGACACTAGGCAGTGCTAGTCTGTGAGGCTGCTTTTGAAGCTGAGTCAGCAGACCAGCTCTACAGCCGTGCTTTTGTTTCCTCTCCTTTCGCTTTCGTCTGCGCCTCTCTGACCCGACAACAATCCATGGAGATCCTGGAGCCTCACCATGCAGTGGGACTGCTGAAAATCGCTGGTAATTTCAGATTGATTTGCGAGCCCAATGTTTAGCAGCTCTGTGCGGATGTATGCAAATTTTGCCCCTTGCACTACACTGTGCATAAACATCCATACACACATTATTCCAAGCACCACACACCAGTATCGGGACCCCAGGGCCGCTGCGTGTGAATGCGCTGCCATCTTGTGGCCAAAAAAATAGCTAGTGTTCAGACTAGCTATGCTAAAAAGAACAAACTCCCAAAGGAGGTACATGTAAGATTCATGAAAAAAACAATAAGAGCAGAAATCCTTAAAAAAACAAAAGAGGAAACCCTGAAACATAAAGGAAGAGAGATTGTGGTCCTAAAACAAGTACCCAGAAGAGTTAGAGACCTGCAGAAGCAGTATCAATTTCTGACAGGACAGTTGATCAAACACCAAGTAAACTTTAGATGGCTGATACCAGAGGGAATTTTGGTTACCTGGAATGATAAAAGACACAGACTGGACTCTCTAGATAGTGCATATGAATTCTATAACTATTACTTTAACCCACAGGAGCAACAAACAAGAAGAGAGGAAGTAGAAAATAGAGGACAAGAGGAATTAATGACAGATTAAATTACGGCTAAGCAACAAGAAGGAAGTGAAGTTGAACAAAAGAGATGAGCAGAACGAGAAGGAACAAGAACAAAGGAGCAGAGAGAAACAAGAGCAACTAGAATGACAAAACCCACTTATAAGTGACACAAGAAGAAACAAACCTACTATCAATTAACATTAATGGATTAAATTCTCCCATGAAAAGGAGAAAACTATTTACAAAACTGCAAAAAATGGACTTAGGCATAATTTGCTTACAAGTACATATCAAAAGACAATATAATAAACTCTTAGAGTACCCCAAAATTGGGAAACTATTTCTCATTGGCACAACAAAAGAAAAGGGGGGTGGTCTCAATTGTCACACTAGAGGCAAGAATACTTTAGACCATTGCTACACAACACTAAAAGATGCTTATCGGTCCTTACCACGAGCAGCTGTGAGACACACTGATCATTGCATGATTCACCTTGTACCTGCTTACAGGCAAAGACTTAAAACCACAAAACCAACAATTAAATCAGTGAAGACATGGACGGAGGAGGCAAAGTTAAAGCTACCAGTCTGCCTTGACTGCACTGATTGGAATATTTTTGAAGCTACCTCTGCAGACCTGGATGAACTCACAGATACTGTAACATCATATGTCAGTTTTTGTGAAGACCTATGTGTGCCGACCAGAAACCTGTGAATATATAGTAACAATAAACCTTGGTTCACAGCTAAACTTAAGCAGCTACGTCGTACCAAAGAAGAAGCCTACAGAAAAGGTGATAAAATGCTGTACAATCAGGCCAGAAACGTATTAACAAGGGAGATCAGAGCAGCAAAAAGAAGCTACTCTGAAAAGCTAAAGAATCAGTTCTCAACAAATGAACCAGCAAACATGTGGAAAACTCTTAAAAATATCACCGGTTATGGCAAACCTCCTTCCCAGGCTGAAGGAAATCAACAACTGGCAGATGACCTGAACGTGTTTTACTGTAGGTTTGAAAGGAAACTACAGCCATCTATCTCCACAACCCCCATCTCAGACACACCAACAACAGCCAAACCTCCTACAACTGACCCCATCCCATTGGGTTAACAACCCCTAGTGATCACAGAAAAGGAAGTGCAAGACCTATTTCACAGACAAAAGCAGGAAAAGCTCCAGGCCCAGACAAGATAACTCCTTCTTGCTTAAAAGTCTGTGCTGACCAATTGGGCCCCATCTTCACCTGAATCTTCAATAAATCACTAGAGATGTGCTATGTTCCTTCTTGCTTCAAACACTCTACTATCATCCCAGTGCCGAAGAAGCCCACCATCAAGGACATGAACAACTACAGACCAGTTGCTCTAACATCTGTAGTTATGAAAACCTTTGAAAGGCTAGCGCTGTCTCACTTGAAAACCATCATGGATCTGCTGTTAGACCCCCTGCAATTTGCATACCGAGCAAATAGATCAATAGATGCTGCTGCTAATATGGCTCTGCACTACATCCTACAACATCTTGAATCTCCAAAGACCTACACAAGGGTCCTGTTTGTAGACTTTAGTTCAGCATTCAACACCATCATTCCAGACATTCTTCTAACTAAGCTAAACCAGCTAGCGGTACCTGAACACACTTGTAAATGGATCATAAACTTCCTAACAGACAGGAAGCAGCAGGTGAAGCTAAGCAGAATCCCATCAGATACCTGTACAATTAGCACAGGGGCCCCACAAGGCTGTGTGCTCTCTCCACTTCTCTTCTCTCTATATACCGATGACTGCATCTCAAATGATCCATCTGTTAAACTACTGAAGTTCACAGATGACACAACAGTGATTGGTCTCATTTGAGACAATGATGAATCCGTATACAGATGGGAGGTTGAACAACTAGCCTTTTGGTGCGACCGGAACGATCTGGAACTGAACACACTCAAAACCGTAGAAATGGTGGTGGACTTTAGGAGAAACCCTCCCATACTACCACCTCTTAAAATACTAGACAACACAGTATTAACAGTAGAGACCTTCAAATTTCTAGGTTCTACCATATCGCAAGATCTAAAATGGACACGCAACATCAAAAACGTCATCAAAAAAGCACAACAAAGAATGTTCTTTCTGTGCCAACTCAGAAAAGCAGTTGGCCTTAGTCTTTTTGGATGCCCAAAAGGCATTCGACAACCTAAATTGGAATTTTATGACCAAACAAATTAAAATAATAGGTTTCGGGCAAAACTTCGAAAAAATGATAAAAACTATCTATGACAATCAGAGGGCGAGCATTTTAGTAAATGGAGACAGGACAAGAACTTTCCAAATTAAGAAAGGAGTAAGGCAAGGCTGTCCCTTGTCACCGCTACTATTCATTTTGGCCCTGGAAGTTTTGCTACGAAACATTAGAAACAACGAGGAAATCAAAGGCCTGAGAATTAGAAAAGAGATTTATAAAACACAAGCCTTTGCGGACAACGTGGCGCTAATATTAGAAGTTCCATTGATATCTGGACAAAAAGTACTAGAGGAACTGGGTAAATATGGAGAGGTGGCAGGCCTTAAACTGAACAAATCTAAAACCAAAATACTTACTAAAAATGTAACTGAGTCGCAGAAGAAAGAGATAGAAGAAACTTTGGGCCTACAAGTGGTCCCAAAAATAAAATACCTAGGAATTTGGTTAACCAAAAGGTGCTCTTCCCTAAAAGAAGATAATTATACCCCACTAATTAATAAATTAAAACAAGATTTGGATAGATGGAAAAAGATTAAATTATCACTTATAGGCAAAATTGCGGCAATTAAGATGAACATTCTCCCCAAGATCTTATTTTTATATCAAAACCTACCAGTAATTTTAGAGAAAAATTTTTTTTTAGAATTAAATAAGACCATTAGGGAATTTGTTTGGGAAGGGAAAAAATCAAGGATCTCACTTAAAATTCTACAGGAAAAAAGGAGCGTGGGAGGACTTGGACTCCCAAATTGGGAAACGTATTATAGAGCAGCAAAGTTGATATGGATAAAGGATTGGATCACTTTGGAGAATAAGAGAATTTTAGTGTTAGAAGGACATAACCTACAGAAAAGGTGGCATGCATATCTATGGGACAAAGACAATAAAAAGAAAACTTATTTCCACAGGCATAAAATCAGGGACTCCCTAATACAAACGTGGGTGGGGATCAGGCAGAGATACTATACCAAAGTCCCAATTTGGCTTTCTACGGTAGAGGCAATGATTTACCCCAACAGGTGGGGAATGGAGAAACTGTACAGATACAAAGACATTGTCGATGGAGGGGGAAACATTAAATCAAATGAAGCTCTGAGAGATCAAGGTATAACCTTAGATTGGTGGACCTACCTACAAATAAAATCAAGATACCAGAAAGATAAAGATGAGTATGGCTTAGAATCAGGATATAATGGATTAGACAAAATTTTGATGGGACAAGGGAATAAAGCGTTGGCCAAGCTGTATAATTATTTATCGGATGAAGATAGAGATGAGGATATAATTAGAAACCAATTGAGAGCATGGGAGAGAAATATTGGACACAGTTTGGACCTTAATGAATGGGAAGAAGCCTGGAACAAAAATTATAAATTAACTAGAGCAGCCACGTATAAGGAAAACCATTACAAAATGCTTCACAGGTGGCATTTAGCACCTGCAAGATTAGCAAAGATGTTCCCCAATGCACAGCCAAATTGTTGGAAATGTGGCCATGGTCATGGCACCTTCTTTCATATGTGGTGGACATGCCCCGAAGCAAAAAGGTATTGGAGCAAAATTCGGAGATGGTTGAAAGATATACTCAAAGAAGAAATTGATTTGAATCCAGAAATATTTCTCCTGGGAATGGCAAAGAAAGGGTATGGAAAGGAAAAGGTCCATCTCCTAATACACATAGCTACAGCTGCCAGACTAGCATACGCTCAATATTGGAAAAAGAAAGACCTACCACCAGATGACCTTATAATTAATAAAATATTAGAGTGTGCAGAGATAAGTAAAATAACACACGAGATAAATGATGATGAAAACTCTGATTATGATACTGTGTGGGGAAGATGGTACGAATGGATAAATGATAGAATTAAGGAAGGAATAAATGGTGCAGAAATTAATTAGAAATGTGTAGTATAAATGACACCAGACACTTACTTATGTATATATGTAAAAACACTGTGAATCCGATGTTAAACAGAATCGTGACTATATTTTATTTGTGTAAAAAAAAAAACCAATAAAAATTGTATTAAAAAAAAAAACAGTGATTGGTCTCATTTGAGACAATGATGAATCCGTATACAGATGGGAGGTTGAACAACTAGCCTTTTGGTGCGACCGGAACGATCTGGAACTGAACACACTCAAAACCGTAGAAATGGTGGTGGACTTTAGGAGAAACCCTCCCATACTACCACCTCTTAAAATACTAGACAACACAGTATCAACAGTAGAGACCTTCAAATTTCTAGGTTCTACCATATCGCAAGATCTAAAATGGACACGCAACATCAAAAACGTCATCAAAAAAGCACAACAAAGAATGTTCTTTCTGTGCCAACTCAGAAAGCTCAAACTACCCAAGGAGCTGCTGATCCAGTTCTACAGAGGAATTATTGAGTCTGTCATCTGTACCTCTATAACTGTCTGGTTTGGTTCTGCAACCCAACAAGACAGACACAGACTTCAGAGGATAATTAGAACTGCAGAAAAAACAATTACTACCAACCTGCCTTCCATTGATGACCTGTATACTGCATGAGTCAAAAAGAGCTGTGAAAGTATTTACACACCCCTCACATCCTGGACATAAACTGTTTCAACTCCTACCCTCAAAACGATGCTATAGAGCACTGCACACCAGAACAACTAGACACAAGAGCAGTTTTTTCCCGAACCCAATCACTCTGCTAAACAAATAATTCCCTCAACACTGTCAAACAATTCACTAAGTCTGCACTACTATTACTATTAATCATCTCATCGTTCCTATTACCCATCTCCTCCCACTTATGACTGTATGACTGTAACCTTGTTGCTGGTATCCTTAAGATTTATATTGACTGTTTCTCTGTGACTATCATTAAGTGTTGTACCTTATGATTCTTGATGAATGTATCTTTTCTTTTATGTACACAAAGAGCATATGCACCAAGACAAATTCCTTGGGTGTCCAATCACACTTGGCCAATAAAGAATTCTATTCTCTCCATTCTCTATTCTCTTATACATCAAAGAAACAATAAAAGCCAAATCTATATACGCAGATGAAGAAGGGAGAATATTAATGGTGGAAGTAACAATACACCACAAACAGGTACTCTTGACAGTAATATATGCAGCAAACAACAAGCAAGAATATTTTTATGAAAAACTCCAGGAGAAAATTGCAGAACTGGACTATGAAAACATTTGTCTAATAGGAGACTTCAATGCAATCACAGATGTAAAGCTAGATTACAGAAGCAGTAAAATAAATAAAAAGGCAAGGAAAACCCTACCAAAGTATTTCTTTAAACTGGTGGAGGAAATGAACATTCAAAATAGATGGAGAGAAAGAAATCCAGAGAAAAACCAATATACATACTACTCAAATAGCCATCAATCCTGGTCAAGGATAGCTATGGCATGGATGACACCAGAGCCAAGGTGGCGCAGTGGTTAGAGTGCAGTACTGCAGCTACTTCAGCTGACTGCTAGTTCAGCAGATCAAATCTCACCGGCTCAAGGTTGACTCAGCCTTCCATCCTTCCGAGGTGGGTAAAATGAGGACCCAGATTGTTGGGGGCAATATATTGTTCATGTTGTCTTTGTTGTAAGCCGCCCAGAGTCCTCGGAGAGTGGGCGGCATAGAAATACGAATAATAAATAAATAATAAACTAAGTACTAATGTACAGGAAACAGAAATAGAACCAAATATATGGACAGACCACAACTCAGTCAGGATTAAATGGAAAGGATATAAGAAAAAAGTGAGATGGATGTTGAATCAATCCATATTAAAAGACAAGAAATTCATACAAACAATAGAAAAAGAAATGACATTCTTCTTCAAAGAAAATAGAAAGGAAGAGACCTCATTACAAAACGTATGGGACATAGCGAAGGCATACTTCCAATGACTAGCTATTTCTTATATAGGAAGGAAAAATAAAGAAAAGAAGCAACAAAAAAAAAACACTGGAGGGAGAGTACAACAGATTAGAACTGGAATTGCACAAAAAGCCACAAGAAAAGAAGCTCAAAAATCAAGTGGAAATAATAAAACACAAACTGAGCCTACTTGAAAAAGAAGAACTAGCACATAAAATTAAGAGTATAAAACAGAACTTCTTTGAAAATGCTAATAAACCAGGAAGATGGTTGGCATATAAACTAAAAAAAGAAAAAGAAAAAAAAACCAGATACAAAGCTTGATAGATGAGAAAGGTATGCTACAGCATTAAAATAACAGTAAAAAAATGATAATCCAGAACTGCTATGAAAATCTGTATGACCAAGTGAACTATCGGAGGATAAAATAAAACAATACCTAGAAGAGGCCAGGTTGCTTAAAGTTCCTGAAGAAATAAGATCTACACTAAATGAAAGGATAACAATGTGAAGTTTCCGAAAGATGCCCTAATTAATTCATGAGCCATGAGCCAAACTTCAAAAGAAATACAGTCATTTATTAGGAGCACCATGTGAAGTATTTTTCCAAGGATCTTGCCCAATAATCACAGACACGATGAGTTTCTATTTCAACGTATTTATTTACACCATTTCCTTTTCTTTCAGGTACACATCTGGAACTGCTGGTAGGCCCCTGTGCACAGCCTTATATATGGCGGAGTCGGAGTCAAGGTAAGGAGGGGTCATGGGAAGGGCTAGGTGAGGCAGGAGGTGTCAGTCTATGCATTAATGTATACACAGTTAGGCATTTATTATGTAACAAATCCCCCTCTAAATGCCTAACATTTGGGGCTGATCCCGTACAAGGCATAGCCACCCCTAATTTTGATGTCAGATATGTGTGCTGTCTGTTTGGTAATGGCTTTGTCAGAATGTCTGTGACTTGTTCAGAAGTTTCACAATGTACGGCCCTGATGAAACCTACGTTCGATAACTGCCTGACGTGCTTGTGCTTGATGTCGATATGTCTGGACCTTTGACCTACTGCGTCTGCGTTGGAAATGTCTATGGCTGCTTTATTGTCCTCGTGGATTGTTATTGGATAAACTGGCTCGGTCCATATTTCAGAGAGCAGGTCATCGAACCACACTAAATTGTTAGCTGCCTTTGATAGGCAGATGTACTCTGCTTCCGCTGTGGATGTGGCAACTAGATTCTGTTTGCCGGTATACCAATGTACCGGGCAGTTATTGATGAGGAATATGTAACCAGAGGTGCTTTTTCTGCTCTTGGTATCACCCGCTCAGTCAGCGTCCGCATAGCAGGTCAGCACGGGTTCTTTGGACTTGGATGGTTCCAGAAATAGGTACGCGTCTATGCTGTGTTTCAGGTACTTAATTATTCGCTTTGCCCCTTCCCAGTGATACGTTTTGGGTTCACTGATGTGTCTGGATAACAGGTTAACAGCTAAGCTGATATTGGGCCTTGTCCAATTGGCAATATATAGGAGGAATCCAATGACGGATCTATACAGAGTGTTGTCCTTAAATGACTCCCCCTCTTCGTGCATATGTTTCAGGAAGTCTGTTTGCATGGGTGTTTCACATGGCTTAGCGTCCTTCATGTTACATCTGTGTATAAGCTCTAATATTTTTTCCTTTTGTGATACCTTGAACCCATTCTCAGTTTTCTCGATTTGCACCCCTAGATATTTGTTGACTCTCCCTAGGGTCTTGAGTGTGAAGTGTTTCCCCAGTTCTCTGGCGAATTCATCGCACTTTTGCTTGTGCTGCCCTATGTACAGGATGTCGTCTACGTAAATGAGTGCGTACTCGACTGATGTGCCCTCCCTCTTGACGAAGAGGCAGAGGTCCGCTGAGGTGGTGGTAAAACCCATGTCCCTGAGTGTTTTGGCTAGGCACTCATACCATCTCTTTCCCGACTGTCTTAAGCCGTACAAACTTTTGTTTAGTAACCAGGTGTCTCCCTCTCTTGCGCCTTTCCCTGGAGGTGCCCTGACGTATATTTCTTTGTCTAACTTCACATGGAGGTATGCGGTTTGAATGTCGAATTGGTAGACTTCTAGGCCTAAGACGGACGCTATTACTAGGGCGCTTTTGACACTTTCTGCCCTAACTGTAGGTGAATAGGTATCCGTGTAGTCATCTGGATACCTCTGAGCGAACTCCTGAGCTACGAGCCTAGCCTTGTAGAAGGTCTTGTTGTCTTCGAGTTCCTTAATTTTGAAAACCCATTTTGTACCTATGAGTGTTTTGTCGGCTGGGACCTTAGAAGGGGTGTGCATGTTTAGTTCCCTTAGGTTAGCCATCTCCTTTTCCATAGCTTGTTCCCACCTATCTCTCTCTTCTTGTGGCAGGCTAATAATTTCCTCGTATGAGTTGGGGGGTCGTTCTATTTGGGTGAATGGACATGACATAATCTTCAAATCTCTTGGGCATTCTATTTCTGTTGTGTCTTATGGGCCTTATGGGTCGCGTGTTGGTGTCGTGCATGTATTTGGCTTCTTTCTCTGTGACTGTATCTACCTTAATGGTGGGGTGGTCTTCCTTCCACCCTTTGGTGGCTACCTCATGGTGTCTCGGTTTTTGCCTTTCTTGTGTGTCTGTTTCTAATGTGGTGGGTTTGCTTTCATCCCTTAATTTGTCTGTGTCTTCCTGTCTGATGAGTGTCTCGTTGAGATGTATCTTTGACCAGTTGGTGTTCTCATGCAACACCGCTGTTCTGGATATGATGAACCTGTTGTCCCTGTCTATGAATCTATACCCTTTTGTGCCTGGTTCATACCCCATGAACCTTAATCTCTTAGAGACCTTGTCTCCTTTTCACCTCAGTTGTCTGGGGATGTGCACATCCGCCGTGACTCCAAATATGTGTAAGTATGCAATTTTTGGCTTTCGGTTGTACATCACCTCGTAAGGTGTTTTCTCTATTATGCTAGACCAGAGCCTGTTCAGCGTATAATTTGAGTAGGTGAGTGCTTCCGCCCAGAATGTCTGTCCTAACCCCGCATCCTCTAGGGCGCATCTCATCATTGTTTGTAGGACTCCATTCCTTTTCTCTACGACTCCATTCTGGAACGCGGAAAAAGGAGAAGTCATGTAGTGTATTATCCCGTGCATCTTTGACCAGTTCGAGAATTCCCTTGACAGGAACTCAGACCCCCTATCTGTCATTATTTGCCTTATCTTTGTGTTGTGTTGCGTCTCCACTCTCTTATAAAATTCCTTAAATTTTTGAAATACCTCACTCTTATGGTTAATGGTATATACAAAGCCATAGTGGCTGTAGTCATCTACTATTGTCAGAAAATACCTCTTTTTGTATTTTATAGAGGGCTTCATGGGGCCCACAATATCCATGTGTACCAGGTGGAAGATAGAGTTGGTGGTACGGGTGGCTTTTCTAGGTCTGGGTTTGGTCTTTAACTTAGATGATTTACATACAGAACACTCTAAGTAGTTTTTGCATTTTTTTATTTTCAAATCACTGATACATCCTGTCATTTTTTGGATGACTGGGAAGCTGGCATGGCCCAACTTTCTATGTAGCAAGTGGGCACAGTCATCGTGAATGGGTTTGCCAATTAACAATTTCCCTCTGTGTGTTGTGCTGCTTTCGGTGGGGTCACCTTCCCTGTCCCCCTCTATCTCAACATGGTTATTGACTTTATCCTCTGTGTTTTCCAATTGGGCAATTACTTGGGTCTGGCTATCCCTCTTAGGGTGGAGGTATGTTATCCCTCCATCAATGACTATTTTGCCGATGTTTTCCCTGCCCCTGGTCATGTAGGCTTTTCCCTCTTTGAAGGTGGTCTCTATGCCCATGTCCTTGCTGAGTTTAAGCGCTGCTAAAATATTGTGGGGTATTCCGGGTATGAGCAATACCCCCTCTATTTTGCCTATCCCATTTATGAACGTGTTTCCTTTCCCTGTTACTAGGACCCTGTTTTGATTGGCCACCTTAATGTTGTAGTTTTCCTCTGTAAATAAGGTCAGTATCTTCCTGTCATGAGTTGTGTGGTTGGTGGCTCCCGAATCGATGAGCCATGCTTCTCCTTCTCTAGTTTGTGGGTGTGAGTGTGTGTTCTCCCCGATCCCATACATGGATCCCGATCGGCTCTCCCTAGAGCTGTCCCTATTTCCCCTTCTGTCCCTTGGGTCGGGGGAGTCTCTATGCCTGTATCTGTTTTCTGATGGGGATCTATCGGGGAGTCCTGGCTTCCTGCCTCCCCTTTCCCTTTGGTAGATGTGATCCCTTCCCCTTGAGCTTTTTGGACAATCCCGTTTATAGTGGTTCTTGGAACCACAGGTGAAACACTCTGGGTAGTCTTGGTTCCTGGTTTGGAACTCAACTCTCTTTGTTGGCTTGCTGTCCCTGTGGCTGATGGAGCGGTCCCTCCTTAAGCTATCTTCTGCTATTATTCTGTTCGTTAGTGACTCGAGTGTGAGATGGCCTAAGCCTATGCTATCCAGCTGCATTATGAAGTTATCCCAGCTGGAGTCCAGGGAGTTGATGACAATGCTCTTCATGCTCTCCTCTGATATGTCCTCCCCCCTCTCAGACCGCTCGCAAAACCTGGGCACTTCACAAACCACGCTGCAAACGTTTGGCGTCAAACAGGATTCTGGTTTATTCGTTCACCAGGTTTGCTGCTGACAAATGCTGAGTTCAAATGACGATAACACAAAGTCGGCGTTGGGATCTATCTCACCCAACGCCGTTTAAATAGCGGCGCGTCAGCAACTAGCCAATCCCCTCTATTTCCTGGTTTACAGCCTCACATCTGCGCAGACCTTTCCTTCATCCGGCCATTTGAATGTAACCACCCCTAGCGCGGCCGCAGGGTGACCGTCCGCCTACCAGGTGTTAAACACCCCCCTCCACCATGTGTATACTGATTATGCCCCTCCCCCGTGCAGCCCGCGATCGTAGGTTCCAGGATGCGTCTGGGTTTGCTCGTTGCTTTGCACTTTCCCCCGGTGTGGTGAGCGGGGGTCGGCTCGACACCCCCTTTGTATCAGCTCAGTCCTTGTGGCATTTAGGTTCAGTATATATTCACCCATGGGAGTCCCTGCTTTATGTCTGGCAGAGTGGAATTCCCTAGATATTCTTGCTGTGGTGGCAGCGCTTTTACTGTAGAACAGATTGAATATTTTTTGCTGTATTTCAGACACAGTCAGGTAATGGCTAAGGCTGGGGTATACACCTGGTGGAATACTTGCTATGATTAAATAGTAAGCCCTGTGGTGTAAGCAATCTGTTTCTAAAGTCCAAGGTTTTGTGGGGGGGTCATCAATTAAAAACAACAGATTCTCTCTTAAAAATGAAACCTGGAGTTGGTGGTTCCACTGCATAAGGTTTGATCCATCTAACTTAAGAGTGGGAAAGTCAGTTGGTAAATTTACTGAGCTGTGTGGTAAATTACTCACAGTCTGTTGCTGTCCATGATATCTCAGGTGAGGGAACTCACAATATGGCTTGGGGATGCAGTTTGCGGCTCTGTACAGATTTGTATTTATGTTCTCTCCTTCTCTTCTTACAGGAGCCGATTGAGCATGCACGAAGCCCATTTCGCGCCTGTAGTCAATGGGTGAGTAGCTGGCTGTTGCTGCTCTTAGGCCTCGGCCTCGGCCTACCGTTGGGGGTCCTACCTCACCCCTGAGGTACCCGGCTTCATCCCTGAAGGCGGGCATCCATCGGTGGGCATCCGGATCCCTGCAGGAAGCTGGAGAAAGTTGAGGAGGCGAGGAGGTCGTAAGTGGAGGACTTCTGGGATTCGGCGGCGCGGCGGTGGCGATGGCGGCAGCGGCGGTGGGAGGTCCCGATCCTTGGTCGCTGGTCCCTGGGTGCATCAGGAGGCCCGGTGGAGGTCGCATGGAGGGTGAGTAGCTGGCGTGGCCTTCCCTCCTCGGGTCTCGTGCATTCGGTGCTGTGGTAGCTGGGTTCGAGTCCTGCCATCGGCATGCCTAGAGCACGATCGGTGCCCTGCGGTTGTCCTCGTGGGGAGTGGCCCTCGGGTGGAGGATCTGGAGGGGTGTATCATCATCGATGGCCCCCCCGTAGTCCCCTCGGCTCGCGGTTGTCTCTCTGCGGTGCGTGGCTGGCGCGACGGGGTTGCGTGCAGGGCCTATTGCGGTTGCTGGGGTCTCGGGTGCTTTTCTGGCTTCGAGCTCGGCAGGCAAGCTCCAGATGCCTTGGTGTGTCCCTTCTGGGATGTTTTTGGTTGTTCCCCCATTTGTTCTGGTGTTTCTTTCGTTTCGCGCCATTAAATTTGAATCCTGGCTCCCTATTGGTCGGTGGCCATCCCAAGATGGCCACCGGGAGCATGGCGCGAAACTGGAATTGCTTAGGTCCTGGGTCCCTGCCAGGGGGTATCTTTGTCTTACCGGTCTGGCAGTCTCGTGGTCTTGTTCCTGGGGGCTCATCTCTGCTCCATGGTCATCTAGTAGGTCCCGGAGTTTCGCGAGGAGCTCCTTCTTGCTGATGGAGGCCTCCATCATTTTCTGTATGGTCTCTTTCAGCTCATCTCTTTCGGGTGATCTGTCCCTGGCGTGCCTGGCTGCACTTTCTTTTGGCCTCACGCTTCTGTTTGCCTGGTCCAGGTCCTCCACTTCCAAGGCAGTTGGGATTCTGGCGGTGGCGCCTTCGGATTCCCCCAGCTCTGCCATTAGTCTGGTGATGGACCTTGTGTTCATCCTTCCTTCCATTTTTGATGTTAGTCCTGGTTATTGGGCACAACCATCCTCTGCTACAATCTTGTGAAGTATTTTTCCAAGGATCTTGCCCAATAATCACAGACACGATAAGTTTCTATTTCAACGTATTTATTTACACCATTTCCTTTTCTTTCAGGTACACATCTGGAACTGCTGGTAGGCCCCTGTGCACAGCCTTATATATGGCGGAGGTGGAGTCAAGGTAAGGAGGGGTCATGGGAAGGGCTAGGTGAGGGAGGAGGGGTCAGTCTATGCATTAATGTATACACAGTTAGGCATTTACTCGTAACACACCATTTTGGCAATATTCGGAAGCAGTTAGAACTAATCCCACATAGATTTACATTCCCCTATGACCCTGTCTCTTCCCTCCTCCCTGGCCATGTCATAAATCACATTCTCCAATTACCCACTTTGGCTAGCTGTGAAATCCAACACCTTTCTTTTGATTGCGGAAGAAAGCATGTATGGAATGTAGCTTCTGTTAGGGAAATCAATTAGCTCTATCAGTTCTCCCTCCCTCCTGCTCATGGCAACTTGAAAACTTAGCAAGTTGACAAACAATATTTGAATTAACAGAGGCAATTAAGAGACAGAAGAATAATAAAACTCCAGGACCAGATGGCCTACCGGCAGAATTCTATAAACAACTACAAGATTCCCTGGGACTATTACTCCTGGAAATTTACAATGAAGTCTTACTAAATGCTAAAATACCAAAATCCTGGATGGAAGCAAATATCACCCTCATACAAAAAGAAGACACAGATTTATCGCAGATTAAAAACAATAGACCCATCTCACTTTTAAATGTAGACTATAAAATTTATACATCAATAATAGCTGAAAGATTGAAGAGATTCCTGAATGAATTTATACATCTAGACCAGAATGGTTTCCTGCCGAATAGACAAATTAAAAACAATATGAGTTTTGTTCCATACATTTTGCCATGCATCAAGCTGAATTGTTGTTCCAATATTTCTCCCCCAGGCAATCATCGTGTCCTTTACAATCTCATCCACCATAAAATTGGACAGAAGAAAATTGTAAACGTTGGAAATAAATTTCCTTCGGCCACCTAGGAGAAGCTTGTCAAACGTTTGTAAATGAAGGGAAATACCATGTTCCTGTTTATCCCTAGCGAATCTAGTTTGAATTTTCACATAGGACCACCAGTCTATGTCTAATCCTCTAGTTTGGAGATTGGCTTTGTTTTTATACGGGGTTTTTTACTCTGCCAAATAAATTTGCTTAGAATTTGATCTAATTTCCTAAAAAAGTTTTTATCCAATCTTGCAGGAGCCGTTTGGAATAAAAAGATCCATTTCGGTAAAACATGGGCTTTTATCGCGGCAATTCTACCCAAAAATGAGATCTGAATATGCCGCCATCTTTCCACTTCATTCGCTGTATCTATTAATAATTTGGAATAATTGAGCTCTTTGATAGAAGAACATCTATTTGTAAGCCAAAACTCAACGGGAGCCCCATGTAGAGAGCGTTGCAGTAGTCAAGGCGAGAGGTGACGAGGGCGTGAGTGACTGTGCACAGGGAATCCCGATCAAGAAAGGGCCGCAACTGGCGAATAAGGCCAGTTTAGAATAGATGGCTTGAACTGCCCTTGTAAATTGAGACCCAAAACCCATCACTTCCAATTGTTGTATTATAAAATTCCAGTTGACTCTATCAAAAGCCTTTTGGGCATCCAGAAAAATCATTACCATTGGTTTATCAGGGTGTGTCTCATAATATTCTAAGGCGTTCAATACTACCCTTATGTTATCTCTTAGGTGCCTATGAGGTAGGAAATCATTCTGATCTTGGTGGATAAATCGGGACAGGAACACCCGGAGTCTCTCAGCTAGTATTGTCGCAAAAATCTTGTAATCCACATTCAGGAGCGAGATTGGCCTATAGTTCTGGATCAGAGTTTTATCTGTATCGGGTTTCAGGATTAGGGAAATGTAGGCTTCCGTCCAGGACCGGGGTATCCTAGAGTGTAATAAAACCTCATTAAACAGATCTTTAATGTACAAACTAAGTGAGTCAAAGACTCCTTTATAAAATTCACTGTTGAGTGTCAAGAAGCACTCGACACCTTGTCCATTCAACACCAGAATATGGACACCTGATCGGCAGAGGGGAATGGGTTTACTCACAGAGGTGCTGGTGTTGGGGTAGATATCCGGTTAGGCGTTTATGAGCACGGGTGCTTTATGGGGTCGCGGGGATTTAGCCTAATGCTCGGAGAAAGCTCCAGATGGAGTCATCATCAGAACGGCCCGGAGGAAATGAGGAAATGAGGAAATGAGGAAGAGACGAACCCTGTCCAGCTGAGGACAATTAGGAACAAAGCTATATAAGCAATCAACTGCTGCTATGTGATAGCTGCGTCTTTTCAATGTTTTACATTCCGGTCCTAGGGGAGCCGAGAGGAAGACGCAGCTCTCCTCACACACACACACGGGCGTTTGACGCTGACCCAAGGAGGAGCGGTATGGCGGAGGGCGTAGCGGCAGACGCGCTGCTGGAGGAGGTGGCGGAGACCGAGGAGGAGTCGGAGGGGGTGGTCACCGCCGAGACAGATGGGACGAGCAAGCCGCCAGTGGTACGACCGAAACGGCATGACCCAGACGACGACGATACCCAGAGAGAAAGGAAGGGAAGGGGCGGCGAAAGGCAGGAGACGCCGAGCCCCGAGACAGGTGGGACGCGCCTGCAAACCCCTCCTTACGCTGGCACCCAGTTCCAGGGCTGGAGGGAACGGCGGTGGCTGGAGGAGGAAGAAGGGGAGTGGACTCACTCCACTGGTTTGGGGGCTTCTACTTTAGACATTCTGCGTGACCGCTTTGGGGAGGCTAGTTTCTGAGACGCGCCCTCCTGGCAGCCGTGGGCACCTAGCACGGAGGCGCCCCCGTCCTGGCCAGGCGGTAGCACGGCGGGCGGGAGTTCTGACAGCAAATTCCGCCTTGCCAGCCCGAGGCTAAAACTGGATGGCCGTGACCAACGCTGGGTGGGTGGAGAGAGGAGACCCTCCATACCGTCACACAGTGGAGGCGCAGGGAAACGGGCAACCTCTAGCTCCGCTTTGCAACCCGGAAGAGAAAGAAGGGCAGATCCCGTGAGAGAAGACCCGCAACGGCCACCCGGCACAGGGAATAGAGCACCACAGCAGCGCCACGTGGATTTGTTGCCAGCGTGGGGCCAGGGACCTTGGGTACCCCCTCAGCAACATCCCTGGGGCTTGCCGCCCATTCAGGCTGCCTTTGATGGAACTGCAGGAAAGGTGGCGCTGTTTTTAAGTCAGGTGATAAGCCATATGGATTTGTATGGCAGGCTATATCCATCGCAGTGGTCCATGGTGGTCGCAGTCATGGCAGTGCTAACAGGAGATGCTGCTGAATGGGTCGCTGATTTACATAGTGAACACGCCCGTGAGCTTACAGATCTGAGCCTGTTTCTCGAGGCGTTGCGTAACAGATTTGAAGATGAGACTCGGACACAAGTCATTGAAGGTGAATTAGTTAACCTACAACAGCGTGGCCGCCCCGCTAAGGAATACGTTAAGGAGTTTCGTGGCCTGGCGGGAAAGCTCCACTCTTGGCCAGAGCGCCTACTTATCCACCAGTTCCAGGCAGGACTTGATAGGGAGATTAAACAGGCCTGTGTCTACCGGGGTCTAGGTCCGCACTTGTCTGAATGGTACAAGGCAGCGGTAAGCCTCGATGTTGGACTACGGGAATTCAGACCTCGTAGCGCACCACAGCCTCAGCCCTGTCGAGGTCCGGGAGGTCGTGGGGGGTTTAGAGGGGCCCCGGCGTTTGGATCCGCCAATTCTGGAGTGAATAGGCGCCCGTTCCGTTGCTTTCGATGCAACCAGGAGGGCCATAGGGCTGCGGACTGCCCCCTCGCAACCCCGCAATTGTCAATGCCACGGCCTTCCGGTCCGCCAGCTACAGCACGTGACCGACCCTTATGGACGCCGGAACGATCCAGGGCAGCCACACAGACGTCCTCAGTAGAAACAACGACCCGTTCCAGCATAGGCGTACCAGGGATGGCTCGTGTTCCCGAAGCGTCTGAAGAGAGCGACAACGGAGATGAGCTACAGGACCCAATGGTAAGTGAACCTATACACCCCTTCCTAATACCGGTGACCCTAAGACACCCTGTTACTAAAAAGGAGTGTGAGCAGAAAGCCTTGATTGATACAGGCTGTACTCGGTGCCTTATGCGGCGATCTGTAGCTGATGACTTGGGGCTGCAGATCCTAACCCTACGGACCCCCATTAAGTTCGAACAAATGGATGGGTCGATTCTAGGTGGTACACCCACCGCCAGCATCACTGAACCCATTCTCTTACAAATAGGAACCCATCAGGAACGAATCCGCTTTATCGTAGTGACACAAATGATCGAGCCCGTTATACTGGGGCTCGCCTGGTTAGACAGGTGGGAACCGCATATCTGGTGGGAGGGGGGTTACCGGAAACTCAGATTGCCATGTTCGGAAGAGAGCGCAGCACTCCAGCAGGAGACAGTAGCGCCGGGGACCTACCCTCAGGTGTATACCGACCTCGCCCGGGTATTTAGCGAGGAAGAATGTGACGCTCTGCCCCCACATCGGGACACAGATTGTGGCATCGAAATACTCCCCGGAGCACGGCTGCCAAAACCCCGTATGTACTCGATGACCCCACAGGAATTAAAAGAATTACGGGCATACATAGATAAGAACCTTGCCTGGGGGTTTATTCGTCCCAGTCATTCGCATCTGGCGGCACCTGTCCTATTTCGGGGGAAAAAGGATGGGGGCTTACGTTTATGCGTGGACTACCAAGAATTAAATGCTGTCTGTGTAGAACCTCTGTATCCCCTGCCGCTAATGACTGATTTGTTAGCTACCCTGGCATCAGGGAAGATCTTCACGAAATTAGATCTTCGTGAAGCCTACTATCGAATACGAATACGTCAGGGGGACGAATGGAAGACCATGTTCAACACTCCCCTCGGCAGCTACCAGTTCCTTGTGATGCCTTTTGGTTTACAAGGGGCACCAGCGGTGTTTATGCAGCTTATAAACGTATTTTACATGAACACCTGTACCGTGGAGTACTTGTTTATCTGGACGATATTTTGATCTATTCTAACACGATGGAGGAGCACGTCCAGCTGGTCAGACAAGTCCTGACCAAACTGCTTGATGCACATCTTTTTGTGAAACTCTCGAAATGCGAGTTCCATCGGGAGGAGATTGATTATTTAGGATTCCGAATAAGTAGTACAGGTGTGCAAATGGACCCAAAGAAAGTAGCGGCGGTCTTGGAATGGAAGGCACCGCAAACCCGTAAACAATTGCAGAGCTTTTTAGGGTTTGCGAACTTTTATCGTCAGTTCATTCCATCTTTTGCTACAATAGCGTTGCTGTTAATAGAGCTCCTACAAACAAAAGGTGTGATAACCCCTGGGAAGAAACCCAGACCGGGATATAAACTACAATGGACATCCGAGTGCCAACAGGCCTTTGAGGATCTAAAACATGCGTTTACATCTGAACCCATATTGAAACACCCTAACATGTCACAACCGTTTGTAATACAAACGGATGCCAGTGACATGGCTGTAGGGGCCATTCTACTGCAAAAAGACACGACCGGGGTGTTAAGGCCTTGTGCATATACCTCCCGTAAATTCTCCACAGCGGAAAGGAACTGGGCAGTATGGGAGAAAGAGGCTTATGCCGTAAAATGGGCATTACAGACATGGAGGCACCTGTTGGAAGGGAATCCCGTTCCGTTTGAGGTCTGGACGGACCACAAAAACCTACAAGCCCTCCAGACACCCCGAAAATTGTCCCCAAAGCAGGTGAGATGGGCCCAGTATTTCCAGAGGTTCCGATTTTCTCTTGTGTATAAGCCGGCTAGAGGAATGTTTCTCGCGGATGCATTGTCAAGGATGCCGCAGTATCACAGTAAATGAGATGAGGTATTACAAGCAATAATACCACCCCTAACAGTGTACGCCTTGACAACCCCACAAAGCGAGGATTGGTTAACAACCTTACAAAAAGCTATCCAAACAGACCAATGGGCCCAAACTAATGCAACGTACTTAACACATCGTGATGGCCTGGTATGGTGGGGTGATAGATTATATATCCCGGCAGAGTTACAACAACGAGTGTTACGTCGTTGCCATGATAATAAAACTGCCGGTCACTTCGGATTTCTTAAGACTTTACACCTAACGCGGAGACAATTTTGGTGGCCCAAAATGAGAAAAGAAATCGATCAATACGTTCGGGAATGTCACACCTGCGCCATAGCCAAACCGCGGCCAGGAAAGCCGCTAGGTCTGCTACAAACGGTAGCCGAGCCAAACAGACCATGGGATGAAATAGCCATGGATTTCATCATCGACCTTCCCAATAGTAGGGGATATACTGTCATCTGGACAGTAGTCGATCTTTTCTCAAAACAGGCCCATTTTATTCCATGCAAAGGTTTACCATCCGCTCGACGTTTAGTACGTCTATTTCTACAGCATATTTACCGTTTACACGGAGTGTCTAAAAGGATTATATCAGACAGAGGGGTGCAGTTCACTGCCAAATTCTGGAGAGGTTTCCTTCGTGATATAGGATCATCCCAAGGCCTTAGTTCAGCCTATCACCCCAGTACGAATGGTGTTGTCGAACGCACTAATGCCATGGTAGAACGGTATCTATGTTCCTATGTTACCTATCAACAAAATGATTGGGTGGATTATCTGTTGTTCGCTGAAACGGCATATAATAATTCAATACATAGAAGTACTGGTTTTACGCCGTTTCAGGTAGTGATGGGGAGGGAATTCCCTGCTATCCCTGAATTAGACCTCTCCCTCCCAAGACCTATGACTCCTACCGACTGGTGTACTAACATGACAACAGTATGGCCTCACGTGAAGGCCGCCTTGACACAAGCAACCAATGAATACAAACTGCAGGCAGACAAAAAGAGGGCTGCCTGTCCGACCTTTCAGATCGGAGACCTAGTGTATTTGTCAACTAAATACCTAAAGCTACACTTACCTAGTAAAAAACTAGGCCCCAAGTACATAGGCCCGTTTCCTATCATTAAAGTAATAAATCCTGTAACATTCATGTTAAGGCTACCCCCCTTATTGGGAAAGACCCATCCGGTTTTCCACTCTAGCTTATTAAAACCAGCCATCAAACCCACTACCACACATAAATCACCCCCTGGCCCGATAACCGGCACCTACTATGAAATAAAAGACATTATTGATTCAAAACTACGTAGAGGCCAGGTATATTATTTGGTTCGGTGGACAGGGTATCCTGATAGTGAGGCATCCTGGGTACCTGCGAAAGATATAAACGCCCTGAAACTGTTAAGACGATTCCATAAGACATACCCCCATAAACCAAAAACCATTACGTGACTGTTAACACTCTCTTTCTTTGTCTCCTCCTATTAGACGGACACCTGGTAGGGGGGAGCCGCCTGTCGAGCGTCAAGAAGCACTCGACACCTTGTCCATTCAACACCAGAATATGGACACCTGATCGGCAGAGGGGAATGGGTTTACTCACAGAGGTGCTGGTGTTGGGGTAGATATCCGGTTAGGTGTTTATGAGCACGGGTGCTTTATGGGGTCGCGGGGATTTAGCCTAATGCTCGGAGAAAGCTCCAGATGGAGTCATCATCAGAACGGCCCGGAGGAAATGAGGAAATGAGGAAATGAGGAAGAGACGAACCCTGTCCAGCTGAGGACAATTAGGAACGAAGCTATATAAGCAATCAACTGCTGCTATGTGATAGCTGCGTCTTTTCAATGTTTTACATTCCGGTTCCTGTAAGAGCTGTTTGCCACGATTAAAACAGAGATACACCGACTTGGCTTCGAGCGTGTTCTTTGGGCGTGGACACAGTCCTAGGGGAGCCGAGATTCACTAGGAATCCCATCCGGTCCCGGAGTCTTGCCATTGGCTTGTTTCTTGATAGCTACTGCTATTTCCCCAACTGTAATTTCTGCATTTAGAATTTCTTTACAGTAATCCGGAATCATCTCCAATTGTAGGTTCTGGAGATAACTCTTGACTTTATCTTCCTGATGAATTTCTTGGCTATATAAGGAGGTATAAAAATCTTGGGCCACCTTTGCTTTTTGCTCTGCAGTACCTACCAAATTTCCCATAGAGTCCTGTAAAAATCCAATCTTTCTAGATTCTGCCTCTTTTCTTAATCTGTATGACAACCACCGGCCCGGCTTGTTAGCATGCTCAAATTGGTTTTGTCGACATTTCTGAATTTTATTCGCCAAATTGTTTTGATCTAGGATAGATAACTCATGCCTAATCAAATCAATTTTCTCCTTAATCAAATTATTATGCGAATCTAAACATAGCTCTCCTTCAGCTTTCTCCAATTCAGCCATTAACTCAATCCGTTTGGCCTTCTCCTTTCTCCATTTGGTAGCTGTATATTTTATTACCAATCCCCTAACTACTGCTTTGGCAGTATCCCAAGTATTTTGAAGGGAAGTATCTTCTCTCTTGTTTTTAGCAAAAAAATGATCTAATTCTTTTTTAATCATATTTATAAATCCCTCATCTTTCATGATCTCAGCCCTCATAGACCATCTCGCTCTTCGAGTGGACCCCTTCCATTTTATTACCAGAGGGTGGTGGTCTGCCCATATATTCATCCCTATTTCAACCGAATTTATGCCTTCTTTCAAATCTGATGTTGACCAAACCATATCTATCCTGGACCACGATCTATGCCTGGGGGAGAAATATGTAAAGTGCTTTTGCATAGGATGGAAGTCTCGCCAGACATCTCTTAACCCTATTTCTGTTCTTAGGTTATCCCATGTTTTGGGGAGTACCTTCCTATGCCCTTTTTTGCATTTAGGAAAACCCCTTCCTGGATCATAATCAATTGAAGTATCAGCAATCGCGTTAAGGTCACCTACTATGCATACATGCTTGTAATTTAATTCATTAATTTTCTTATGCAAATCTTTAAAGAAACCCATTTGATTGACATTAGGGGCGTATATATTTACTAACAATACTATTTTTTGGCCAATACTAATCTCTAACATCAGTGTCCTACCCTCTGTATCTACATATACTTGACGTTTCACCAGGCCTCTCCGATCATAAACGACAACTCCCCTTTTCTTCTGGTCGGCCAAGGATACATACAACTTCCCCAGTTTAGGATAAATTAAAATCTTAGAATGGTCTTTCCTTATATGGGCCTCCTGCAAACATATAATATCGTAATTATCTTTTTGAAGTTTAGCCCAGACCTTTTTCCTCTTAGTGGGAGCGTTCAGGCCATTAATGTTAACGGAGAACAGGTGGAACACCTCATCCATACCTCTACTTACCTGCGTTCTTGAGTTTCTGGGATCTGGTCTCGATTTGGAAATTTGTTCCTCTTTCTTCTCCAGATTGGGCTGTATCTTTGTCATGTCCAATATGCTCTGTGGCTGTTGTTTCCTGGGTTACCTCTACTTGGCTCTTACCTAGGTTACCACCTTCACTCTCTTGGTCACTAAGATTAGTATAGGCCTCCGTGAAGTCCTGCGCTTCCTGTATGGTTTCCAGTCTAACCTCTGCTCTTGCCAGGTAAACGTCAGGCCTTCCGGTAGAAGCCAGAGATAACGTATCCCTTGTTTCCTCAGCCATGTTGTCAAAAAATCATATTTCCTCCGAATGTCTCATACTCGTCTCGGGAGCTGGGGCAATACTGTTAGTCAGTTATCTTTGTAGGTAAAAGCTTGGTCCCTCGTTTTCCGAAACACTTCATCCCTTAGTGCTGTTCTGGTAAATCGAACATGGATCTCTTTAGGGAGCTTGTTGCGCCGAGCATAACTAGTATATACTCGGAACACATCGTCAATATCTCTTGAAACTTCTGTAAAATCTCTTCCAGTAATTCCTGCAACGATCTCTCCCATTAGTACATCCAGGAGCTCACCTTTCTCTTCAGGGACGTTCTGAAACCGTAAGAAATAGCCAGAATGATCCATTTCGAGGAAGATAATCTCTTCCTCGATTTTTTTATTAGCCAAGGGATGCCGGAGTTCGAGCCGCTCCATGCTACAGGTCACCTTCTCGGTCTTTATCTCGGAAGCTTGAATCCATTCCTCGTGATTAGTCAAAGTATTTTAGACCTCCTCAAACTTTGCATGAAACAGCCTTGTCTCAGTAGTTAACGTTTCGACATTCCTCTTCAGCTCTTCCAAGGTCTTTGATGTTGACTCTTGATTTTTAATCAATGTCTCCTGTATAGACTGGAGAATATCTTGCGTCGATGTTTTGCCTGGAGTAGCCACGTCTTCAAATGATCTTCGTAATGTTACAGAGGTGGTGGCTGGAGATGAAGCTGAAGAGGTCGTAATTGCCTTCTTCTTCAAGGTAGTAGTCGTGGTAGCCATTTTGGATATTCCTAAAAAGTCTTTCTAGGCAATCATACAACACCAAATGGTTTTACCGCCTGTTATCAAAATTCACTCTTGCTTCGCTATGTTCAAACCACACTAGGGGTAAATTTACTCACTAATTCCTACTGGCTATCTAAAAGGAAATAGGAAAGGAAAAGGAAAAAAAAAGTCCAACTGTGATGAATCTAGGTGCAGTTAGCAATTTTGGTCACTAGATGGCAGCAAACACCAACTTCTCCAGTTCTCCAGATCTTCTTGCAGTCGAAACAAATTCAAAAGTGACGGCTCATGCAAATGGTGTTCTTCGCAACAGAAAATGTTAATGCTGAGTCAAAGACAGGAAAATCAAAGGAAGCACATCACTCTTTCATTCAAGGTCCATGGAGAATCACATTCCCAAACAATGGGTCAAAATTCAAAATTCACCAGTCGTAAAAACAGGATGGAATCAGATCGCAATAATCACTTATAATCCAAAATTGATAATCTTCTCAGACTGCCAACCAACTTCACTGCCACCTCACTCAGTTTAGGCTCTGGGAATAGGAAAAATTTTAAACTCCACTACCTTGCGGCTTCCAATTGAATCACAGTCTCAAATTACCGATCGGGAGTCAGTCTTTTAGTTTGGCTGGGATGAATAGACTTCCTCAAGCAGTATAGCCACAGCCTCGGGGTGCCATGGCAGTCATCCTCTCACTGTGCCAACATTGGGGAGGTTCTTCAGCTTCTTCGTGCAGCCTGCACTTTCCACACGGAGCTGGTAAACTCCCCTCTTTTCCACCAAGCTTTCCTGCTCAGTGGTGGCTTCAAAGAAGCTTCAATGAAGCCGCCAGGTACAGTGAATGGAGAATCGGCTCGGGAGAAGAGTCCCTTTCCTCCTCCGGCTGCTGTGACGTCACAGGAAGTCCTGACCCTTTCTTCCCCGTTCAAAGAAAACTTTTATAAAATGATCTACCGTTGGTACCTCCCCCCCACCAGAATCGCTAAAATGTTCCCAGGATCTTCTGATAGATGTTGGAAATGTGGGTTGGCCAAGGGTACTTTCTTCCATCAGTGGTAGATTTGTCCATCAGCTAGACGCTATTGGGGGAAAATACAGCAGTGGCTGTTGGAAATAACAGGTGTGAGCTTCCCTCTTCACCCAGACCTCTATGTCAGCGTTCCAAATTAGGCTCTCTTCCAGCGCTGACATAGAAAGAACAGTAGCTTGATTTATTGCTGAGATGAACTTTTACCTAGTCTTTGTATATTACAGATAGGGTTTCCTGGGAGACGAGGGGGGGGGCACATTCCTGTGAAAAGAATGTACTGGGATGTAGAGATGGATTTGCATGATGGCCAATGAGACATTGGGGTTGGAGTGCGGAAGAGGAGGGGGTTGGAAGGAGGGGCCAGTTTGGCTGCAAAATGAATCAGAAATGTCGGACTTTGCTATTCTTAAAATAAAAGTGATTCATTAGAGAGCTTGCGCTTGAGAATGAAGTTTTTTCAAGATAGCACCGAAACCTGACAGACAGCCAAACTCTCCTCCAAATCCAGGCTGGCTGAGTTTAAATCATCCCGTTCCCTCCCAGACATCTGGTCGGACGGACTATGGCTGAAGCCAAGCTCTCGGAGGAAAGCCTGCTTCAAGAGACTGGAGGAGCAGAAGCAGTCGTGATTCCAGCCAACTTGGAAAATACAAAGGTTCAACTTTCTCCGCCTTCCCTCCCCGCAGAACTTCAAGCAAAGAAACGTGAGGCAGATAAGTACCTGGGAACTGGGCCAAAAGCTTTAGAGGCGGAATTTTCTTTTGCAAATGTAAAAGATAAGGAAAAACCCCTAAGTGAATTGAGAAGGGCGAGCTGGGGATGGGAATGGCAGCGAAGCCCAGACAAGGCAGCACCTCCCCACCCCAGGATGAGAGACGAGGCAGAGGACTATCAACACCAAGGCTGGCCCTCCAGAGCTCAGCACAGAGAGGAGAGGGCAGAGAGGGAGGAGCCACCCCAGTTCAGAGGGAAGTTCGATGGTGACCCAGACAACCTCGCCCAATTCCTCGATTCAGCTGAAATATACATAGAGCGGTTCGGACACCTCTACCCTTTCCCCAGAGCCCTAGTGAATGCTATCTCGGAAGGGCTGGAGGGAGAAGCAAAGAGGTGGTCAGCATCACTCTACAAATACAGGGCCCCCCAGCTATGAGATGCAGATGGGTTCTTGCAACTATTGAGAGCACGTTATGAGGAGGAGGAGGAGGACCCCTATGTGGAAGACGAGCTCAGAAACCTAATGCAGAGGGGGAAGCCTATCAGAGAGCATATCCGTGAATTCAGGAGAGTCATTGGGACACTTCCTCCCCTACCAGAGCGATTGCTGGTGTATTTTTTTAGAACAAGCCTAGATAAAAGAATTTCCCAAGTGACTGCCTATCGTGACATCCCAAACCGACTCGCTGAATGGTTCCGGGTAGCGATAAAAGTCGACAGAGGGCTGCGGGTGAGTGACACGTCAAAACCACCAGAGGGAAAGGAGAGAGGCCGACCAGACCAGGGGCCACTCAACAGATGAGAAACCCCAACATCACAGCCCTCCTACAGACCAACTGCCCCACGGAGCCCACTGAAATGCTACAGATGTGGAGGAAGCGGCCACATAGCAGCAAGATGTGGAACGCCTAGACCGGGACCAGCTCCACCACCCAAAGCACGACCGGAACGAGGGCCCAAGCGCATCACCCACGTATCACGGGAAGCTCCCCAAATCCCGGAGTTTTTCGCTCATCTGACCGAAACCAGAGGAATCCCAGATGAGGGAGATCAGTCCCCCGAACCCTATGACACAGAGGACGAAGGCGAGGATGACCCGATGGTGAGTGGACCCGTCCATCCTTTTCTTTTCCCCATACGCCTAACAGCCCCCAAAACAGGGGCCCAAGAGACTTTCCAAGCCCTAATAGACTCGGGTAGCACACGGTGCCTAATCAACCTACCCACAGTTCTAAAATTGGGAATCCGAGCTAAACAGCTCAAACAACCAATTCGCTTCGAGAAAGTTGATGGGTCCCTAGTGGGAGGAGCGTACGCCACACACTTGACTGAACCCGTGAGACTAGAACTCGCAGATCACTGGGAGACGATCCGCTTCATAATAGCCCCCAAGATGACAGAACCAGTCATATTGGGACTCTCGTGGCTCGACAAATGGGGCCCAATCATTTGGTGGCAAGAGGGAACCCGCAGGCTGAGAATAGCAAAGGGTCCCCAACCCCTCCCGCCCCGACCAGAAGAATTCCCTCCCACGCTGAAACCCCAAAGCAGCCCTCCACTACAGAAGAAAACACCACAAACACAAGGGTCCCTCTCAGAAGGTGCAGCAAAGCAATTGGCAGCCGTACCCACCACCGCTTGTAACGCAAACCAGATCCCAAGGGAGTACCAAGACCTGGCAGGGGTATTCAGCGAGGCCGAGTGTGACATTCTGCCCCCCCACCGCGAGACCGATTGTGCCATCGAAATTATCGCCGGAGCGAAACTACCCAAACCTAAAATGTATGCCATGACGCCCCGAGAAATGCAGGAAATGCGAGACTACATAGACAAAAACTTACAAAGGGGATTTATTGAGCCAGTAAAACCAAGGGTAGCGGCGCCGGTCATGTTTAAAGAGAAAAAGGACGGTTCCATGAGACTGGTGGTCGACTTTCGAAGTTTCAACGCTGTTTGCGTACACAACTTGTACCCCCTCCCCCTCATGAAAGACATGTTAGCCCACCTAGCTAAAGGGAAGGTTTTCACCAAATTAGACCTTCGAGAAGCTTATTACCGAGTACGCATAAAGGCAGGAGATGAATGGAAAACAGCATTCAACTGCCCCCTGGGTAGTTTCCAGTTTAAAGTAATGCCTTTTGGATTGCAAGGAGCCCCGGCAGTATTCATGCAGTTAATAAACGAAGTCTTACATGAACACCTTTACAAAGGGGTCCTCGTCTACCTGGACGATATTCTTATCTACACGGAGACCATAGACAAACATATACCCCTCGTCCGCCAAGTACTGGAAAAACTGCTACAGGCAAACCTATATGTCAAACTGCCAAAATGCGATTTCCACCAATCGCGGCTAGACTACCTGGGCTACCGAGTATCAAATGAGGGGATAGAGATGGACCCAGCCAAGGTCCAATCAGTTCTACAATGGCAGCCCCCTCGCACCCGCAGACAACTGCAAAGTTTTCTAGGCTTTGCGAATTTCTACAAACAATTCATCCCCTCGTTCGCGAATATTGCCAAACCTTTGACAGACCTCCTAAAGACAGGAAGCCCAGCGATGAAACCTCGCCCGGGACAACCCCTACAGTGGGACCTGACCTGCCAACAGGCATTTGAGACACTAAAAGGACTGTTCGCGAAAGAACCTGTCTTAAAACACCCGGATCCGGAACAGCCTTTTGTCATCCAAGCAGACGCAAGTGATGTGGCAGTAGGAGCCATGTTACTCCAAAAGAACAACCAAGGTGATCTACAACCCTGCGCCTACACCTCCCGCAAACTCACCGATACGGAGAGACGATGGGCGGCGTGGGAGAAGGAAGCGTTTGCAGTAAGGTGGGCCTTGTTGACCTGGCGGCACCTTCTAGAGGGAGGCCAGAAACCATTTGAAGTCTGGACTGATCATAAAAACCTAGAGGCCCTAAAAACCCCACGAAAACTGTCGCCCAGGCAAATGCGGTGGGCACAATACTTCAATCGTTTCAATTTCGAGCTTAAGCACATCCCAGGAGGGAGAAATTTCCTGGCTGATGCCCTCTCCCAGATGCCGCAATACAATAGTGAGCGGGAGCAGGTAGTGAATACCATCATCCCCTCCACCCAAGCTGCGGCCCAAGTGATCACCAGACGGCAACGACGTGATCAGCAAGGCCAACTTGCAAGTGACTTAACTGCAAAATTAAAAAATGAAACCCTGACAGACCCCTGGTATCGGGACAATCAACATCTCTTGACAAAAAGAGATGAACTAGCATGGAGGGGGACAAAGCTCTATGTCCCACAGAGTTTACGCATCCTGATTCTCAAGAGGAGCCACGACGTTAAACCAGCAGGACACTTCGGATTCCTAAAGACTCTGCACCTAGTACGAAGGCAGTTCTGGTGGCCACACATGAGAAAGGACGTAGACAGTTATGTAAAAAGCTGCACCATTTGTGCCACGATGAAGACAAGGCCAGGGTGCCCGCCTGGATTGTTGCAACCAGTAGCTGAACCAACAAGACCATGGGAGGAGATTGCAATGGACTTTATAGTAGACCTACTGAGGAGCAGTGGAAATACAGTGATCTGGACTGTAATAGACTTATTCTCCAAACAGGCACACTTCATTCCTTGTAGTGGACTGCCTTCAGCTCGTCAGTTATCCAAACTGTTCCTGAAACACATTTACCGCCTACATGGAGTCCCCAGGAGAATCATTTCCGACAGAGGGGTCCAGTTCACAGCAAAGTTCTGGAGGGAGTTTCTACGATCCATAGGTTCATCCCAAGGGCTCAGCTCAGCATTTCACCCGAGCACCAATGTGGGGGCAGAAAGACTGAACACTATGATAGAACAGTATTTAAGATGCTACGTCGACTACCAGCAGTCCAATTGGGCAGACCTTCTATCTTTTGCGGAGGTTGCATATAATAATGCTGTCCACAGCAGCACGGGGCTAACCCCGTTCAAAATAGTGAGTGGCATGGATTTTGTTCCCATGCCAGAATACCCGAGGGAGCCCCCTTCCTCAGTCAGTTTGACCGACTGGATGGCAATGTTGAGACAAACTTGGGAAAATGTTAAGAGGGCGCTGGCAAAGGCAGCTCAATCTTATAAGGAACAAGCAGACAAGCACCGAACTCCCCAAAGACCATTTCAACTGGGAGAGAAAGTTTACCTCTCCACCAAGTACTTGAGACTTAGACTCCCGAGCAGGAAATTGGGTCCAAAATTTATAGGACCATTTCCTATAATAAAAATAATCAACCCCGTTACAGTTCAATTGCAGTTGCCACGGCTTTTGGGGAAAATTCACCCCGTTTTTCACAGTAGCCTTCTAAAACCTGTAGTGGGGTCTACTTTAAGGCCAACGCCACGTGAACCCCCTGGGCCCCTGGTTGTTGGGGGCCAAACGCACTACGAAGTGCAGCGGATTCTTGATTCAAGATGGCACAGGGGGCGCCTCCAGTACTTAATTAAATGGAAGGGTTACCCAGTGTCAGAGGCTTCCTGGGTGAAGAGCGCAAACATTCAAGCTGGTCGCCTTATAGCAAAATTCCATGCAGACCACCCGGGAAAGCCGGGAGGGGGGGGTGCACAGCCAGGGAGGGGCTGATGAGACTAATCTTGTTGTGTTTTCCCTATGGGATAGGTGATGTCGCAGAAGTGAAGGGAGAGGGGCCGGATGTCAGCGTTCCAAATTAGGCTCTCTTCCAGCGCTGACATAGAAAGAACAGTAGCTTGATTTATTGCTGAGATGAACTTTTACCTAGTCTTTGTATATTACAGATAGGGTTTCCTGGGAGACGAGGGGGGGGCACATTCCTGTGAAAAGAATGTACTGGGATGTAGAGATGGATTTGCATGATGGCCAATGAGACATTGGGGTTGGAGTGCGGAAGAGGAGGGGGTTGGAAGGAGGGGCCAGTTTGGCTGCAAAATGAATCAGAAATGTCGGACTTTGCTATTCTTAAAATAAAAGTGATTCATTAGAGAGCTTGCGCTTGAGAATGAAGTTTTTTCAAGATAGCACCGAAACCTGACACTCTACTTACTTGGAATAAGACCGGACTACATCGATAAGAAGGATTGGTATATATTTGTCCATGTCTCAACAGCGGCGAGAATGGCATTTGCTCAACTCGGTCCCACAGAGAGGGCCTCCTTAGGGTGCCTTCGGTCAAGCAATGCCGACAGACGACCCCCAGGGGGAGAGCCTTCTCTGTGGGGGCACCCGCCCTCTGGAACGAGCTACCCCCAGGAATACGACTAATCCCGGACCTCTGTACCTTCCGTCAAGCTTTGAAGACCTTCCTATTTCAGCAAGCTGGGCTGGCTTAAAATTTTAATGGGTTATTTTAAGGGTAATGGGTTTTAATAATTTGGGAAGCCAATTCGATTTAATTCTGCTTTTAAATTATTTTAAATTTTGTATTGTATGTATTTTAATTTTGGCTGTGCACCGCCCTGAGTCCTTCGGGAGAAGGGCGGTATATAAATTTAAATAATAAATAAATAAATAAATAAATAAATAAATAAATAAATAAATAAACTGTTGAAAGATGCAGACACGCCCCCTGACCATCTGATAATAAACAAGATTCTTATAATCTAATAAAAGATTAAAGGTTAATTTGTAATAATACTCAATAAGTTTAGGGGAGGAGAAAAGGGGCAGATTACCGTAAAAATGGGAGTTATAAGATTAACAAGTTAAGGGTCAGTATTCCGAGAAGGGATTAAGGGAAAGGGAAGATATTATGTATGTAACTAGTTATGAAATAGCCTATTGTTGTGAAGAAGCCACAGGGGGGGTTGGGTGGAAAGGGTGGGTTAGGGAAGAGGGGGGGGGGAAAGGGGGAAAAACTTGTATTTGAAAACTTTTTCAATAAAAAAAAATAAAAATAAACAAGATTCTTCAATGTGCTGAGATGGACAGGCTAACGTATATCCTAAAAGACAAGAAAGATTCAGTATATAATAGAAGTTGGGACAGGTGTTTTGTTTGGCTCAAAAGAAGGTTAAACTTAGGAGAAGGGTGATAAGATCATCTAATTAGATTAACTAGATATTTACTAGGCTTTATAACTCTTTATAATTTTGATAAGAACAGACCAATAGTGTTGTAGTTAGTAAAAAGAACTTGATTGCATTGAAATGTTTGGCTAGGATGATATTAGTTAATATTAATTGGAGAGTGAGCTTAACTCTCGGTTAGTCATGTTTGTTGTTTGGTTTTAGTCCTGTGTTTATGTGTTTCTATATTTTGCTTCCTATATTGCTTTTCAACCATTATTGTGTGTTAATTTTACTGTAAATATTTAATAAAGATTTTAAAAAAAAACAATATGAGAATAATTTTGAACACATTGGAATACTATGAAGCACATTTGGAAAAATAAATCGCACTGATGTTTCTGGACGTGCAGAAAGCATTTGACAATGTGAACTGGCGATTCATGATACTACAACTAAAATATATGGAATTTGGGGAAAAAAGTATTAATATGATCAAGGCAATATACACTAAGCCAGGGGTGTCAAACTCAAGGCCCGGGGGCCAGATTTGGCCCGCAGAGTGCTTAGATCTGGCCCGCGGGGCTGCCCAGGAAATAGCAAAGGACTGGCCTGTGGTGCCTCTGCCAGTGAAAACGGAGCTTGCAAGGGCCACATGTGGCCCTCCCAAGCTTCATTTTCGCTGACAGAGGGTTGCAGGAGGCCATCCCAGCTGAAAATGGAGCTCAGGAGCCAGTTTTTGCTGGCAGAGCTCTCAGGCCGCCACAGGCTCCCCCCGACACAAGTGATGTCATGATGGCCACGCCCATGCTGGCCATGCCCACCCTGGCCCCCCAAGGTCAAACACAACCCTGATGCAGCCCTCAAATCGAGTTTGACACCCCTGCACTAAGCAGACACAACAGAGAATATTAATATTAAAAGAGGCACAAGACAAGGATGTCCATTGTCCCCCTTATTATTTATTTTGACTCTGGAAGTATTAAATAGAAACATCCACCAAGATATAGAAATAAAAGACATGGAGATAAAAAAAAAAAAGAAAAATACAAACTACAAGCTTTTGCAGATGATTTTCTTTTCTTTTCTTTTTTTTTTTAATGAAATTTTATTGAATAAAGAGTATATTACATTTCAAACTTTACGGTTCGGCAACGTGTAGTCATATTGTATATTTACAGGTATGGTATCTAATCAATTATCTAAATATTATACAATTTATACGTAAATTTTTATAAAATTGATTACAATAATATATAGATTTAATTAGTAATTATACATTGTCCTAATAAAAGTTAACTTTTGCATTTATTTTTCAACCACCTATACCACAGATCCCAAATCGCGTAGAATTCTGAGTCCTCCTTTCCGTTTAACACATACGTTAATCTGCACATTTCTGCACAGTCCAATACTTTATTGACTACCTGTTCCTCAGTTGGACATTTTTTCTCTTTCCAATAACTGGCATAGGAGAGTCTAGCAGCTGTGACAATATGAATAATCAGATATTTCTTTTCCTTAACAAATGTTCGTTTTAGCACTCCCAGGAGATAAATTTCAGGCAAAAAGTTAATATCCTCATTTAATATTTCTTGGATCCATTTTTGTATTTTTTTCCAGAATTTCCTCGCTTCCGGGCACGTCCACCACATGTGGTAGGAGGTACCTTGATAGTGGCCGCATTTCCAACACTTGGGGCTTGCATTTGAATAAATCTTTGCAATTCTAGATGGTGCTAAATGCCATCTATACAGCATTTTGTACTGATTCTCCTTATAGCTTGTTGCTCTTGTCAATTTAAGATTGCTGTTCCATATTTCTTCCCAATCATCCAAGTTTATCTTTGAGTCGATATTTTTCCCCCAAGCGATCATTTGGTCTTTAAGTATTTCTCCTTCTCTATCATATTCGAGCAGGTAGGAGTATAATTTAGCTAATAGTTTATTCTCATTGCCCAACCATACCTTATCAAAGCTATTTGTCCCCGTTTCTATTCCCTCTTCCTGTTTATCTTTCCTATATCGGGATTTAATTTGTAAATAGGGCCACCAATCGATATGAATCCCTTGCTCTTTTAATATCTCATTTGATTTAAGGTTGCCACTGTTATCTAGAATGTCTTGATATGTGAACATTTTCTCTCTGCTTATTGTGTTTGGGTAGATCATTGCCTCCATTGTAGAGATCCATTTTGGGATTTTAAAGTAATGTTTATGCCTAATTTCTTTCCATGTCTTCATTAATGTATCTCTAATTTTGTGTCGGTGAAAACATATCCCTGCCCCCTTTCCTTTATCCCAGAGGTAGGCATGCCAGCCTCTCAGCAAGTCATGCCCCTCCAGTTGTAGAATTCTTTTGTTTTTTAATGAGGCCCACTTCCAGTTGGGAATCGTGGCGACAGGGTGCTGTGTGAGTGAGCTTCACCCCACAGCACTGTCTTTTTCGCCGTGCCCTGGGGACCCTGAGGGGCGAGATTGCCCGGAGACCGTCTCGGACTAGAGAGGGGGTCTGAAGAGTGGGAGAGCGACGAGCAAACGTCTCTCGCTTGGACAGATACCTCTGTCAAACCGGCATGGCCGCGTCCGCCGTCTAATGGCGGACCCGAGGCCGCGACTACCAACAACAACCAGGAAGCGAGGAGCTCGGGATGGCTAACGTGAGAAGGAGACCCAACCATAATCCCTGGTGATCGTGGGAGCCGATCTCAAGAATTTGGGAGTGTAGCCAGCGGAAAGTGCTCAGGGGGGTGGAGAGGCGGTGAGTACAAGTGACAGAGCAGATCGGAAGCATGTAGATTGCTGGCGAAACTGCGAGGAGGAAGGAGAACTTGCTGAGGCGAGGGAAGGCGAAATTAGAAACTGTTGGCATATTTTCCTAATTTTGCAGCGAAGGTGGATAAAACAGTGCAGATCTAGACTTTGAATATAACACTGCGAGGAAACATAAAAACAATAACTTGTAGTCATTAACTCTTAGCTACCCGGCTCTCTCCAAAGGGAGAAACCGGAAGTGCAGCCATAAATTACAACGTGCATTTGAAGCTTGACAGCAGGAACGATTTTGGAATGTTCTGAGCTGCGGTCTTTTCTTTGAACAGTATTTCTGCTCATTAATACTTAGCTGCCCTCTGGATCTACTTGTGATTTCCCCTCAATTAACTGAAATATCTCTCTACGTGGAAGAACTTCTTTGACTGTGGTAGTAATTAATTAAATAATAAGAGTAATGAATTTTTAAAACATTATCAATAGAATTTGCTATTAATTATTAATACTAATTTATTTATTATTCTATAATCACTCCTTTATTTATATAGATATTAACTATTTTAGACAACTTCTCCCACTCTTTTTGAAAAAGCCTAATAGATCTTAACCCACCGCTATTGTATAACCTTATTTCTTAAACTGTTAACAACTCTCTACCTCTATTAAATTGATACCTATATCTACATCTATCTTAGATTATATAAGAATAAATTATAGATTATATTTAATGAACTTAATAAGTGTGCAATAGCACGATTGGATGAACATTGAAAATTGATTATTGAAGGGATTGAGTATTTATTAACATATATTAGTCTGGATTAGATAACTATATTTAACCTACAGTTATTATTGTATTATATCTAGCCTATATTTATATACAACTTTGATTAACAATAGCTGAATGAAATATGGAAATTGGGTAAATCCATGATTGGATGAATTAGGTGAATCTTATTACTAGAGAGAGAATAGTGGATGATAATTTGGAAGAATATCAAGGTAATTTTGACAAATCAGAAGAGAATCTTAAAAGAAATGACAAGCATTTCTTCGGCAGTATTTAAGGCTGGAAAGAAAACGTCGTCTAATCCTGCATTAACAATGTCCTCTCCAGCTCTGCAAAAACCCACTGAGGTGCTAACAAAAGCGGACAAATCAGCAGTGTTACCAACCATTCAAGCGATGCAGGTGACTCTATCAACAATTCAAGAAACTATGCTCCTGCTACAAGAAAAGATGACTAATAATCATGTAGAATTAAAAACTGATATCCATTCTATTGACCAGAAAATGAGTGAGATTCAGGAGTCCATTCATAACAATGAGAAAAAGATAAAGAAGGTCGAGACGAGGGTGGAGCAGAATGAAAGGAACCTCGACTCGATCGACCAGAAATTAATGGCACAGAATAGGGAGTTGGAAGACTCTATTATCCAGCTTGAGATGGCTTTCTACCTTCGTTTTCAAAACGTGGTAGAGGACAAAGACGAAGATTTGGGAAATGTTATGGTGGACTTAATAGCTGGAATACTACAACAGGACAAAGATGATATTATAAAAGAGTTGGATGAAATTTACAGGGTGCAAACCAACTATGCCAGGAGGAATAAACTCCCTCGAGAAGTCCATATCAGATTTGCCCAGAAGAAAGTGAAAGATATGCTATACAATATAGTAAGAGAAGAACATGTAAGTTTCAAAGGCAAAGAGGTAATAGTATTGAAGCAAGTTCCGAAGAGGGTTCGAGATCTGAGAAGGGACTATAGGTTCTTGGCGATACAGTTAAACAAGAGAAGTATCCCCTTCAGATGGATTTTACCAGAGGGGATGCTCATCACCTGGCAAGGGAAAAGAATTAAGATTGACAGTCTTGTCTCCGCACAAGAACTTTTGGACCAGCTGAGGGGTGCAGAGGAAGACCAAAGTAGTAAGGAGGAACTGGATATAGCCTCCCAGGAAGAAATTAATGTACAGTTAAGAAAATCCAAAGAAGGTACACCAGAGGAAAAGGAGTTAGAAGAGAAGGAAGTTAAAGAAACCAAAGGAAAGAGACAAAGACCACAAAGAGCCGTAAGGACAAATAAGAACTAGGTAGTTAGTCGGAAAAATGGAGGGTTGGAAATTGCTGTCTGTCAATGTCAATGGTCTAAATAATGGAGGGAAGAGGAAACAAATATTCTCAAAACTAATTAAATCTAATTCGGAAATAATATGTCTCCAAGAAGTTCATATAAAGAGAGAGGAGAGGAAATATTTGGAATTTGTGAAATTTGGCAAAACCTTTACCTCTCTAGCAGAGAAAAAAAAAGGGAGTAGTGTTATATGTAAAGAAAGGAATTGCTGCTGAACTCAAATATTCAGATGATAAAGGGAGACTACTGGCAATTGAAATCAAGAGGGGCAGTATCCCAATTTTAGTAGTAGCTATTTATGCTCCAAATAGGAATTTAGGAGAATTTTATAGGAAATTAAGCCACAAAATAGACGAATTGGAGCATAGAAATATTTGCATTATTGGTGATTTTAATGGGGTAGTAAACCCGGAAATGGATTATAAGAGTGGAATAGTGAAAAAGAACAAAAGGGAAAGGCTCCCCAAAACCTTTTTTGACCTAGTCGATGAGCACAATTTAGTAGACCTCTGGCGAGTATTACATCTGAACAATAAGCAATTCACTTATTATTCAAACCCTCAGAAGTCCTGTTCAAGGATTGACGTGGTTTGGGTCAGTAGAAGTTTGGGGTTAGAAATCCACTCGGTTGAAATCACCCCAAATGTATGGGCTGATCACAACCCATTAGAGATAAAGTGGAAGAGCCCAAGCAGGATTAAACAAAGGAGATGGAGATTAAATACCCATATCCTTAGAGATGTAGGGTTTACCAAAAAGCTCCAGAGAGATTTACAATTGTTTTTTGAGGAGAATGAGAACCAGGAAACTCTCTCAACATGTGTTTGGGATACAATGAAGGCTTATTTGAGAGGATTAGTAATATCGCATAATATACATAACAACAAAGAAAAAAGAAAGGCTCAGAAGGATTTGCTAATCCAGCTGGAAGAAGCAGAAAAGAAACTACAACGAGACCCCAGTGATACTGCAAAAAAAGAACAATGGATGACAACAAGGCATAAATTAAACTTATTAGAACAGGAAGAATTGGCAAAAAAAAATCAAACAATCTAAACAATACTACTTTGATAATGCAAACAAACCAGGGAGATGGTTATCGTATAAATTAAAAAAAGAGAAGGAGAAGGGGGTTATAGATTGCTTGGAGAATTGGAAAGGCAAAATACTAGAGGAAGAGGAGGAGAAACTTGAGTTTGTCAGACAATATTACGAGACATTATATAGAGAGGAGGAAACCTCAATCGATAGCATTAATCAATACCTCGCCAAAGAGAAACTTCCACAGATAAAGGAGGAGGAAAGGGAAATGCTAAATAGAGAAATTACAACAGAGGAATTGAAGGGGGCAATATCTAAATTAAAGAGCAATAAAACCCCTGGCCCTGATGGCCTCCCAGGAGAATTGTATAAAAACCAGGAACTGGAAGAAATACTCGTACCGAAACTTCTGGCAATATGCAATGAGGCCCTGAGAGGCTCCAGGATTCCAGAATCGTGGAAGGAGGCATTCATCACATTGGTAGAAAAAGAAGGTACCGACCCCAAACAAATAAAGAACTATAGGCCGATCTCCTTACTTAATACGGACTATAAAATATTTATGGGAATACTAGCAGGTAGGATGAAGATAATACTAAATAATTGGATCCACCCTGATCAAAACGGGTTACTCCCTGGAAGACAGATCAGAACTAACAGGAGAGTGGTGATGGATGTGCTGGAGTATTACGAAATACACTCTGAGAAACAGCTGGCCTTGGTCTTTCTCGACGCCCAGAAGGTGTTCGACAACCTAAATTGGGGATTTATGATCCAGCAGATTAAAAGAATGAATTTTGGGGAATACTTCGAGAATGCGATAAAAACAATTTATGATAAGCAGAGTGCAAATATTATACTGAATGGAGATATGACCAAAACTTTCCGGATTGGCAAAGGGGTAAGGCAAGGCTGTCCACTCTCTCCACTCTTATTTATATTAGCCCTGGAGATATTGTTAAGGAATATTAGGCAAAATAACGAGATACGCGGATTGGAAATTAGGAACGAAACTTTCAAAATTCAAGCTTTTGCCGACGATGTAGCGTTGATTATGGAGGACCCGTTAACGACTGGGCCAAAGGTATTGAAAGAGATAGACAAGTACGGGAAGCTATCTGGATTTAAATTAAATATGACAAAAACTAAAATGTTAACAAAAATATCCCAAAAAGAGAACAGGAAATATTAACAGAAAATCTGGGCATCCAAACAGTTAAAAAGATAAAATATTTAGGGATTTGGATTACTGCTAGATGCTCAACCCTGAAGGAGGATAATTATACACCATTAATGACAAAGATCAAGCAAGATTTGGACCGTTGGGGGAAGTTACAAATATCGTTTCTAGGTAGGATAGCCACCATTAAGATGAGTATTCTCCCCAAATTAATATACTTGTTTCAAACCACACACGTTAGCATTGACAAAAAATATTTTTCGGATCTAAATATGATAGTAAGGAAATTTATTTGGGGAGGGAAAAAGCTGAGAATTGCGTTACGATCACTGCAGGAAAAAAGAAACAAAGGCGGATTTGGGCTCCCAGTTTGGGAGATATATCACAAAGCTGACAGTTTAGATGATTTGATTTTCATCATAGAGGAACTGCAAGAAACGGGACCCAAACTAATAAAGAAAATAGAAGACTATGGTGACATTGCAGGATTGAAAATAAACAAAGAGAAAACTAAAATCCTAGCTAAGAATCTTACAAAGGAACAGAAAAAAAACTTAATGGAAAAGATAGACATTCAGATAGTAAAAAAAGTAAAATATTTGGGTGTCAGCGTCAGCGTCTCAGCGCTGACATAGAAGAGGAAGATAAAGCCTGAACTTTTGCCTGCTAAATCCCTTTGAAGCTCAGTCTCCTTGGAAATGAAGAGGGGGGGAACATTCCTGTGAACTGACGAGAAAAGAAGTCAGGAGAGTGACTTGGAAGATAGTGTCGAGCCTAGCAACCTGCTCGACACCGCTAACGTATGTTGAAAACATCGAGGGACATATACATACTTGGTGGTGGTGGCACTGGGTGCAGGCGGCCGTATGCGGGGCGAGGGGAGGTGGTATCGAGTGCGACGGGCTTAGGACGTCTCCAGATGACACTGCAACCAGCACCTTCGAGAACAAGCTGAGGACACTTACGTGCTAACAAGGTTATGATAATAAACAGGGGCGCGGTTTAAAAGGGTTAATAAGATGGGAGGGCTATATAAACACCCGTCTCTAGTACACTGTAGCGCTGATTTCATTCGTCTTTATGAGTCACAGCGTGTAGCCATCCACAGACGCGAATAAACCAGCATGCCAAAAAGAGCTGAAAGGGGTGCTGCTGTGTTTTGATTGTGTCTCGCACGGTCAACCTGAGAGGAAATTGGCGCTGCTCTTACTACTTGCTATGGTTGGGTCCCTCTCAAAGCAATACCCGACCCCCGGCTACGCATTCTGCTACAACTCAGTCATTTGGGCCATTGGGAGGCATGGCTACAGGGACAGCGTCTGGATCACTGCGGGGCCCTTCAGGCCCGGGTATGGCTCTGACCGAGGGACCGATGGCTTATCCAGCTGTGCCGGTTGGGCAGGCTGGGGTGTGGGGGCCCCAACTGGTCTGGGGACCGCCCCCCTTGCAGACCACGTTCGATGGCAACCCAGACCATGTGGCCCTTTTCCTGAGCCAGGTACTTAGCTACCTCGACCTTTATGGGCATTTGTATCCAACCCAGTGGTCCATGGAGGTCGCCTATAACAACACGGTTCATAGCAGTACGGGTCTTACCCCTTTTCAGGTGGCGATGGGACGAGACTTCATAGCGATACCTGAATTGAGTCATTCATCAATGGCTACCACAATGCCCCAAGAGTGGTCCGACAGAATAAGGACAGTATGGCCCCAGGTCAGGGAAGCATTGGATAAATCTGTTATCGCATATAAAACCCAGGCAGATAAAAAACGTGCACCATTCCAACCTTTTCAGGTGGGGGACATGGTATATATCTCCACCAAGTACATCAAACTACGACTGCCTAGTAGGAAACTGGGACCAAAATATTTAGGCCCTTTCCCAGTGGTGAGGACAATAAATCCCGTGACTGTGGTTTTAAAGTTACCTCCGTTACTGGGGAAGATTCACCCCGTGTTTCATAGTAGTCTTCTCAAACCCGCCACCCATACCCAAACATTTGAACGTCCTGGTCCGATTACAGAGGGTCATTATGAGGTTGATGACATCCTAGACTCTAGATGGAAACAGGGGGTTCTCCATTACCTGGTTAAATGGAAGGGCTATCCAATAGAGGAGGCTTCCTGGATACCGCAGAGCAATATGAAAGCGAGTCGTATAATTCAACGATTTCATAAACTATATCCTCACAAACCACAACAATTTGATAATATATGTAATTTGTCTCTTACAGAAGGACACTTGGTGAAAGGGGAGCCGCCTGTCGAGCCTAGCAACCTGCTCGACACCGCTAATGCATGTTGAAAGCATCGAGGGACATATACATACTTGGTGGTGGTGGCACTGGGTGTAGGTGACCGTATGCGGGCTGAGGGGAGGTGGTATCGGGTGCGATGGGCTTAGGACGTCTCCAGATGACGCTGCAACCAGCACCTTCGAGAACAAGCTGAGGACACTTACGCGCTAACAAGGGTATGGTAATAAACAGGGGCGCGGTTTAAAAGGGTTAATAAGAAGGGAGGGCTATATAAACACCCGTCTCTAGTACACTGTAGCACCGATTTCATTTGTCTTTACGAGTCACAGCGTGTAGCCGTCCACGGACGCGAATAAACCAGCATGCCAAAAAGAGCTGAAAGGGGTGCTGCTGTGTTTTGATTGCGTCTCGCACGGTCAACCTGAGAGATAGCCAATGAGAAGCAGAGAATTGGGGATCGGAAAGGGAGGGATTGGGGAGCAAAGGTCAGTCCTGACCGCACGAGTCATGATCCAGTTGCTGTACTCGAATAAAGATAAAATTTCCTTAAAGATTGGCAGTTTGGAAATTCATTTATTTTGAGATAGCATCGAAGTCTGACAGACGGTCAGGACTCACAACTTTCCAAGCCAAACTGGCAAACCTCCAGCCCTCCAGCTCCCTGCCAAATGTTTGGATGGAGTGGTGGCAAGGTTCCGAAGCCATGGCAGAAAGCCAGCTCTCTACTGAAAGTCTACTTCAAGTTGCTGTGAACCAGCCCCCCCCTCCCTACTCCAGCCAGCTTGGATGCAACGGGGCCACCCCCTCCCCCAGCAAAGCTGCAACCCCCCTTCCCCCCCCCACTGCCACAGAATTACCAAGGACAGACGATCGTGCTCCAGCCCAAGAGAAGAAAAAATGATGAACCTTGGTGGACTTTGCCAAAATCTGCAGAAGCTGAATTCCCCTTTCCAGACGTTAAAGGTAAGGGGAAGCCCCTGAGTGAATTGGGAAGGGCGGAATGGTTATGGGATTGGCAGCAGGCCAGACAGCAGAAAACTTCAAAGCTGCAACTTGAAAGCCCCATGGAAGAATTAAAGCAAGATTTTGAACGTGCCGTCAGACTGGAAGAGGGTCCATCCTGCAGGCCCAAAGATGGAAGGAGGCCAGCTGACCCTGTTGAACTAAGTCACCATAGACGGGGGCCCAGCCCCCCCACACCAGAAGGAAAGAAAGTCCCAGTGTGCATCCATGGCTTCCTCCTCTGCCCAGCAAGCATACCAGCCCATGCAAGGCATCAACCCCCCGCCCCCGAATGAGAGATGAGGAAGAAACCCAACGACACCCTAGACAGGCACACAGAGCCCCACTATGGGAGGAGGGGCCACTGAGGGCGGAGCCACCCCGATTCAGAGGGAAGTTCGATGGGGATTCAGACCAGGTAGCGCAGTTCCTCGACGCAGCTGAGGTCTATATCTAGCACTATGGGCACCTTTATCCATTCCCCAGAGCCCTAGTCAATGCCATTTCAGAAGGGCTGGAGGGAGAAGCAAAGACTTGGTCATCAGCCCTCTACAAGAATAGAGCCCCGCAACTGCAAGATGCAGATGATTTCTTGCAACTACTGCGGGTGAGGTTCGAGGAAGCAGGGGAGGACCCATATGTGGAAGACGAACTCAGAAGCCTAATGCAGAGAGGGAAGCCCATCAAGGAGCACATTCGTGAGTTCCGAAGAGTCGTGGGCACCTTACCTCCCCTACCAGAGCGACTGCTAGTGTATTTCTTCAGAACAAGCCTAGATAAGCGGATCACTCAAGTGACCGCTTATCGGGACATCCCAAACCGACTCTCCGAATGGTTCCGCGTGGTGATGCAAGTTGAAAGGGGACTGTGCGCCAACGACATGCTAAAGCAACCAGAGGCCAGGGAAAGATACCAATGAGACCCGAGGCCACATACCAGACGAGGAATCACGGCACTACGGCCTACCCAAAGGCCTTTCGTTCCGCGGAGCCCAATGAGGTGCTACAGATGTGGAGGAATGGGCCATCTAGCAGCAGCATGTGGAACCCCGAGCCCAGGGCCAAACCCTCAGCCAAAGGCACAATGGGAACGGGGCCCCAAGCGAGCCACCGATGAGCCACGAAGTCTCCCCCCCAGGCACAGAGGTCTTCGCCCACCTGACCAAAACAAGGGGAGTCCCAGATGATGGAGACCAATCCCCCGACTCGTATGACAGCAAGGATGAGGGTGAAGACGACCCAATGGTGAGTGGACCCATCCACCCTTTTCTTTTCCCCATATGCCTAACAGCCCCAAAAACAGGAACCCAAGAGACTTTCCAAGCCCTGATATATTCGGGCTGCACTAGGTGCCTGATTAATCTACCCACAGTCCTAAAATTGGGGATCCGAGCTAAGAAGCTCAACCACCCAATTCGATTTGAACAAGTTGATGGGACCCTAGTAGGCGGAGCTTACGCCACACACCTGACCGAGCCAGTGAAGCTAGAACTAGGGGATCACTGGGAGACGATACAGTTCATAATAGCCCCCAAGATGGCTGATCCAGTCATACTGGGACTTTCCTGGCTAGACAAGTGGGGTCCAATTATCTGGTGGCAAGAGGGGACCCGCAGATTGAGGATAGCCAAAGGGCCCCAACCTCTGCCACTCCAACCAGAACAGACACCCCCCACACTTGAGCCCCAACTTCTCCCGCCTGAACAAAAGAAGATGGCACCGACACAAGGGCCCCTCCCGAAGGGTACCGTGAAGCAGCTGGGGCCCACATCCAACAGCTCCCATGAAGCAGAGCAGATCCCAAAAGACTACCAAGACCTAGCAGAGGTATTTAGCGAGACCAAGTGTGACGTCCTACCTCCCCACCGTGATGCCGACTGCGCCATCAAAATCATCCCTGGGGCGAAACTACCTAAACCTAAATTGTATGCCATGATGCCCCATGAAATGCAAGAAATGCGAAACTACATAGACAAGAACCTACGAAGGGGTTTCATTGAGCCAGTCAAACCGCGGGTCGCGGCACCGGTCATTTTCAAAGAGAAGAAAGATGGCTCTATGCGTCTGGTAGTTGACTTTCGGGGATCAATGCGGTCTGTGTACACAACTTATATCCCCTTCCCCTCATGAAAGACATGCTAGCCCACCTGGCCAAGGGAAAGATTTTCACCAAACTAGACCTCCGTGAAGCCTACTACCGAATACACATCAGGGAAGGAGACAAGTGGAAGACAGCGTTAAACTGCCCCCTGGGACGCTACCAATTCAAGGTGATGCCATTTGGGCTACAGGGAGCCCCAGCGGTGTTCATGCAATTGATAAATGAAGTTCTACATGACCACCTGTATAAAGGGGTCCTCGTCTACCTAGATGACATTCTCATCTACACGGAGACCATAGACGAACACATACCCCTCGTACGCAAAGTGCTGGAAAAACTGCTGAAAGCGAACCTCTATGTCAAACTGTCAAAATGTGAGTTCCACCAATTGCGTCTAGACTATTTAGTTTACCGAGTGTCAAACGAGGGGATAGAGATGGACCCGGCTAAAGTACAATCAGTCCTAGACTGGTGACCCCCTCGCACCCTCAGGCAACTACAAAGCTTCCTGGGGTTCGCGAATTTCTACAGGCAATTCATCCCCTCCTTTGCAAGAATTGCCAAACCTCTGATGGACCTCCTAAAGACAGGGAGTCCGACAATGAAACCCCGCCTGGGACAACCTCTACAGTGGGACCCGGCCTGCCAACAGTCATTCGAGACACTAAAACAAATGTTTGCAAAAGAACCGGTCTTGAAGCATCCTGACCCCGAACAACCCTTCGTCATCCAAGCAGATGCCAGCGATGTGGCAGTAGGGGCAGTCCTACTCCAAAAGAACAGCCAGGGGGACCTGCAACCTTGTGCCTACACATCCCGCAAACTCACCGACACAGAGAGACGATGGGCGGCATGGGAAAAAGAAGCGTTCGCGATGAGATGGGCGCTGTTAACCTGGCGACACCTGCTAGAAGGAGGCCAGACACCGTTTGAAGTTTGCACTGACCACAAAAACCTGGAGGCCCTCAAGACCCCATGGAAGTTATCGCCCAGGCAAGTCCGGTGGGCCCAATACTTCAATCGTTTCAACTTCGAGCTGAAGCACATCCCGGGGGGAAGAACTTTCTGGCCGATGCCCTCTCCCGAATGCCTCAATACAACAGTGAATGTGAGCAGATAGTGAATCCCATCATCCCCTCTGCCCAAGGAGTGGGCCAAGTAACCACCAGACGGCAGCATCAAGACCAGCAGGGCCAACCCGCGAGTGACCTAACGACAAGGCTCAAGGCAGAAACTTTGGCGGACCCCTGGTTCCGAGACAATCAACATCTCTTGACAAAGAGAGATGGCCTAGCATGGAGAGGGACGAAACTTTATGTCCCAGAGGCCTTACACACCTTGGTCCTCAAAAGGAGTCACGATGTCAAACCAGCGGGACATTTTGGCTTCCTAAAGACTCTGCATTTAGCACGGAGACAGTTTTGGTGGCCCCGCATGAGAAAAGACTTAGACAGCTATGTAAAAAGTTGCACCATCTGTGCCACGATGAAAACCCGACCAGGAAGGCCCCCGGGGCTGCTGCAGCCAGTAGCTGAACCATCAAGGCCATGGGAGGAGATTGCTATGGACTTCATAGTCGAACTGCCGAGGAGCAGCGGAAGCACAGTGATCTGGACTGTAATAGACTTATTCTCCAAACAGGCACATTTCATACCCTGCAGCGGACTACCCTCAGCCCGCCAATTGGCCAAACTGTTCATAAAACACATCTACCGCCTGCACGGAGTACCCAGAAGAATCATCTCCGATCGAGGTGTCCAGTTTACAGCGAAGTTCTGGAGGGAATTCCTTCGATCCATAGGATCATCCCAAGGCCTCAGCTCAGCGTTTCACCCGAGCACCAATGATGGGGTGGCAGAGAGGTTGAATGCCATGATAGAGCAGTACCTGAGGTGCTACGTTGACTACCAACAATCAAACTGGGCGGACCTCTTATCGTTTGCGGAGGTCGCATATAACAATGCTGTCCACAGTAGTACAGGACTAACCCCATTTAAGATAGTGAGTGACATCGATTTCGTCCCCATGCCAGAGTACCCAAGGGAGCCTCCTTCCTCAGTTACCTTGACCGAATGGATGGCAATGCTGAGAGAAACCTGGGAGAACATCAAGAGGGCATTAGACAAGGCAGCACGGTCTTATAAGAAACAAGCAGATAAGCACCGAGCCCCCCAGAGGCCGTTCCAAGTAGGGGAGAAGGTCTACCTCTCCACCAAGTATTTAAGACTCAGACTCCCGACCAGAAAACTGGGGCCGACCATTTCCAATAGTAAAAATAATCAACCCGGTCACAGTACAATTGCAGTTGCCCCGGTTACTAGGGAGGATACACCCCGTTTTTCACAGTAGCCTCCTGAAGCCTGTGGTAGGGTCAACTTTAAGGCCGGTGCCACGTGATCCCCCCAGGGCCCTTGATTGTTGGATGCCAGACCCACTATGAAGTACAGTGAATACTTGATTTGAGGAGGCACAGAGGGCGCCTCCAATACTTAATTAAGTGGAAGGGTTACCCCTTGTCAGAAGCTTCCTGGGTGAAGAGCACAAACATCCAAGCTGACCGCCTCATAGCTAAATTCCATGCAGATCACCCGGACAAGCCGGGGGGGGGACACACCCTCGGGCGGGGTAAGGTACTAAACTTGTTGTTTGTCTCGCGCAAGCCTTACTGGGAGAGTGAAGGGAGAGGGGCCGGATGTCAGCGTCTCAGCGCTGACGTAGAAGAGGGAGATAAAGCCTGAACTTTTGCCTGCTAAATCCCTTTGAAGCTCGGTCTCTTTGGAAATGAAGAGGGGGGGAACATTCCTGTGAACTGATGAGAAAAGAAGTCAGGAGAGTGACTTGGAAGATAGCCAATGAGAAGCAGAGAATTGGGGATCGGAAAGGGAGGGATTGGAGGGCAAAGGTCAGTCCTGACCGCACGAGTCATGATCTGGTTGCTGTACTCGAATAAAGAGAAAATTTCCTTAAAGATTGGCAGTTCGGAAATTCATTTATTTTGAGATAGCATTGAAGTCTGACATTGGGAATACATCTATCAGCAAGATGTGTAACCATAAAAGAAGACAATTACTTAAAATTAACACAGCAAATTAAATTGGATCTGGAACTTTTCTTTTTTGTGTTACTTTTTGTTGTATGTATATGTTTGATTTTTAATGTGTTTTTAATGTGTTTAAAATAAAAAATGTTTAAAAAAATAAATAAATTGGATCTGGAAAAGTGGAAAAATATGCAATTATCACTGTTAGGAAGAATAGCCACCATCAAACTGAATATCCTACCAAGACTGTTGTACCTGTTCCAAACAATCCCAATAAAGCTAGAAAGGAAATATTTTGAGGAATTAAATAGAATGGTAACCAAATTTATATGGCAAGGCAGAAAGGCAAGAATTAGGCTGAAATTAATGCAAGACTCTACCAATAGATGAGGCTTTGGGTTGCCAAATTTGGAATTATACAGGGGTGAAATACAGCAGGTTCTGACAGGTTCTGGAGAACCGGTAGCGGACATTTTGAGCAGTTCGGAGAACCAGCAAATACCACCTCTGGCTGACTCCAGAGTGGGGTGGGAATGGAGATTTTGCAATATCCTTCTCCCAGGAGTGGGGAGGAAATGGAGATTTTGCAGTATCCTTTCCCTGCCACGCCCACCAAGCCACACTACGTCCACCAAGCCACGCCCACAGAACCGGTAGTAAAAAAAATTTGGATTTCACCACTGGAATTATACTATCAAGCAGCTGCCCTTACATGGCTGAAAGAATGGATAACTATGAGACATAGACGATTACTGGTATTAGAGGGACACGATTTACAACTGGGGTGGCATGCCTTTCTGTGGTACGAGAAATAAAAAACACATAAATACTTTCAGGGACACTACATTAGAAATGCCTTACTTTCAATATGGGTAAAAATCAAGGAAAAACTTTATTTATTTATTTATTTATTTATTTATTTATTTATTTATTAGATTTTTATACCACCCCCTCTCCCGAAGGACTCGGGGCGGTGAACAGCCAGAATTAAAAACACACAATACAAATATTAAAATACATTAAAACAAAATTAAATTATCTTTGGCTTCTCCAATTGTAAAACCCCTTACCCATAAAATTCACCCAATTAAAATTTTAACCCAGCCCGGCTTGCTGAAATAAAAAAGTCTTCAGGGCCCGGCGGAAGGTCCGGAGGTCCGGGATTAGTCGTATCCCTGGGGGTAACTCATTCCAGAGGGCGGGTGCCCCCACAGAGAAGGCTCTTCCCCGGGGGGTCGCCAGCCGACATTGCCTGACAGACGGCACCCTGAGGAGACCCTCTCTGTGGGAGCGTGTTGGCCGGTGGGAGGTTATCGGAGGCAGAAGGTGGTCTCGTAAATAACCGGGTCCTAAGCCATGGAGCGCTTTGAAGATGAGAACCAACACCTTGAAGCGCACTCGGAAGACCACCGGAAGCCAATGCAGCTCGCGCAGGAGAGGTGTCACGTGGGAGCGCCATGTCGCCCCATAAGTACCCGCGCGGCCGCATTCTGCACCAGTTGGAGCCTCCGAGTGCTCCTCAAGGGGAGCCCCATGTAGAGAGCGTTGCAGTAGTTGAGGCGGGAAGTGACGAGGGCATGAGTGACCGTGCATAGGGAGTCCCGATCCAGAAAGGGGCGCAACTGGCGTATCAGGCGAACCTGATAGAAAGCCCCCCTGGCCACGGCCATCATATGCTCTTCTAAAGACAGCCGTGCGTCCAGGAGGACACCCAAGTTACGTGCCCTCTCCGTGGGGGCCAATGTCTCGCCCCCAATAGTCAGCGATGGCACCAGCTGACTATATCGGGACGCCGGCAGCCACAGCCACTCAGTCTTGGAGGGATTGAGTTGAAGCCTGTTCCTCCCCATCCAGACCCGCACGGCCTCCAGGCACCGGGACATCACTTCAAGGGCATCGTTGGGGTGGTCTGGGGTGGAGATGTACAGCTGGGTGTCATCAGCGTACAGATGGCACTGCACCCCAAAACCACGGATGATCTCGCCCAGCGGCTTCACATAAATGTTGAACAGAAGAGGCGAGAGGACCGACCCTTGTGGCACCCCACAAACCAAGTGCCTTGAGGTCGACCTCTGCCCTCCAGCCAACACAGACTGCGACCGGTCAGAAAGATAGGAGGAGAACCACCGTATGACAGTGCCTCCCACTCCCAACCCCTCCAACCGGCGCAGCATGATACCATGGTCGATGGTATCAAAAGCCGCTGAGAGGTCTAATAGGACCAGAACAGAGGAGCAACCTCTGTCCCGAGCCCTCCAGAGATCATCAACCAATGCAACCAATGCCGTTTCCGTGCTGTACCCGGGCCTGAAGCTGGACTGGAACGGATCTAGATAGACGGTTTCATCCAGGTACTGCGGGAGCTGTCGCGCAACCACACTCTCAACAACCTTCGCCAAGAAGCGAAGGTTGGAAACTGGACGATGGTTGGAAACTGCTAAAACAGCTGGGTCCAGAGAGGGCTTCTTGAGGAGGGGCCTCACCACCGCCTCTTTCAAGGCGGGAGGCAAGAACCCCTCACTCAAAGAAACATTTATAATCCTCTGGAGCCAGCCGCGTGTGACCTCCCGGGTAGCCAGCACCAACCAGGAGGGACACGGGTCCAATAAACATGTGGTTGCGTTCAACCTCCCAAGCATCCTGTCCACGTCCTCGGGAGTCACAGGGTCGAACTCATCCCAGATAACCGTCTCAAGACAGACCTCGGACAACCCGCCTGTACCTACCCAGTCAGAGTCCAAGCCTTCCCGAATCTGAGCGACTTTATCGTGCAGATAATGCGCAAAATCCTCAGCACGACCTTGCAAGGGGTCTTCCCGCGCTCCCAGATGGAGAAGGGAGCGAGTCACCCTAAACAAGGCAGCTGGGCGATTAACTGCCGACGCGATAAGAGCGGAAAAGTAATTACACTTCGCCGCCTTTATCGCCACTAAGTAGGTCTTGATATAAGACCTCACTAGTGTACGGTCAGATTCGGAGCGACTGGCCCTCCAACTACTCTCTAGGCGTCTTTTCCGGCGTTTCATCCCCCTCAGCTCCTCGGAGAACCAAGGAGCTGGGCAGATTCGGCGCCGGGTCAGAGGCCGCAAAGGCACGACCCAATCTAAAGCACCAGTGGCCGCCCTATCCCAGGCGGCCACCAGGTCTTCCATCGAGTCGCGCGCCAGAGTCTCAGGAAATGGTCCAAGCTCCATTCGGAACCTATCAGGATCCATCAGGCGCCTGGGGCGGAACCACCTGATCGGTTCCGCCTCCCTGCGGTGGGGCATAGTGGTCAGGAAGTCAGGTCTGAGGAGAGAATGGTCTGACCATGACAAGGGTTCAATAACTATATCCCCTGTATCTAAGCCATTCAACCACTGACCAGAGACGAAAACCAAGTCCAGCGTGTTTCCTCCTATGTGAGTGGGGCCCTGAATTAACTGGGTCAGGTCCATGGCCGTCATGGAAGCCATGAACTCCCGAGCCACCTCAGATGCTTCACCGATGGACGGCAGGTTGAAATCCCCCATGACTAAAAGCCTGGGGGTATCAACCACCACCCCGGCTATAACATTGAGGAGCTCGGGCAGTGTCGCTGCCACGTAGCAAGGAGCCAGGTACGTAACCAGCAAGCCCATCTGCCTCCCATGGCCCCACTTCACAAGGAGAGACTCACAACCGGCTATCTGAGGTACAGTGGCCTCCCTAGGATCAAGACCTTCCTTTACAATAACTGCCACCCCCCCCACCCCTACCCTGGGCCCTCGGCTGATGAAATGCGCGGAAACCCGGTGGGCACATTTCTACGAGGGCCCCCCCCCCCCCTTCCGGGCCCAGCCAGGTCTCAGTAATACCTGCTGGTATTATTAGAAAATACCAGTCTGGCTCTCCACGATGAAGGCACTAATACACCCAAATGTGATGGATACAGGAAAAATTGTAAGATACAAATATATTTTGAATGAGAAGGGGGAATTGAAAAATAAACAGGAATTGAATAGCCAAGGGATAAATTTAGTATGGTGGCCAAATGTACAGATTCAATCTAGATACTATAAAGTTGTTAAAACGTATGGTTTTTATAAAGAACCATCAGAATTGGATCAAATATTAATGGGACTGGAGGAGAAACTAATTAAAAAAATCTATAATTATCTATTGACTGTTAGAATGGAAGAGGAGGAAGTAAAAGAAACCATGATAGCATGGGCTAAAATTTTGGGTATTCCATAGAATTGGACAAATGGCAAAAGTTGTGGACAGAAACTATAAATTGACAACGTCCACTGCATATAAAGAAAACTTATACAAAATGTTTTATAGATGGCACTTCCCCCAGCAAGATTAGCTAGAATGTTTAAGAATATATCTGCCAAGTGTTGGAAGTGCAACCAAATTTATTTATTTATTTTTATTTTAATTAGATTTATATGCCACCCTATCTCCATAGGACTCAGGGCGGCTCACAACAATTAAGATATACAATCTCAATCCAAGTAAGGAACATGTTAAAATACATAGTAAACGCATATTAAAATACATTAAAAATCAAAACCCCATCAGTCCAGGCTGGGCAATTTAAACAGCCATGTTTTTAGTTCGCAGCGGAAAGTGCGAAGGTCAGGGGCCAACCGGAGCCCCCGGGGGAGTTGATTCCAAAGGGTGGGTGCGCCCACAGAGAAAGCTCTACCTCTGGGGGTCGCCAGCCGACATTGTCTAGCCGATGGCACCCTGAGTAGGCCCTCCCTGTGAGAACGCACCGGACGATGGGGAGCTGTTGCTGGTTGCAGATGGTCCGACAGATATCCTGGGCCTAAGCCATGTAGGGCTTTATAGGTCATCACCAGCACCTTGAATCTCACCCGGAGGGCAACCGGCAGCCAATGCAAGTCGCGCAGGAGAGGTGTAACATGGGCGGATCGGGATCCTCCCATCACAACCCGCACGGCCACATTCTGCACCAGCTGAAGCCTCTGAGTGGTCTTCTAGGGCAGCCCCAAGTAGAGAGCATTGCAGTAGTCAATACGGGAGGTGACTAGCGCATGAGTAACTGTGCGTAGGGCATCCTGGTCCAAATAGGGGCGCAACTGGCACACCAGGCAAACGCCCCCCTGGTCACGGTTGTTATATGATCTTCTAAGCTCAACCGTGAATCCAGGAGGACACCCAAGTTGCGTGCCCTGTCTACAGGGGGTAACACCTCACCCCCTATAGCCAAAGATGGAACCTCTTGATCGGACCGAGATGCCGGTACCCACAGCCACTCAGTCTTGGCAGGGTTGAACAGAAGCCTGTTCCTCCCCATCCAGACCCGTACCACTTCCAGGCACTGGGACATCACGTCGAGGGCATCACTGGGCTGGTTCGGGGTGGATTTAAAAACCTGGGTATCATCAGCACACTGATGATACCTCACCCCGAAACCATGGATGATCTCTCCCAGTGGCTTCATATAAATGTTGAACAGAAGAGGCAAGAGGACCGACCCCTGGGGCACCCCACAAGTGAGGGGCCTCATGGCCGACCTCTGCCCCCCCTCACCAACACCGCTTGCGTATGACCCGAGAGGTAAGAGGAGAACCACCGTAAAACAGTGCCTCCCACTCCTAACCCCTCGAGGCGTCGCAGCAGGATACCATGGTCGATGGTATCGGAAGCCACCAAAAGATCTAATAGGACCAGAACAGAGGAATAACCTCTGTCCCGAGCACTCCAGAGATCGTCCACTAGCGCGACCAATGCCATCTCCGTGCTGTATCTGGGCCTGAAACCCGATTGACACGGATCTAGGTACTCTACTTCATCCAGGGCCACTGGGAGCTGACGTGCCACCACGCTCTCAACAACCTTCACAAGAAAGTGAAGGTTGGAGACCGGACAGAAGCTGCTCAAAGTAGCTGGATCCAAGGCAGGTTTCTTTTTTTTTTTTTTTTATTGAAAAAGTTTTCAAATACAAGTTTTTCCCCCTTTCCCCCCCCCCCCTCTTCCCTAACCCACCCTTTCCACCCAACCCCCCCTGTGACTTCTTCACAACAATAAGCTATTTCATAACTAGTTACATACATAATATCTTCCCTTTCCCTTAATCCCTTCTCGGAATACTGACCCTTAACTTGTTAATCTTATAACTCCCATTTTTACGGTAATCTGCCCTTTTTCTCCTCCCCTAAACTTATTGAGTATTATTACAAATTAACCTTTAATCTTTTATATATATTAATATAACATTTTAAATCGGCCTTCTCCCTGCAACCAAATTTATTCAATTCTGTCCACTTCCTCCACTCCTCTAAATATATGACTTGAAATCAGACAATACAATTCTAAATATAATCCACTACCCACTTTACTAGAATATACACATATCTATATATGCATCCCATTTTATAACAGTCAGTAAACTAACCTCTTTCAGCCCTTCAATTCCTACAAAATCATGCAATACGATTCTAAATATAATCAACTGCCCACTTTACTAAGATATACACATATCTATATATGCATTTCATTATGTAAAAAGAGAAAAGACAATAACTTTAAGTTTATGATCCATATAATATCTTCTTTGATGTCTTTCCACTAGATTATTAAATCCATCACCCATAATAGGGTAAAATAACGTGCTGGTGCAACAGTTTGTTCAAAATCTTCAGTCATCTTCTGCCCCCATCAGTAGTAGATATCCGCACACCTGTATAAAAGTAAAAACAACCACCCGAGTGACATTATAATTATGAATATATCCGTATGGTTATAGTTGTGGTATTCATCAGGATTGTTAATTCCCGTCATCCTACTGAGTAACATCCAGATCTTCTGCATGCCCCAGAAAAACTCTCCTGCCTTATAACTCAAAGTAGTTATAATATATTTCCAAGAGAAAAAAAAAGTAAATAAGAAAAAATTAGATGATTCAAATCCAACAAAGTGAGGCTCTTTCCACTTCCCAAAGTCATGGCCTTGCAGAGATCTGCCACAATCCTCAGGATAGTATCAGACAATTGTTCGCCACCACTGTCTTTTCTAATATTCATTCATTTTTTAAAGCGCCTGGCTTCACTGTTGCTTAGTTTGGAAATTGCTGTTTCTATAAGATCTGTTTCTTTTCTTTTTCTTTTTCGGGTTGAATTTCCATCCTCTTTTCTTGCTTACCAATTGTATATCTGCTGGTTGATTTTCATTCTGCTTTGTGGATTGTTCTTGTTGGGTTAATTTTATCATCTCATCTTTCTTCTCCATCACTTGTATATCAACTGATTGCTTTGCGCACTTGTCTGTGACTTGATGATTCATCACCTTGGGTTCGGATGACACTGCTCTCTTATTTATAAACAGTCCAGCTGGGGTCTCCAAGGAGTCCAAAGACAATTTATCCATCACAGCCTCTGTAATTTGATGTTTTCCTTTTATTTCCAACTCCTTTTGCTTATCCTGTATTATGCCTAAAGGTGTTAAATTCATTTTTAGAATTTTTTGATAAAAATCTTCCGCTTTTTCAACAGTGTGCAATTGATATCTTACGCCTTGATATCTCAATATTAAACCAACTGGGATGTCCCACCTGAATAGGATATTTCTTTTTTTTAATTCAGTCACTAAAAAGCCAAATTTCTTCCTCTCCATTAACATCTTGGGCGGGAGCTCCTTGAAAATCCAAATCTTTCTTCCATGAAATTGCAAATTGGAATTAAAAGAGTTCTGCACAATATTATTCCTAATTTCTTTATCTGTAAAATAGATCACCACATCTCTAGGCAGTTGCCTTTGCTTTGCCCACCAGGATTTTATTCTATAAATTCTATCAATCCTGCAATACACTTCATCAGGTTGAACCTTTAAGATCCCAGCCAGAATTTCAGAAGATACTTTCCTTAAATCATCTCTATTATTTTCCTGCAGACCTCTCAATCTAATTGCATATTCTGTAAAATTATATTGAATCATTAAAACTTCTCTTTCAATCCTCTGTTGTACATTTTCCTCATTACCAATCTTTTGGTCAGTCTCCATTTTAGATTTGTCTTCCAAGCTATTATCCTGAATGTTTATCAAATCCTTTTTAATTTTTTGAGTCATGTCATCCAAATTCTCCTCGACTTCCTTCATTTTAGTCTCTAATAATTCAGTCTTTGCCTCCATCCGAATCAGAAAGCCTGATAAACCATTAGCAACTTTTGAAATCTTTTTATTCAAGAAGTCAGACTCTGATTTCACCAATTCACCAATTTCTTTAATTTCCTGCTTAAATTTTTCAAGTTGCTGATTCACAATCTCATCCCTTCTTACAATCTCTTCAAGGATAAATTCTAATATATTAAAATCGGGTTTCTGACGCTGAAGAGTTGAAATTTGTTGGCGCAATTTCTTAAGGGGGGAAATTCCCCCCCCCTGTTTGTCCAGCTGTATAAGTCCTGATGCCATTTCCCACACAGACAAGATTTAGCAAAAATAAGAGAAGAAATAGAAAACAAAAAGACTTTCCCTCATTAAAAAAAACTTCTGAGCAGCACAGGAGCGAGGTTTCTCTAGAAATGTAGCCAATGATATTTATTCCGCTACATTGTAATAATGAAAAACGGAAGGACTTTCCCTTTTAGCCCTTCTCCAGCCACAGCAGACGCCATTTTAGAAGGCTCTTTTTCCCTCTTTTCCTCTGCTCTTTTCTTTTAAATAGTTTTTGAAAGGGTAAGATACTTGCGGTTCAGTATTAAGGGTCCAGTTCTTCATTTCTTTAATTATTCTTTTAGATTCAGAGGCTTGCTCTTGACGCCTGGCTCTGCATAGGCAGAGGTCTCCCAAAGCCCGGAGCAGCGGCAGGGGATATGGGGCTTCTCATCCGCTCCGTCCCAAAAGTTAAAAAAAAAACTTTTGGGACTCTGCGGGGAGTTCTACCCACCCCTGCCGGCTCTCTCTCCGTTTCCTCTTGGAAACGGAGTTTTTTCGAGCCGCCATCCGCTGTAACGGCGGCTCTATACAGGCAGAGGGAGCTGACGATCCCAGAGGAACGTCTGGCGGCGGCCAGCAGCAAACCGGAAGTCCCCAGCAGCAAACCGGAAGTCCCCAAGGCAGGTTTCTTGAGGAGGGGCCTCACCACCGCCTCCTTCAAAGTGTCAGGAAAGCTTCCCTCACCCAAGGAAGCAGTTATCACTGCCTGTATCCAGTCACGTGTCACCTCCCTAGCTGAATAAACCAGCCAGGAGGGACACGGGTCCAATACACACGTGGTCGCATTCAGCTTCCTCATGATCCTGTCTACTCCCTCAGAGGTAACAGGATCGAACTCCCCCCCAAATAACAAGACCCGCCACCTCCCCACCGTCTGACCCTGCCCAGTCAGAGTCCAAGCCATCCCGAATCTGAGCGATCTTGTCCAGCAGATGCTGACTTAACTCCTCGGCCTGCCCTTGCAAAGGGTCCTCCCCTGCCCTCTGATTCAAGATGGAGTGGGACACCCTAAACAAGGCAGCCGGGCGATTATCTGCGGACGCGATGAGGGCAGAGAAGTAGCAATGCTTCGCCGCCACCATCTCCACCAGGTAACATCGTGTAAACGACCTTAGCTGTGCACGGTCAGATTTGGAACGACTGGCTCTCCAACAGCTCTCTAGGCCTCTCCTATGGCACTTCATCCCCCGGAGCTCCCCCGTAAACCAAGGAGCCAACCGAGATCTGCGTTGAGTCAGAGGCCGCAAAGGCACGACACAGTCAAGAGCCCTGGCGGCCGCCTTATCCCAGGCATCCACCAGGGCTGTGACCGGGGCATGGGAGAGAGAGAGAGGTATCGTCCCAAGCTCCATCTGGAACCTCTCCGGGTCCATCAGGCGCCTGGGGCGGAACCAGGTGGCTCCGCCCGGGCTCGTATTATCACATGGGGTGGACATATCTGAAAGCAGAAAAATACTGGACCAGAATACACACCTGGCTAGAAAAGATGATGAAGGAACATATAGATCTAAAACCAGAAACATTTCTGTTGGGCATCATACCAGACAAATACAGTAAAAGAAATGCATACTTAATAATACATGTGTAAACAGCGGCCAGAATTGTGTTCACACAACTTTGGAAGGGCGAGGAGATCCCCACAGAAGAAAAGATAATAACAAAAATTTTAGAATTTGCAGAAATGAATAAACTAACATTTGAAATTAAAGAAAAGGAAGACACTGAATTTTTTGAGGTATGGGATCTGTTCTATCGATGGTTGGAGGAGAGAAACAGGAGTTAGAACTTCAAAAATTACAAGAGAAAGATTAATTTTATTAGGGTTGTTTACTGTAACTTATTAATTTTGATTAATTTTGATTAGTATTAATAGGCATTATTATTATGAGGGAAAAGCACTGTTATGAGGTTACTATTGGAGAATGCTATTATTGTTACTATGATGAATGTTACTCAAAAGAATTGTAACCAGACAACACACAGTTTATATGGATTTTGAACATGTTGTTCTTTTTATCTATATTAATAAAAAAAAAAAAATTAAAGGAAGACTACAAAGCTTTCCTGAAAGCAAACAACATTTGCTACAAGTGCTGCTCATCAGTCCCCCACTTTGCCAAAGGTCAGTGTAAAATGCATGGAATGTGGCAGCACAGGCCACAACACAGCTTTACACCCAGGGCCAGCTCCATGCAATTTACAACACACTTACAGTGCCAGTGTGCATGGCAGGGAGGAAGAACACACTGCTACAACCACAACAGAAATCAATTCAAAATGCACAGAAGTCTGCTAAGAGACTGAGGGCGGCAAGTCCTGCTCCAAAATCTGTTTAGTCAGAGTCTACCCAGCAAGCCAAAGGGACAAAGCCATTTTTACAAAGCCATTTCTAGACAACCAAAGTAACAGGACTTTAGCCAGCTCAACCGTCTTTGATATCTTTGGCATTAAAGGCTCCAGCACTCCATATTCCTTAAAAACCTGTGCAGGAATTGTGGAGACAGCAGGGAGAAGAGCATCTGGTTACCAAGTTGAGTCAGTAGATGGGAAAACATGCCTGACTTTACCAACTCTTATAGAATGCAACCAGATCCCTGACCATAGATCTGAAATCCCTACACCAGATGCAGCGATTCATCACCCACATTTGAACCACATAGCACATCTGATACCAGAGCTTAATCCTCAGGATCAGATAGTCTTGCTCCTAAGGAGAGATATTTTATGAGCTCACAAGGCAAGAGCTCAGATCAATGGTCCCCACAATGCTCCGTATGATCAGAAATTAGACCTAGGGCGGGGGACCGGAAGTTGACGCTGTGGCGAGATGCGCGGAGTTTCTAGGGCTCTTGAAACTCTGCCGAGAAACTCCGCTGCTGGACGGTCCGAACCAGACCACACAGTCTTGTTTTGACTGTGACAGTGGAGGGCACGTCCTGAGACTCCCAGGGATATCGCTAAGTCCCTGGTTGAGCCAGGAAAGCCCTTTTTCCAGCAGCGGAGCAGCAGCCATTAGGCTGCGGAGGCTGTGGCAACTTCAGGAAGGAAGATCGGAATGACAGTGATTGGATCGGTGAGAAACTTTCACTTTTTTTTTCTCTACTAAGAACAGCCTAATTAGTGCATGGGACTATGATGGCCAGTAAATGAAGAGGAGCGGCGAACCTATTTTGGACTGATTTTATTCTTCCCAAGAATATATTTTAAAAGACTTGAAATTACTTAATTTGGCTTATTTCCGTTTTGGATAACTAGACTGGATTGAAAGCAGGAAAGCACTTTTGAAATTTTTGGAACTTGTGGATCTTGATTTGTAATACCTTCTGAGTTGATGAATTTGGATTGGGACCATTTCTTTTATTTTGGGGCTATTTAAAAGAAAGTTTTTTCTCTCTTTCCTTTTTTTTTTCTTTTTCTTTCCCTTATAAGGATAGGAGAATTAGGGGAGTGTGTAGTGCTGCCACCCACTGGAAGAGAAATTTTGTTGCAGAAGAAAGGATATATTGTAGTCAAAACAAATACACAGACTAAAGAGTTACTGAACGCTGTTTGCACAGGTGCTCTTCTATTTAAATTGTTAAAGCCTGGGAATATACTGGAAGGCCCTGAATTTGTTTTCTATTTTCTTTTTATTTCTTCGTTGAGTAACTATCGTAACTCCAGTGAGATGTGTGGCTTGGAAAGAGGCAAAAGGAAAAAATCACTCCCTGTAGATTCTCTGGACATAAAAGATCTGAAGAACTAATTTTTTTTCCTTCTTCTTTGTTGCTGTTGTTTTTTCCTTCCCCTTTTTCTTGATTTGGATATAAATATTGGATTAAGGCACTCAAGAGCCTGAAGAATTATTGTAAATTTTTAATTTTTAATTTTAATTTTTATTCTATTTTTTTTTATTTTTGGCTTTTTATTTGGAGGAGCATTTTAAGTTTTTGTCTCTTCCTATCTATCTATCTATCTATCTATCTATCTATCTATCTATCTATCTATTTATCTATGTTCCCTTCCTTTGGATTAGGGTCTTTGGAAGAACCTGAAGAATTGGAGAAATTGCTATTATTATTATTGTTATTATTATTATTATTATTTGTTAATATTATTGTTTCCTCTTTCCCCCCTTTTTTTCTACCCTAGTTTTTTCTAATTTTTTTCCTGCCCCATTGTTTAGTGGGACCCCTTAAATATTTTTTGAACTCAAAGTGAATTTAGCCAATTTCAAAATGAGCGGTGGGAGCGCAGCGACTATACCATCTTCATCACCATCTGGAGGCCAACGCTCCATCCAGACAATGTTACAGCAAGAGAAATAGAAAGAGAAAGAGAAAGAGAAAGAGAAGAAAGAGAAAGAGAAAGAGACGACACAAATGATTCTACAAACACTTCAAAGAATGGAAAAACAACAACAAAGGATGGAACAACAGTTACTTAAAACTGATGAAAAGGTGGTTAGTATACAACAAACAATGATGAAATATGAAGAAAGACTGGTTAAACTGGAGGAAAAAGATGGCCAAAAAGAAGGAAAAATAAAGGAAATTGAGAATAGACTCAGAGAGGTCGAACAAGGAACATCTGGATTAATTGGATGGGAAATGGATCTACTTAAGATTTCAAAATGTTGCAGAAGAAAAAGGGGAGGATCTTGCTGAGATTATGAATACAATCTTAGCTGAGGCCTTAGAAGTAACTAAAGAGAAGATGATGGAAGGAATTGATGAAATTTATCGAGTTTACACTGGATACGTGATGCGCAATAAGCTGCCAAGAGAAGTACATATAAGATTTACTAAGAAATCAATTAAGACACAGATTTTACAGGCTGCTCGTGATAAGGCTTTGGAATACAAAGGGAAGGAAGTTACAGTTTTGAGACAAATTCCAAGGAAAGTGAGAGAGATAAGAAGGAAATATCAATTCTTGGCTAAAGTTTTGTTGCAAAAAGGGATTAACTATAGATGGCTGTTTCCAGAGGGAGTAGGCTTAACATGGAACTCTCAAAGATACAGATTGAATACAACTGATAAGGCAAGAGCTTTCTACGAGGAAGCTCTTAAAGAGATGGATGCTGATATGGAAGTTGAAACACAAGCAATGCTAGCCCCAATAAAACCTGCTGAAGAGGAATTGATAATGCTGGAAGAAACAGAAGGAGCCGTGGGCGGAGTTATAGAATACAAAGAGCAACGTGAAGCCAGAACAACTAGAGCAACAAAACCTAATTATAAAGTATGAATATGGATGAAAGGAAATTAATTTCAATAAATATAAATGGACTTAATTCAGCCAACAAAAGAAAAACAGTATTCCATAAATTAGAAAAATTAAAATTTGATATAGTTTGTTTACAGGAAGTGCATATTAAAAAGCAACACGAACAATTACTGATTCAATCAAAACTTGGCAAAACTTTTCTATCATTGACGCAAAGTAAAAAAAGAGGTGTTTCTCTGTATATTAGAAACACATTCACGGCTGAACACAAGTATGCTGATCCAGAAGGCAGAATTTTGATGGTGGAATTAATTGATAACAATACAAAATTACTTTTAGTAGCAATATACGGCCCTAATAATAATCAGAGTGATTTTTATAGGAAATTACATAACAAGATAATTGAAATGGAGTATGAAAATGTCTGCATGATGGGGGATTTTAATGGAATTGTAGATGAAAAACTGGACTATAAAACAAGTAGAACAAGATATAGTAGAAAGATATTGCCGAGGACTTTCTTTAAAATGACAGAGGAAATAAACTTGAAAGACATTTGGAGGGAGAGAAATGGGAAAAATAGACAATACACTTTCTACTCTGATAGACATTTATCTTGGTCCAGAATGGACATGATATGGACAACAATGGAATTGACTTTAAATATTGAACAAGTGAATATAGATACTAATACATGGGTGGATCATAATCCAGCGATTGCTATTTGGAAAGGGCGAAAAGGCAGATCTAGAAGGACACTGAACAATACAATATTAAAAGAGAAAGATTTTACACAGAAAATGAAACGAGAATTGGACTTTTTTTTCAAGGAGAATAAGAAAGAAACATCATACAAAACCGTTGGGATACAATGAAAGCCTTTGCCAGAGGATTAATTATTGATTATACACGGAAAAGGAACGTGAAGAAAAGACAAACCCTCAAAGCTTTGAGAGATGATCATAAAAGACTTGAAAAAGAACTCCAGAAAGATCCATATAAGAAAGATGTAAAAATCAAAATGAATATTATAAAGCATAAAATGGATCTACTGGAGAAGGAAGAATTAGCGCAAAAAATAAGAATTGCTAAACAGAATTATTTCGAAAATGCAAATAAACCTGGCAGATGGTTAGCATATAAATTGAAAAAAGAAAGAGAATCAAGGAAAATAACGCAATTAATTGATCATCAAGGACAAAGTAGATTTGGAAACAAAGAGATGGGGGAAATAATACAGGAATACTATACACAACTGTACAAGAAAGACGCGATAGAAGAGGACAAAGTTGCAAGGTATTTACAAAAAGCTAAATTACCAAAAATTCCCAAAGAGGTTGAGGAGTTATTGGATGGAAACATAACAATGATGGAGCTAACTGAGGCAATTAAGAAACAGAAGAATGGAAAGGCACCAGGCCCAGATGGACTGCCAGCCGAATATTATAGTACTTTACAAGATTCACTATGGAACCCAATGCTGGAGGTTATGAATGAAGTAATTATAAAAAAAGAAATACCCAAGACATGGACTGAGGCATACATCACTTTGATTCATAAGGAAGAGACAGACCCACAACAAATCAAAAACTATAGGCCGATATCCCTGCTAAATGCAGATTATAAAATCTTTGCTATGATATTGGCAGAAAGACTTAAGAGATATTTGAATAATTTTATACATTCTGATCAAAATGGATTCTTACCTAAAAGACAAATCCGAGACAATATAAGAATAATCTTGGACACTTTAGAATACTACGAAGCGCACCCTGAAAAGCAGATGGCTTTGATATCCTTAGATGCACAAAAAGCCTTCGACAATGTCAATTGGCGATTTATGATGTTACAGATGGAGGAGATGGGCCTTGGGAAAAAATTTCTTCAGGCAATTGAAGCTATATACTCAAAACAAAAGGCTAAGGTAATGATAAATGGAGAACTGTCTGAATATATTGCAATAGAGAAAGGCACTAGACAAGGATGCCCACTGCCCCCATTATTGTTTATATTGACATTGGAAGTGCTAAACAGAAATATTAGAGAAGAAAAGGAGATAAAAGGTATGAAAATTTGGAAAGAGGAATATAAATTACAAGCTTTTGCAGACGATTTGGTTTTTATAATGGAAGAACCCTTAACATCTATAAATAAATTGCTAGAAAAAATTGGAGAGTTCAGAGAAGTGGCTGGTCTAAAAATTAATAAAGAAAAGACAAAGATAATGACTAAAAATATGTTGAAAAAGCAAAGAGAAGAATTGATGGAGATCTCAAATATACAGGTTACGAACAAGGTAAAATATTTGGGGATACAATTGACAGCAAGGTGCAGTTCTCTTAAGGAAAATAATTATAATAAGGTTAAACGACAGATAGGACAAGATTTGGAAAAATGGGGAAATTTGCATTTATCTTTAATTGGGAGAAATGCAACTATTAAGATGAATATTTTGCCTAGAATGTTGTATTTGTTTCAGACAATTCCGATAAAGTTGGACAAAGATTTTTTTACGGATTTGAATAAAATGATATTGAAATATATTTGGCAAGGGAAAAAGGCAAGAATAAAAATTAAATTGTTACAAGATGCTAAAGTGAGGGGTGGCTTTGGTTTACCTAACTTTGAATTATACTATCAAGCAGCTAGTTTAATGTGGATTAAAGAATGGGTAACACTGAGAAATACTAGACTATTGAATTTGGAGGGACATGATTTGTTGATGGGGTGGCATGCCTTTTTATGGTATAAAGGAACTAAAATACAGGGGTATTTTAGAAGACATCAGATACATGAAGCGTTGCTTTTGAATTGGGAGAGGATTAAAAAATATCATTATTTGAAGATTCCAGTCTGGGTATCTACAATTGAAGCTTTTTCATATCCAGTGATATTCAAAAGGGAACAAATTGTTAGATATAGTGTGTTAGATCAGGCGCAGGGAAAGAAAACGTGACCAGCTCGATACATTTAGTAACTTTATTGCAACAGTAACAAGACTGGCTCTGCGCTGCCGGAGCTCTCCTTATATTCACTCCGGCAGACGCACCACCCCTAAGACAGCTATTCAAACTTCCCGCCCGAGGCTGGCAGCCAATCCGGGTGGGTGTCCTTATAAGGACATAACATAGTGAATTATTGGATGAAAAGGGTGAACTTAAATTAAAGCAAGACTTAGAAGATCAGGGATTTAAGATGGATTGGTTTTCATATATGCAAATATTTTCTAGATATCGAGAAGATCTCAAACAAGAAGGGTTTTATAATGCTTCAACTACCTTAGATAAGATATTGATGGGCTCTGATGACCATGTAATTAAAAAGTTATATGGACACTTGCTAGAGGCAAAATTGGAAGAAGAACAAGTGAAAGAGTCAATGATAGCATGGGGGGAAAATTTTTGTTATAGTATTGATTTAGAGAAATGGCAAAAATTGTGGTCACATAACTATAAAATGACAATGTCTACAGCATATAAGGATAATTTGTATAAGATGTTTTACAGGTGGCATCTACCCCCGACGAGGAAAGCCAGAATGTTCAAGAACAAATCGGAGAAGTGCTGGAAGTGCCATCAGACCCCAGGATCCTATTACCATATGTGGTGGACATGCATAGAAGCAAGGAGATTTTGGACTAAGATACACACATGGTTGGAAAAAATGACAAAGAGACATATTGACCTTAAACCAGATATATTTTTATTAGGGATCTTACCAGAGACATTCAACAAAGAATTACAATATTTGATTGTGAATATATTAACAGCAGCTAGAATTGTATTTGCAAAAAACTGGAAAGGAGAGAAGATGATTACCGATGAAGAAATTATTAAGAAAATGTTGGACTTTGCTGAAATGAGTAAATTGTCATTTGAAATAAGAGAACAGGAAGATAAACAATATTATTTGATATGGGAACTATTTTATCAATGGATAGATAATAAAGCATGGAGATGAAATATTATATATGAAATGAAATTTGGATAAAATGTTTAAGCACTTGTTTTTTTTCTGTTAGAGGTAAGAATATCTGTCATATAATGAGAGTTTGAAAATTTTGAGAGCACGAAATGATTTTCACCGATCGAAACACTGTCTGTAAGCATTTGGAAAGTTGATGTTTTTATGTTGTTTTTGTTTAAAAATAAAAAACTTTTTGGAAAAAAAAAGAAATTAGACCTAGGGCGGGTCATTATAGGAGATAATTTTAGGAAGTGTGCACAAACCAACCTCTGTTAGCAGCATGCTGACAAGTACATTAGAGAATGGACGTCCTTCTATTTTTCAGCCAAGCCACAACCAATTCCTCTTAAAGGAATCACCACACATTACCCATTTGCCTTGTCCCTTCATAGGCTACTTTAGTAACAACCTTGTCTGTGACAGTGACCAAGGTCATTTAAGGTGTACAGTCTCCAGCTCGTGCAGGAGAGGGGTTATGTGGGAGCGCCATGTCGCTCCCATAACCACCCGCGCGGCCGCATTCTGGACCAATTGGAGCCTCCGGGTACTCCTCAAAGGGAGCCCCATGTAGAGACCATTACAGTAGTCCAGGCGGGAAGTGACGAGGGCATGAGTGACCGTGCATAAGGAGTCCCGATCCAGAAAGGGACGCAACTGGCGAATCAGGCAAACCTGATAAAAAGTCCCCCTGGCCACAGCCATCAGATGTTCTTCTAAGGTCACTGCGTTATTTTATTTACCAGCTGAGCCAATTATTTCTGGACTATCAGACTTTCCGTACCTTGCCAAGAATTGTTATCAAAAGCTACTACGCATGTCTGCATTCTTTCACTCGCTTCACACATTCTTCCCTTTGTTCTCTTGCCACAGGTCCGGCTGGACCGGCAGGAGACCTCGCTTGCCAAAATGTAACAATTATCTTTCTTAGTTAGTGAGGTGTTTTATTTTCTTTATAACAAATAAATGAGTTTTATTAGAGAACTTTTCTTCGGGATTTCTTTTCAGACTATTGCAACGAGGAATAAGCCACGATCCATCCTCTAACCAGGGTGATTTGTCCCAGAGCCAAACATGGGATTAATCAATGCCCTGACATCTGGTAGCTCCGACGGTTGATTTATGGCTTTTTTCCTTGTTTTGTTATTTCTGATAAGAGCGCATAGGCAATTAGTTTTTAGCTACTGAGGTACGCTAATTATTTTGCTAAGATGCCGAAACAGAAGAAAAACAAATACAAAATGTATTTTGCTGAGAAGGTGGCAGAAAGGAGGTTTTCAGATTTCCAGCCCCTTGCTAAAGCCACACGCCTGGAACAAGGAGAAGCCGTGGGAGAAGGAACGAAGGGAGATAACAGAGAAATTGTTTTTGAAGATAACGTACTGGAACTGAGGTCAGTGACGTCTTCTTCTGAATATGCATGCTCTCAAAAAGTCCTCCCAGAACCTTCTGAATTTGTAACGCTCGGTGCAAGGCCAAAGCAAACTGCCGAGCAAAATTACTCCCACGCAGAGAGAGAAACAATTCATTATTCTCCTCGAAGCTCTAAGCTCACCCTGGATGAGCTGGCTATGAAAGCCTATCGTGACCGTATAAAATTCTATGAACAGGAGCTATCCCAGGCAAAAATGGCTATATCTATGCTTGAGCAAGATAAGGGAGAATCTCGTGACTTAAGATTTTCAAAAAGTGCCATATTGTCTTCTTCCTCAGAGCTGAAGACACTCCCCCTGGTGGATTCTGTGTCAGGCCAATTAAGGCAAAGAGCACTGCATATGTCACATGAAAGTCTCCCTGATCAAGTTACATATAAACCTGCCACGCAGTCATTTCTTGTAACTGGGCTGCCCGAAGCTAAAGGTGCAGCACCATCTGCTGGCGAAAGTAAGTGGGTGTCCTTTTAGATGGAACACAACCAAACTTAATGCAGCAAAGGCAAATGACTGCATCTCCAGCAGGTCATGCTAATATTGCAGCTCAAGCACAAATGCCTGCATATGTGCCACAGCCACAAATGCAAATAGGGCCAGCTCCTGGCCCACCTCCAATGGCACAACCAAGACCATTTTTAGGTCCACAACAGGCACAGCAAATACCACAGGCATTTCTGCCAGCACAGCCAGCGTACCAAATGCAGGCTCCTTACCAGGCATTTTCTGTCTCTCCACTAACTGGTGAGTCAAAACTAAAAATGTCAGGACACAATTATAAAGCCTGGGTCAGTGAGATTACACTATTGCTTCTTAGAGAAGGCACTCACTGCATGGTTTTTAACCCTCCTGCACAACCATGGGATTTTGCAATAAGAGATTTAGAGATAAGGGCTCGCACAACATTATTGATGTCCATGGATACTGAACTGCAGGTCACTTTCCCACCAAATACAACAGCCCAACAAATTTGGGCTCAATTGGAAAATTGCTACAGACCTGTCTCAATTGAATCTTCATGTTTACTCATGTCTGAACTCCACGATTCAAGATTGAAACCTGGTGAACAAATTGGAGGACATTTGACCAAACTGAAAGGACTGAGAACAGAGTTGAGAGAAAGAGGCCATAACATTGAAGATATTCAAATGATCAACATCATCATTAACTCTTTGAATTATGAATGGAAAGATGCTGTTACAAAAATTAACCAAGTCCCAATTGCTCAACGCACAGTGGACAATGTCTGTAGACTTTTAATTGAAGAAGAGGCATTCATGTTGGCCACGCCACATTTGAGAGGACCACCCGCATCAAGAGCTCCAGCTAGGTGCCCCTTCCGAGGAAGGACCTACGCTCCAAGGATGCCAAGATGCAACACCTGCGATCGTGTGGGACATGCCACCCGGGATTGTCCCCAACGAGTTCCAGCTCCCGTCACGTACCAGCCCAGAGGAACAGATTCCAGAGGCAAAGGCAGAGGCGGAAAACAAGGTTGTCGTGGTCCCTGGCGTGATCCACAAACTCCACTCGCCACATTGGCTTTAACCAATGATCCACAACCTCAACCAGAGTACGACAGACGACTCCTGTGGACTTTGGACAGTGGTGCAGCATTGCATGTTACCTACAGAAAGGAACTTTTCACAGAGATGCACGAGCCTGAACCAGAACTACGTGAACTTTATTCTTTTTCAAATCATCCTTGTCAGGTCAAAGGAAAAGGAACTGTTTATGTTGAAGAGCTCGATGCATTCATTCCTGATGTTTATTATATACCAACAGCAACCAGTAATTTGCTTAGTCAGAGTCACTTGTCTAGAGCATTAAAATTCCAGGTTCACCACCTTGAAAATGCAAGTTATATAGTTAAAGATGGAGATATTGTTGCTGGAACCATATTAATTGGTGGTGTTTATTACTTAAAGCCAAAGCCTAAAACACAAACACAGGCAAGTATACAAATTCCAAAAAGGGAAAGCACAGGCCCAGAGAGAGATGCTCCAGAGAGAGATCCTGTTGCTATTCCAAAGGCTCCTAAAGCCAACAAAAAGAAAGTTGGTAAACAGGTTGCTCAGAGCAAGCCTCAGGTTCCGCATAAAAATGTTAATGTTGAGAATTCACTAACTGGTAAACCTTTGCATTCCAGGTGTATCCATAAATGGCATAGAAGATTGGGGCATGCCAGTTTCCGTGTTCTTAGGAAGATGCCAGAGTTCGCAAAAGGTTTGGATCTAAAGGGGTGTGAGGTATTTTTGGATTGTGCTGTATGCAAGAAGGCCAAATCCAAAGCAGCAGCCATTCCCAAACGTGCTACACGCCTGTCAACACGCATTTTTGATTTGGTTCACACTGACATAGTTGGTCCATTTCCGCCATCATTTGGTGGTTGAAAATATTTTCTAACAATTGTTGATAATTATTCTAGATATGGATATGTATATCCTATGAAAGAAAAACCAGAGACCTTTCAGATCTTTAAAGACTTTGCAGCCCTTGTTTCTACCCAACACCAAGTTCGCATCGCCAGAATCCAGAGTGATCGTGGTGCCGAATTCATGTCTCAGCATTTCCAGGACTGGATGTGTAAGAATGGAATTCTTCATCAGACTTCGCCCTCTGACACACCGGCTCACAGTGGAGAGGTACTGCAAACCATGATGCGTTGTCTCCTAGAAGACACCAACCTTGATATGATATACTGGGGTGAAGCTATAAAATATGCAAATTACATTGTCAACCGTACTTGGATCAGTGTAACAAATCAGACTCCTTTCTTCATGTTGTATGGCTACAAGCCCGATCTTAAAAACATACATATTTTTGGTTCATATGCTATGGTGAACATTCCCTTAGCTCAAAGAAGAAAAGGAAGTCCAGCAGCAAAGAGACTGAGATTTATGGGTATTGATGATAACTCAAAATGGAGCAAATTCATTGACTCTAAACATGTAATTGTGATTTCCCAATCTGCTAATTTTGAGGAAGATATTGACTGGTCCAGGATTCATTCCAATGATCCTGGAGTTTATTTTCCTAGAGATGATACTGCTGATGCTACGCAGATTGATGATCAAGATTCCACTGATTCTTCTCAACCCGATGTTCCGTCTTCGCAAGCCGCGAATGCTGACGCTAGCGACGAAAGTGAGGACGAGGACGAAGTAGAAGACTGGACAGTTGTTCCGAGACGTTCCAAGAGGGCCACAAAAGGAATCCCTCCACAACGATATTCTTGGCAACTGACAAAAGCACCCTTGCCTTTGATTTGCAATGTTACACTTCCACCTGATAATTTCACACAAATCAAGCAGCTCCCTGATTCAGAGCAAGACAAATGGTATGAAGCAATGCAGGTTGAAATGGACAGTCTAAAGAAACTTAAAGTGTTTACACCTGCAAAACCTCCAGCAAACAAAAAAGTCATTGGCACTCGATGGGTGTACAGAATCAAAAAGAAACCAAATGGTGAGTCATTGAACAAGGCCAGACTTGTAGCTCAGGGTTTCGCTCAACGTTATCCTGAGGACTACACAAATACTTACTCACCGACAGTCAGAACTGAGAGTGTAAAAATTGCTTTAGCAACTGCAACTATCCTTGGTTTAGAAGTTTTCCAGTTTGATGTTGACACGGCTTATCTACATGCAGACCTAACTGAAGAGATCTATGTGAGAAGTCCTCCAGGATTCCGACAGCAAGAAGGGGATACCTGGTTCCTAAACAAAAGTCTTTATGGTCTGAAACAGTCTGGTTTAATGTGGTACTTATGTCTTACTGACAAACTAAATTCAATGGGCTTTATTAAGTCCGAAACTGATGAGTGCGTGTTCACAAAAAGATCTAACAATGCATATGAGATAGTTCTTGTTTATGTTGATGATATTGTTTATATTGGTCCAAATAAGCAAATGAGTGAGATTTTTGCCAAAGCTTTGCAGAGATACTTCACATTGAAATCATTGGGTCATATTAGCACTTATTTAGGTGTTCAGATTGAAAAAAACACAGAAGGGGTTTAGTCTCTCACAAGAAGATAAAATTGAACAAATTTTGCATCATTGCAACATGAAAGATGCTAACACAACAAGGACACCCATGCAAACAGATTTTCACAACTTGACACAAGAAGCAAGTCCTGAGTTCGAGGATCAAACACTTTATCGTTCAGTCATTGGGTCACTGTTGTACATTAGTAGTTGGACCAGACCCGACATTGCACTTAGTGTTAATCTCTTATCTCAACACGTAGGTAAGGCAAAACAGTTTCATTGGACATGTATTAAGAAATTATTGAGATACCTAAAATACACTAAACACATGAAGTTATTGTTAGAACCAACACATACTGATTATGCAGAATTAAGTTGTTATGCAGATTCTGATTGGGCAAGTGATAAGAAATCACGTAAAAGTACTTCAGGTTATATGATGTTCTTAAATGGATGTCCTGTTTTTTTTTTTTATTGGAAAAGTTTTCAAATACAAGTTTTTCCCCCTTTCCCCCCCCTCTTCCCTAACCCCCCCTCACCACCCATCCCCCCCGTGACTTCTTATAACTCCCATTTTCGCAATAATCTGCCCTTTTTCTCCTCCCCCAAACTTATAGTATATTATTACAACAACTTAACATTTAATCTTTTATATATATTAATATAACAATTTGAAGCGGCCTTCTCCCTACATCCACATTTAACATTTATTCAATTCTATCCAATTCCTCCACTCCCCTAAATATATGACTTAAAGATCCTTTTTCTTAGACTAATCAATCAGTAAACTAACCTATTTCAACCCTTCAATTCCTACAAAATCATGCAATACAATTCTAAATATAATCCACTGCCCACTTTACTAAGATATACACATATCTATATATGCATTCCATTTTATAAAAAGAAAAAAGACAATAACTTTAAATTTATAATCCATATAATATCTTCTTTGGTGTCTTTCTGCTGGATTATTAAATCCATCACCCATAATAGGGTAAAATAACATGCTGGTGCAACAGTTTGTTCAAAATCTTCAATCATCTTCTGCCCCCATCAGTAGTAAATATCCTCGTATATATATAAAAGTAAAAACAACCACCCGAGTGACATTATAATTATATCCATATAGTTATAGTTGTGGTATTCATCAGGATTGTTGATTCCCATCATCCTAATGAGTAACATCCAGATCTTCTGCATGCCCCAGCGTGACTCTCTTGCCTTATAGCTCAAAATAATTATAATATATTTACCAGTAAAAGAGATCCAGAGTAGATGATTCAGATCCAACAAGGTAAGGCTCTTTTCACATCCCAATATCACGGCATTACAGAGATCTGCCACAAACCTCAGGATAGTATTAAACAGTTGTTCGCCTCCACTATCTTTTCAGATATTCATTCATTTTTTAAAGTCTCTGGCTTCACTGTTGCTTGGTTTAGAAACTGCTGTTTCTATGAGATCTATTTCTTTTCTTTTTCTTTTGCGGATTGAATTTCCATCCTCGTTTTGTGCCTACCAATTGTGTGTCGGCTGGTCGATTTTCATTCTGCTTTATGAGTTGTTCTTGTTGGGTTAGTTTTGTCATCTCATCTTTCTTCTCCATCACTTGTATATCAACTGGTTGATTTGCGCACTTGTCTGTGACTTGATGGTTCATCACATTGGAGTCGGATGACACTGCTCTCTTATTTATAGACAGTCCAGCTGGGGTATCCAGGGAGTCCAAAGACAATTTATCCACCACAGCCTCTGTAATTTGATATTTTCCTTTTGTTTCCAACTCCTTTTGCTTATCCTGTATTATGCCTAAAGATGTTAAGTTCATTTTTAAAATTTTTTGATAAAATTCTTCCGCTTTTTCAACAGTGTTCAGTTGGTATCTTACTCCTTGATGTCTCAATATTAAACCAACTGGGGCATCCCACCTAAATAGGATATTTCTTTTTTTTAACTCAGTCACTAGAAAGCCAAATTTCTTCCTCTCCATTAGCATCTTAGTCGGGAGCTCCTTAAAAATCCAAATCTTTCTTCCATGAAATTGCAAAGTAGAATTAAAAGAGTTCTGCACAATATTGTTCCTAATTTCTTTATCTGTAAAATAGATCACCACATCTCTAGGCAATTGCCTTTGCTTTGCCAACCAGGAGTTTATTCTGTAAATTCTATCAATCCTGCAAAACACTTCATCAGGTTGAACCTTTAAAATCCCAGCCAGAATTTCAGAAGATATTTTCCTTAAGTCATCTCTATTATTTTCCTGGAGACCTCTCAGTCTAATTGCGTATTCTGTAAAATTATATTGAATCATTAAAACTTCTCTTTCAATCCTCTGTTGCACATTTTCTCCATTACCAGTCTTTTGGTCAACCTCCATTTTAGGTTTGTCTTCTGAGCTATTATCCTGAATGTTTACCAAATCCTTTTTAATTTTTTGAATCTTGTCATCCAAATTCTCCTCAGTTTCCTTCATTTTAGACTCTAATAATTTAGTCTTTGCATCCACCCGAATCAGAAAGTCTGATAAACCATTAGCTGTATTTAAAATCTTTCGATTCAAAAAGTCAAACTTTGATTTCACCAATTCACCAATTTCTTTAATTTCCTGCTTAAATTTTTCGAGTTGCTGGTTCACAATCTCATCCCTTCTTACAATCTCTTCAAGAAGAAATTCTATTATATTAAAATCAGGTTTCTGACACTGGAGAGTTACAATTTGTTGGTGTAATTTATTAATAGGGGAAGTTCCCCCCCCCCCGTTTGTCTAGCTGTGTGAGTCCCGATGCCATTTCCCACACAGACAAGATTTAGTAAAAAAGAGAGAAAAAATAGAAAATGGAAGGACTTTCCCTTAAAAAAACAAGAAAAAAAAAAACTTCTTTCCGATCAAAAACAATATCAAGTCTCCAGAAAAAAAAAAAAAAGAGAAGAAGACACAGGAGCGAAGTTTTGTCTACAAATGTAGCCAGTGATATTTATTCCGCTACATTGTAGTAATAAAAAACGGAAGGACTTTCCCTTTCAGCCTCTTCTCCAGCCGCGGCAGACGCCATTTTAAAAGGCTCTTTTTCCCCCTTTCCTCTCCTCTTTTCTCTTAAGTAATTTTTTAAAGAATAAGTAAAATACTTGCGATTCAGTATTAAAGGTCCAGCTCACATTTTCTTTGAGTATTCTGTTAAATTCGCAGGCTTGCTCTTGACGCCTGGCTCTGCATTAGCAGAGGTCTCCCAAAGCCCGGAGCAGCGGCAGGGGATATGGGGCTTCTCATCCGCTCCGTCCCAAAAGTAAAAAAAAACTTTTGGGACTCTGCAGAGAGTTCTACCCACCCCTGCCGGCTCTATCTCCGTTTCCTCATGGAAACGGAGTTTTTTCGAGCCGCCATTCCGCTGTGAAGGTGGCTCTAACAGGCAGTGGAAGCTGACGATCCCAAAGGAACGTCTGGCGGCGGCCAGCAGCAAACCGGAAGCGTAATGGATGTCCTGTTTATTGGCAAGTACGTAAACAGAATTTTGTTTCTTGTTCATCTACTGAAGCTGAATATGCTTGTGTTTCAGATGCATGTAATTCTCTAACTTGGTTTGATGCTTTAGTCACAGATATCTGGACACACCCAATCCGACCGATCACCGTGATGGAAGACAATGAATCGGTGGTTTATATTTCTGAATCACATTTCACAGGTTCTAGGTCCAGACACATTGACATCCGTTATCAAAACATAAAACATTTAGTGAAAAAAGGTTTTGTCAAAATGCAATATGTATCTACACATGATCAAATTGCTGATATGCTCAACAAACCACTCCCAGCAGCTCAACATGAGTATCTGCATAAGAAGATGTGCCTTATTTGATGATGTACTGATATTTTCTCAACTGGCAAAAGAAGGGGAATGTCACTGCGTTATTTTATTTACCAGCTGAGCCAATTATTTCTGGACTATCAGACTTTCCGTACCTTGCCAAGAACTGTTATCAAAAGCTACTACGCATGTCTGCATTCTTTCACTCGCTTCACACATTCTTCCCTTTGTTCTCTTGCCAGAGGTCCAGCTGGACCGGCAGGAGACCTCGCTTGCCAAAATGTAACAATTATCTTTCTTAGTTAGTGAGGTGTTTTATTTTCTTTATAACAAATAAATGAGTTTTATTAGAGAACTTTTCTTCGGGATTTCTTTTCAGAATATTGCAACGAGGAATAAGCCACGATCCATCCTCTAACCAGGGTGATTTGTCCCAGAGCCAAACATGGGATTAATCAATACCCTGACAAGCATTGTATCCAGGAGGATGCCCAAGTTGCGAGCCCTCTCGGTGGGGGCCAACGACTCACCCCCAATAGCCAGCGATGGCTCCAGCTGGCTATATCGGGACGCCGGAAACCACAGCCACTCGGTCTTGATGGGTTGAGCCTAAGTCTGTTTCTCCCCATCCAGATCCGCACAGCCTCCAGGCACTGGGACATCACTTCAAGGGCATCATTGGGGTGGCCCGGGGTGGAGATGTACAGCTGAGTATCATCAGCATACAGATGACACTTCACCCCGAAACCACGGATGATCTCACCCAGAGGCTTCATATAAATGTTGAACAGAAGGGGCAAGAGGACCGATCCTTGTGGCACCCCACAGACAAGGCGCCTTGGGGTCGACCTCTGTCCCCCTGCCAACACAGACTGCGACTGGTCAGAGAGAAAGGAGGAGAACCACCGCAGAACGGTGCCCCCCACCCCAGCTCTTCCAACCGGCACAGCATGATACCATGGTTGATGGTATCGAAAGCCGCTGAGAGGTCTAATAGGACCAGGACAGAGGAACAACCCCTATCCCGAGCCCTCCAGAGATCATCCACCAATGCGACCAATGCCGTTTTCGTGCTGTACCCAGGCCTGAAACCCGACTGGAACGGATCTAGATAAACCGTTTCATCCAGGTACTGGGGAAGCTGTCACGCCACCACACTCTCAACAACCTTCACCACAAAGCGAAGGTTGGAGACTGGACGATAATTTGCTAACACTGCTGGGTCCAGGGAAGGCTTCTTGAGGAGAGGCCTCACCACCACCTCTTTCAAGGTGGCGGGAAAGTCACCCTCACTCAACGAAGCATTAATAATCCCCTGGAGCCAGCCTCGTGTAACCTCCCGGGAAGCCAGCACCAACCAGGAGGGACACGGGTCCAATAAACATGTGGCCGCGCTCAATCTTCCCAGAATCCTGTCCACGTCTTCGGGAGTCACAGGGTCAAACTCTTCCCAGATAATAGTCTCAAGACCTGCCTCCATCACCCCACCCGCATCTACCCAGTCAGACTCCAAGTCTTCCCGAATTTGAGCGATTTTCTCATACAGATACTGTACAAAGTCCTCGGCCCAACCCTCCAAGGGGTCCTCCCGCGCTCCCAGATGGAGAAGGGAGCGGGTCACCCTAAACAGGGTGGCCGGGCAATTATCTGATGATGCAATAAGAGCGGAAAAATAATTAAATTTTGCCGCTTTTATCGCCACTAGGTTGGTCTTAATATGAGACCTAACCAGTGTTCAGTCGGATTCGGAAAGGCTGGCCCTCCAACCGCTCTCCAGGCATCTTTTCTGGCACTTCATCTCCCTCAGCTCCTCAGTGAACCAAGGAGCCAAGCGAGATCGGCGCCGAGTAAGAGGCCGCAAAGGCACGACCCGGTCCAAAGCTCCAGCGGCCGTCCTATCCCAGGCGGCCAACAGGTCTTCGGTCGAACCGTGAGCCAAAGCCTCAGGAAATGGCCCAAGCTCTGTCTGGAACCGATCCGGATCCATCAGGCGCCTGGGGCAGAACCAGCTCATCGGTTCTCCCTCGCACCAAGACCTTCTTTTATAACAACCACCACGCCCCTGCCCCTACCCTGTGACCTCAGCTGATGAAATGCTCGGAAACCAGGTGGGCACATTTCAACGAGGGGGACACCCCCCTCTTGGCCCAACCAGGTCTCTGTGATACCTGCCAGATCCGCTTCCCCCTCCTGAACAAGATCACAAATGAGGGGGGCTTCATTTACTACAGATCTGGCATTGCACAACATCAGCCGGAGGTCCGGGCCCTGAGAATCTGAGCTACCTGGGGAACGAGAAGAGCATTGGGGGCCGGAGTGCGCCACCGCTTAAAGACAGCGGGCGCGCACTCCCGCAACCAGGTTTGGCCCCCTGCTCCCACCGTATCTGCCCCTCCCACCCACAGTACTGATGTACTGGCCCTCATCGGTACAAACTCTAACCCCCTCCTTGACCCCGAGCCCCGCACCTCCCATGCCGTGGCCCCCAGCTGGGCCAGGTCCCACCCTCAGTGGGTTATCCCCCAAACCCACAACCCTGGTTCCAATCCAACCCTCCCCCCCCGGAGCCCCTTAAAAATTGAGTTAAAAATTTGGATAAAAAAACCCTCAACCTCCTTTTCGCCACATGCCACCTCTTGGGGTTCCAAAACCCGTCATCAAAGTAGGGCCTACCTTGATAATGTGGAAGGCCAGCCCTGCGAGAGGGGGGAGTCTTGCAACATAAGAAGCTCGGCTGCTGAATACATCCAAGTAGCCGGGGGTAAAGATGGTACATGGCCGGGGGTTCAACAATGATAGTCAGATAAAATGGTCCCGGAGAGAAAATACAGAGCCTTTAGGTGCGGGTCACCTGGATTCCACTGTCCTCTCACGACAATGAAAAGGAGTCTCAAGCCGTTCGAAGTAGACCGGAGAGTAAAATAAGCCAAAACCACCCTCTCACGGTGGCTATGGTTATGGGAGCGACATGGTGCTCCCACGTAACACCTCTCCTGCGTGAGCTGCACTGGCTCCCGGTGGTCTTCCGGGTGCGCTTCAAGGTACTGGTTACCACCTTTAGAGCGCTCCATGGCTCAGGACCTGGTTATATACGAGACCGCCTTCTTCCACCGGTAGCCTCTCACCGACCAGTACGCTCCCACAGAGAGGGGCTTCTCAGGGTGCCGTCGGCCAAACAATGTCGACTGGCAGCCCCCAGGGGAGAGCCTTCTCTGTGGGGGCACCTGCCCTTTGGAACGAGCTTCCCCCAGAGATACGGAGGATCCCGGATCTGCGCACTTTCCGCCGTGCCCTTAAGACCTTTTTATTCCATCAAGTGGGGCTGGCCTAACCCTTTTTAATTGTTTAATTTTAATTCGGATCTGTTCTTAAAAATAGGGGTGTTTTAATTAGTGGGCCAAATCTATTCAATATGTCTTTTAACTTGTTTTTAAATTTTTTATTATATTTGTTTTATTTATGGCTGTTCACTGCCCTGAGTCCTTCGAGAGGAGGGCAGTATATAAATTTAAATAAACTGAAACTGAAACTTCCAAAAGATGGAAGATGACAATTGGGTAGCAATAGCTACTGAGGACAAAGTCCCTTTAGAAATGACAGAGCAGGGATTAGTCAAAGAAGATACTGACAACCCGGTCACCCCTCTTCCCTTCATATCACAGAGGCAATCTTGGCGTGCTCAACAAACCTGGGTGTACTTAAATAAAACCTTCAGCCATAATGATGCAAATGCAGAAGATGGTTTATTCACACTCTAGGCCAGTCATAGACAACGCCAAGTTTACTGCATGCAAAATAAAGTCGGCACTGAGAGCAGCCGCCTCTCAACACCACTTAAATAGGGTGCACCGGCCCGCCTTCCAATCAGGCTTCACTTCCTGGATTCGCCTCTCCAATGTTTGGGCGGCTGCCTGTGACGTCAGTCTCCCCCACATCCTCAGCATCACTGCAAGATTCTTCCATGGCGATGTCTCACCCGTTCACAGCGTGCCCGGCCACCTAGCCCATCACCATCACCCATACATTTTGCTCACCCATCACCCATCCTCCCCCGTGCCCCAGAGGGTCTGTGCGTGCTGTCCGGAGCCTCTGGTATGCGACTTCCCTAACCCTTGTTGTGTCGAGCCAAGGTGAGTCTCGACAGGCAGACCCCTTTACCAGGAGTCCACCTGCAAGACACAAAAGAGAGAGGTTAATACTGTTCATTCTTCTAACTCGTCCCCTCGCCCCCTGGTTTGTGTGGGTATTTCCGATGGAATTTCTTAAGTAATCTCCTCGCCCTGAGATCTGTAGCGGGTACCCAGGATGCCTCCTCAAATGGGTACCCCTTCCACCTCACGAGGTACTTAAGCCTCCCCCCGACACATTTAGAATCAAGAACTTCATCAATTTCATACTGATCGTCCCCCACTGGTCCGGGAGCCTTTATAGGGTCCCTAACAGTTTCCACAGGTTTTAATAGACTACTATGGAACACTGGATGGATCTTACCCAGTAATGGTGGTAGCTTCAAAACCACTGTTACTGGATTGATCACTCTGGTTATCCGGAAAGGTCCAAGGTATGTGGGTCCAAGTTTTCTACTAGGTGTTTTTAATTTAATACATTTAGTAGACAATCATACTTGGTCCCCAACCTGGAACAGCTTGTGGTCCACCCTCCTGTTGTCAGCTTGGCGTTTGTACTCCTCTGCTGCTTTGATCAATGCTGATTTTACCTCTGGCCAAAGTTTTCTAATCTGGGCACCCCAGCCCTCCGGCAACACTTGCCCTTGAGTCTGTCCCTCAAGTTCAGGTATAGCGGTGAATTCTCTGTCTGTCACACCCTGAAAGGGCGTGACCCTGGTACTACGATGTACGGCATTATTATAGGCTATTTCAGCAAATGGCAGGAGGTCAGACCAGTCGGATTGTTGGTAGGATACGTAACAACGTAAATACCTCTCTACCATAGTGTTGGTCCGTTCCGCTGACCCATTGCTGCTAGGGTGGAAGGCCGATTTTAGGCCTTGTGAGGATCCTATCATATGGATAAAATTGCGCCAGATCTTTGCCATAAATTGTACAGCCCTGTGTGATATAACCCGGCGGGGTGTCCTGTGCAGTCGGTAGACATGGTGAATGAACATTTTCAATAACTTCCTGGCAGATGGAAGCCCATTACAGGGGATGAAGCCTTGGTGGCGCAGCAGACTAAAGTGCTGTTAACTAGCACCAGCTGCCTGCAATTACTGCAAGTTCAAATCTCACCAGGCTCAAGGTTGACTCAGCCTTCCATCCTTTCGAGGTAGGTAAAATGAGGACCCGGATTGTGGGGGCAATAAGCTGACTTTGTATAAAAAAAGAACACCGCTTAGGGGGGGCCAAAAGCCCTACTAAGCAGGTATATACAAAAGTATGAAGGCTATTGCTTAACGCATTGTAAGCCACCCTGAGTCTCCAAAGAAGGGCGGCATATAAATCGAACCAATAAATAAATAAATAAATAAATAAATAAATAAATAAATAAATGAAATGGGCTTGTTTCGAGAAAAGATCTATTACAGTCCATATTACGGTATTACCATTACTTTCCAGAAGGTCCACGATGAAATCCATGGCGATTTCATCCCATGGCCTACTGGGTTCTGCAACGGACTGTAATAACCCGAGTGCCAGGGTTCCAAGGAACACCCCCAACAAAATAAAGCTCTGAGGCCTGAGGTTCCTCAAAGTTCCAATTTATTAGAGATGTCATGTTGGCACATCTGGGGAAACCTGAATCTGAAAGCTTCCAGGTTTCCCCCACCCAGCTAAGAGTTCACAACCCTGCCCCACACCCACAAGTTCATCACATTGTCCAATCAACTCTTCACACTCCACTGGATACAATCTTCATGCAGTCTTCATCAGACGCAAGCAAAAGTCCTTGAGTATGGAATGGTGTTATGACTAACTTTCTACCGCTCCAGCAACAACCCCCTCCCGACTTCCCCAGCTAAAATATGTGGCAGTTTAGAAGCAAAAAGAAAATTGTCTTCCAAAACTGACACCGAGAGGCTTTCCTGGTCGGGATTTTGTTACCGCACACACCTTACAACTTTTTACATAATTGTAAAATTGTACCTACGCATTTGTGGCCACCAGAATTGACGTCTCGTAAGGTGTAAGGTTTTGAGGAAACCAAAGTGACCAGATGGTTTTGCGTCATGGCACCGTTGTAATACCAGAAGTCTTAGTGTTTTGGGGATGTATAATTTGGTCCCCATCCATGCAAGATCATCTCTGTGAGTCACTAATGGTTTATGCTCTGCAAGCCAGAATCCTTGCTCAACTCCAGACATAATTCTTCGTGCCACGGATTCCTGGTTTCCGTATTGTACAACCGCCCTGCCTGTTGATCTCTTGGTATCATAGCTTGTACAACCTCCTCCCTCTTACTATTATATTGGGGCATTCGTGATAAAGCGTCAGCCAAAAAATTCTTCCCAGCTGGAACATATTTTAACTTGAAATTAAACCTCTGGAAGTATTGTGCCCAGCACACCTGTTTTAGAGACAACTTCCTGGGGGTTTGGAGAGCTTCTAAATTCTTATGGTCAGTCCATACTTTGAATTTGTTGCCTATTCCTTCAAGTAGATGTCGCCATGTGAGTAGCGCCCACCTCACAGTGAATGCCTCTTTTTCCCAAATAGCCCAACCCCTCTCTGTACGTGTCAATTTACGGGAGTTATAAGCACAGGGCTGTAGCTTACCCTCTTTGGTTTTCTGTAGCAATACAGCTCCGACAGCAACATCACTAGCATCAGTCTGCACTATGAAAGCCAACACAGGGTCAGGGTGTTTGAGGATAGGTTCTTGAGAAAAAAGGGCTTTCAGGTTCTCAAATGCTTTTTGACATTTGGGTGTCCATGCCAATACCTGCCCTGGCCTTGCCTTACATCCAGTATTCTTGGTACGTAGTAGGTCGGTGAGGGGTAAGGCAACCTGGGCAAAGGCCGGGATAAATTGCCTATAAAAAATTGCAAATCCAAGGAAACTCTGCAACTGCTTCCTCGTCCCCGGTGCTTGCCATTCAAGTACAGCTTTAACCTTCTTTGGATTCATTTCCACCCCATCTCTAGAAATGCAATATCCGAGATAATCTAACTTTGTACAATGAAATTTGCATTTCGACAGCTTCACGAAGAGCTTCGCTTTTAGTAGTTTAGTCAACACTTGTCGTACCAAATGGGTATGCTCTTCCGTTGTATTTGTATAAATCAAGATGTCATCCAGGTATACGAGAACTCCCTGATACAAATGCTCATGCAGGACTTCATTTATTACCTGCATGAACATGGCCGGGGCGCCCTGTAGCCCGAATGGCATCACCTGAAATTTATAGCTACCCAAAGGACAATTGAATGTGGTTTTCCATTCATCACCTGGTTGGCTACGCACTCTATAGTAGGCCTCTCTCAGATCGAGTTTCATGAATATCCTTCCAGTGGACAAAGTAGCTAGCAGGTCCTTAATCAAGGGCAGAGGGTATAAATGTTCAATGCAAACAGCATTGAGGTCATGAAAGTCCACACATAGATGTAGACCCCCATCTTTCTTTTCCCAGAACAACCCCGGTGCAGCCATACATGACCTACTGGGTTGAATAAGCCCCCTACCCAAGTTTTTATCAATATATCTCTGAAGCTTATCTAGTTCTTTTTGGGTCATTGCGTACATATACGGTTTTGGTAGCTTAGCGTCAGACACTAACTCTATGGCACAGTCAGTTGCTCTATGGAGGGGTAGAACCTCACATTCCTCCTCATTAAAAACATCAGCCAGATCCTTATATGTCAGGGCATTGATTAATCCCATGTTTGGCTCTGGGACAAATCACCCTGATTTAATTAGAGGATGGATCGAGGCCTCTCCAAGTTGCAATATTCTGAAAAGAAACGCAAAGAAAAGTTCTCTAATAAAACTCATTTATTTGTTATAAAGAAAATAAAACACCTCACTAACTAAGAAAAATAATTGTTACATTTTGGCAAGCGAAGTCTCCTGCTGGTCCAGCTGGACCTCTCTGGCAAGAGAACAAAAGAAGAGTGTGTGAAGGAATGTGAAAGAATGTGGAAGCATGTAGCTTACTGATAAGAAGTTGGCAAGCTACAGAAAGTCAGACAGTCCAGAAATGATTAGCTCAGCTGGTAAATAAAATAACGCAGTGACATTATATATCTCTGGGAACCCCTCAGGCTGAGACCCCTGGTCACAGCCTAACTCATCTCCGGCCTTACCAATGTGCTGTCGGTCCTCTGGGTCCAGGCCGATGGCTAGTCGTAACTTCTGGAAACCTCCCTCCCATCAAATGGTAGGTTTCCATTTATCCAGCCACGCCAGACCCAGTATGATGGGTTCGATCATCTGCTCTACAATTATGAACGAATGCTTTCCCAATGCTCCCCTATTTCCAGCCTAACAGGCTCAGTCACATGTGTTGCTGGAGCTCCTCCGAGCATAGACCCATCCCTCTGTTCGAACTTTATGGGAGTTCATAACTTCACTGTGCAGAGGCCTAAATTATCTACCACTGCCCTGCATATCAAACAGCGGGTACACCCGAAATCGATCAAAGCTCCCTGATGGACCACAATGGATGTGTGTATGTTTTTCAGGGTTACCTTTATAACAAATGGATGTATTGGATCATTTACCATGGGGTCATTCGGGTCATCGTCATCACTGTCATCTGATACCACTGGTAGACTCTCTGCTCTGAGGGGACTCCTTGCTTCCTGCGTTGTTGGGCGGGAACTGCTGGTTGGGGTCTGAGCGGCTATTCGAGACCGTTCAGGAGTTGGATGGACCCAATCCCAGATCTTCCCACCCGTCACTGGTGGTCGGGAAGCTGAAGGTTGTATAGGAGGCATAGGACACTCGGCTGCCCGATGGCCAATTTGGTTGCATCGAAAACAACGAAACGTTCCTTTCCTGGTCAAATCAGTGGGGCGGCTCAGAAAGGAACCTTCCATTCCAGGTTCCTGAATAGCAGGTTGTTTGCCCATAGCCCGTCTTTGTTGGCCAAGACTCCCTACTCCTTGTAGCCTGAATTCTCACAAGCCTACATCCAGATCTATTGACTCTCTGAACCACTCCATCAAACTGTGGAGGTAACCCCCGGTATACACAAGCTTGTCTCAACTCCTTGTCCAAACCTATACGGAATTGGTGAACTAAGAGGCGTTCTGGCCAGGCTCTGAGTCGTCCTGCAATCATGCGGAACTCTTTGACATAGTCTCTGGCTGACCGTCCTCTTTGTTTAAGAGCCACAAGCTCCCCTTCCACTAACTGTGTTCTGGAGTCGTCTTCAAATCGTCCCCTCAAGGCCTCCAGGAACAACCCCACATTTGCTAGTTCCTTGGCATGGTCGCTATGGAGGTTGGCGACCCAGTCCACTGCCTCCCCTGTCAAAACTGCAGTAATAGCAACCACCATGGCCCATTGCGATGGGTATAGGCGTCCATATAAGTCCATATGACTGATTATTTGACTTAGAAATAATGACACCCTATCAGCACTCCCATCGAAGGTAGCCTGGATTGGTGGAGGTCCCCAGAACTGTTGTTGTGGCCACACCCCAGGAGCCCATACAGGAGTCTGTCCAGTTGGTCAGGCTTCGAGAGTATTCCTTCCTTCCACCCTACGATGACTAGACTGTTTCCGTGGCCCTGCCTGGCCAACATCATGTGTTCCTTGCATTCTCTGTGGGTCTTGGTCCACCCCACACAGTGCCTTCCCTAGCGAGGATGCTGGAGGTCCAATAATTTGATGTTCTATTACCCTCGACCTACCAGACCCCTTCTCCACAGGCAATTTTAGACTGGCCAAATGGAAGCGGGTATCTGTGCTGCCATGTGTTCCCACTCCTCCTTGCCAAGTGGCCAAAGGATCCACCCCTGTTGCCCAGGGCTGCCATGAAGGAGCATCCCTGAAGCTAGCTTCTCCAAACCTCTCCCTCAATACATCTAAGGTGGTGGTCCCAGGGCCAGTGGAGTAGCTCCACTCCCCTTCCTCATCCTCCATCCACCTCCTTTCCCTCCATCCTTGAAACATTGCTTCAGCTTGGGGGGGGGGGGTTGGTGCCTTAGTCACAACAGGACCAGTGAGAGCAGAACTATGCCACCATTTGCCTGAAGAGGGTTTTGTCCTGCTAGGTGCAGAAGCTTCCAAGTCCTCAGAAGCACTCTCCCCCTGTTGTGTCTTCCTCTCTTTTGGGCGTACCACCGCTGGCTCACTGGCATCTTGGACTTCCGGTACCTCCAGTACCTTCTCCTCACCTACCTCCTCAGTCACCGGCGAACCAGCTGATGTGCCCTCCACCATTCCCCCCACACACAATCCAAGCAAGGCAAATACAGTGGAAGTCGGCGCCGACTTTCTCTCAGCATGCTCAACAAACCTGGGCGTACTTAAATAAAATCTTAAGCCAAAATGTTGCAAATGCGGAAGATGGTTTATTCGCGCTCCAGGCTGGTCATAGACAACGCCAAGTTTACTACATGCAAAATAAAGTCATTGCATGGCTTGGACTCCGACTGGATGTGTCCACGGGAGGAGACGAGGGCAGGTCTTGAGAATGTTATCTGGGAGGAGTTTGATCCTGTGACTCCCGAGGATGTGGACAGGGTTCTGGGTAAGATTAGTGCCGCCACGTGTTTACTGGACCCGTGTCCCTCCTGGTTGGTGCTGGCCTCCCAGGAGGTTACACGAGGCTGGCTCCAGGGGATTATAAGTGCTTCTCTGAGTGAGGGTGCCTTTCCTGCCACCTTGAAAGAGGCGGTAGTGAGGCCCCTCCTCAAGAAGCCTTCCCTGGACCCAGCTGAATTAGCCAACTATCGTCCAGTCTCCAACCTTCGTTTTGTGGCGAAGGTTGTTGAGAGCGTGGTGGCACGACAGCTTCCCCGGCACCTGGATGAAGCTGTCTATCTAGACCCGTACCAGTCGGGCTTCAGGCAGGGGTACAGCACAGAAACGGCATTGGTCGCGTTGGTGGATGATCTCTGGAGGGCTCGGGACAGGGGTTGCTCCTCTGTCCTAGTCCTATTAGACCTCTCAGTGGCTTTTGATACCATCAACCATGGTATCATGCTGCAGCGGTTGAGGGGGTTAGGAATAGGGGGCACCGTTCTGAGGTGGTTCTCCTCCTTCGTCTCCGACCGCTCGCAGTTTGTGTTGGCAGAGGGACAGAGGTCGACTTCGAGGCATCTCACATGGGGAGTGCCGCAAGGGTCGGTCCTCTCACCCCTCCTGTTCAACATTTATGCGAAGCCGCTGGGTGAGATCATCCGTGGTTTTGGGGTGAAGTGTCATCTGTACACTGATGATACTCAGCTGTACATCTCCACCCCAGACCACCCCAATGATGCCCTTGATGTGATGTCCCGCTGCCTGGAGGCCGTGCGGGTCTGGATGGGGAGGAACAGGCTCAGACTCAACCCCTCCAAGACCGAGTGGCTGTGGCTTCCGGCGCCCCGATATAGTCAGCAGGTGCCATCGCTGACTATTGGGGGTGAATCTTTGCCCCCCACAGAGAGGGCTCGCAATCTGGGTGTCTTCCTGGACGCACGGCTGTCTTTAGAAGAGCATATGATGGCTGTGGCCAGGGGGGCCTTTTATCAGGTTCGCCTGATTCGCCAGTTGCAGCCCTTTCTGGACCGGGATGCCCTGCGCACGGTCACTCACGCCCTTGTTACCTCCCGGCTGGACTATTGTAATGCTCTCTACATGGGGCTCCCCTTGAAGAGCACTCAGAGGCTCCAACTGGTCCAGAATGCGGCCGTGCGGGTGGTTATGGGTGCAACTCGTTGCGCCCACATGACACCCCTCCTGCGCGAGCTGCACTGGCTCCCAGTGGTCTTCCGGGTGCGATTCAAGGTGTTGGTTACCACCTTTAAAGCGCTCCATGGCATAGGACCCGGGTACTTTCGAGACCGACTTCTGCCACCAATAGCCTCCCACCGACCAGTTCGCTCCCACAGAGAGGGTCTCCTCAGGGTGCCATCGGCCAAGTTATGTCGGCTGGCGACACCCAGGGGGAGGGCCTTCTCTGTGGGAGCCCCAGCCCTGTGGAATGAACTGCCCCCGGAAATACGTAAGATCTCCGACCTCTGGGTGTTTCGCTGCGCACTGAAGACCCTGTTGTTCCGCCAGGCCGGGCTATCAACATAATAATTTTAAATTGGGGTATTTTAAATTTCTGGGATTTTAATTGGAGCCCAATCTATTTAATGATTTTAAATTTTAATCGTTGTTTTGTTTTGTGTTTTTAAATAGGCTGTACACTGCCCTGAGTCCTTCGGGAGAAGGGCAGTATAGAAATAAAATTATTATTATTATTATTATTATTATTATTATTATTATTATTATTATTATTATTATTATTATTATTATTGTGTATACTCTGAAGGCTTCATCAATCTCGTTTAAGATCTTTTCCTTGGATTGTTCCAAAATTTCTGATAGTATCTCAGCAATCATCTCAGGTAAATTTTCTCCTTTTTCTTCCTCTATATTTTGGAATCTTAAGTAAAAGTCAGAACGTTCCATCTCCAACAGGATAATTGACTTTTCAGTTGGTGCCAATTTTTCTTCTGATTTCTCAACTTTCTTTTCTGTCATTTCCGCTTTTTCTTCTACTTTCTGGATTCTCTCTTCATTTTTCCCAATCATGGCTTTCATTTCTTTTATTTTCTGTTTTAAGTCATCATGAAGCGATTGTATAAAATTTCTTAATTCCATCATCTCCGAAGTTTTCTGTGTTTCTGTCGATGAGGGACTTGCTGTTGGGTGTGGGTGTGATATAAATTTCTTCATATTTATGATCCAGGTGCCTAATCCTCCCCAATGGTTGGATTAGGTAAAAATAATAATAATAATAAAAATGAAAATGAAAGATAAGATACAAAAATTAAAAAAACAAAAATTCCAATCAACCACCTCCATCAAAATTCAAATTTCCAAATACTCCAACAGAGAGAAGAAAAAAAAAAAAGAGAGAGAGAAAATTCAACTGCCAAAAGTAAAAGATAAAAATACAAATCCAAACAACCAAAAAGGAAAAATTTTCTTCTGACTCTTCCAGTCTTAATCCAATTTCTTGTCAATCTAGTTTTTTTGTTAAAAAAAAAAAGGCATTAAAAAAAGGTCCCTAAAAAAATTAAGTAAAAATAAAAGACACAAAACACAAAATAGAGTGCCTTTCATCCACTAGCAAAAATCAAAACACGGAACTTCAAAGCAATCATCAGTCAGTGAATAATAATAATAAAAGATTAAAAGCCAAAAGGAAAGTTCAAAATCTAGTCTTCTCTCTTGTACATCTGTTTTCTTTATCAGTCTACCAAAATGTCAAGGTCAACTATAGTCAGAGTTTCTTCCAAGTCAAAATCTTTTCCCTTCTGCCACTAGATGGCACTGCAGACTAGCTTTCAAGAACACAGCAAACTTTTTAAAGCAATCTTCAGTTTCGTGTTATCTTTTAAGAACACAGTAGGTTTTTTTTTAAAAAAAAACAATCTTCGAAGTTTCATTTTCTCAGTTATCATCATTCCACAATTTCAATAGAAATGGGATTCAATCATTAATTCATTTAGTCCCAATTTCCTATTTTTAAGAAATTACTTTTCTCAATCACAAAGAAAAATATAAGAAAGAAAAAAAAAGGCTTTTGTCTCTTCTCCGCAGCCAGATTCCCGGATGTGAAAGCGGATACGCACCCCCTCTCACTCCTCACTCTCAGCCCATCTATTCTTATTTAAATTCCAGTTGGATTCAAAGGGAAAAGTATTTTGTAAAAATCAGAGTCTCTCTCACCTCGATGTCTCAGGTTGCTTTCCTGTCATCTTCTTTCATTACTGCTGCCACAGCTTCCTAGCGAATTCTAAGGCCGCTTTCTCAGCAGTCCGCCTCTCAGCGCCACTTAAATAGGATGCGCCAGCACACCTTCCAATCAGGCTTCACTTCCTGGATTCGCCTCTCCGATGTTTGGGTGGCTGCCTGTGACATCAGTCTCCTCCACATCCTCAGCGTCGCTGTAAGGTTCTTCCATGGTGATGTCTCACCCGTTCGCAGCGTGCCCGGCTGCCTAGCCCATCACCATCACCCATACATTTTGCTCACCCATCACCCATCCTCCCCCGTGCCCCAGAGGGTCTGTGCATGCTGTCCGGAGCCTCTGGTATGCGACTTCCCTAACCCCTGTTGTGTCGAACCGAGGTGAGTCTCGACAGGCAATGCCTAACTAACAATAAAGAACAAGCTGTAGCCTGCTCCTTGCCACAGTCTCCAGAGTCCATCTATGCCATCCATATCTCAGAACCTGTGGACAACACCATAGCTCAAATGGAGCAACAGTCTACAGCCACACCACAAACTTCAGCAAGGTTCAAAAAGGTTCAAAAAGCAATTGAACCAGTCTTCTGCAATGTCTTCCATAGTATCTGTTCAACAGAATGGTGCTGGATATACATCAGATGACCTCAGCAATTCTATCTCAGCCCGGCTAAGCCAGACCTGTGCGGATACCCAACCGAAAAAACCCAGGATCTGCTCTTGCTGATTTGATGCTGATTTGTTTTATTTCTGCTACAAGCTGGTTCTCAGTCCACACCGAGTCACAGTGGGGTAAAGTCAGTGCTGAGAGCTGCTGCCTCTCAGCACCTTCTAACAGCCCAGACCACCACCACCCATCAAACAAGCATCCAGCATCCAAATCCCTCCCCCACTCAGCTGTTCGGCCAGGTGGTTTAAACAACCTGTGATGTCATCCGCCGTCGCCAGGAAGCCGGGAGCACAATCGTGGCTCTGCCGTCGTCAGCCGGCTAGCCGCTCACCATCACGTGCTCCATCAGCCATCTGCCCACCGTCCCATGCTCCGCCACCATCCCATGCTCTGTCAGCTTCTGTGTGCTCCTTCTCCGCTTCTCCCACTTCCCCCCAGGTTCGTATGTCGAGCCCTGGACTGGGGCTCGACAGGTGGCTCTCCTCTACCAGGGGTCCACCTGTAGGAGTCAAAGCAGAGAGGTTAGTGTTAACTGACTGACCGCTGCCGCCCCCCCGCCGGTTTTTGTGGTTACTTGCAATGGAACCACCATAACAGCCATGTGGCATTGATGTTATGCTCTGCCACCCAGGAGGCCTCCACTGAAGAGTACCCCTTCCAGCGTACTAAGTATTGCACTTTTCCTCTACGAAGTTTGGAGTCAAGAATCTCATCTATCTTGTAGTGGTCCATGGCCACGGGCCTGGGGGGTTCAGGAAGGGGCCTGGTGGCCTCCACAGGTTTTAGTAGAGTACTGTGGAATAGAGGATGGATTTTGCCTAATAAGGGTGGTAATTTCAGGGCTACTGTTATGGGGTTAATAACCTGGGTCACCGTAAAGGGGCCTAGGTACTTGGGACCCAGTTTTTTACTGGGTGTCCATAGCTTTAAATACTTTATGGATAGATATACCCGATCACCCACCTGGAACAGTTTGTGCTCCACCCTTCTCTTATCGGCCTGCTTTTTATATTCCTCTGCAGCTCTCTGTAACACTACTTTGACCCGGGGGCAGACTTCCCGGATCTTATCAGCCCACTCATTCGGGGTCTCTGGGTTTTGGGGGTTACGCTCTAGTTCCGGGATGGGGAGAAATTCCCTCCCAGACACTACCTGGAAGGGGGTTAGGCCTGTACTGCAGTGTACCGCATTATTGTATGCTACCTCGGCAAAAGGTAGAAGGCCTGACCAGTCTGATTGCTGCTATGAAACGTAACATCTCAGGTAGCGTTCCACCATAGCATTGGTCCTTTTAGCTGCTCTATTGGTGCTAGGGTGGAATGCTGAACTTAATCCCTGGACGACCCTATTAGTTGTACGAAGTTTCGCCAGAACCTGGTGGTAAACTGCACCCCCTATCCAAGACAATGCGATGGGGTACCCCGTGCAGACGGTAGATGTGTTGGATAAACATTTTTGCTAACCGCCATGCCAACGGTATACCACAGCACGGTATGAAGTGTGCTTGCTTCAAAAATAAATCTATCACTGTCCATATCACAATGACTGTTGCTATCTGGGAGCTCAACAATGAAATCCATGGCGATTTCATCCCATGGCCGACCGGGCTCGGCTACAGATTGTAACAGGCCAAGTGGCTTACCCGGCCATGGTTTGGTTAATGCGCAAACCAGACAACTCTTTATATAGGCTTGTCATGGCGGGTTTGGTATACAGTAAGTCCATTAGGGCCAATGCCACCTGAGCAAATGATGGAATAAACTGCCTATAGAAGTTGGCAAACCCGAGGAAACTGCAACTGTTTCCTTGTTCTTGGGGCTTGCCACTCCAACACCACCTTGACTTTCTGAGGATCCATCTCCACCCCTTCTCCAGATATTCGGCAATCCAAATAGTCCAACTTTGTTCGGTGGAACTGACACTTGGAGAGTTTCACGAAAAGTTTGGCGGCCAGCAACTTTTAAAACACCTGGCGAACCAATCGGGTGTGTTCCTACATCGTCCTGGTGTAAATTAGGATGTCACCAGGTATACAAGTACACCCTGGTACAGGTGCTCATGCAGGACCTCGTTTATCAACTGCATGAACACGGCCGGGGGGCCCTGCAACCCGAATGGCATCACTTGGCACTGATAACTCCCCAATGTCAGGGTTCCAAGGAACACCCCCAACAAAATAAAGCTCTGAGGCCTGAGGTTCCTCAAAGTTCCAATTTATTAGAGATGTCATGTTGGCACATCTGGGGAAACCTGAATCTGAAAGCTTCCAGGTTTCCCCCACCCAGCTAAGAGTTCACAGCCCTGCCCCACACCCACAAGTTCATCACATTGTCCAATCAACTCTTCACACTCCACTGGATACAATCTTCATTCAGTCTGCATCAGACGCAGGCAAAAGTCCTTGAGTACGGAATGTTGTTATGACTAACTCTCTACTGCTCCAACAACAACCCCCTCCCAACATCCCCAGCTAAAATATGTGGCAGTTTAGAAGCAAAAAGAAAATTGTCTTCCAAAACTGACAGGCTTCCCACTCCCTCAGGAAAGGAACGTATCCTGGGACAAGACTGAAGTCAGGGGTTAACACAATTAACACATTAACCCCCTCTCCCCCCCTCCCAGGAGGACCCTTAGGCTTATCAGGGAATTTATCATGAAATTGCCTAACTAAGGTGTCTGCCTGAACATCCCAACACTTCACCCACATGGCTTCAGACAAGGGGTACCCCTTCCAATGAACCAAATATTGCAAACGTCCCCTCTGCAATCTAGAGTCCAAAATCTTCTTCACCTCACAATCAGTCTCACCCTGCACCACAATCAGCTTCGGGGGAGCAGCAGGTTGAGGTCTCAATTTCGATCCCACAGCAGGCTTTAACAGGCTGCAATGGAAAACAGGATGAATTTTTACCAGTATGTGAGGGAGATTTAACTGTACAGTCACTGGGTTAATCACTTTCACTATGGGGAAGGGACCTAAATATTTTGATCCTAACTTCTTACTCTTCAACCTCAAATGTAAGTATTTGGTGGAAAGATACACACGATCTTCCACCCGAAAGGGGGGTTGGAGAGATCAGTGTTTGTCTGATTGCTTTTTGTATGCTTCAGCCACTTCACTCAGGGCTTTTTTTTTGTATTCTCCCAGCCTTTCTTTAATGACTCTATCCATTCATTCAGAGTCATGGAAGAAGGCTGTTCTCTCGGCAGTTCTGGCATAGGGACGAATTCCATGCCGCTCGTAATCTGAAAAGGCGTCAGTCCCGTACTACTATGCACCGCATTATTGTAAGCCACTTCTGCGAAAGGAAGCAAGTCAGCCCAATTATCTTGTTGGTAATCTACATAACATCTGATGTACTGTTCCACCATGGCATTAACATGTTCTACGGCTCCGTTCGTACTTGGATGGAAAGCCGAGCTAAGACCCTGAGATGACCCAATGGACCTCAGTAACTCCCTCCAGAATTTAGCGGTGAACTGAACTCCTCAATCGGAAATCACCTGTCGCAGAACTCCATGCAGCCGGTAGATCTGTTTGACAAACATCTTGGCTGATCTCTTAGCCAAGGGAAGTCCAGAACAAGGAATAAAATGGGCCTGTTTGGAGAACAGGTCTATCACAGTCCATATTACAGTATTTCCGCCACTTTCTGGGAGCTCTACTATAAAGTCCATAGCTATGTCTTCCCACGGGCAGCTGGGCTCAGCTACCTGTTGAAGCAATCCGGGAGGCTTCCCTGGTCTTGTCTTATTGCTGGCACATGTGGCACAACTTTTTACACAGTCCTCCACATCAGCTTTCATCTTTGGCCACCAAAACTGCTGTCTAATCAGATGAAGGGTCTTTAGAAATCCAAAGTGACCAGCCAATCGAGAATCATGGCTACGCTGGAGCACCAGGAGTCTCAGGCTCTTGGGGACATAAATTTTCAAACCTTTCCAAGCTAGTCCATCATGGGTCGTCAAAGTGTCTCGATTGTCGGTTAGCCATGGATCAGTAGATAGTGCTGCCTTCAAGTTGGCAGTTAGCTTCCCATCGATGGGATCAATTCGCCTGCTGGCCTGACTCCAGGTAGTGACTTGTGCCACACTCTGCGTGTCCGGAATGATGGCATGGATGATGTCCTCCCTCTGGCTGTCATATTGGGGTTTCCTTGAGATGGCATCTGCAAGCAGGTTCTTCCCCCCTGGGATGTATTTCAGCTTGAAATCAAACCGCTTGAAGTACTGCGCCCAGTGGACCTGTTTCGGGGAGAGCCGTTGTGGGGTCTTTAAGGCTTTGAGGTTTTTATGGTCTGACCATACTTCAAAGGGGATCTTGACTCCCTCTAGGAAGTGCCGCCATGATAGAAGAGCCCAACGAACAGCAAAGGCTTCCTTCTCCCATACTGCCCATCTCCGCTCGGTGTCCGTGAGTTTTTTGAACACATACGCACAAGGAGCAGCCACCCTTGGGAGACTTCCTGGAGGAGCACTGCTGCCACTGTAATATCACTGGCGTCAGCCGGGACAATGAACTGCCTATCTGGATGCTGAAGGATGGGCTCCTCTGCAAACAGCCATTTCAATTTTTCAAACACTTTTTGACAGCTTAGCGTCCAGGCTAATGGCTGCATCGGCCGTGGCTTTACAGGGGAGGGCCCCGTCTTTAGCAGTTTGGTAAGCGGCAGGGCCACTTCCACGAAGGCTGGGATGAATTGCCAGTAGAAGTTAGCAAATCCCAGGAAACTTTGCACCTGTTTCCTGGTGTGAGTGGCCTGCCAGTCAAGTACGGCTCGCACTTTCCCGGGATCCATCTCTATGCCTTCTTTTGACATTCGATAGCCCGGGTAGTCCAGAGAAGTTTTGTGAAACTCACATTTGGACAGCTTCACATAACGTTTTGCGGCTAACAGTTTCTTTAGTACTTGTCAGACTAGTTTCACATGTTCTTCTAATGTCTCACTGAATATGAGAATGTCGTCCAAGTAGACTAGAACCCCCTTGTATAAATGTTCATGCAGCACTTCGTTAATCAATTGCATGAATACAGCAGGGGCTCCTTGGAGGCCAAAAGGCATGACTTTGAATTGGAAGCTACCTAATGGGCACTTGAAAGCAGTCTTCCACTCATCCCCTTCCTTTATGTGCACCCTGTAGTAGGCTTCTCTCAAGTCAAGTTTAGTAAACACTTTGCCTTTTGAAAGGTAGTTCAGTGGGTCTTTCATGAGGGGAAGGGGGTAGGTGTTTTCCACGCATACCGCATTTATTCCACAAAAATCCATGCAGGGCCTCATCCCCCCATCTTTCTTTTCCTTAAACAGCACCGGGGCTGTTCTGTCCCCCTTCCCCACACAGGCAAACACACAACCAGGCACGCCTGCCAAGATTTTATTAAGTAATCAGACTAGAAACCCTTGCAGATAAGAGTTTTGGCAGTAAACTGCGAAATGCCTGCCAAGTCAGTTTTCACTCACAGTAAGCAAGAGAGTTTCTCCTCAGTTTGGTTCAGTAGCAAAAAGTAATCCACGAAGCAAGAATTGGCGAAGGTCCAATCCAAATACGCACAAGCCAGATTTCAGGTAACGCGATGTGACTCTCAGGTTTTTAACTTTGACCGTCACAAAGCCTGAAGAGCAATCACACCCACTTTTATTCCTTGTGGGGTGTGGCTCAGTGACTCAGCTCAATCTCTGGCCCTCCCACGCCTCTTTCGTTGCTGCGCACGCTTCTCCCTCCGACGCTGCCTGGGATCAAGCCAGGATTCATCATCCTCGCTCCCTATCTGTTGTTGTTCTGATATGCTTTCCTCCTGGCATATCCCAGGCTGTTCCTCTTGGCCTTTGGATGGAACCTGAGGCATTGCCAGAGAGGAGAGTCCTGGAGAGGGAGGCCTTGTCAGTTCCTCCCCATCACCTTTTGAGTCCTCTTCCTCTGTTAGGACAGGCTCAGGAGTTGGGGTCACAACAGGGGTGGCTACTCTGAATTTTGCAGGTTGGATGAACCCTCGGGCTAGGTTAGTATCAATGTACTTCCTCAGCTCAGCCATTTCTTTTGGGGTCATTGAGTACATCTTTGGTTTAGGGAATTTGGCCCCGGGCTTGATCTCAATCGCACAGTCAGTGGGGCGATGAGGGGGAAGAATGTTTCAGCAAGGTCCTTGTATTCCTTGGGGACCTGGGGAGTCCCAGGTAGGACTTCGGCGGCCGTCATGGCCGCCTCTCATTGGTGGGGCCCCTGAGGGCTCGTCTCAGTGGGTTCGGCTTCAGGAGGGATGGGCAGCAAAGGCCCCACCCCTATCATGACTTTTGGGGAGCCGTCCTCCCATTTGATTGTAGGGGCCCATTTGTCTAGCCAGGTCAGTCCCAGGATGATTGACTCTGCCATTTTTGGGGCTACTATGAATCGAATGAGTTCTGTGTGGATCCCTAGTTCCAATCTGACAAGCTCAGTGACCCGGGTAGCAGGGGTGCCACCTATTAAGGTCCCGTCTACTTGCTGAAAGCATATGGGGTGGCTTAAGAGGTGTGTCTTTATGCCTAGCTGCCTAACAATGGGGGAGCTAATTAAGCAACGGGTGTCTATTATTGCTGCTACCTCTCCATGCACCCCTGTCTCTGGCACTGTCAGCTTGACTTTGACCACAAAGGGGTGGATGGACCCTGATGTGGCGGGGCACAGGTGTGGAACCGGCACAAGCACCAGACACTCCACAGCTCGATGACCCACTTGTCTGCAACGGTAGCACTTGATTATCCCTGTAGATTGAGCAGGAGGGGTTTCAGTGGGGTTTGTCAGAGGATGTCTAGCCAAAGTTCTCCCTGGGGGCCTCTCAGCTGAGTGGTTGTGGCGTGGGTGAACTTCTCTATCAAGAGCTATTGACATGGTATACCAGTCTTGCAGTCGCTCTGGCACCCCCCGGATTCAACAGGCGGTTCTGACTTCTTGATCAATGGCTTCTTTAAAATAATGCAGAAGTATTCTGTCCGGCCAATGTCCAAGGTTCCGCGCGACCCATCTAAAGTCCCATACGAAGTCCTTTATGGGTCAATTTCCTTGACTCATCACCTTCATCTCAGCTTCACTCTCGTTGATTCGGTCTCGGTCTTCGAATCTGGCCCGGAGCAGCTCAATTAAACCTTCCGCATCATTTAATTCAGCAACCCCCTCATTATGCAGCTGGGCTATCCAGTCAGCAGCATCTCCCTCATTCATCCCCTCCAAGATCACAGATACCAAGTTGCGATCTGTTTCGTATTGCTTTCCATACTGATCTATATGAGCCCATACTCGGCTGAGGAAATAGGCCAGTTTAGTAGGCTTACCATCAAATGTCGGTCTAAACTGAGGTGGTGAGGCCCTTGCTGGCAGAATTGCCACGGTGGCTGGAGGCGGGGTGAATGCCGGCAGCTGAACTGGAACCTGCAGCAGCGGCGCTGCTGGCTGCTGGATCAGACCCCACGGCAGTGCTGGGATCGTTGGGGCAAATTGGTCCCATGGTGATCCCGTAAGAGGGGGAGCAGCAGGTGCTGGCATCCACTGGCACTGGACCCACCCTGGCTGGAATAGAATCCCCAGCCTGGGGGGATAAATTCCGCAGGGGGTAGCATGAAGGCAGGTTGGCGAGGGCTGGATACAGGACGACATCCAGGTGATCGTTCTTTCGGTCCCATCTCTGGAGTTGGATCAGGCTGGCAACTTTTCCCAGAATCCATCTCCCTGGACCGAGCTCCTAGGCTTTGCATCACCTCTGCAGCTTCAAGGGCTCATACCACGCCTTCGGAAGGAGAATGCCAAGTCTCGATAAACCTTCCGGTATGTGCTCCCATGGCTCCCTCTGCAATCTTCTCTCTCCCTTCCATCTTTGCTGAGTCTTTGCACCATCCAAGCTTTAGGTTGGTGCTGGGGCTCAGCACCCCATTCAGCCCCCTTTCGGGGTGCTGCTTAGTTATTTAGCAGATTCAGGTTAATGTCAGGGTTCCAAGAAACACCCCCAACAAAATAAAGCTCTGAGGCCTGAGGTTCCTCAAAGTTCCAATTTATTAGAGATGTCATGTTGGCACATCTGGGGAAACCTGAATCTGAAAACCTCCAGGTTTCCCCCACCCAGCTAAGAGTTCACAGCCCTGCCCCACACCCACAAGTTCATCACATTGTCCAATCAACTCTTCACACTCCACCAGATACAATCTTCATTCAGTCTGCATCAGACGCAGGCAAAAGTCCTTGAGTACAGAATGTTGTTATGACTGTCTACCGCTCCAACAACAACCCCCTCCCAACTTCCCCAGCTAAAATATGTGGCAGTTTAGAAGCAAAAAGAAAATTGTCTTCCAAAACTGACACCCAGGGGACACTTGAACGTTGTCTTCCATTCATCCCCTGGTCAGATACGCACCCAGTAATAGGCCTCCCGCAGGTCGAGTTTAGTGAAAAATCAGCCCGTCACTAAGGTGGCAAGTAGATCTTTCATTACCTGTAGCAGGTATAGATGCCATCCTTAGTTTCTGGAACCCCTCTTCCCACCAGATCTCCTTGGTTGGTGTATAGGCGTTGGTTGGAAGTGTCTGCATCGCTACCTGGGACCATTCTGGAGTCGGGCGGGGCCGTTCCCTGGCCTTTTCTTTGGTTGCTGGTGGTTTTGGCGGTGGCTGGTGGTGGTGGCATTGGACACTCCTCAGCCCAGTGCCCCACCTGGTTACACCAGAAAAAGTGGAACTTTGGCCTCTGGCCTGGTTGGTAGGCTCTGGGGTTGCTAAAGGAGGTCTTACCTCCCTGGGAGGCATTGGCCTGTCCACAGCCTTCTTTTTTTTTTTTTATTGCAAAAGTTTTACAATTACATTTTCACCCCTTTTTTCCCCCCTCATCCCAGCCCAAACTTCCCAACCTCCCTAACCCACCCTAACCCTCCCCTCTCCCCCAGACTTCCACACAATATACTCATATCAAATAAAAGGAAAAACCCTCCTTTGTATATAAAACTTGAACCCCTCCCTCCCCCTTATAAATTTTCATCATCATTACATTAAGCTGTTTCTATCTTAATATAACATTTTCACATAAATTCTCATCCTCATTACCTTAAAATATTTCTATCTTAATATAACAGTTTCAAATAAATTTTTCAACCTCATTACCTTAAAATATTTCTATCTTAATATAACCTTTTCAGATAAAAGCTATTTGATACTTCCTAGTTTGATATTTGTTCTGAACATAATCTATCCACCTCTTCCATTCCCATTCATAAGTCTCTTGTGAACAATCTTTTAAATATGCTGAAATCTTCGCCATCTCTGCAAAACTGGCCATCTTCAAAGTCCATTCCTCAATCGTGGGCAGCGCTTCATTTTTCCAGTATTTACCTATTAACAGTCTTGCTGCTGTTATCATATGCAGTATCAGTTTTGTTTCACCCAATGTAAAACCCTTAACTATACCCAATAAAAACAATTGTGGAGAAAATTGAATTTTTTTCTTCAAAACATTCTGCATGACCCACCAAATTTTTATCCAAAAAGCCTTAACTTTCTCTTTTATATGTCTGACCAATTCTTCCTCATACTCCATAATACCAGTTTTTTGGTCCTCTTTCCATCTCAATTGTAATTGATTATATTGTAACCAAGTTAAGTTAATCCCTTCGTCCAACAGTGTCTGTAATGTCTTCAGCTGCCATCTGCCCGCATCTGTAAAAAGAACCTCTTTATATAAAAACCCCCCAAGTGACATTATATTTGTATTCCACAAAGTATGACCAAGATCCAGCCATAGCGGTATTTTATAATCCCATTTGTATCGGTGCTTCTTCCAAACTCTCAACAAAGAATCTCTAAGTATATGGCTTTTAAATACTTTGTCCACTTTACTGTCATAAAATAAGTAAGCGTGCCATCCAAATTCCAAATCGAAACTTTCTGCATTTAATATTCCAGTCTTTTTTCCTCCAAACCAATCGCTTGTTAAAGTCAAAGCTGCTGCATCATAATATAACTGTAGGTTTGGAAGTTTAAGACCTCCCCTTTCTGGAACGTCTTGCATAATTTTCAATTTTACTCTTGGTTTTTTCTCGTTCCAGACAAACTTGTTCACTCCAGTTTGCCATACTTTTAGTTGTTTATCATTTTTGAGCACCGGAATCATTTGAAACAAAAAAAGAAATCTTGGCAAAATATTCATCTTAACTGCTGCTATTCTTCCAAGTAAAGACAGCTGCAGTTTTTTCCAAGTCTCCATGTCTTTTTGCACCTCTCGCCACAACACCTCATAATTATTTTGAAACAATTTCATATTTGATTCTGCAACCTGAACTCCTAGGTATTTTACCTTTGGTACAATCTCAAAACCTGCCCTCCTTTCAAGCTCATATTTACGATCTTGTGTCATATTTTTGACTACCATCTTAGTTTTTTTCTGGTTCAATCTAAAACCTGAAACTTTACCATAGTCTTGTATAATGTCCTTCATCTGAATTATTGATTCCATTGGCTGTGTTAGGGTAACAACCAGATCATCTGCAAATGCCTTTATTCTGTAATCCTCTTGCCTTATCATTATACCTTTCAAGATATTAGAGTCCCTTATTGTATTTAACAAGACTTCTAGTGTTAAAATAAACAACAATGGGGACAACGGACATCCCTGTCTTGTTCCTTTTTCGATTTTAAACTCTGTTGTCAAACTTCCATTAATAATAATCTGTGCCTTTTGGTCTTGATAAATTGCTGAGACCGCCTGTATAAATTGGTCCCCAAAGTCCATCCTTTTTAAAGTCTTTAGTAGAAAATTCCAGTCCACTTTATCAAAGGCCTTCTCTGCATCCAGGAAAACCAGCACTGTAGGGATCTGTTTATTCTTCTCAAGATATTCCAATAAGTCTATTACTTGCCTTACATTGTCATTCATGTGCCTACCCTCAATAAATCCCGCTTGATCATCATGAATCACCTTTTGAATTACTGGCATCAATCTGTTGGCTAGTACTTTTGCATAAATTTTATAATCCGTATTCAAAAGAGATATTGGTCTGTAATTCTCCGGTTTTTTGGGACCTGCTTGTTCTTTTGGTATCAAAGAAATATAAGCTGTAGTCCATGATGGGGGTACTTTTCCCCCTTGTTGTATATTACAAAATAAGTCTCTAAGTTGTTCCACCATTTCTGCCTGCAAAGTTTTATAGTACACTGCAGTCAGACCATCCGTTCCAGGAGCTTTGGCTGTTTTTAATTGTTTTATTGCTGCTATTATCTCCTCCTCTGTTATAGGATAGTTCATTCTTTCCTTTTGTTGCTCAGTAATTTTTGTAACTCTTTTGTTGTCTAAGTATTTTTCTATAAGTCCATTCTGCACCTCCTCTCTGGCATATAGTTTAGTGTAATATTCAAGAAAGGCTTCTTTTATTAATTTCTGTTGAAAAACTTCTTTCCCTCCGATATCAATACTATCAATAGTCCGTATACTCTGTTTCTTCCTCAATGTGTAGGCCAACCACCTGCCCGGTTTATTGGCATTTCAGAATGTATTATGCTTCGCGTATTGTAAATTTGTTGCAACTTGTTCCGCTATAAGCATTTGGAATTGATCTTTCAAAAGTTTTATAACACCACGTATTCTTTCATCTGTTGGGTTTTTAATGAGTAACTGTTCTTTATTCTTTATTTCTGCTTCCAATTCAAGTCTTTTCTTTTGTCGGGTCAATCTGTGTTTAGAGTTCATATAAATAAGCACCCCTCTCATGTAAGCTTTGCTTGCATCCCACACAATTTCCATTGGGGTGCCTTTATTCAGATTCATTTCAAAAAACTCTTTCAAATACTTTTTAAGTTCTATTATATTTTTTTCATATCTGAACAAGTTTTCATTTAATCTCCAAGAGCGTCTCTCAGTCTTACATGTCTCAATTTCTATCCACACTGGGCTATGATCAGTCAAAGTTCTTGGCAAAATCTTTGTTCTTTTTGTCCTAACAAGTAAGTCATCTGACAACAAAATGAAATCAATCCTAGAGAAGGATCTATGTCTATCAGAAAAGAAAGTATAATCCAGTTCTTTTGGGTTATGTATTCTCCAAATATCTTTTAATTCCAAGTCTTCTTTCATATCAAAAAAGGTCTGTGGTAATCTAATCCTTGACTTCGCCAAAGTCTTTTTATCTAATTTAGAATCAATTACTCCATTCCAATCTCCCATAATTAAAATAGATCTATAGTCCCATTGTAGTATTTTAGTATGTAGCATTTTATAAAAATAGTCCTGTTGTTGATTGGGAGCATAAATTCCTATCAAGAGAATTGGACTATTAGCAGAAAGTAATTCAATTGCTACAAACCTGCCATCTTGATCAGCTTCTATAAGTTTGGCTGTTAATTTTTGATTTACATAAATAACCACACCATTCTTTTTTTGGTTAGTTGAAGATATAAAATGTGTTCCTAATTTGGAATTTTTCAAATAATTTTGATCTTGAACTGTAATATGCGTTTCTTGTAAACAGATTATATCATTATTATGTTGTTTTAAATATGCAAATACTTTCTTCCTTTTCTGTGTTGCATTCAGCCCATTCACATTCCAAGATAAACATTTAATCATCATTATTCTCTTTCTGGAGCCAAGAACAGAATAATCGGATTTCATCCGAAATCTTCTGTCCTGCATTCCCCACGGCCCCCTCTTGTGTCGCCTTTGCCTCCTTTTCATCTTGTTTTTCCTGCTGTAACTTTTCTTTAAGTTGCTTGGATTTTGCTCGGGTTATATGCTGGTCCTTGACTTCAGCCATCCAGACCGGCTCCAAAATTGGAGAAGGTTCCAGCAAAGGCTCATCCAGGAGACCTCCTTCCGCGCCCTTCAACTCCTCTGATTCCTGCTTAGATTGTTGTTGCGGTTCTTGAAGTTGCTTCTTATCACTCTCCTTAATCTCCAAAACTGTAGATGTACGTGGGGATGGTGTTCTTTCTTTAAAGATATCAGTATAAAATTGCTCCGCCTTCTCCACAGTATTCAAACGGTGTTTCTCTCCCTTATATCTCAAAATTATGCCAGTTGGAGCGTCCCAACGAAATGGAATCTGATTATTCTGCAATTCTTTAACAAGAAAGCCAAAGTCTTTTCTGGATTTCAACATCTTAGGTGGAAGTTCCTTGTAAACTGTAATCTTCGATCCGCCCACTTGCACAGAAGTAAAAAAAGATTTTTGCAGGATATCATTTCTTATTGCTCTGTCTGTAAAATATATGACCACATCTCTAGGCAATTGTCTTTGTCTGGCCACCCAAGAATTGACTCTGTAAATTTTGTCTATTTTACAGAAAACCATATCAGGATTAATTTTTAAGATCACAGCTAGGGCTTCAGCACAGACCTGTCTCAAATCTTGTCTCTCCTCTTCTCTAATTCCTCGAAGCCATATAGCAAATTCCATTGCCCGGAATTGCATCATGACAATCTCATTCTCAACTCTCTGCATCTTATCATCAACATCCAAAAATTTGTGATCATTATTTTTCATCTTAGCATTAACTTCAGATTTAAATTCATCCACTTTTGACTCAACTTTCATAATAAATCCTGCCAGGCCAGACGCCACATCTGTTATTTTTTTGGTCACCTTCTTTTGGTTCTGCTGCATTTCCTGCATAATTTCCTGTTAAGACTTTTGGATTTTATCATCTATTTTATTTATTTTATCATCTATTTCCTGTTGAGCTTTTTGAAATTTGTCATCCAGGATTTTTGAAATAAATTCTTTTAAATCTCCCATATCAAAATCTTTTTTCTGAGCTTGTAACTGCGTGTCCTGTTTGCGTGTGGGGGATCCCCCCCCTGTTTTGCCTTCCTGCTTCTTTGAAGCCATCCTGCCACGTAGGCTAGCTTTTCTAAAGAGGGAGGATCCGCTTCTTCTGCCACCTCCACAAAGCCTTCTAAAAAAGTCCCCCAGATTTAATCAAGGCAGAACTGTGGTGAAGCAAAGTCAAGTAAAAGGGAGAGATTTTCCTCTTGTTCCTATTATTACAGCCGGAGCAACTTTATAACAACTTATTAACTTTGTAACAAAGCAAGATGACTTCACCAATCCACACTCGCTGATTCATTTACTCTAATGCTGAGCGCCATATTTTTTCCAGTCACTTTCACTCATTCAGAAGTTTTCCCTTCAATATAAAAGATCAGCAAAGTGCTAATACTTGCAGTTCAGAGTTTCAGGGTTCAAGTAGATTTCGGCTGCTTATTTGGGTTGTTTCCTTTCTCTTTTGACGTTTCCTGAAGCCGGCTTGTTCTGCAAAGGCAGAGACGTCCCACGCCGCCCGGAGTCTCAGCAGGTTGGGAGGGAGCCACTCCTGTTTCCTCCCCAGAAACAATTCCCTGGGGGGGTTGCAGGGGCTCAACCTGTACCCTGCTGCCTCTTCTTCAAGAATCCTGAGGATTTTGAAGCTTTCAAGCCGCTTCATGATCGAGAAGCGGCTCTACAAGCGGCTGGGCTGGCGGTGCTTAAAAAGGCACCGTCGTCGCCTAAGACAAGGAAACCGGAAGCCCGGCCTGTCCACAGCCTTCTTTGGCTGACTTAGTCCTCCGTCCACCCGTGGCCAGAACTCCCTTAGTCCAATGTCCACGTCCATGGCTGCCCGGAACCAGTCGGCTAGACGGGGTGGTAGACCCCGGTAGACACATGCTTGCCTGAGGTCCCAATCGAGGCCCATACGGAATTGATAGACCAGCAGGTGCTCTGGTCATGCTCTCAGCCTTCCAGCGATCTTACGGAATTCATGCACATATTCCTTTGCCGACCCCCCCTCTGCTTAAGCGCCATGAGCTCCCCCTCTGCCAGCTGTGCCCTGGACTCATCTTCGAACCTCACCTGCAGTGCCTCTAGGAAAAGTCCCATATTTTCCAGTTCTCTGGCATGGTCACTATGGAGGTCGGCCAACCAATCCACTGCCTCCCCTGCCAGCACAGCTGTGACCGCCACAACCATTGCCCACTGGGATGGGTAAAAGCATCCATAAAGGTCCATATGGCGGACTGGAGGGGGTGTGGCCAGTGCCAGTGGCTCCTGGAAAATGCTGATATCTCAGCTGCTTTAGGGGATCCCCAGGGATAATAGCTGTCCTGTAGATGGGAGTGAGTGAGTAGCAGCTTTGAGTCTGCTCTCCTTTTTACTCTCTATTTTTATCCTTTTTTAAAAATACTCTTTTGACTTTTAAATCAATTTTTACCTTTTAACTTTGTTCTCCTTTTTACTTTTTACTCTCTATTTTTATTTTTTAATTAAAAAAACACTCTATTTTAAATCAATTTTTAATTTTTAACTTTTAAATTTAAAAAGTCTCAATTTTACTATTTGAAAGGTTCATTTTTTACTCCAGCTTTTACCTCAGCTTTTTACTCCAGCTAGTAAAGCATTTAGTGAATGAGAGGAAAGTCTTCCATACTAAGCAAACCAGCTATCCATAGCAGCTATCCAACGCACAGACAACCTAAGATCCTGACTGTGGCTTCTTCATGCAGTGACTAATTTGCCCCAGGGAAGAACCTTTGCAGCTGTGTATAACTGGAATTCAGATGGCCTCTCCCAAGGGGAAGAAAAGAAAGATGGCACAGTGCTCACCAAACAGTAAGGAAGGTGGAACCAATCCACAAAAACAACAGAAAATTGATGAATTTTGTCAGCCTATACAATCAACAGTGGGTTGTGCATCCTCCCCCCTTTCTCTGCCGGATAGCTGTGAAGCTTTGGCATTGTTTGGGGATTCTCCCCTGGAATGGGAACTGCAGGCTGAGGAGAGCCAGTCAAGAAGCCAGTTAAGAGGCTTGTGAACCCCTCCGCGTAATCAGATGACAAATGACTCAGCAACTTTAAGTGAATCAGCTCCAGGCCGGGATAAGGGCCTAGAGTCGGAGTTTTACAACCACAGTGAATTAGCTTTAGGACTTGAAAACCAGCTAAGTGATAGTACAAGGGATTTTATTAGCCGGCACAGTATGCTCACTTCTCAGACAGTCTTGGCCATTTTTGACCAGTTTGCAGAGGTGCGTTTAAAGTTGGACTCTGTGATTAATTTTATTGCTGTGGCACAGATGAAAAAGCCGCAGGTATGTTCAACTGGCTGCCAGACAGAATGACCTGGCCAGATACCATCAATGGTGCAACTGAGGGAAAGAGCAAGCGGACAGCATATTGACTGTAAGCGTGGAGGAAAAAAAAGAGATGGTGAGCTGGTTGGGCCTGAAATCCCAGGGTACAGGAGTGTGGGGGGGGGGACAGTCGATTGTTGAAGGAGCAGATTGTATTGAATATATATAATTCTGAGATAAATGCGGGTAGATGGTCTTCAAAAAGACGGATAGTGACCTCTTTGTCTCAGCTTACTCGGAGTGACAAGGGGGCAATAGATTTGGCAGCATATGAATATCTTCCACAACGTGATAATTATTTCAGAATTCTTTTTAAGTTCAAACAACAGCTCTTTCCAAGCCTGCTTATGCGAATGAGAGGATTCTTGGCTTTTTATCAAATTTTACCTACCTGAGTTTTTTCTAGTGGTGAGGTCAGCCCGCTGATCCAGAGAGCCTCTAGGGAGAGCGTGGCAGTGCATGGGACAGCTGATTGGGAAAGTGGACTGAATAGGGAAAGTGTTGGATCGGCGCAGGAATGGAAGACGTGACCAGCTCGTTACATAAGTAACTTTATTTAGAAACAAGAAACAGTAGCAAGACTGGCTGCGCGCTGCCAGAGCTCTCCTTATATTCGCTCCGGCAGTCGCACCGCCCCCTGACAGGGATTCAAACTTTCCCGCCCGATGGCTGGCAGCCAATCCGGGCGGATGTCCTTATAAGGACATAACACTCCTCCCCCCTTAGTCCGAAAAAAATTCAAAGTTCATTCACAAACGTTACGTAGTCCCGCAGGTACGTAGGACGCCTCGGCACCCTAGCTGACCTGCGCAGTCTCATTTCTTCCTCGTCCCCGACCTGGACAGACGGGGCTTCTGTGTCTCCTGGTTCCCTCCCCGGAACCGGGCTCGGTTCGGCTGGCGAGTGTGCGGGGTCACCCTCAGCGCCTCCGGCCGAATCGCAGACCGTGGATGGCTGGTTCTGGTGGTCCTCCTTCTGGCCTGTGGATCTATCGTTTCGTCGAGGCTGTTCGGTTCCGACCCGGGAAGAGCGTCTGAGTCTCAGTAAGTCCCCGGCTGTCACTTGCTCCTCCCCAGTCTCCCGGGTGCCGCGGTTCGGCTGCGGTTCGGCTTGTTGTCGTCTGGTGGGTGGTTCGGATCGGTGCCCTTGGGTCTGGTCCGCCAGCGGTGGGTTGTGTTTGCTCGGGTTGTGCTGTCCGACCTTGCAGGGGTGGTGTAGGTCTCCTTGGCCGGGCTGGAGTTGGCCTACCCCGTCGGGTCGGCGGTGGTCGACCTGGTCGGGCTGGCGTTGTGGGGCTACCTCCTTGGGTTGGTGGAGGTCTCCCCTGCCGGTGAGTCACGGGCCTACGCGGCTGGGCTGTTGTCGGCTTTCCCTTCGCCCTAGTCCCTGGTCTACCGTCAGTTGGTGGCTGGGGTCATCTGGGCTGGGTTGTTGTTGCCGGGTTGACTCCTCTGCTGGGTGGGGGTCCCTCTCGCCGGGGTGTCGAGTGCCACCCTCACCCCTGTGCTGCGGTGTGCCCATCTCGGATGGTCCCCGGTCTACTCGCCTGGAATGGAGGTCTCCTTGGCAGGGCTGTCGTGGGTTGCCTTCGCTGGGGGGGTGTGATGCCTCCCCCTTGGGCAGTTCCCGGTCTACTTGCGGGCTGGGTTGGTAGTCTCTTGCCTTGCCGTGCCGGGTGCCCACCTCGCCGGGTTGGTGTTGCCCTTCCCCATGCGGCTGGCCCCGGTCTACCGCTCTGGACTGTCGGCATGTCAGCGCCTGGTAGTGGGCTTGGCCGGCCTCGTCAGGGTGGTGGTGGTCTGCCTCGCTGGGGTATGGTAGGCCTACCTCGTCGGGGTGTTGTAGGCCTCCCTCGTCAGGCTGGTTTTCTTGCACTCCCCCACACCTTTTCCGGAGCTGGTCGATGTGACATCTACAGACCTGTCCATCTTCCAGCTCCACGGTGTAGGATTTGGGGCTGGTTGTGCTGTCTATCTTCCCCTTCAGCCACTTAGGAGAGCCGCTGAAATTCAGCGCGAAAACCGAATCTCCCTTGCTGAAGGCGCGAAGCGGGAGGCTGGCGGTTGCGGACACTTCTGGGCTGTATTGGGGGTGCAACCGGTCCAATGGTGACCTCAACCTTCTGCCCATCAACAGTTCGGCCGGGCTCTTGTGGGTGGTGGCATGCGGCGTGATGTGTTGGGTGAGGAGGAAATTGTCTATTCTTTCCTGCCAGTCACCCGTGCCCATCTTGGTGAGTGCCTCCTTGGTGAGCCTCACCATTCGTTCCGCTTGTCCGTTCCCAGCCGGCCGGTACGGGGCGGACAGGGCATGGCGGATGCCCAGTCCTGCCAGGAATGCCTCCATAGCCAGGGATGTGAGTTGGGGGCCGTTATCGGAGACCAGCACATCCGGTAGTCCATGGGTGGCGAAAAGGCGGCGCAGGGCATGGATCGTTGCTTCCGTTGTGGTGGATGCCATGGGTACCACCTCGAGCCACTTGGAGAAGGCATCTACCACGATGAGGAGGTGGCGCCCTTGCATCGGACCCGCGAAGTCGATATGGATCCTCGACCATGGGTTGCTGGGGGTCTCCCACTTTGCTGTTTCGGCTTGTGGTGGTGCTGGGCGGACTTCTTGGCACGGGTCACATCTGGAGACCCATTCTTCGATGTCTCTGTCTAGTGAAGGCCACCAGACATAACTCCGTGCTAGGGCCTTCATGCGGACGATGCCTGGGTGCCCTTTGTGCAAGGTCTCTAGCGTCCGCCATTGCAGAGTGCTTGGGATCAGCACCCTGTCTCCCCATAGTACACAGCCCTTCATGGTGGACAGCTCCTTCTGCTTCCTGGCGAACGGGCTGAACTTCTCCTCCGTCTTCTCAGATGGCCACCCCCTGAGGATCCAGGACTTCACTTGACGGAGTGTGGGGTCCTTCTGGGTGTGGACGGCCACATCTGCAGATGAGACTGGACAGCTGGCGTCGTCATCTATGTGGAAGAGGTGGAGCGTAGGGGCTGGGTCTTCTACCGGATCCTTCAATGGGCATCTGCTCAGCGCGTCGGCGTTTCCTATGGCTGTGCCTGGCTGGTGCACGAGCCTGTAGGAGTAGCCTGCTAAGAAGATGGCCCATCTCGTCATCCGCGGAGACATGAAGGTCGGGGTGGGTTGGTCACCTGCGAGGAGCCCCAGGAGTGGCTTGTGGTCGGTGATTATGGTGAAGCGTCTCCCGTAGAGGTATTCATGGAAACGCTTCGCTCCTGCCACGATGGCCAGGGCTTCTTTGTCCAGCTGGCTGTAGTTCCGTTCCGCACCAGACATGGTTTTAGAGAAGTAGGCTATTGGGGCTTCAGAGCCGTTGGGCAGTTCGTGGCTGAGGACTGCCCCCACCCCGTAAGGTGATGCATCGCAGGTTAGCTTAATGGGGAGCGTCTCGTTGTACTGGATGAGGACGCTTTTGGAAGTTAAAAGTCCTTTCACGGCCCGGAATGCCGCTTCCTCTTCTTGGCCCCACTTCCAGGAGGCCGCTTTCCCCAGCAGGCGGTGGAGTGGCTCAGCAACTGTGGCTTTCTGTTTAAGAAACATGGCATAGAAGTTAAGCAACCCAAGGAATGCCTGAAGTTCCGTTTTGTTTTTTGGGCTCGGAGCTTCATGGATTGCTTTCACTTTTGATTTGGTGGGGTGGATGCCAGTGCTATCAATGAGATAGCCCAGGAACTCGACTTCCTGTACTCCTAGGATGCATTTATCTCTCCTGACTCTCAAGCCCTTGGCCTTGAAGCGCTGCAGGACAAGCCTGAGCCTCTCAAGGAGTTGTGCCTGTGAATTTCCGGAGATTAGTACATCGTCAAAGTATGGCACCACCCCTGGAACGCCTTGGAGAAGGCGTTCCATCATAGATTGGAATATGCCGGGGGCAACGCCAACTCCAAACTGGAGACGGTTGCATTTGAATGCCCCCCTGTGTGTTACTATGGTTTGGGCCTCCGCCGTTTTTTCGTCCACTGGCAGTTGCTGGTAAGCCTGGGCCAGGTCCAGTTTTGCAAAAATTGTGCCAGTTCCCAGGGAATGCAAGAGGTGCTGCACTACTGGGACTGGGTATGCGCTCTGTGCCAACGCCTTGTTGATGGTACAACGGTAGTCGGCGCAGATGCGCACAGACCCATCATGCTTCAGTGGGGTCACAATGGGGGTTTCCCATGAGGCATGATCGATCGGTTCCAGGATGCCCTGGGCGATCAGCTTATCCAGCTGCTCGTCTACTTTGGGCCGCAGGGCAAATGGAACCCGGCGGGGCTTCAGCCTAATCGGGGTGATTCCCTTGTCCAGATTAAATGAGATTGGCCTCCCCACAAATTTCCCCAGCTTACCATCGAAGACTTCTTTGAACTCTTCGATGAGGTTGTCGAGTTCATCCCTGCGAATTTGGTGGATGCCTCCGATGGATAGCCCCAGCGGCTTAAACCACTCCACTTCTAGCAGGTTCGGTCAGCTGTTCTCCACGACTGTGATGGGAAGCTTGCCTTGGAACTCGTTGTAGGAGACTCGGATGTTGGCTCTTCCTAGTACTCCGATGGGGTTTCCCCCAAAGTCGACGAGCTTGGAGTGTAGTGGCTTCAGGTCTCGCTTGCTGATGCTGGGTTGCAGGCGCTTCAGCTGGTGCCAATCCATAATGGAGTAGACTGAGCCCGAGTCTACTTCCATTGAGCAGGGTGAACCCTCCACGTGGATGGTCACGTGGAACTTGGTGGCATTGTCCGAGTTTGTGTGTGCGATGGTCGTCTGGTGGACCGCTCCGCTTCAGGGAAACTCTTCGTCCCTGCGTCTAGATTGGCCAGAGGATCGTTTGGATGATCTCTGGTAATCTTTGCGGTTTTCGCGGGGACGGTGGCTGGAGGGCTCTGGGGCTGGCTCTTCGGCTCTGCAAGCTTCGGCGATGTGACCCCTTCTGTTGCAGCGTCGGCAGGTCGCATCTCTCCACTTGCAGGTTGCCCTGGCATGGTCCCCTCTGCAGCTGGTGCAGCGCTCCCCCTTGTAGCTTCGTTGGGTGGTTTCCCGCCTTGGGGGTCTGGATACCTTGTGGACGGTGGATTCCTCCTCCGACTCGGATCCAGCCGTGGAATCCTCAGTTGATGATTGCGCTGTGGAGCGAATCTTGTGGATTCCCTTGGCTTTGCTTACTGCGGCAGCCGCTTTTTCCGAGATTTCGGATGCGGTGGCTTCCTCCACCACATCCTTGAGCACGAGTTTCTTCCTGCTCAGGAATTTCTTTTGCAGGCCTCTGTCCTTCATGCTGAAAACCACGCGGTCAGCGATGGCATTGTCCACGTGGTCGAACTCACAGCTGGCTGCGATTTGGCGTAGGGCGGCCACGAATTCCTTGATGGTCTCACCTTCCTTCTGATCCCTCTGATGGAAGGTGAAACGGTTCGCCACCGGTGTTCCCGTTGGGGCATAGTGGTCTTCCAGGATCTGCAGTAGGTCTGCCCATGGCACTTCTTCGATGTCTCGTGGTGTTACGAGATCGATTGCCATGTCGAGTACTTCGGAGCCGCAGTTGGCCAGGAAGATGCCCTTTTTCCGGTCATCATCGGCATCCCTGATGTTGCCTCTCAGGTATTGCCGAAATTTGACCACGTAGGATTTCCACTTGTCCTTCCCTGGGCGGAAAGGAGCAAGGGCTGGCAAAGTGACTTCAGCGGATGCCATGCCTACGGAAATGCCTACTGTGGTTCAGGTGCCGGAGTCTTGGTCTTGTTGGCTTTGGCGCCACGAGGTTCGTCTCAGGTCCTAGTCCTTCGTCGCCAGTGTTGGATCGGCGCAGGAATGGAAGACGTGACCAGCTCGTTACATAAGTAACTTTATTTAGAAACAAGAAACAGTAGCAAGACTGGCTGCGCGCTGCCGGAGCTCTCCTTATATTCGCTCCGGCAGTCGCACCGCCCCCTGACAGGGATTCAAACTTTCCCGCCCGATGGCTGGCAGCCAATCCGGGCGGATGTCCTTGTAAAGACATAACAGAAAGCAGGCTGGCTGAGGCAGGGAGGAGATTTAGTGTTACAGAAGAAATGTCGCTTAGGGTTTTGGATCCAGCTGATGTGAAACTTCCTTCAATTGGCTTGGTGCAAGATGAGACATTCAATTCTGCCTGTTTGGAAACTTTTTCCTCACTTTCACTAACAGAGCAGCAAGAAGTACTTAAAAAACTTAAAGAGACGAGGAAGCTGCTGAAGCAGACCATTTCCTCTGCCGCTCCTTTGGCGTCGATTGTTCTACCCCCTTCAAGGCATGACACAATTCTGGAGAGTCAGCAGCCTATAAGCCCAGGAAGCCTGATGCCCACGTCTATACAGCACAAAATGCCAGAGACAGCAGATTTGATAATGCAAAGTGTTGTGGGACAAACATCGGAGATGGAAGGCTCCCAGGAAGGAATCCCACAGTCCCCCTTAGTGGCAAATATGATACCAAGAAACGACATAAACGCGGTGCTTCATGTAAAATCATTTATCGTGGAGGCAGAGATTAATAGAGCCCATGGACCTGCAAGCCCTAAAGTAATAGGCAGTGCAATGACACCCAAACAGACTTCTATGGAGCTCAGGCGATTAAATGGGTGTGTGAGTGTAAATGAGGGAGGACAGGTAGGAGAGATTATTCAAGAAGCCTGACTAGGAAATAGTGAGCAATCACTTCCTTCAAGAGTACACTTCCTCTCGGCTTCCTGCCTGGCTCCACAGCGTCTTCAAAGCTTTGAAGACGCTCTTTTTTGAGCGCCCGTTCTCTGGTTCCGTAAAAGCCCCAGAACAGCCGAAAAACTGCTGTCTGGAGGCTTGGAACCCTCTCCCCGGGCAAAGGGGAGAGAGAAGAGTCGACAGGCGGGGGTAGAGCTCCCCAAGTGCGCTAGGAGAAATCCTGGGGCGCAAAGGGTGTGGGCTCCCTATTGAAGCCTGTCAAGCCACTCCGGACCAAAGACGACTCTGCTGAAGCGGAGCTAGAAGCTGCGACCAGAATCTGCAGAAAATCAACAGGGGGGACTTTTAACATCTTTACTTTGATAGCAGATGGAGCAAATCAGGAGAAAACAAAAGGAAACTTGCAAGTAACACTTTAACTCCGTTTTAATATGCAGAAAATGGCGCCTGAGGGCGGGAGGAGGAAACTACCAGGGAAAGTGCTCGTTAAGGCTTGTTAACGTTTTACAGTTACTGGATTACATCCTAAGAGAAAGTTTTAAATGGAAGCGGCCAGGAAAAGAATTTGGTTCTGATTTTAACTAAAATCTGGTCTTTATACTGTGTGGAAAAAAGTTGAATTGTTGTCCTGATAGCTGGAGAAATACAAAGTAGCTGAAATATGGCTGACAACAGGGCTGGTGAATCAGCAAATTCCCAAGCCGTGACTGTCCAGGCTTTTCAAGAACTTCTAGACTTTTTTACTTCAGCCCTGCTGAATACAATCGAAAGGGCTTTTTCAAAAAATAGCTTGGGAAATTATAAGCAGTTGTTACAGGGACAGCAGGAAATTATTCAGAAGAATTTGTTTTTGGAAGATCAGGAAATGGACAGGATTAAGAGATTGGCCGGTACAGCTGAAACAAAGGTTTTGGTGGACGTTTCCATTCCAATGACAGAAAAGCAACAAATGGTTTCTTTATTGCAAGCTGACAATTTTTATGGCAACAAATTTTGGCTATATGGACAAAGAAATGGATTGAATGATTATACAAGCCAGAAGAGACGAAATGAGGATTTCAAGTTAGAAAATGTGACTTCAAGAAGAGAGCGAGTATTTCAGAAACATCAACCTCAAATTACTATTTTAAAAGTTTCCAAAATAAAACTGGGGGGACTGTTGAAAGAATTTATAAAAAAAAAGGATTGGAAAAAATATAAAAAGAAGTGAAGAATAGAAGATTAAGAAAGATATTCTCCTGTGGATTTTGAAATTGGCATCGGGCAAATATGTGTTTTAATGGTTCTAAAAGATTTTTAAAATGTTTAACATAAGGTTATATTATTCTACAAGATATATGAGATAAATTGTATAAGCTTTTAGGATGTCTAACCCTTTGAAGCGAAGAGGATTAATGTTAAACTCAGAATTTTATTGTAAACTGATAATTAGCTTTGGATAGTTAAGGGTTGTTCTTTAAAAAGTTAGAGGTATTAAGACGGCTAATTGAAAAATTGAAAGATACCCTCCTGTAGATTCTGAAATTTGTATTTGGTAAATAAGTGTTTTAAAGGTATTAAGAGATTTTTAAAATGCTTAACATTAGACTATATTATTTTAAAAGATATATGAGATAAAATGTGTAAGATTTTAAGATGAATTTTTTTTTCTGGTATAGAAATGGAATTTATTCATGATTTTTATTGTTTGTAAGACTGCTAAAGTATCGGATTATGCATCAAGAAAAAGGTTTTTTTTTCTTTTTTTTTCTATATAAGTAGGAAGAATGAATTTAATTTAATTGGTATTGAGAATTTATAAAAGGGAGGTTGTTGAATTGGAGCAAAGGGAGTTAAAGAACATGTGGGAGCTTTGAACTTTATAATTTGTTAGTTTATTTTAGCATATGTTTGTTAGATGCTATACCCTGTTTTTGCTCCGGGAAGTCAGGGGTGGGGTGGGGAGGGGGGGATAAGGAGGGGGGGAAGTGATGAATAGAGAAATGTTTTAGTAGAAGAAAGTGTATTCTAGAATATAGGAGTTGCTCAGATACTAAAGGAGGAAAATATTTCACAGCAAAGGAGAGAGGAGGAGGGGGTAGGAAGAGGAGAGGGAGGGAGAGGAATGGAAGAAAGGAGAGGAGGAAGGGAAGGGAAGGGGACAGGAGTAGGAGTGAAGGTGAGAAGAGGGAAAAGAAGAGAGAAGTGGGGGAAAGGGAAAGGAAGTAGGATGAGGTGGGAGAAGAGGTAGGAGAAAGTAGGAGGGAAGAGGAGGGAGGGATGGGAAAGAAAGGAGGAGGAGGAGAAGGTTTGTTGTGGAATGAGGGAAGAAGGAGAAGAGCAACTCCGAATGTAATTAAAATGTTTTATTTTAATGCTTTCTTTAAGGGAAACATGTATATGGAGGATTTCTTATGCATAAGAAAATGTATAATTCATGTGGGGAAGGGGAAGGGTGGGGGGGAGAAAATTGTTTGTATTTCTTATAAAACTTTTTAATAATAATAATAAAAAAAAAGAGTACACTTCCTCTCTTGGAATGTGGCAGGATGTAGAGGAATTTGGTGCACAGATAACTGTATTAAATTTTTAAACAGGTACCATGTAATTGCCTTGCAGGAGACTTGGGTTAGCAGCGATGAGACCCCCATTGAGCTCCCCGGGTTTAATATTTGGCAGCTGCCAGCAAAGAGAGTAGCTAAAAAAGGAAGAGCCTCAGGAGGATTGGGCATCTTGGTAAAAGCTGAACTAGGATGGAAGGGAAATGAGATATGCTCGGATTCCGGCCCTTTATTTTTTCAAGCAATCCATTTGGCATATGAAGGGAAGTCAATGGTATTTGTAAATGTGTATGTTAATCCAGCAATGGGCGATTTGTGGGAGGCTCTAGAGGTAAAAATATTAGATATACGTAAAAAATTTATAAAAACACCTCTAATTTTGGCAGGAGACTTTAACGCGTGTGTGGGTCCCTTGTTGGAACCTTTTATTGAAAATGGTACAATTCCAGATGGATATTTACATAACCAACAATCATGGGTCTCCCAAGATAGGAAAAAGAACAAAGATGGGGGGAAATTTCTAACAATGGTATACAACCGTAACCTTCAAATTGTAGGCCAGTATTCGGAGGTTAGAAGGTACCCTATAACTTTTTTTGGCCTCAAGGCATGTAGTTCTATTGATTATTTTTGTGTTTCTCACAGCTTAGTATCAGGGGCAACTTCGGTCTTGACGTTACCAAGGCCAGAAAGTGATCATCTTCTGATTGAGATGTCCCTGGCAATCCCTTCTGATTTAAGGAAAAGGAATCAAACAATTCAACAAATAGGCTTCAACTTAGAAATAGCCCATGAGAGAAGACTAACATGGAAGAGGGTTGATAGCAAAGCAGTGACTGAATTCATGAATTCACCATGTATGGAAGCCTTAGCGCATATATGCTCAAACAGTACGGGTGAACAAGAGCTTATAGTATATTTTGCGGAAATATGCCATAAATTGAAGCATTTTTCCATGACTACCAAGCCAATGGGCCAGTCTGATTCTAGTTACTCAACATGGTTTGATAACGACTGTAAGGAAAAGAAAAAACAGCTTAGGAAATCACTTAGGAGATACTTAATCAGCCCAAACATGGAATTACAGAAGGAGTATATTACCATAAGGCAGAAATATAAGCAGCTATTGAAGAGAAAAAAGGCCTCCTATATTGACAACTTATGGGCTGGCCTAGAACAGGCAGCAAGGCTGGCCTCACCCACACTATTCTGGTTGGAGGTCTCAAAAATTATTAGAGATAGAAAACCAATAAGTGACCCAAACATTAGTGCAGAAAGTTGGGAGAAGCATTTGGCCCAGCAGTAGCGGAAAGCTCTGATGAGGCTATATCCTCTCCGAGCTTGATACAGGAATATGAAGCCTTAACCCAGTGGGAAGAAGTGTCAATCACGGAGGTGAGGAGTTTAATCTCCTCCCTGAAGACAAACAAAGCTCCAGGACAGGATGCGCTCCCGGCATCGTTATTTAAAGATAACATAGCCTGGTGGGCGCCTGTCCTGGCGGGTCTCTTTACTTTTATCAATAGAACAGGGCAAATTCCTGCCAGTTGGCGTTCATCAATAATTATCCCCTTACATAAAAAAGGCTCTAGAGATAACCCAGATAATTTCCAATTAATTAGTCTAATCGATATTTCAGCAAAAATTTATGCTACGCATTTGCTTCATAAATTAGAGGACTGGTTAATGAGAAATAACATTCTAGCTGAAGAACAGTCAGGTTTCAGGAGCGGAAGATCTACTATGGATAATTGTTTTGTGCTGGACCATCTAATAACAAAGTTTAAGTTTTGGAAAAAACCACTGTATGTGGCATTCATAGACTTGAAGGCAGCCTTCGACACAATTGATAGACAAATTTTATGGGATAAATTAGAGGCCATGGGAATTGAAAAGAAATTGTTATATCTAATTAGATTGTTATACACGGAAACCCAAGTAAGAGTTTGAGTGAATAGGACAGGATCGGTAACAAATGCAATCCCAATAAAGAAGGGTGTCAGACAAGGTTGCATCTTAGCCCCAACACTTTTCAACTTATATTTAAATGACCTTCCAAAATGTTTGGAAGATACATCACTCCATGGGCCTAGTATAGGAATAAGACAGGTAAATTGCTTGTTATATGCCGATGATATAATTTTGCTGTCGGCCTCACAGGTGGGGCTACGAAGGTCACTCGGGAGGTTGGCAGCATATTGTATAAAAAAATCGCTTGACAATTAACATAAAGAAATCAAAGGTAATGATATTTAGCAGGCAACAAAATATGAGGAGATGGGTTTTAAATGACAGAAGAATAGAACAAGTTCAGTCATTTACCTATTTAGGGCTAGTATTTCAGACAAATGGCAAATGGAATAAGCAGGTAAAAGCCGGAGCTCGGAAGGCCATGGCTCGGATGGCTCAATTAAACAAACTTATTTTAGAGAAAACTCCATCTTCATTAATCCCAGTGCTAAAGGTCTTCCAGGCGAAAATTGAACCAGTATTTACCTATGGGGCAGAAATATGGAGGTCTGTTAAGTTCCCTGGGCTGGAAACTCCTCAAAATAAGTTCCTGAGGAGAATTTTGGCAGTGTCTCCTGGAACCCCAGCATGTGTAGTAAGGGCAGAAACGTGAGTCCATGCGATTGGCACTAGGGCCTTGTTGAAGACTGTTTATTATTGGTTAAGAATAATCGAGATGGAGGAAGGGAGGTTACCAAAATTAGCGCTAATGGAGCAGATTATCTCAAGTAATAAAAATAACTGATTATAAAGAGTTCTGAAGCAAGTATCTAGCTCTGGTATTCCTTTAAATTGGCAGCAGTACGATCATAGGCAGATCCGAAATTGGATTGCACAGAGATTTAAGGACATAAGTGCCCAATCAGATATTGCACAGGTGACAGCAGTAAAAGTTTGCCCCTGGTTATCAGCCAATAAACAAATTTTTAAAATAGAAAAATATTTAACTGTGCCTTTATTTCCCGTCATAAGGAGATTTTTTACCAAATTGAGATTAGACCAACTTCAAACAAACATGCTTTGGGGTAGGTATAAGGGTATCCCTGTAAGAGAAAGAGTCTGTTTATGTGGGACGGGGGAAGTTGAAACAACGTCCCATGTAATTTTTGATTGCCCCCTATACTCAGATTTGAGGGAACATCAACTGGGCAGGATCTTTTATACCAGCACCCCTAAGTCTAAAGAGCACTTCTTGCAACATTGTCTGTTAGGTTCTAACTTGCAGTTGGTGAAATGGATTGCCAAATTTGCGGTAAAGTTGATGGAAAAAAGGACAAAGTTGGTGCAGCAGAATGTGGTAGATTGTAGGAAAGACCATTTGATCTAATAATGTAATTTTAATAGTAGTTTTAAGACTGATTGGGTAGATGCAGGGGTAACATTATAATATAATTTTAATCATATTTAAATTGTATCTCAAATGATTGTATTTTATTCCGATTTCATTTTAGATCGTATTTTATTCTAATTGCATTTTTAATCGTGTGTTATTCCAATTTCATTTAAATTGTTTTACCAAACTTTTGTAATGATTTGTTTCTGGAACTCTGCACTTTGATATGGCCCAAGGGCTAATCAATAAATAAATTCATTCATAGCTGTCCTGTAGGGACAGTGAAGAATGGAGGCACAGGCAGGCACGAACAGGGAAGTCGCAAGTTCCCTGAAGTGTCTGCATCAGCCTCCGACCCAGTAGCAAGGGAAGACAGTTATTAGGAGCTGTCAAAAGCTGGGCGGCCACACACAAGAAGAGAAGGAAAAAATAACGAGTTGATCATCTGGGTGAGAAACTGTGGTCTTGGAAACAAGATTCCTTTATATATTTAACTCCTGAACTTTTAAAACTATTTTACTTGAGAAAAGTGGCAAAGAGAGAGGGGAGGGAGTGGAAAAAGGCTACCTCCCCACCTCCGGAACAGTTGCGAAGAAGCGGAAGCCATTAATAAAAGCTAATTAACAAAAACTGAAAAAGTAATTTAACAAATTGAAAGCAGATTGGGAAAAGAGGCATTTTTGGCTAAAGAACTGTAATTTGAAATGTTGAGTTTGGAGTTTTGAAGCTGGGGGTTTATTTTTTTTTTTTCTCATTTAAGAATATTTTGGATTTCAGAGGAAATTAAAGAGATATATTGGACAAAGGAAAAGATGAGAAGGGAGTGACCTTGGGGTGTTTTGGAAACTGGAAAGAAGATTTTGATAAGAAGTGGTTGTCAGCACTCCAGTGCTGACATAAGGAAGAGAAGAGGACGCTTGACTCTTCACCTACTTATTTTCCCTGAAGATATTATCCCCTAGGAGATGGGATGGGAGGGGGGACATTCCTGTGAGCTGAAGTAGTAGATATGGGGAGAGTGACTTGGAAGATGGCCAATGAGACACAGAGAATTGGGGAATGGAAAGGGAGGGTTTGGGGTCACCCGGACAAGGCGGGAGGGGGTGGTACACACCCTCGGACGGGGTAATGGTACTTAACTTGTTGTTTGTCTTGCAACAGGCCTCCCTGAAAAAATGAAGGGGGAGGGGCCAGATGTCAGCACTCCAGTGCTGACATAAGGAAGAGAAGAGGATGCTTGACTCTTCACCTACTTATTTTCCCTGAAGATTTTATCCCCTAGGAGATGGGATGGGAGGGGGGACATTCCTGTGAGCTGAAGTAGTAGATATGGGGAGAGTGACTTGGAAGATGGCCAATGAGACGCAAAGAATTGGGGAATGGAAAGGGAGGGTTTGGGGTCAGAAGGTCAGTGCTGACTACGATGGAGTCGGGGACAGAGTGTTGTGCTCAATAAATGAAAGATTTCATCAAAGACTATTTGTTTGGAAATGCAATTTATTTGAGACGACATCGTAACCTGACAGTGGTCTTTTGACTTTGTAACAGAAGGGGGAAGATATAGAAGAAAAAAGAAAGAAAGAAAGCTGTTTTTTTCCTTTCGCTTGATGGAGTTATAAATTTTGGAAGATTTTGGAATAGTGGTATTTTGGAATATTATTTTTTCTTTCTGGTTTTTCTCTTTTTGTGCCTTTTCCTTTTCCTTTTTTCTTGTAGAAATTCCCTTTTCCTGGACTTAAAATAGTTCATTGGCAGGGTTTTTGTTTTTTCTATTTTTTAATTGGGGGGGAGAGAGAGATTTTTTTCATCTTTTTATTGCCTGGTTGGATATTTTGGGCAAACACCTGGGTTTTGGACTAGTGAATTTTTATTTTTGCACTGATCTGGTTTTATCTTTTCTTTTCTTTTTTTCCTTTCCTTTTTTTCCTTTCTTTCTCTTTCTTTCTCTTTTTTCTCTATTTTTGCCCTTTTGGGCTGTTTGATTGTTCTTGGCTTTTTGTATGGTTTATGGATCAAATCTATGTGGATTAGAGTATCAAGAACCTGAAGAGTCTGATTGAGCATTTTGAATTTAAAGAAATCAAGTATTTGGATTATAACTTTGGGTAGTAAGATTTGAAAAAAAATAAGATGAAGAAAACAACACATCTATCATCACCATCAATATCAACAACGCCTGGTACTACAGGGCAAAAGACAACAGAAATTTCATCACAGCAAGAGAAAGTCAACACAGAATTAAAAAAATATGCTACAGACTATATATGAAGATCTTAAGACAAGATTAGATAAGGTAGATGGGAGAATGGAAAAAATGGAAGGAGAATTGAAAGAAATTAAAGAAATGATAGGGAAAAATGAACAACGATTGCAGCAAATGGAAGAAAAAGCAGAAGCAACAGAGAAAAAAGTTGAAGAGATGGACTATAGACTTACAATTACTGATAAAAATCAGGAAAAAACAATTATAACCCTGGAAATGGATAAAGCTAATTTTTATTTAAGATTTCAAAACATTGAAGAAGAAAAGGGAGAAAATTTAGCAGTGAAAATTGCAGAGATACTAGCAGAAGCAATGGAAGAAAGTAAGGAAGGGATATTAAGTGGAATCGACGAGATATACAGAGTGCACACAAGATATGCGATGAGACATAATCTACCTAGAGAAATTCATGTCAGATTTACCAAGAAAACACTGAGAACAGAGATATTGCAATTGATGAGAAACACGACGATAAAACACAAAGGGAGAGAAGTAGTGGCACTGAAACAAATTCCAAGAAGAGTGAGAGATCCGAGAAAAGAATATCAATTTCTCACGAAATGTTTGATAAAGAGAGGAATAAATTTTAGATGGTTGATTCCAGAAGGAATATTGGTGAACTGGCAAGAACAAAGATACAGATTAGACTCAGTAGAGAAAGCAGAGTTATTTTATAAACAATACATAGATGTCCAAGAGGAAGGAAGGTTGAGGGAAGAAAAAGGGGATGAACAACAGGAGGAGAAGAAAGAACAGCCAAGAGAGACAATGAAAGAACAAGAAGAGAGAGCATTAAGAGCAGGAGCGAGGGCGAAAGAAGTTAAGGAACTAAGGGTGATAAGAATGACTAGATCGACAAAACAAACAAATAAATAAGAAATGGAAGAAGAAATTAAAATAATATCTTTGAATATAAATGGATTAAAATTGGCAATAAAGAGAAGGAAAATATTCAATAAATTAGAGAAACTAAAATTAGAAATTATATGCTTACAAGAAGTGCATATTAGAAAGCAACATAAAAAACTTTTGGAGCGAATAAAACTAGGGACATTGTATACAACTTTGGCTTGTCAAAGCAAAAGAGGAGTAGCATTTTACATCAAACAGACAATGCAATCCAAACAAATATATGAGGATGAGGAAGGAAGAGTATTGATGGTAGAAATTGTAATGAACTATAAAAAAATATTACTATTTATTTATTTATTTATTTATTTATTTATTTATAATTAAATTTATATACCGCCCTACTCCCGAAGGACTCAGGGCGGTGAACAGCCAAAAAAGTAAAATATACATAATACAAACGTTAAAAACAGTTTAAAATACATTAAATACTTTGACCAAATTTAAAACACCCCAATTATAAAACCAATTTAAAAGCATTTAAAAAGGGAGGTTAGGCCAGAGCAGCCTGCTGGAATAGGAGTGTTTTGAGGGCGCGGCGGAAAGTGCGCAGAACCGGGATCCTCCGTATCTCCGGGGGGAGCTTGTTCCAGATGGCGGGTGCCCCCACAGAGAAGGCTCTCCCCCTGGGGGCTGCCAGTCGACATTGTTTGACCGATGGCACTCTGAGGAGACCCACTCTATGGGAGCATACTGGTCGGTGAGAGGCTATTGGTGGCAGAAGGCGGTCTCGTAAGTACCCCGGTCCTAAGCCATGGAGCACTCTAAAGGTGGCAACCAGAACCTTGAAGCGCACCCGGAAGACCACTGGGGGCCAGTGCAGCTCATGCAGGAGGGGAGCCACATGGGAGCGCCACGTCGCTCCTGTAACCACCCGCACGGCTGCATTCTGGACCAGCTGGAGCCTCCGGTTGCTCCTCAAGGGGAGCCCCATGTAGACAGCATTGCAGTAGTCCAGGCGGAAAGTGACGAGGGTATGAGTGACCATGCATAACGAGTCCTGATCCAGAAAGGCGAACTGGTGGATCAGGCGAACCTGATAAAAAGTCCTCCCGGCCACAGCCGTCAAATGCTCTTCTAAAGACAGCTGTGAGTCCAGAAGGACACCCAAGTTGCGAGCTCTCTCCGTGGGGGCCAATGACTTGCCCCCAATAGTCAGTGATGGCACCAACTGACTATATCGGGATGTCGGAAACCACAGCCACTCGGTCTTGGATGGGATTTATTTATTTATTTATTTATTTATTTTATTTCTATACCGCCCTTCTCCCGAAGGACTCAGGGCGGTGTACAGCTTAATTAAAAACACAAAGACAGACAGTATTTAAAAATAATTAAAATTATTAAATAATAGGCCTAATTTATAAAACCCCGAATTTAAAAACCCAATTTAAAACCAATTAAAATCATTATATTGATAGCCCAGCCCGGCGGAACAACATGGTTTTGAGGCTGAGTCTGTTTCTCTCCATCCAGATCCGTACAGCCTCCAGGCACCGGGACATCACTTCGAGGGCATCATTGGGGTGATCCGGGGTGGAGCTGTACAGCTGAGTGGGTATATATGCTCCAAATTAAAATCAAGAAGAATTTTATGCAAAATTGCACCAGAAAATATTAGAATATGAAGATGAAGATATTTGCATAATTGGAGATTTTAATGTGATTGTTGATAATGAGTTAGATTATAAATCTACAAAAGTGAATAAAAAACCAAGAAAGACACTCCCGAAAACATTCTATACAATGGTAGACGAATTAAGTTTACAGGATGCTTGGAGGAAAAGAAATTTAAAGGAAAAACAATATACATTTTACTCAAACAGGCATATGTCATGGTCAAGAATAGGTATGATGTCGATGTCCATAGACTTAATATCCAAGATAGACAAGATTGATATAGAAGCAAATATATGGGCAGATCACAATCCAATAATGATGACATGGAAAGGACAAAGAAAAAGAATGAGATGGACATTAAATCAAAGCCTATTAAATGAGAAAGATTTTATACAATATATGGAAAAAGAATTGACCTTTTTCTTCAAAGAAAATAGAAAAGAAGATACATCATTGCAAAATGTATGGGACACTAGCAAAGCATATAAGGGGTTTGACAATGACATATGCAGGAAAAAGAAATAAACAGGACAGACAAACTCAAAAGAAGTTGGACCAGAAATATAAGAAGTTAGAGAAAGAATTGCAAAAAAATCCACAAGACAAAAAAATTAAAAACCTAACGGAATTGTGGAAACATAAATTGAATTTAATAGAAAATGAAGACCTGGCAAGGAAAATAAAAGCATCAAAGCAAAACTTTTTTTTTTGAAAAGTTTTTTTTTTATTTTTTAAAACATAAAATACATCTTTTTAGAGCAAGGATTTGATTCGGTATAAAGTAAATACAATTATTCACATTCCCTCAACCAATTTTGTTCCAAATTTTATCCATTTACCTCTTTAAAAAAAAAAATAAAAAAGGGAAAAAAATCTTATTCTAAACATTTAGATTTTAAACATTCTACTATGTCACCCTAAATTCTAAACAATTATTTCCAAATAGACATCATTCCAAATCTTTGTCATTTTAACAATCAATATTTCATATATATTCCTCATTTCTAAGACCCATTACATCGAGTCTATATTGTACCTCTTTTAAATGGCAACTAGTATCCATAATCTTGGCAAAGAATATTTTCCTCCTCTCTTAATTGTTTCTAAATCAATCAACATTTCCATCTAAAATTTGTCACTCCCAAAATACTTTATTTTAAAGTCTAATATTTAACTGATTCATAATTTAAATAGCTATTTCCCAACAGTGTTTTCCGCCACTTCTATCTCTATTTATTTAACTGGTTCACAGTTTGGCTTAAATATTCTCCAGTATTGTCTCCTCCACTTCCTCCTGAGTTTATTTCTTGGCTGGTTCGCATCTTAATCAGTTGCTTTCCAGCGATGCTTTCCTCCACTCCTACCCTTACTTATTTGAGCTGGTTCACAGTATAATTTTAACTGCATACCAACGTTATCTCCTTCAATCCTCCTAAATCTATTATGAAACTGGTTCACAACTCAAATAGTTGCTTCCCAGCAATGCTTCCCTCCGCCCCAACCTCTAGTTTTAACTGGTTCACAACTGTATTTCAGTTGCTCTCCAGGTATATTTTCCTCCACTCCTAACCTTTTTTTTTTTTTTTTTGGCTAGTTCACAGTTTTGCTTTAACTGTTACCCAGAGTATGCTTTCCTCCACTCCTAACTCTAATGGCTGGATCACAGCTTTACTTTGGCTGTTTTCCAGCCGGTGCTTTCCTCCACTCTAACTCTTATTTTTATTTTTAACTGGTTCCCAGTTTTGCCTTAACTGTTCTCCAGTATGATGCTTTCCTCCACTCCTACCTTATTTGTAAGACTAGATCACAGCTTTACTTTCACTGTTCTCCAGAATCATGTTTCCCTCCACTCCTAACTTCATTTGTTTAACTAATTCATAACATTTTATTTTAATTATTGTCCAGCTTTATGTTTTCCTCCATTTCTACATCTCTTATTCAATTATTTAACTTTAAATTAATTCACAATATATTACTCATATTCATTTTTAAATCCATTCTCCTCCATATCTTTAACTGATTTAAAATAAAAAATTATATCGACAAATATCTTAGCTCCTATTCTCTCCTAGGCTTTCTCCCATGCCATATTTATTTCCAGTGAATATCAACATTTTAAATCACTTTAAAATTAATTTTCTATAATTATTAAATCTGTAATTAATTCTTCTTAATATTCAGCACCTTAGAGAACATTTTCTTCTAAATTATTAGGTCTGTAAATAGAGCTTAAAAATTCCAAGTTTAAAAAGGTATTAAAACATCCAAAAATCATAATTTTCAATCATTTATACTCATTTTTTCCTAGTCAAATTGTTGTATATTCATAAAATCAACTTAGATAAAAATAATAGTGAAAAAAGAGAGAGAATAGTAACAATATTAACAATAGTTAAAAGAAAAACAAAAGAAAAAAACATGAATAAAAATAGGAAAGAGAATAGAAATATAGCAAAAGAAATTGAAAAGAGAATTAGAAAAAATAGAGAGGGGAAAAGGGACAAAAGAAAAAAAGAGAGTAAAAAAAATAAAATAATAAAATAAAATAAAATAAAATAATAAAATAAAATAAAATAAAATAAATAAAATAAAATAAATAAAATAAAATAATAAAATAAAATAAAATAAAATAAAATAAAATAAAATAAAATAAAATAAAATAAAATAAAATAAAATAAAATAAAATAAAATAAAATAAAATAATAAAATAGAGAGAGAGAGAGCCCAGAGAAGAAGGAAGGTATCTCCTAAAATTATTCAAAGATCAAACTCCCAGACACCATTACATCCATTTAATTCAAACTATGGTATTTTGTTATCTTGTTACTTTATATTCCTTTGTTTTTCCTTCTCCAATCTATCTGAGTATATTTATTTTCCATTTCAATGTCCTCAAAGTTATAAATTCTATGAGACTTCCGCTTGGCTCCGCTAGCCTCGAAGACGCTCCTTTACGAGCGCCCATTCCCTGGTTCCGTTCAAGCCCCAGAACAGCCGAAAAACAGCTGTCTGGAGGCGTTGGAACCCTCTCCCCGGGCAAAGGGGAGAGAGAAGAGCAGATAGGTGGAGGTTGAGTCCCCCAAACACCCTAGGAAGGATCCTGGGGCACGAAGGGTGCACGCTCCCTAAAAGCCTGTCAAGCCGCTCCGGACCAGGGACGAATCTGCTAATTAGCAGATTTAGAAGCTGCGACCAAGTCTGCCGATGGAAATGAGGGGATTTTAACATTCTGAACCAGCAGCAGGCAGAACAAGTAAGGAGAAATCAGACTGCAAGTATCTTTACCTAACGCCGATGTTTGTAGCCTCCTTCGGAACTAACAATTAGTACTTTGCAACAAAATGGCGATTGAAGCCTGAAGGGGCGGGAGAAAGTGAAAGCCTGAGAAAGTTTTGTTTTGCTGGCAGCCCTTTGTCTGAAAAGAATTTTGAACTGATAGAAGGAGGATTTAAAAACGCTAACTAAGACTGGGAATTTTCTTGAGAAACTTTTCTTTCTGGCTTCTGATTAAAATATAAAGAATTTTAAAGTGGAAATGGCCTCAAAATCTGTAAAGACTGTTCCTAGTAAAGGAACAGGAAGTGCTGGTAGCTCCCCAGCTCATATTCCTAGTCTGCAAGCCTCTGCCCCTCCAGCAGATCCACAGACTTTAACGTTGGAGATGTTACAACAAGCCCTCCAAGTTACACAAGAGAAACTTGCTATTTTGATTAATGAAAAAATTAATGAAACCAATGAAAAAATACATGCTGTGTCAGATGATATTGCAACTCGGAATCAGCAAATTAGGGATGATATTATAAAGACATTTAAATGTTTGGCAGGCAATATTGAAATGGTGGATGATAAAGTTGAAGAAGTTAAACAATCTATGGTAATCTTGGATAATAAATTAGATGAAACTCAGAACAGAATTCAAAGGGCGGAAGATGATGTAGCTATGATACAATACAGAGATATGGAATTTGCTTTAAGATTTAGAGGGGTGAAGGAGAACAAACAAGAGAACTTGAGAGAAATGATGTCTGAGGCATTGGCATCGTTGGTGGGGGAGTCAAAAAATGATTTGGGCTGGCAGATTGACAAGCTGTATCGCGTTAATTCTTGGGTTGCCAGACAGAAACATTTACCAAGAGACATTGTGATATACTTCAATACAAGGAGAGTACGCAATGAAATTCTACAGGCCACTTTTAACAATAAACTTCGGGTTGAAGGCCAGGAAGTGATGACAATGAAAGTAATCCCCCCTAAGATTTTGAGAGACAGAAGGGATTATGCATTTCTGGTGGATGAACTGAAAAAACGCCAGATACAGTATAGATGGGAGGTGCCGGCTGGATTGGTGGTGACCTATTCAGGAGAGAGGTATCAGCTTAACACAATATGGAAGGCAAGAGACTTTTATATTAACATATTAAAGGCTGGCACACCCAAATCACCCAAATCACCAGAGGGCAAAAGAAAGAAGGATGTGATGGAAGGTGAAAAAGAAGAGCTTCTGACAGTAGTTCAGGGGGGAGTTTTGACAGGCAAAGGAGAAGAACCATTACAAATTCAGATGGCTATTCAAGAGTTAGAATTAATTGATTTATCGCAACCCAAGGAACAAAGACAGACCAGATCGGTGACAGCTAAGCTCAAAGAAGTATCAAGACAGCAACAATTCCAGATGGCAACTCAAGAAACAATTCAAGAATCTACCAAGACAGAAGCAGTGGGAGGAGCAAGACCTAAAGGTCAAATGAGACAAGACCACCAGAATCTGCTCCAGTTGCTTCAAGGGCCCAAAGATGGGAACTAGATTTTTGACTTGGAATGTTAATGGTTTGAATTTTCCACAGAAAAGAAGAAAAATATTTCATTATCTTAAACAATTTAAAAATGATGTGATTTGTTTACAAGAGACTCATATAAGAGTACAAGACCAAAAATACCTGATAAATGCAAGACTTGGTACACACTACGCAGCAGCAGCACCAGAAAAGAAAAATGGTATAGTCATATATTTGAAAAGAGACTTAGTTGCTAAATTAATTGAAGCAGATGACCAAGGAAGATTCTTAGCAATAGAACTTTTAGTTAAAGGAGAAAAAATACATGTAATTGGAGTCTATGCCCCGAATCAACAACAAGAAAATTTTTACAATTTGCTACACTCGAAGTTGACACAATGGGCATATAAAACTTGCATCCTGTTGGGGGATTGGAATGGTGTCTTGGCAACAATAAGAAAATACTGCTAACAGCGATATATGCTCCTAGCGAAAATCAAGAAAACTTCTACAGAAAATTACACTTGAAATTAATAGAGCTGGACTATGACAACATCTGTATGATGGGAGATTTTAATGGAATAGTAGATGAGAAAATGGACTACAATACACAAAAGACAATAAAACAAAGTAGGAAAACATTGCCGAAATCCTTTTTTAAGATGATAGAGGAAATAAACTTAAAAGATGTATGGAGAGAAAGAAATGCAAAAAAATAGACAATATACTTTTTATTCTAATAGACATTTATCATGGTCCAGAATAGACATGATATGGTTGACAATGGACTTGATCTTGAATGTAGAAGAAATAGCTATAGAGGCTAATACTTGGGCAGATCATAATCCAATGATGGTGAGATGGAAAGGACAAAAGAGAAGGACTAGATGGACTTTAACACTGCAATATTAAAAGAAAAGGATTAGAGACAATTTGAGGATAATGTTGGATACGTTGGAATATTATGATGCGCACCCAGAAAAGCAGATGGCTTTGATGTTTTTAGATGCACAGAAAGCCTTTGATAATGTGAATTGGCGATTTATGATATTACAATTGAAACAGATGGGTTTTGGAGAGAAATTTGTCCAAACTATAGAAGCTATATATTATAAACAAACAGCAAAAATAATGATGAATGGAGAGCTGACAGAATCCATTGAAATACAAAAAGGAATGAGACAAGGTTGCCCATTGTCACCACTGTTGTTTGTGTTAACATTAGAAGTACTAAACAGAAATATTAGAGAAGAGAAAGGAATAAAAGGAATGAAAATTCAAAATCAAGAATATAAATTGCAAGCATTTGCTGATGACCTGGTGTTTATCTTGGAAGAACCACTTCAATCTTTAAATAAATTGATAGACAAAATAGGAGACTTTGGGAAAGTGGCTGGTCTGAAAATAAATAAAGACAAAACGAAGATTTTGACAAAAAATATGTTAAAAAAACAGAAAGAAGAATTGGCGGAAGTATCAAAGATGCAGGTCACGAATAAGGTTAAATATTTGGGAATACATTTGACAGCAAGATGTGGTACTCTGAAGGAGAACAACTACGATAAGCTTAAACAACAGATAGCGACAGATCTAACAAAATGGGAGAATTTGCAGTTATCATTGATAGGGAGAATATCAACTATCAAAATGAATATACTACCTAGGCTTTTATATTTATTCCAGATAATTCCAATTAAGTTGGGGAAAAAATATTTTGAAGATTTAAATAAAATGGTTTTAAAATATATATGGCAGGGCAAAAAGGCAAGGATAAAATTAAAATTGATGCAAGATGTTAGATCGAGAGGAGGTTTTGGTTTGCCGGATTGGGAATTATATTATCAAGCTTGTAATTTGATGTGGATCAAAGAATGGATAACGCTAAGGAATACTAGATTGTTGACTTTAGAAGGACATGACTTGTTGTTGGGTTGGCATGCATTTATGTGGTATAAAAGTACAAAAATACAGGGCTATTTCAGAAGGCATATGATACGAGAATCTCTGTTACTAAACTGGGAGAAGATTAAACAATGTTATTATCTAAAAATTCCAGTCTGGTTATCACCTATTGAAGCAGTCTCACATGCAATAACATTCAGAAAGGAACAAATTGTTAGATATGGTGAATTATTAAATGAAAGGGGTGAACTTAAGTCGAAGCAAGAACTAGAAGAACAAGAGTTTGAAATGGATTGGTTTTCATATATGCAAATACAGTCTAGATATGATGAAGATTCCAAAAAGGAGGGTTTTTATAGTAATTTGACAAATTTAGATAAAATCTTAACAGGTTCTGATGACCATGTAATTAAAAAACTATATAGTCATTTATTAGAAGTCAAATTGGCAGAAGAACAAGTTAAAGAAACAATGATTGCATGGGGGAAAATGTGGGTCATGGGATTGATTTAGAGAAATGGGAAAAATTATGGTCGCAGAATTATAAAATGACAATGTCAACAGCATATAAGGAAAATCTGTATAAGATGTTTTACAGGTGGCATTTACCCCCGGCGAGAATAGCCAGAATGTACAAGAACAAATCGGAGAAATGTTGGAAGTGTCATCAGACTCCGGGCTCATATTACCATATGTGGTGGACATGTGCAGAAGCCAAAAGATATTGGACTAAAATCCACAAATGGTTGGAAAAAATAACAAAGAAACATATTGACTTCAAACCAGAGATATTTTTATTAGGGATTTTACCAGAAATATACAATAGAGAAATGAGATATTTAATTGTGAATGTTTTAACAGCAGCTAGAATTGTATTTGCTAAAAATTGAAAAGGAGAGAAGACACTTACAGATGACGACGTTATTAAGAAAATTTTGGAGTGTGCTGAAATGAGTAAATTGACATTTGAAATTAGGGAACAAGAAGATAAACTATTATTTGATATGGGATTTATTTTATCAATGGTTAGACAAGAAAGAATGGAAATGAAATATGACATGAATAAGATAATAAAACATATAAAGGGGCTTTCTTCCCCTTATGGAGGATAATTTACTATTAAATAATTGGTAAATGAGAATAATAATGTAATAAATTGTTAAACAAGAAAATGTTGGATAGAGGATTAAGCACAAAAGATTTGTAACTGATCAATACACTTTCTGTAATTGTAATGGATGATAATTTTTATGTTTGAAGTTTTGTTTAAAAATAAAAAAAAATTCAAAAAAAAAAAAGGAATGGTGTCTTGGATATTAAAAAAGATAAGAAGGGGCCTAAACAAAATGTTTTAACAAGAGCAAAATTTCCCAAAGCGTTTTGGGAGATGATGGATGATTGGGAGCTGAGGGATATTTGGTGTGAAAGAAATCCGGAAGAAAAAGATTTTACTTTTTTCTCAGACAGACATCAATCCTTTTCAAGGATTGATTTTATTCTAATTACTAATGATTTTTTATCTAGGGTGAAGAACACAAAGATTTGTTCAAGAATATTGACTGACCACAGTCCAGTTTGGTTGGAATTGGAGTGTGGAAAAGGGTCTAGGAGGTCCTGGAGGTTAAATGATAATTTGTTTAGATATGAAGAAAATGTAAAAGAATGTAAAAAATTTATGAAAGAATTTTTTGTTATGAATATGCAAAAGGGTACATCTATGGAAATGGTATGGGATGCAAGTAAAGCATATATGTGAGGAATTTTGATATATTTGAATAATAAACATAGAAAGAAACAGGGGGCAAAAAGGAAAGAATTAGAAGATGAGATTAGTAAACAGGAACAGGCTTTAATAGTCAATCCAACAGATAAGAAAATTAAAGAGGCAATCAATTTATTGAAAGGTCAATTTAACATGTTAATAGCAGGTCAGGTGGCAACTAACTTACGATATGCAAAACATAATACTTTTTATAATGCCAATAAACCAGGCAGGTGGTTAGCATATCTTTTAAGGAAAAAGCAAAAATCAAGGACAATAGAGAAAATAAGATATAAGGGTAAGGAGGTTTATGAGCAACAATTGATTAAAAAATCTTTCCTAGAGTTTTATTCGAGGCTGTATACTGGTGATAAAATTAAAGATATAGATATAGATAGATATTTGCAGAAGGAAAATATTTATACAATCTCAAATGAACAGAGGGATAGTTTAAATCAAATGATAACTTCCGAGGAAATTGTGTTAGCAATTAAGCAATTGAAAGTGGGTAAAGCTTCTGGGACGGACGGTCTGACAGCTATTTATTATAAAACTTTACAGGAGGAAATGGTGGAACCATTGAAAGAATTATTTAATAATATACAACAGGGAGGAGAGGTGCCTCCAACTTGGAAGACAGCATTTATTTCGTTGATCCCAAAAGAAGGGCAAGACGAAACAGACCCTAAAAATTATAGGCCGATTTCATTACTGAACACAGACTATAAGATTTTTGCTAAACTTTTAGCAAATAGACTAATGATAGTTATGCAGCAAATGATTAACCATGATCAAACTGGATTTATAAATGGTAGACAAATGAAGAGTAATGTAAGGCAAATTGTTAACTTATTAGAGTATCTGGGAAGGAACAACCAAGTCCCCGCAATGCTAGTGTTTTTGGATGCTGAAAAAGCCTTTGACAGATTGAATTGGCAATTTTTATTAAAATTAATAGAAAGGATGCAATTTGGAGAACAATTTGTACAATCTATTAAGGCAATATATCAAAAACAAACAGCGCAAATAATAGTTAATGGTGGCTTAACAGATCCCTTTAATATAGAAAAAGGAACAAGGCAAGGTTGTCCCTTGTCTCCGTTATTGTTTGTGTTGACGCTGGAAGTTTTACTAAGTAAAATACGTGAGATGGACACAATAAAGGGAATTAAAATTAGACAGCATGAGTATAAGTTACGAGCATTTGCGGATGACCTGGTTGTTACCTTAACCCAACCGGTGCAATCGATTACAGCCTTGATGGACATAACCTGCTTATATGGACAAGTATCTGGTTTTAAAATAAATGCAGCCAAAACGAAAATAATAGCTAAAAATATGGTCAGAAGCCAGAAAGAAGAGATAGAAAGGTTAACAGGATTTGAAGTAGTTAAGAAGGTTAAATACTTAGGGGTTTATTTTATGACTGCAAATATGAAATTATATCAGCACAATTATGAACCACTATGGCACAAAATACAAAAGGAGATGGAAAACTGGAAAAAACTACAATTGTCTTTGCTGGGAAGGATAGCTGCTGTAAAAATGAATATTTTACCAAAATTTTTATTTCTTTTTCAAATGATACCTATACTTAAAAAAGAGGAAAATTTGAAGGAATGGCAGAAGGGCATAAACAAGTTTGTGTGGGCAGGGAAGAAACCTCGAGTTAAACAAAAGATAATGCAAGATATCCGAGAAAGAGGTGGTCTTAAAATGCCCAATTTAAGATTGTACTATGAAGCCGCTGCCCTCTCAGCAATTACAGACTGGATAAATTTAACGGAGGAAAAGATATTGAATATTGAAGGATATGGTTTGGTCTACGGCTGGCATGCTTATTTAGTCTATGACAAGAAAGTAGATAAGGCTTTTAAAAGTCATATATTAAGAAATTCTCTATTGCGGGTCTGGAAAAAGTACAAATATAAATTAAGTGATAAGTTATCAATATGGACAGTACCCAGACATGTGATAGAGAATATAAACTTAGAGCAAAAGCAAGATAAGGTTACATATAAGGAACTTCTTTATAAGGAAGGAGTCAGATTACAATTAAAACCAATGGAGCAATTAAGAGAAGAAGGAATTATTAGGACATGGTTTCAGTATGGACAGCTGCAGGCCAGATGGAGAGAAGATCAAAAAATTGGTATTTTGAAGCAGGATGAGAATTTGATAAAGCAAACAAGAGATAAAGGTCAAATGCATATAAAAAGGTTGTATAATGCACTAGTGGAAATAGATTCAGAAACAGAGTTAGTCAAGAACTGTATGATAAAATGGGCACAAAACGTAGGTGAACCAATAATGATGGAAACATGGGAAAAGATATGGGTCAGAAATGTAAGATTTACACAAGCACAAAATTTAAGGGAGAATTTTTATAAAATGTTTTATAGATGGCATTTAGACCCAAAAAAATTAGCCTGTACAGTATGTATCCAAATCTACAACCTAAGTGTTGGCGATGTGAGTGTAAAGATGCTACATATTTTCATATATGGTGGACATGTAAAAAAATTAAGGCTTTTTGGATAAAAATATGGTGGATTATTCAAAACATTTTAAAGAAAAAAATCAAATTTACACCACAGTTCTTTTTGTTGGGAATAGTCATGGATTGTACTGTAATAGAGACTAAGTTGGTTTTGAACTTAATAACGGCTGCCAGGTTACTGGTGGCACAGTACTGGAAGAAGGAAGATCCACCCACCATTGAGGAATGGACATTAAAAGTTGTGCATTTGGCAGAAATGGCGAAAATTTCATCATATCTTAAAGACCATTCAAATGAAAGATATATATCGGAATGGAGAAGATGGATCGATTACATACAGAAGAAGTATCCGAATAAGAAGATTCATATAGCATATGAATGAAGTAACGTTGAGTAGTTTATGTTTGTTTTTTGAATTATAAGGAGTTAAGGATCTAGGGAGAATATGAAATGTAACAATTTGTTAGCATATTCTAGCTTTTGATTTGTGAATGCTATACCCTGTGCTTGTTCTGGGAAGTCTAGGGAGGGGGGTGGGGGGGAAGGAGGGAAAGGGGGGTGGGAAAGGGGAGGGAGGGGTTGAGGGGGGAAGGGTGGGGGGTGAAAATGTTTGTACTTTCTATAAAACTTTTCAATAAAAAAAGTTATAAATTCTATAAAGTTAATTCTGAATTGACTATTCCATATATGGTATCATCATGTTCTTCTTTTGTTGCCACACCCTTTTTCTCTTGTTGTCACGCTTAATAAATCAGTTTTCATTATTCCATTTAGTTTCTTCTTTCTGGTCTTCAATATCCTCCAATACACAGATTATATGTCCAATTATATGTCCAAAGTCAAGCCTCTTGAAATTTTCCTCAAAATAATCCACTTTAAGTAACAGGCAACAAAGTTTCTCTTTCAAGTAACAAGCAGTCTGGAGTTTACACTTTCACTTTTCAGCTGGCAGCCATCTTTTCCATCTCTGTTTGTCTTTTATCTTTACTTTTAAAAGCATATTTATTTTTTTTATTTTTTTAAAAAATTTGATTTATATGCCGCCCTTCTCCGGAGACTCAGGGCGGCTTACAATGCGTTAAGCAATAGCCTTCATTCTTTTGTATATTTTATACAAAGTCAGCTTATTGCCCCCACAAACTGGGTCCTCATTTCCTCTTCTCCTTCCTCTCTCTCAAACATAATCCAATCTCGTTTAGCCACAAAAAATAGCCACAAAAAATAAAAAAAGAAGACCAAATCTGTAATAAAATCATTTCCAAAAAGTCTATAATTAACGCTATCTATCAACAGGTCTTTTCTCCACCATTCATTTGAGTCTTTTTTCCCCAATGTTTCTCAGCTGCTGTTAAGGCTGGGGCACATTTTTTGTAAATCCAACATTTACAGGCAGTTCCCACCTGGGCAGAAGTCGACTCACCCAGCTTTCAAACTCCCTGCTCCGCTCTCCGCTTCTCGCTTCTCCTCCTCTCCTCCAGCACAATCTTTGTTCCCGGTTGCTGCAGTTTCGGGACAGCCGCCATGGCTGTCGTTCCACTGCTGCTGGTGTGAAGGGAAAGCCTCTGGCCCCGAGGAACCTGCCCGTTCCTCTTGGCCACCCAAGGGGTCCCTTCTTGTCCCCCTGTCCCTTCAAGACAGGGGAGGTCCGAAGACCTGTCGGCGGGAGCTTGACAGACGGGGTTTTGGCAGAGCTCTGCGGAGCTTGCCATTTCCCCGTCTGTATCCCCGCTGGCGCCAACCGGAAGTTCCCAAAAGCAAAACTTTTTTTAAGATGCAAACAAACCAGGAAGGTGGCTGGCATACAAGATGAAGAGAGAAAAAGAAAGGAAACTGATGACTCAATTATTAGATCAAGAGGGAAAGATATGTTACCAGAATGAGGAAAAGAAAATAATAATTGAGAAATATTATAAGAAATTATATCAACAAGAGCAGATACCAGAAGAAAAGATAGAACAATATTTGGAAAAAGTAATGACCCCTAAAATACCAGAACAATTTTAAAAAGCATTAGAAGAAAGAATAAATAAAGAATTATAGACCAATTTCACTATTAAATACAGATTATAAAATATAATATACAATTATGGTGGAAAGATTGAAGAGGCTGTTAAATGAATTTATACACCCAGACCAAAATGGTTTTTTTTTGCCTAAAAGACAAATTAGAGACAATATAAGGATTATTTTGGATACATTGGAATATTATGAGGCACATTCAGAGAAACAAATGGCATTGTTATTTTTAGATGCGCAGAAAGCATTTGATAACGTGAATTGGCAATTTATGATTTTACAATTAGAAAAGCTAGACTTTGGGGACAGATTTATCAATATGGTTAAAACTATATATAAAGACCAATCGGCTAAAGTAATAATAAATGGTGAAATGACAGAGAAAGTAGATATAAGAAAAGGAACTAGACAAGGATGTCCACTAGAGAAATTTTAAACAGGAAAATAAGAGAAGACAAAGAAATAAAAGGGATGAGAATTAAAAAAGAAGAGTATAAACTACAAGCATTTGCAGATGATTTAGTATTCATTATGGAAGAACCAATAGAAACAGGTCCAAAGTTAATTGAGCAAATAGAGGAATATGGAGAAGTAGCTGGCTTGAAAATAAAGATAAAACCAAAATTATAGTTAAAAATATGAGAGAAAAACAAAAGAAGCAATTAATGGAGAAGTTAGATATTCAAATAGTCAAGAAAGTGAAATATTTGGGTATCCAATTAATCTCAAGATGTATTACACTGATGGAAGATAACTATTATAAACTAAGAAATCAAATTGAAACAGATTTGGAAAAATGGAAAAATTTACAATTATCTTTAATGGGGAGAATAGCGTTAATCAAAATGAATGTATTGCCAATATTGTTTTTTTTTTTTTAAACAATTCCGATAAAGTTGGAGAAAAAATACTTTGAAAGTTTGAATAAAATGATGTGGAAATATATATGGCAAGGGAAAAAAGCTATTTTTTATAAAGAACTATTGCAACGCTCTCTACATGGGGCTCCACTTGAAGAGCACTCGGAGGCTCCAATTGGTCCAGAATGCAGCTGCGCGGGTGATTATGGGGGAGACTCATCGCACCCACGTGACACCTCTCCTGCGTGAGCTGCACTGGCTCCCAGTGGTCTTCCGGGTGCGATTCAAGGTGTTGGTCACCACCTTTAAAGCACTCCATGGCTTAGGACTGGGGTATATACGAGACCGCCTTCTGCCATTGTGTTCTGTCCCCGTCTCATACACGCACACGAACAGTCAGCCAGGAGTTAAAATAAACTTGCAGACAATAATTTCAGAATTAACAGAATTGGCAGCAACCCAGTAGCTGCTTGCCAAAAACTTTACTCACAGAGGGAGGTGTTCCTCCTCCGTCAGATAAACCAAAATAAATTCACAAAGCCAAAGAATTGTCAAGTCCAGTCCATAATAAATCCAAGGAAGGCAGATAACGAAGTTCCAGAGACACAGAATGACTTGCTAGCTGTTCAGTTTTGTCCGTCACAAAGCCTGAATGGCCACCACACCCCCTTTTATCCCCTGTGGGGTGTGGTCCAGTGACTCATCTTAATCTCTGGCATGTCTCCTTCTCTGCTGTGTGCACTTGTCTTTCCGACGCTGTCGGGGATCCAGCCAAGACTTATCTCCGTCGCTGTCTAACTACGGCTGCTCGGAGATGCCTGGCTCCTGGCCTATCTCTTCTCCTTCGGGAGACACCTGAGGCATTGCCAGAGAGGAGGGTCCTGGAGAGGGAGGCCTTGCCAACTCCTCTCCTTCACTTTCGGAGTCTTCTCCCTCTGATAAGACGGGCTCGGGGGTCGGAGTCACAACACATTGACAGCCTCCCACCGGCCAATACAGTCCCACAGAGAGGGGCTCCTCAGGGTGCCGTCGGCCAAACAATGTCAACTGGCAATGCCCAGGGGGAGAGCCTTCTCTGTGGGGGCACCAGCCCTCTGGAATGAGCTGCCCCTATATGTGCATATGATCCCTGACCTGCGCACCTTTCACCGCACCCTGAAGACCCTCTTGTTTCAACAAGCCGGGCTGGCCTAACATGATTATGAATTTTAATGGGTGTATGTCAGTTCTTAATTTGTGGGCCAAATTTTTGTATATTTGATTTTAATGGTTTTTAAATTTTGTAAATTTTATGTGTTTTAATATGGCTGTACACCGCCCTGAGTCCTTCGGGAGAAGGGCGGTATAGAAGTCTAATAAAAGTAAAGTAAAAGTAAAAAGCGAGAATTAACCTTAAATTGCTTCAAGATTCCAGAATTAGAGGAGGATTTCGTCTACCAAATTGGGAATTGTATCACCAAGCGGCAATGTTAACTTGGATTAAAGCATGGATCTTATTGAGAAATACAAGACTATTGACTTTGGAAGGACATGACTTACAACTAGGATGGCATGCTTTCTTATGGTATGGAAAAAATCGGATCCATGGATACTTCCAGAGACATTGTGTAAGGAATGCTTTGTTGGTAGTATGGGAAAGAGTAAAAGAAAAACATTATATGGAAGTACCAATGTGGCTTTCAACAATAGAAGCGTTGAGGGGACTTCTGGTTGGCACCGCCGGCGTTGTGGACGGTCTCTCCGGACTGCCGGCCCCGCGATCTCATTAAAGCTGCTTTGACAGCGTCAAGCAGCTGTCTGGCGGCTTGAAAACCTCTCCATCAGGAGAAGAAGGAGAGGAGAGCCGGTGGGTGTGGGTAGAGTTCCCCATAAGCCTCCTGGAATAATTCCAGAGGCTTGGTGGGTGAGAGCTCCCCGGTCAGCCCACTGAAGCTCCGGATCCGGGACAACTCTGTTTTAAACAGAGCCAGACATTGCGACCAGCTCTGCATGCAAAAATGAGTTTGATTGAAAGCAAGCGCAGACAGAGCGGAAACAGGAGAACAAACAGTTACAAGTAACAGTGCTTAACTCCGGGTTTACATTGTTCCTAAATGAATCTCTTTGAGTTGGAGGCTGGAAGATGGAGCCTTTGTTGTGGGCGTGAGAGTGAAAGTTAGAAACGAAAGTGCTTATTGAGAACTTTGTGCTCTGAGAGTGGATTAAAGCTGCTGGGAATTGAGAGTTTGTGGAGAAAAGACTATTTTGCTTGACAAACTATAAACTATAAACTTTTGAAAACTGTTCAAGGGATTTTGTGGCTGTGAAAGGAAAAAAGACTTTAAAATAAAGATGGCTTCTAAACAAGTTAAGTCAGGAGTTTCCAAAAGTGGAGGAGGTTCTCCAGTAGTGTCAGTAGTGACACAGAAAGCACAGCTTCCAGCTGACTCACAGAGCCAGGAGGCTTCTTTTAATGAACTTAAATAATTTATAAAAGAAGCCATGAATAATCAAACTGCAGCTATGAATAATCAAACAGTAATTATGGAAGGGAAACTTAAAAAATTTGAGGAGGATATAAAGTCAATTAAAGATGTTGTTGAAGAAAAGCATAACGAAATAAGAGATGACATTGTTCTAGCAGTCTCAGGATTGGCAAAACTCCTTGTTCAGATGGATGAGAGAGTAGAAGAAATCAATGAAGCCAATCTGAATTTGGAAAATAAAGTAGGAGATATTATGACTAAAACAGAGAAGGTGGATGATGAATTGGTTATGTTGCAATATAGATCTATGGAATTTGCCCTGAGATTGAGAGGGCTGAAAGAAAACAGCAGGGAAAATTTAAAGGATATTTGTGCAGAAGCTATGGCAGGGCTAATCAAAGAAAATCCAGAAGATGTGGCAATTCAAATTGATAAAATTTACAGGGTTAACTCTTGGGTGGCAAGACAAAGGCAGTTACCAAGAGATGTGGTGATCTATTTTACAACCAGGAGGATCAGAAATGACATCTTACAAGCTTCCTACAAGAATAAGGTTCAAGTGGCTGGACACGAAGTGGTGGTTTTGAAAGAGATCCCCCCAAAAATGTTAGACATGAGCAACCTATAAACGTCAAGAACAACAACTAAAAGTGCAACAATCTCAAGACTCATCTCAAGAAGTTAAAAAAACAGAAGTGGGGGGGCTAGGCTGAAGAGTAAGATGGAGGAGGATATTCAGCTGATGCTTTTGAAGCTTCGAAGGGCCAAAGATGGCAACTAAATTTCTATCATGGAATGTTAATGGTTTAAATTCACCACAAAAAAGAAAGAAAGTATTTCACTACTTGAAACAATTTAAGAATGATGTTATTTGTTTGCAAGAAACACATATTAGATTATCAGACCAAAAATATTTGATAAATTCAAGATTAGGTACACATTTTGTGGCATTAGCACCAGAGAAGAAAAATGGGTTAGTTATATATTTAAAGAAAGGATTATCAGCCAATTTGATTGAGGCAGATACTCAAGGAAGATATATTGCAATTGAACTACTAACTCAGAGTGGAAAGATGCTTTTAATTGGAATATATGCACCTAATCAACAACAGGACAAATTTTATAAATTTTTACACGCCAAAATGATACAATGGGATTATAAATCTTTTATACTAATGGGTGATTGGAATGGAGTAATAGATACACAGAAAGATAAGAAAAGTTTATCAAAGATTTCAATACGTGCGAAATTACCTAAATCTTTTTTTGATATGATGGAAGATATAGAACTGAGAGATATTTGGAGAGAACGGAATGTTGAGGAAAGAGATTTTACATTTTTTTCCGATAGACATCAATCCTTTTCCAGGATTGATTTTGTACTAATCACAAATGATTTTTTTTCTAGGGTGAAGAAGATGAAGATATGTCCAAGAATTTTAACTGATCATAGTCCAGTCTGGGTGGAATTGGAACAGGAGAGGGGAGAAAGGAGGTCTTGGAGGCTAAATGAAAATTTATTTAGATATGAAGAAAATGTGAATGAGCTTAAAAAACAAATGAAAGAATTTTTTGCTATTAACATGCATAAGGGTACTTCTACGGAAATGGTGTGGGACGCAAGTAAGGCCTACATGAGGGGAGCTTTAATACATATGAATCATAAACATAGATTAAAACAACAAAAGAAGCGGAAAGAGATAGAGGAAGAAATAAAAAAGAAAGAACAATTACTTATAATTAATCCAGGAGATAAGAAAGTAAAAGAAACAATAAATATATTACGAGAGCAATTCAATATGTTAATGGCTGATCAAGTGGCAACTAGTTTACAATATGCTAAACACAACACATTTTGTAATGCTAATAAACCAGGCAGGTGGTTGGCCTATGTGTTGAGGAAAAAACAGAAATCACGAGTTATTGGTAAGATAGAATTTAGAGGTAAGGAAGTTTATCAACAGAATATGATCAAAAAAGCTTTTTTAGAATTTTACACAAAGTTATATGCCAGTGATTCAATACAAGGCATAGATATATATAGATACCTAAAAGAAAAGAATATTCCTGAATTAATGTTAGAACAGAGGGAAGGATTGAATCAGCCATTAACTTCTGCGGAGATTATTGCAGCAATTAAAGAGTTAAAAGCAGGTAAAGCTCCGGGAACAGATGGAATAACAGCTGTTTATTACAAGAATTTACAATCTGAAATGGTAGAACCGCTTAGAGTTTTATTTTGTAGAATTCAATCAGGGGGCGGAGTCCCACCCTCTTGGAGAAAAGCTTTTGTTTCATTGATCCCGAAGGAAGATCAAAACTGTGTCAAACCTGAAAATTTTAGGCCAATATCACTTTTGAACATTGATTACAAAGTCTTTGCTAAGATATTAGCGAATAGATTAATGCCAGTTATGCAACAAACAATTCATAATGACCAATCAGGGTTTATAAAAGGGAGGCAAATGAAATATAATGTTAGACAAATTGTAAACCTATTGGAATATTTGGAAAAAAACAACCAAGTCCCTGCAGCGTTCATATTTTTGGATGCAGAGAAGGCATTTGATCGATTGAATTGGCAATTTTTGTTTAAGATAATAGAAAAAATGAATTTTGGACAGTATTTTACACAATCAATTAGAGCAATATATCAGGAACAAACAGCACAAATAATAGTTAATGGAGGTTTAACAGATGCTTTTAAAATTGAGAAAGGAACAAGGCAGGGTTGCCCTTTGTCTCCATTGCTGTTTATTTTAACTTTAGAAGTTTTGTTGAATAAGATATGTGATTCTGATAAAATAAAAGGAATTGTAATTAGACAGCAAGATTATAGATTAAGAGTGTTTGCAGATGACTTGGTTGTTACTTTATCTCAACCTATAGAATCAGCTCCACATATGTTGGATATAATAGGTCAATATGGTAAGGTATCTGGATTTAAAGTAAATCAACATAAGACAAAGATGATAACTAAAAATATGTCCATATCTCAAAGAGAAGACTTAGGAAGAATAACGGGGTTTGAAATAGTTAAAAAGGTTAAATATCTAGGAGTATATATTGCAGCCTCAAATACGAAATTATTTAAAAACAATTATGAAGTTCTCTGGCAAAAAGTGCAGAAAGAAATGGAGAATTGGAAAAAGTTACAACTATCTTTACTGGGAAGGATAGTAGTAATAAAAATGAATGTACTACCCAGGTTTCTATTTTTGTTTCAAATGATATCAGTGCTTAAGAAAGATGGAAATTTGAGGGAGTGGCAGAAAGGGGTTAATACTTTTATTTGGGGTGGGAAGAAACCAAGAGTGAAATTGAAAATTATACAGGATGTACATGAGAGACGAGGTCTTAAAATGCCTAATTTAAGATTGTACTATGAAGCAGCTGTCTTATCACAAATTAGCGATTGGTTTAATTTAACTGAAGAGAGAACGTTAAATATAGAAGATTATGATCTGTTATATGGATGGCATGCTTATTTGTTATATGAAAAAAAAGTGGATAAAGTGTTTAAGGGTCATATACTTAGAAATGCGTTGTTGAGGGTTTGGAAAAAGTATCAATATAAGCTAAACTACAGGATGCCTATATGGTCAAATCCCAGACATGCAATAGAAAATATAAGTATAGAACAAAAACAGGAAGTGATTACTTATAACGAGCTTCTTTTTATGGAAAGGGGTAAATGGCAATTGAAATCTTTAAATGTATTGAAAGAAGAAGGGATAATTTATACTTGGTTTCAGTATGGTCAGCTTCAAGCTAGATGGAGGGAAGATCAGAAAATTGGTGTCATGCAAAATGAGGAAAACCTGGTAAAACAGATTAGAGATCAAAGTCAAATGCATATTAAAAGGTTGTATAATGCATTATTGGAAATAGATTCAGAAACGGAATTGGTTAAGGATTGTATGATAAAATGGGCACAAAATTTTCAGGAACCAGTGATGATAGAAACATGGGAAAAGATTTGGGTTAGAAACGTTAAATTTACAGAAGCACAAAATCTGAGAGAAAATTTTTATAAAATGTTTTATAGATGGCATTTAGATCCCAAAAAATTATCATGTATGTACCCGAATTTGCAACTTAAATGTTGGAGATGTGAATATGATGATGCAATTTATTATCATATATGGTGGACTTGTAAGAAAATCAAGGCATTTTGGATAAAAATTTGGTGGGTGATGCAGAACATTCTGAAAAAAAGGTTGAAATTTACTCCTCAATTGTTTTTATTGGGTATAACTACAGATTGTACAGCATTAGAGACTAAACTGATTTTAAACTTAATATCAGCAGCTAGGCTGTTGGTAGCGCAATACTGGAAGAAGGACTCTTTGCCTACTATTGAAGAATGGAGATTGAAAATAGCGAATTTAGCGGAAATGGCGAAAATTTCAGCGTATTTGAAGGATTACACACAAGAAAGATATATATTGGAATGAAGAAGATGGATTGATTATATTCAAAATAAGTATCAGACAAGAAAATATCAAATAGCTTATGAATGAATGTTAAACTTTAGAAGTATTATGTTATCTATAATGGAGTTAAGGTTTCAGGGGGGGATTTGGTAGCTTAAGAATAGTAAGGTTAATTTAGCTTATGATTGTTAACTGAAATACCCTGTATTTTGCTCTGGGAAGTCTGGGGGGGAGGGTGGGATGGGAAGGGGGGAAGGGGTGTGGGGGTGGTGGGGAGGGGAAAAGGTTGGGGGGAATATTGGGGGGGGGATTTTCTTTGTAAAGCTTTTTAATAAAAAAAACAAACAATAGTATTTAGCTGATATCTTTCTCCTTGATATCTCAATATTATACCAACTGGAACGTCCCACCTGAATGAGATATTTTGTTTCTTTAGCTCAGTCACCAAAAATCCAAATTTCTTTCTATCTTTTAGAATCTTAGGCGGCAACTCTTTATATATCCAGATCTTTCTTCCATACAATTGTAGATTAGAATTAAAAGATTTTTGCACAATATCATTTTTTATTTCTTTGTCTGTGAAGTAAATCACCACATCTCTAGGCAATTGCCTTTGCTTTGCAATCCAAGAATTTACTCTATAAGCCTTGTCAATCTTACAAGATACCTCCTCAGGATGAACCTTTAAAATCCCGGCCAGAACTTGAGCAGATATTTTTCTTAAATCATCTCTATTATTTTCCTGTAACCCTCTCATTCTTTTTTTTTTTTTATTGCAAAAGTTTTACAATTACATTTTCACCCATTACCCCCCCCAACCCACCCCAAACTCCCCAACCTCATCCTCCCTAACCCTCCCTAACCCTCCCCTCCCCTCGGACTTCCACAGAATATGCTCACATAAAAAAAAAACCCTTTATATAAGACTTGAACCCCTCCATCCCCCAAATAATTTTTTATCTTAACTAAATTAAAATATTTCTATCTTAGTATAACATTTTCAATTAAAAGCTATTTGATACTTCCTTGTCTGATATTTGTTCTGCACATAATCTATCCACTTTTTCCATTCCCACTCGTAAGACTCTTGTGAGCAATCCTTTAAGTATGCTGAAATCTTCGCCATCTCTGCAAAACTGGCCATCTTCAAAGTCCATTCCTCGATAGTGGGCAGAGCTTCATTTTTCCAGTATTTACCTATCAGTAATCTAGCTGCTGTTATCATATACAGTATCAACTTTGTTTCACCCAATGTAAAACCCTTAACTATACCCAGTAAAAACAATTGTGGAGAAAATTGAATTTTTTTCTTCAAAACATTCTGCATAATCCACCAAATTTTTATCCAAAAAGCTTTAACTTCCTTGCAAGTCCACCAGACATGATAATATGTAGCGTCTAAACAATCACATCTCCAACATTTTGGCTGAGCATTAAGGTACATGCATGACAGTTTCTTAGGATCTAAATGCCATCTATAAAACATTTTATAAAAATTTTCCCTCAAATTCTGTGACTGTAAATTTAACATTCTGAACCCAAAATTTTTCCCATGTTTCCAACATCACAGGTTCTTCAAAATTCTGTGCCCACTTAATCATACAATCTTTAACCAATTCAGTTTCTGAATCTCTTTCTAACAAAACATTGTAAAGCCTTTTAATATGCATTGGACCTTTCTCTTTTATATGTCTAACCAGTTCTTCCTCGTGCAACATAATACCAGTTTTTTGCTCCTCTTTCCATCTCAGTTGAAGTTGATTATATTGTAACCAAGTTAAGTTAATCCCTTCATCCAACAGTGTCTCTAATGTCTTCAACTGCCATCTGCCCACATCTGTAAAAAGAACTTTGTATGAAAACCCCCCGAGTGACATTATATTTGTATTCCACATAATATGACCAAGATCCAGCCATAGCGGTATTTTATAATCCCATTTGTATCGGTGCTTCTTCCAAACTCTCATCAAAGAGTCTCTAAGTATATGGCTTTTAAATACTTTATCCACTTTGTTGTCATAAAATAAGTACGCATCCCATCCAAATTCAAGATCAAAACTTTCTATATTCATTATTCCAGTCTTTTTCCTTCCAAACCAATCACTTGTTAGAGTCAAAGCTGCTGCTTCATAATATAGTTGTAGGTTTGGAAGTTTAAGACCTCCCCTTTCTGGAACATCTTGCATGATTTTCAATTTAACTCTCGGCTTTTTCTCGTTCCAGACAAACTTATTCACTCCAGTTTGCCACACTTTTAGTTGTTTATCACTTTTAAGCACCGGAATCATTTGAAACAAAAAAAGAAATCTTGGCAAAATATTCATCTTAACTGCTGCTATTCTTCCAAGTAAAGACAGCTGCAGTTTTTTCCAAGTCTCCATATCTTTCTGCACATCTCGCCACAACACCTCATAATTATTTTGAAACAATTTCATATTTGATTCTGCAACCTGAACCCCTAGATATTTTACCTTTGGTACAATCTCAAAACCTGCCCTCCTTTCAAGCTCGTGTTTACGATCTTGTGTCATATTTTTAACTATCATCTTAGTTTTTTTCTGGTTCAGTCTAAAACCTGAAACTTTACCATAGTCTTGTATAATGTCTTTCATCTGGATTATTGATTCCATTGGCCGTGTTAGGGTAACAACCAGATCATCTGCAAATGCTTTTATTCTGTAATCCTCTTGCCTTATCATTATACCTTTCAAGATATTAGAGTCCCGTATTGTATTTAACAAGACTTCTAGTGTTAAAATGAATAGCAATGGGGATAACGGACATCCCTGTCTTGTTCCTTTTTCAATTTTAAACTCTGTTGTCAGACTTCCGTTAATAATAATCTGTGCCTTTTGCTCTTGGTAAATTGCTGAAACCGCCTGTATAAATTGGTCCCCAAAGTCCATCTTTTTTAAAGTCTTTAATAGAAAATTCCAATCCACTCTATCAAAGGCCTTTTCCGCATCCAAGAAAACCAGCACTGCAGGGATCTGTTTATTCTTCTCAAGATATTCCAATAAATCTATAACTTGCCTTACATTGTCCTTCATATATCTGCCTTCAATAAATCCCGCTTGATCATCATGAATCACCTCTTGAATTACTGGCATCAACCTGTTGGCTAGTACTTTTGCATAAATTTTATAATCATTATTCAGAAGAGATATTGGTCTATAATTCTCCGGTTTTTTAGGACCTACTTGCTCTTTTGGTATCAAAGAAATGTAAGCTGTTTTCCATGATGGGGGTATTTTACCCCCTTGTTGTATGTTACAAAATAAGTCTCTGAGCTGTTCCACCATTTCTGCTTACAAAATTTTATAATACACTGCTGTCAAACCATCCGTTCCAGGAGCTTTAGCTGTTTTTAGTTGTTTAATTGCTACTATAATCTCCTCCTCTGTTATAGGATAATTCATTCTTTCCTTTTGTTGATTAGTAATTTTCGTGACTCTTTTATTATCTAAATATTTTTCTATAAGTCCATTCTGCATATCATCTTTAGCATATAGTTTAGTATAATAATCTACAAAGACTTCTTTAATTAATTTTTGTTGAAAGATTTCTTTCCCTCCAATATCAATACTATCAATAGTCCGTATACTCTACTTCTTCCTTAATGTATAGGCCAACCATCTGCCCGGTTTATTGGCGTTACAAAATGTATTGTGCCTCGCATATTGTAGATTTGTTGCAACTTGTTCCGCCATAAACATTTGGAATTGATCTTTCAAAAGTTTTATAGCACCACGTATTCTTTCATCTGTTGGATTTTTAATAAGTAACTGTTCTTTATTCTTTATTTCTGCTTCCAGTTCAGATCTTTTCTTTTGTCGATTCAGTCTATGTTTAGAATTCATATAAATGAGTACCCCTCTCATATAAGCTTTGCTCGCATCCCACACAATTTCAGTTGGGGTACCCTTATTTAAGTTTATTTCAAAAAATTCTTTCAACTGCTTTTTAAGTTCTGTTATATTTTTTTCATATCTGAACAAGTTTTCATTTAATCTCCATGATCGTCTCTCAATTTTACCCATCTCAATTTCTATCCATACTGGGCTATGGTCGGTCAAAGTTCTTGGAAATATCTTTGTTCTTTTTGTCTTAACAAGTAGATCATCTGACAACAAAATAAAATCAATCCTAGAGAAGGACCTATGTCTATCGGAAAAGAAAGTATAATCCAATTCTTTTGGATTATGTATTCTCCAAATGTCTTTTAATTCCAAATCTTCTTTCATATCAAAAAAAGTCTGTGGTAATCTGATCCTTGATTTCGCCAAACTCTTTTTATCTAATTTAGAATCAATTACTCCATTCCAATCTCCCATAATTAAAATAGATCTATAGTCCCATTGCAATATTTTAGTGTGTAACATTTTATAGAAATGATCCTGTTGTTGGTTGGGAGCATAAATTCCAATCAAAAGAATTTGGCCATTTACTGTAAGCAATTCGATTGCTATAAACCTACCATGTTCATCTGCTTCTATAATTTTAGCTGTAAATTTTTTATTTACATAAATAACCACACCATTCTTTTTTTGCAAAGTTGAAGATATAAAATGTGTTCCTAATTTAGAATTTATCAAGTATTTTTGATCTTGAGTTCTAATATGAGTTTCTTGTAAACAAATTATATCATTATTAAATTGTCTCAAATATGTGAATAACTTCTTCCTTTTCTGTAATGAATTCAACCCATTCACATTCCAAGATAAGCACTTAATTGTCATCTTCATCTTTTCGAAGCGACGAGCAGAATAGCCGAAGATCTTCCGAAATCTCCGGTTTTGCTCCCCCCATGGCTTCAATCTCTTGTGTAGTACTCTTAGCTCCCTTTTTGTATTGTCTTTCCTGTTGTTGCTTTTCTTTAAGTTGCTTAGATTTTGCATGAGTTATACGCTGGTCTTTGACTTCAACCATCCGAACCGGGTCCAAGATTGGAGAAGATTCTAACAGGTGCTCCTCCAGAAAACCTCCTACAGCACCCTGCATTTCCTCTGGCTCTGCCTGTTTAGACTGTTCTTGCACCTCTTGCTGGAGTTGCTTCTTATCACTCTCCTTAATCTCCAGCACTGTAGATGTACGTGGAGATGGTGTTCTCTCTTTAAGAACAGTAGAATAAAAATGTTCCGCCTTCTCAACGGTGTTCAGCCGATATCTTTCTCCATTGTACTTCAGAATTATACCAATTGGGGCATCCCACCGGAATGGTATCTGATGTTTTTTCAATTCATTCACTAGAAAACCAAAATCTTTTCTATCTTTCAACATTTTAGGTGGCAATTCTTTATAAACTCCAATTTGAGCCCCCTCCACTTGCACATAGGAAAGAAAAGATTTTTACAGGATATCATTTCTTATTGTTCTGTCTGTAAAATATATCACCACGTCTCTAGGCAATTGTCTTTGTCTGGCCACCCAGGAATTCACTCTGTAAATTTTGTCTATTTTATAAAAAACCACTTCAGGATTAATTTTTAATAACACAGCCAAGGCATCAGCACAAAGTTGTCTCAAATCCTGTCTATCATTCTCTCTAATTCCTCTGAGCCTTATAGCGAATTCCATTGCCCTGAATTGCATCATTGTAATTTCATTTTCAAATCTCTGCATTTTATCATCAGCATCAGAAATTTTATAACCAGTATCCTTAATCTTGACATTGACTTCTGATTTGAATTCTTCCAATTTGGAATCCACTTTAATAATAAATTCTGAGAGGCCAGACGCAACATCCAATATTTTTTTAGTCACCTTGCCATAATCCTGTTTCACCATGTTTTTAATTTCATTAATTTCCTGCATAATTTCCTGTTGAGATTTTTGAAGTTTATCATCTATTTCCTGTTGAGATTTTTGAAATTTATCATCCAAAGCCTGAGAGATAAATTCTTTTAAATTTTCAAAATCAAAATCTTTTTTCTGAGTCTGTTGAACGGGAGGAGGCTGCTGTGCATGTTTGTGTGTGGGGGATCCCCCCCCTGCTGCCTTTCCTTCCTGCTTCTTTGAGGCCATCCTGCCACGTAAGTTAGATTTTCTGAAAAGGGAAATCCTTTTTCCACCTCCACAAAGTCCTCTGAAAAAGTCCCCCAGATTTAAACAAACTGGGGATAGAAACTAGGCTGAAGCAGACTCAGATTTTTTTAAAAAAGAATTTTTTCCTCTTCTCCTGTTCCTCTTAATACAGGCAGCGCAACTTTGTAACAGATCAGAGTAACTTCACAGATCCACTCTCGCTAGCTCGTTAACTCTGCTGCCGGGCGCCATTTTTTTTCCAAATCACTTTCACTCGTTCGTACTTTCTCTTAAGTTAAAAAGTCACCAAAACATTAATACTTGCAGTTTCCAAGTTTGAGGGTTCAGGTTGATATTTCCGCTGTTTGTTAAGGTTGGTTTCATTCAATTTAAACGTTTGCTGCAGCTGACTTGTTCTGCAGGAAGCAGAATCGTCCCACGCCGTCCGGAGTCTGGCAAATTGAAAGGGAGCCGCGCCTGTTTCCTCCCCAGTGACAAATTTCTGGGGGCTCACAGGGGCTCAACCTGTACCTTGCCTACTCTCCTCCTACAATCCTACGGATTTCAGAGTTTTCAAGCCGCTTCTCGATATCGAAGCGGCTCTACAGACGGCGGGGCTGGCAGTCCTTAAGAAGAGACCGTCTTCACCGGAGGCCAGCAAACCGGAAGCCTCTCATTCTAACCGCAAATTCCGTGAGCCTTTATTGCATCATTGTAATTTCTTTTTCAATCCCTTGCTTTATATCTTCTGCATTGTAAGTCTCGTGAGCAGCTTCCTTTTTAGACTTTACTTCTAAACTATTGTCTTGAATATTTATCAAATCATTTTCAATTCTTTGTATTTTATTGTCCAAATTATAAATCTTATCATCAACTTCCTCCATTTTAGACTCTAATAACTTGATATTTGTATCCATCTTTATAACATTTTCTGAAAAAGCGTTAGTCACTGTTACAATCTTTCATTGCGAATTATCATACTTTAGTTGTATCATTTCTTTAATTTCTTGCCTAAATTTCTCAAGTTTCTGGTTCACAGTCTCATGGTATCTTGCCATTTCCTCCTGGACAAATTCTTTTAAATTAAAGCCATTCTGCTGAGTCTGTAAGCTCAGAACTTGTTCACATAATTGTAAATGGGGGAACACCCCCCCCACTGCTTGTTTGTCAGGCTTTATTAGTTTTAACACCATCCTGCCACACAAACTCTTTTTAAAGAAGGAAAACTTTTCCCCAAGCAAGATCAAGTACAAATCTCCAAGAAAAAAGAAACTTAAAATAGTTATTTTTCTTCCAGATTCTAGCCAGCATTGTTTATTCAGCTACTTTATAGCTTGTTACGGAAGGACTTTCACTTTCGGCTTTCTTCTTCTTCTCAAGCCTCAGCAGTCGCCATTTTAAACTTTTTATTTCCCTTCACTCTGAAACACTTGTAAAATCATTAAAAATACTTGCGATTTAGGGTCCCAAGTCCAAATCTCGTCCTTTTTAATTAATCCATCTGTTAAGTTCGTTGATTGGTCCGGTTCCAGCGCCTAGCTCTGCAAAAAGTCAGAGTTCTCCCGAAGCCCGGAACAGCGGCGAGCGGAAATAGGGAGCCACAACCTGCTCGTCCCCAAGAGTAAAAAAAGAACTCTGTGGACTTCGCAGAGGGCTCTACCTGCCCTCGCCTGCTCTGTTTCACATTTCCTTCAGGAAATGGAGTTTTTCGAGCCGCCTTTCATATGTAAAGGCGGCTCTTTACAGGCAACGGGGCTGGCGGTCTCAGAGGACCGTCTGGTGGCGATGGAAGCCAGACCGGAAGCCCCTTTTTACTGTTGAAAAAGCGGAAGAATTTTACTACAAGGTTCTCCAAAAGCAAAATCAACAAGAGATAGAAATTCAAGATAAGCAAAAGGAGGTGGAAGTAATGGAAAAACAACAAGTTACAGAGGTCCTTGTAGATGAGCCGCTTCTGGATTCTCCTTCAGAGGTCTCAGCTGGACTATTTATAAATACAAGAGAGGCGGCTCTGGATTCTAAAGTGATGACTTATCAAGTTACAGACCAGCATGGAAATCAATCAGTTGATATAAAACTCATAGAACCAGAATGGAGATGTAAGCCACAAAAGCAAAACCAACAAGATCAAGTTATAGATCAGCATGAAAACCAAACAGTTGATATACAATTTACAGAAAGGAAATCAGGATGGAGATCTAATCCACAAAAAGTCAAGAAAAGAAGAAACAGGTCACACAAAAACAAAAACTTTTAAACCAAACAACAGTGTAATGCCAGTTATTTAAGAGATGATTGAACACATGAAAAGATAGTTGAGGCAAAGTATTGGTTTATATTATCCTGAGGAGAGTGACAGACTTCTGCAGTGCTGTACTTTTGGGATGTGAAAAGGGCCTTAAACTGAAATGATTGGAACTATCTTTTTTTTTCAGACTCTTTGATAAATATACTACGTTTATGCTGAGCTACAAGGCGAGAGAGCTATGGAATTGGGGCACGCAGATGATCTGGCTGTTACCCTATTACGGTGGTTGGAATTAATAATTTGGATAAAAGACACCTCTATAGACACTATATGGAATACAAATATAAAGTCACTCGGGTGGTTGTTTTTTTTTTTTTTTTTTGAAGATATTTGCTATTGATGGAGGCAGATGGTAATTGAAGATACCGAACATACTGTTGGAATTAGGATGTGATGTTACCCTAACATGGGTGATGGAGTTAACAATCCAGCTGAAAGACATTACAGAAGATATCATATGGACTACAAGCTTAAAGTCTTTTTTTAAGAGGATTTTATTTACATAAGGGAATATTTTTTAGTGGTGTGGGCAGAAGAATAAAGATATTATGAATTATTAAGTATGGTAGTCTTGTAAGAAAGTGGGTGGAGACAGGTTAGTTTATTGATTGTTTAGTTTAAGAAAAGGGATATTATGTTTAGATATGAATATATGTAAAAGATTTGAGTTAAGAGATATAACGATGGGGGTGAAGGAAATGGGTAGACTATGAATTGAATAAATGTTAAATTAGGATTTATTATATAGTCTTATAGTGGAAGGTTGCTTTGAAATGTTATATTAATATACATAAAAGATTTGATTTAAGAGATATATGTATGGGGGGTAGAAAAAGGGTAGATTATGAGCAGAAATCGCTAAACTGGGAGATATAATAATATTATTATGCTAAATTAGGAGTTATTATATAATGTTATAGTAGAATGTTATTTTGAAATGTATAGTATAAGGGGGATATAATAATATTATTAGAAAGAAAGGGTCAGCATATTGGGATGGAGTAAGGGGATGGTAAAGTATTATATAATCTGTTATGAATTTGGGTTTTATTATGAAGAAGCCACAGGGGGAGGGGAGGGGGAGGGGGGTTAGGGAGGAGGGGGGAAATAAAGGGGGGAAAATTGTATTTGAAAAACTTTTTCAATAAAAAAACAAACAAACAAACAAACAATAGAAGCGTTGACACACCCAAATATGATTAACATGGACAAGATTGTAAGATATAAAGACATTTTAACAGAGAAGGGAGAATTAAAACAGAAACAAGACTTAGAAAAACAAGGGATTGAGTTTGACTGGTATACACGGCTGCAGATACAATCAAGACTTGAAACAATATGGTTTTAATTTGGGGGAATCAGAGTTGGATCAGATAATGACTGGAAAGGATGAAAAAATGATTAAAAGACTGTATAATTATTTGTTGCGAATTAGATTGGAAGATGAAGAGGTAAAAGAGACAATGATAACATGGGCGAAAAATTTTGGATATGCAATAGAATTAGAGAAATGGTAACAACTATAGGAAAGGAATTATAAATTGACAATGGCAACTGCATATAAATAAAATCTATATAAAATGTTTTATAGGTGGCATATGCCACCAGAAAGATTAGCAAAGATGTTTAAGGATAAATCAGCCAAATGTTGGAAATGTTTGCATTTGCCAGGATCATACTGTCATATGTGGTGGTCATGTTTAGAAGCAAAAAATTATTGGTCTAGAATACAGAAATGGTTGGAAGAAATATTACATAAATCTATAGAATTAAAACCAGAGGTTTTTTTATTGGGTATTCTCCCAGAGATATATAGTAAAGATGTGTATTTAACTATACATATAATAACAGCAGCAAGAATTGTATTTGCACAAAATTGGAAGACAGAAAAAATTCCGTCAGAAGGTGAAGTAATAAAAAAGATTTTAGACTGTGTGGAAATGAATAGATTAACTCTAATAAGAGATAAAGAGGAATCAGTGTATTTCAAGACATGGGGAAGATTTTATATATGGTTAGAAAAGAAATATGAAGATAAGAGGATAGATAAATGATTTAGATAATAGAAAGTTAAACGAGGGAGAGGATAAAAAAGAAATAGAAACCCAGATGACACCAGAGTAAATGAAAAAGGGGGTTGGGAGGGGTGAAAGGAAAGAAGATAAGAATAAATATACAATTATGATGATAATACTGATAGATAGAATAAATCTGAAAAGAAATTGAAAGAAAGTATATTCTATTAGAATACAGGAGTTGCTTGGCTACCAAACAAGGAGAATATTCCACAGCAAAGAAGATAGAAAGGAGAGAGGAGTAGAGGGTAGGAAGACGAGAGGGAGGGAAAGGAATGGAAGAAAGGGAAAAGCAGAGGAAGGAAGGGTAGGGGACAGGAGTAGGAGAGAAGGTGAGAAGGGGGAAAAGAAGAGAGGAGTGGGGCAAAGGAAGGGGAAGTAGGATGAGGTAGGAGAGGAGGAAGGAGAAAGTAGGAGAGGAGAGGAGGAAGGGAAGGAAAAGAGAAGAAGGTTTGTTGCGAAATGAGGGAAGAAAGGGTAGAAGAGCAACTCCGAATGTAATTAAAATGCCTTATTTTAATGCTTTCTTTAAGGAAAACATGTATATGTAGGATTAATTATGTAGAAGAAAATGTACATTTTATATTATGTGTATAAGAAATAAAACTGAAAAACTTTTTTTTAAAAAAAGGTCCATATGGCTGATGATTTGACTGAGGAAGAGGGCTACCTGGTCAGAGCTTCCATCAAAGGTGGCCTGTATAGGTGTTGTGGCTCTGATCACCGAGCCTGTGTTATCAGCAGGAGAGGACTCCGAGACTGAAGGAGAGGAGTTGGCAAGGCCTCCCTCTCCAGGACCCTCCTCTCTGGCAATGCCTCCGGTGTCCTCCGAAGGCCAAGAGATAGGCCCGGGGCCAAGCACTTCCACGCAGCTGCAGGTGGACAGTAATGATGATGATGATGAGTCTTGGCTGGACCCTCGACAGCGTCGCAGAGATAAGCGCACGCAGCAGAGGAAGAGGTGTGCCAGGGATTAGGCTGAGTCACTGGACCACACCCCACAGGGTATAAAAGGGGGTGTGGTGGCCGTTCAAGCTCTGTGACGAGCAAAAACTGATATTGAACAAACCTCTCTGCATTGCTGGACTTTTTGAATATTCTCTTATCTGTTGTGTGCTGGCTTTGAAAAACACTCCCTTCATAAGTAAGAGACTCTTGGCAGCCAGCCACTGGGTTGCTGCCAATTCTGCTCTTAGAGAAACCTTTGTCGGCTGCTTTATTTCACTATTGACTGTCTGTCGGGGTGCGTGTGTGAGACGGGGACAGAACAATAGGTGGTGGACCCCAGATCGCCTGTTGAGGCCACATTCCCAGGGTCCATAGCGGAGCCTGGTCAGGTGCTTGAGCCATGCCCAAACCTCTAGTATCTGCCCGGTGGGGCCCTGGTTGTTTCCTGTGTCCCGGTTGACCCACTTCCTGCTCCACAGGGCCCCTGCGCGGGACTTGGTCTGCACCTCTTACCACATCCCCCAGAGAGGAGGCCTGGTCCCAAGTGGCCTGGCATTTTACACCCCTAGACTGACTGGGTGCCTGCTCTAAGTGCAACTTTGGGCTGGCAAGGTGGAAGCACGTCTCCGACCCATGTCCTGTATCCCCCCTTGCCACGTGGCTGAGGGTTCCATCCCTGTTGCCCAGGGCTGCCAGGAAGGCGCATTGCAGAAGCTGGCTTCACCAAAACGTTCTCTCAAAACATCCATAGTATTGGCCCCAGGGCCCGTGGAATAACTCCACTTACCCTCCTCATCCTCATTCCACCGTATCTCCCTCCACATCTGGAATGGGGCCACAGCGTGAGGGGGTGTTGGCATCCTGGGGCCCACAGTCCCTGTTAGAGCAGAGCTATGCCACCAATTTCCAGTCGAGGATTGAGCAATCCCAGTCCCAAGAGCCTCCTGGCCCTCCACCGGACACCCCTCACTCCGGCTCTTGCATTTCTTGGGCCTCACCACAGGCTGGTCACTGTCCTCCAGAACCTCTGCCTCCAACTCCTTCTCCTCCACCACAGCCTCCATCTCCAGCTACCTCATTGCTGTTCCCTCCGCCATTCCCAGCCCACGCCTACTCACACAAGAAGGAAAGCAAGAAGAGCACTGACTTTCTCTCGGCCCAGCTAAGCCAGACCTGTGCAGATACCCAACCGAAAAAACCCAGGATCCGCTCTTGCTGGTTTGATGCAGGTTTTATTTCCACTACAAGCTGGTTCTCAGTCCACGCCAAGTCACAGTGGGGTAAAGTCAGCACTGAGAGCTGCCACCTCTCAGCGCCTTTTAACAGCCCAGACCAACCCCCCCCCCATCAAACAAGCATCCGGTGTCCAAATCCCTCCCCCTCTCAGCTGTTTGGCCGGGTGGTTTAAACAACCCGCCCAGCTCACTCCTGTGCGCCAGCTGCTGTGTTGTCATCCACTGTCGCCAGGAAGCCTGGACCACAATCGTGGCTCTGCCGTCGTCGGCTGGCCGGCCGCCCACCATCCCGTGCTCTGCCACCATCCCGTGCTCTGTCGGCTTCTGTGTGCTCCTTCTCCACTTCTCCCGCTTCCCCTCAGGTTCGTGTGTCGAGCCCTGGATTGGGGCTTGACATTCTAAAGGAGAAGCTAGCAATGGGATGTTATATTCCGGACTTAGGTCACTGTCAAGTTCCCAGAAGCCTCATCGGAAACTGCAGTGGCACCACCTCATTGACAACCATATCAGCAAAAAAGCACTGGCAGCTCACCTAATACTACCATCTCAGAACTCAAATTGTGGTATCGGTTGATACCAGGCAGGGAGTGTCATGCCCCAGCATATAATTTTTATATATACTGTTGTTGCTGTCTAGCCCCATCTAGTGGCTGGATGGACACATACCAAGTTATATTGTTTTGAAGCTGACCCAACCCCTTTACCCATCAGCCCACACTCTCAAAACAAGTGCATGCTGAGAAACCAGACTCCATTTTCTTTTAGCATTTGGAGGAGGCAGAAGCACAAGGAAGAATCTAGCCTAATCTGTGGCACATGTTCATCCAAGGACAAACCCACATCCCACACACACAGCATCACTGGTGAGATTTAGATTACTTGTATTTGTTAATTGTTATGTTCAGCAGCAACTCAATACTGCTTGTCTTGTATTTGGTTCTCATTGTATGTATTTGTTCTGTCCCCAACCCCACGCACACACACCAACAGACGTTCAGGAGTTAAAGACCAAACCAGCCGGCAAAATCCTTTTCCTTATGATAACGGAACTTGGCAACAACCTAGTGGCTGCCTGCCAAGAGTATATTATTTACAAAGAGGAGAGATTACTTCTCCCCACTTCTGATACATCAAAGGAAAGCAGCTCAATAATTACAATCAAGTCCAGAGATAATCCAGTCTTAAAGCAAAAGTCCAGCAATGCAGAATTACGTGGAAGCTTTCAGCTTTGTTCGTCACAAGGTTTGACTGGCCACCATGCTCCCTTTTATATCCTGTGGGGTGTGGTCCAGTGACTCAGCCTAATCTCGGGCATGCCCTTTCTTCTGTTGCACGCACTTATCTCTGTGATGCTGGCGTGGGTCCAGCCAAGACTCATTACCCTCATCACTGTCCATCTGTGGCTGTGTGGACGTGCTTGGCCCTGGCCCTATCTCTTGCCCTTCGGTGGACACCGAAGGCATTGCCAGAGAGGAGGGTCCTGGAGAGGGAGGCCTTGTCAACTTCTCCCCTTCACTCTCGGAGTCCTCTCCTGATGATGACACAGGCTCTGGTAACGGAGCCACAACAGTATTCTTATTTTCCCTAGTTTCACTACATCCTGTTCTTTAATAAAGCATCCAGATCTACGCACATGGTCTGTTTTATTGGAGGATAGGTGGGTTTAGCTGCATGTCGAGCTGCACACAGGTAAACGTGTAGTGAGGACAGAACAAGAAGAGCCTGGTGGCTCAGCAGACTAAAAGCATTGTGATTAACACCAGCTGTCTGCAATTACTGTAAGTTCGAATCTCACCAGGCTCAAGGTTGACTCAGCCTTCCATCCTTTCTAAGGTAGGTAAATTGAGGACCCAGTTTGTGGGGGCAATAAGCTGACTTTGTATAAATATACAAAAGTATGAAGGCTATTGCTTAACGCATTGTAAGCTGCCCTGAGTCTCCGGAGAAGGGCGGCATATAAATCAAATTAAATAAATCAAATCAAATCAAATAAATAAATAAATAAATAAATAAATAAATAAATAAATAGTGAAACAGCGGCTACCCAGCAAGTTGGATCCAGGATAACGACTATGCAGAGGCCTGCTACTTTGCCAATGCAGTTACCTGCATACGGCCATACAGCAGTCTCTACACAGTTGAGCACTTCCAGAAGACACCATGTCACAGAGCCAGGCATCTTCATACATGACAAGGTCTCAAGTTTCTAGTTCTTCCAAACAGTCATCAGCAAGTAATGCACTTGCCATTGCCAATGCAAAGACTGAAGCAGCAAAAGCACGAGCAGCCTTTGCTGGACAAGAAATGGAAATGGAAAAAAAAAAGAGCATGGTTACTGGTTGAAAGAATACAGAAAGAATCTGAAAGATTGCAGCAAGAGCAGTGGTGGGATTCAAATAATTTAACAACCGGTTCTCTGCCCTAATGACTGGCTGGGTAGGTGTGGCTGGGTGGTCATGTGGCTGGGTGGGCGTGGCCAACTTAATGTCACTCATGACGAGGGGTGCCTCGCCTCGCCATGCCACGCCCGGCCACGCCTCACCCCTCCCCTCCCACCCACTCCTTGTCACACCTGGCTTCGCCTCACCCAGCCTCTCCTCGACTTATGACCACAATTGAGCCCAACATTTATGTTGCTAAGTGAGAAATTTATTAAGTGAATTTTGCCCCATTTCATGACTTTTCTTGCCATAATTGTTAACTGAATCACTGCAGTTGTTAAATTAGTAATCTGGCCTCCCCATTGACTTTGCTTGTCAGAAGGTTGCAAAAGGGGATCACATGACCCTGGGAGACTACAACCATCATAAATCTGAGACAGTTGTCAACCATCTGACTTTTTATCACAGGACCGTGGGGATGCTGCAATGGTTGTAAGTGTGAAAAACTGTCATAAATCACTTTTTTTCAGTGTCAGATTAGAAATGGGGGAATACACACTGAAGATCAGTAACAGCCACAGCCACCATGGAAACCTAAATCATTCTGTCTGAATACCTTCCTTTTCATCAGCAATACCTGCAACCCAGAGTTACAAATCAGGGAGGGTGCCAGAGCACCTTGAGGAATTAAAATAGTTAAAATGCAATGATAACTATCAGCAGCCAACTCTTGCTCATAAAGTGAAACCCTTTAGCAGAGAGGTCATTAAAGCTCTCCAGAAAGTGGGTGGGCACACTTGGGCTACAAAATGCCAAGCTAAAGAGATAAATTAACAAAGTACTGTATATAGGGGACCCAGGTTCAAGCCTCCCAAGGTTGTCAGAGTCACAATAAAATTAGCACATGCCACAGATATCTAAATAAACTTCAAGCCTGGTGCCATATTACTAAGTCTTATTATCATGAGAGAAAACTAAAATGAATTGGAGGGAGGATCCACACCCCTACCTCCTATTTTTTTTAAAAAAATCTTACTATCAGCGAGCAATCATGTGCCTTGCCTGCTCTGAAGCAATGCAAGAGACTCCTGTCCTAAAGGTGCTTTTTCAAGAGGCCACTGGACTTTCTGGAAACCAAGAAAGTCCAGTGGCCTCTTGAAAAAGCACCTTTGGGACAGCCATGACCTGGAAGACTGAAGAATCCCCATAGACAAGAGACTCCTGTGCTCACTGAACTGACAAAGCACCCTTTTCCACCCAGGAGAAGCAATCCTTAGATCCATTTGCACCACTTAAAGATACTGACTGGTCTCACTCACCTCACAAGATATCCTAAGGAAATCATCCAGATTTAAGGAAAGATCACATGCCCCCAGAAAGGCAGTAAAAAAAATAAGTGCCAAGCTTACATCCTGCTTCTTGGAAGTACACCCCAAAAGGACAGTGCCAGGAACTACTAAAGCAGTGTAAAAAGCTTAAAACAACCCTTCCCCTTTAAGAAAGTCAAGCCCCTCCAGAGAAGCAGCTCAGGCGACAGAAAGTCTGGGTGTACTGCCAAGAACCATTAGCTGTTAAAATGTAACAAGGCTTAACTGGAGAGGCAGTTTCTGTAAACAGGGCAATAAAGATAAGGATTAGGCTAGAAACAACACAGAGGCATACCAGAAAGTTTCCTTCCTGCCTTCCTGACAGGATTAGCCATGTAAAGTAGAAAAAAACAAGAGGCTGTTGGAAGGAGATTTCTTCCAATGACTGGTTCTCCAAACTGCTCAGAAAGTTAACAAATGGTTCTCCCGAAAAGGTACGAACTGGCTAAATCCCACCACTGAATGTATGGCAATACCTTTAAGAGGAAGTAGTTGTGGCATGGCTGAAAAATAGAAGGATGTCCATTCTCTAATGTGCTTGTAAGCATGCTGTTAACAGAGGTTGGTTTGTGTATGCTGCCTAGACAGACATCTCCTATAATGACCCACCCTAGGTCTAATTTCTGAGCGTACGGAGCATGTGGGGACCATTGATCTGAGCTCTTGCTTTGTGGACTCATATGATATCTCTCCCTAGAAGCAAGACTATGGCTTTGTCCTTTGTCCTGCTAAGTAGACTCTGACTAAACAGATTTTGGAGCAGGACCTGCCAGCTACAGTTCCTTTGCAGACTTCTGTGCATTTTGAATTGATTTCTGTTGTGGTTGTAGCAGTGTGTTCTTCCTCCCTGCCATGCTCACTGGCAATGTAAGTGTGTTGTAAACTGCATGGAGCTGGCCCTGGATGTAAAGCTATGTTGTGGCCTGTGCTGCCACATTATGTGCATTTTACATTGACCTTACAGTCCTTGGCAAGGTGAGGGGCTGATGAGCAGCACTTGTAGCAAATGTTTTCTTTCAGGAAAGCTTTGCAGTTTTCTATGGACTTCTTTCTGAAGGCTCTGCATTTTAGGAGAGGATGTGGCTTGTGGTGTAAAGGACATTGCTTACTACGATCTCTGATCTCAGTTTCTGTGTGAGAGAAGTTGGCAGACCTGTGAAAGGAATCTGGAGGAGTCACACAAGCTACTGGAGGCTTGCGAGGATTATGTCCTGAAGGAGCAGCACATGACAATGTGAAGTCAAAGCCAGGATTTTTTCTTGTTTTAGCTTGCTGGCACACGAAGTCCACAAAAACAGAGAAGGGGGGAAATGGAACATTGTACTGTATTTTGTACTAGCCGGATACGCGTGCTTCGCTACGAAACTATGTGATGGGGCTTGATAAATTGACATTTAGAGTTTGAAAATTAATGAGTAGTTACGATCGACCTCTCCTCTCCCGTTCTCTCCCTCAGGCTAGCCCCACAGAAGCCTCTCCTCTCTATCCCCTTCTCTCCCTCAGGCTGGACCCATAGATCCCAGGAGTGGTTTCTAAAATTTTTTATTACTGGTTCTGTGGGCGTGACTTATTTTGTGGGTGTGGCTTGATGGTCATGTGACAGTGAGTGTGGCTTGATGGTCATGTGACTGGGTGGGCATGGCCAACTCAATGTCACTCACGTCAAGGGGTGCCTCGCCTGGCCCCTCGCTTCCCAGCCATTCCTTGTCACACCAGCCTCAACATATCTATAGTTCTGTAAAAATGTTGTTCACCTTTTTTCAACTTTATTATCTACATACTATAGTTGTACTTTCATGGACCACTGAAAGGAGGAAATGGCTCACATGCTTTGCCCAAGAATGTGATAGGCAACAGGCTTTTAAGGGGCTGCCAGAAAGAAGTGGGGGGGGGGGGGGGGGGCAATGTATTTTCCAAAGTACCAGAAGGCAAAACAAGAAGCAATGGATGGAAACTGAACAAAGAGAGAAGCAACCTAAAACTAAGGAGAAACTTCCTGACAGTGAGAACCAATATAGGTGCAGAAATATTTCAGTCATAATTTCACCTATAAAATAGCCATTCGTGTAATACAACCTGCATCTTGTTCAAAACAGTCATTAGTATTATGGCTGATGTTTGACAGCAAGCCTAAAAGTCAAAGATCACAAGAGTGCTTCATTCTCTGTATGTATACAAAACATCACATACCAGGAATAGCATATTAAGATGGACTTATACAACCTGATGTACAAAATAAACACACACATATTTATGCTCTGGACTATAGACATTGAATGCATGTAAATCCCTGAAAAATATGTGGTAGTCCTGGACAAAAGAAAGGCAGTAAAATCACTGTAGGTGTAGGGACAGTGTAAAATATTAACACATGATAAATTTATTTATTTATTTTATTTGTATACCGCCCTTCTCCAACAGGACTCAGGGCGGTGAACAGCCACGGTAAAACATAACATATAAAATTTAAAAGCAGTTTAAAAGACATTAAATAATTTTGGCCACCAATTTAAAACAACCCAGTTAAAACCAATTACAAATTAAAACCGAAAGGATGGGATCAAGCCAGCCCAGCTAGATGAAATAGATGTGTTTTCAGGGCCCGACAAAAAGTCCGGAGGTCTGGTATCGTGCGTATCTCTGGGGGTAAGTCGTTCCAGAGGGCAGGTGCCGCCACAGAGAAGGCTCTCCCCCTGGGGGTCGCCAGCCGATATTGTCTGGCCGACGGCACCCTGAGGAGGCCCTCTCTGTGCGAGCAAACTGGCCGGTGGGAGGCTATTGGTGGCAGAAGGCGGTCTCGTAAATACCCCGGCCCTAAGCCATGGAGCGCTTTAAAGGCCTTGGACTTGGGACTTGGACTTGGACGGCTGGGAAGGCGCTGTTTTTTTCTCCCCCATGGAACTGGCTTGTCTTGGGTGGGGATTCCCACTGCCGTGAGAGGGCAGTTGTGGTTCTATGACACCAAACCGGCCATGCAGGGGTGGGAGCTCTGAAATGGCCGAGAATACCACCGGACAGAACTCCCAGTAGACTTCAGGATGCCGTCGTGGTGAGAGGACGACGGTGGTTACCAGCTATGCCTTACCCAGGTGTTGTGAGGGGACGCCTGGGCGAGGAAGTTCCCGATGTTTGGGAGAATCTTAGCCAGTTCCTAGCCCACTATTAACATCTCCTGTTTGCCATTCTTCGCACCCTCTTCTATGGTTGTCTATGGCTCCACAATTATATTCAAGATCGGACTTATGGGCTTTAAGGAATACCCCCCATTCCTGGAAGTGGCCCACTGGCCTGGCCAAGAAATACCTCAAAGATGGGTCCTGGGATCCCGAGAGGTGGCACGAAGGCGTTGGGGATTTTAAGAGTTCTTTGTATGCATTTTTAATTCGTTTTTTAAGGGGTGGGAGGGAGAATGTAATGACCGGGGTGGGTTTGGGGCGTTTCCATCAGCATTGTGGGTGGGAGGAGCAGATACTGCGGGAGCAGGGGGCCATATCATGTTGGGGAGGGCGCACTCACTGTCTGTGGGTGATTGCGTGCTCCGGCCCTCAATGCTCGTCCCGCACCCCAGGTTGTTCAGATCCTCAGGCCCTGGGCCTCTGGTTGATGTTGTGCAATGCCAGGTCCGTGGTAAATAAAGCCCCCCTCATTTGTGATCTGGTTCAGGAGGGGGTGTGTGGACCTGGTAGGTATTACGGAGACCTGGTTGGGCCAGGAGGGGGGGTCCCCCTCATTGAGATGTGCCCTCCGGGTTTCTATGCATTCCATCAGTCGAGGTCCCAGGGGAGGGGTGGGGGGTGGTGGTTCAATTAATTCATGGACCCACTCACACGGGAGGACACACTCTGGACTTGATTTTTGTCTCTGGACAGTGGATGAATGATCTTGAGATAGGGGAGTTAGTGATTGAGCCCTTGTCATGGTCGGATCATTCCCTTCTTAGGCTTGACTTTCTAACTGCTACACCCTGCCACAAGGAGGCGGAACAGACCAGATGGTTCCGCCCCAGGCGCCTGATGGATCCTGATAGGTTCCAGATGGAGCTTGGGCCACTTCCTGAGGCTCTGACTCATGGCTCGGCTGAGGAGCTGGTGGCTGCCTGGGATAGGGCAGCCACTGACGCTTTGGACCGAGTTGTGCCTGTGCGGCCTCTGACCTGTCGCCGAGTCTACCTGGCTCCTTGGTTCTCCAAGGAGCTGAGGGAGATGAAGCGGCAGAAAAGACGCCTAGAGAGCAGTTGGAGATCTAGTCGCTCCGAATCCGACCGAACACTGGTAAGATCTCATATTAAGACTTACCTAGTGGCGATAAAAGCAGCAAAATGTAACTATTTTTCCGCTCTTATCGCATTGGCAGATAATCTCCCGGCCGCCCTGTTTAGGGTGACCCGCTCCCTCCTCCATCTGGGAGCACGGGAGGATCCCTTGCAGGGTCATGCTGAAGATTTTGTCCAGTATCTGCATGATAAAATCACTCAGATTCGGGAAGGCTTGGTCTCTGACTGGGTAGGTACAGACGGGATGATGGGTGCCGGTCTTGAGACTGCCATTTGGGAGGAGTTTGACCCTGTTGCTCCCGAGGACGTGGACAGGATACAGAGGCGGCTGAACGCGACCACATGTTTATTGGACCCGTGTCCCTCCTGGTTGGTGCTGGCCTCCCAGGAGGTTACGCGAGGCTGGCTCCAGGGGATTATCAACGCTTCCTTGAGTGAGGGTGTCTTGCCATCCACCTTGAAAGAGGCGGTGGTAAGGCCCCTCCTCAAGAAGCCTACTCTGGATCCAGCTGTTTTGGCTAACTACCGTCCGGTCTCCAACCTTCCCTTCTTGGCGAAGGTTGTTGAGAGTGTGGTGGCGCGACAGCTTCCTGGGTACCTGGATGAAGCTGTCTATCTGGATCCGCTCCAGTCCGGCTTCAGGCCTGGGCACAGCACGGAAACGGTATTGGTCGCATTGGTGGATGATCTCTGGAGGGCTCGGGATAGGGGTTGCTCCTCTATCCTGGTCCTGTTAGATCTCTCAGCGGCTTTTGATACCATCGACCATGGTATCCTGCTGTGCCGGTTGGAGGGGTTGGGAGTAGGGGGCACCGTTCTGCAGTGGTTCTCCTCCTATCTCTCTGACCGGTCACAGTCGGTGTTGGTAGGGGGGCAGAGGTCGACCCCGAGGCGCCTTGTTTGTGGGGTGCCTCAGGGGTCGGTCCTCTCGCCCCTTCTGTTCAACATTTATGTGAAGCCGCTGGGTGAGATCATCCGTGGCTTTGGGGTGGAGTTCCATCAGTACGCTGATGATACTCAGCTGTACATCTCCACCCCAGGCCATCCCAACGATGCCCTTGAAGTGATGTCCCGGTGCCTGGAGGCTGTGCAGATCTGGATGTGGGGTAACAGGCTTTGACTCAACCCTTCCAAGACCGAGTGGCTGTGGCTTCCGGCGTCCTGATATAGCCAGCTGGTGCCATCACTGGCTATTGGGGGCGAGTTATTGGCCCCCACGGACAGGGCTCGCAACTTGGGCGTCCTCCTGGATGCACGGCTGTCTTTAGAAGAGCATATGACGGCCGTGGCCAGGGGGGCTTTTTATCAGGTTCGCCTGATTCGCCAGTTGCGTCCCTTTCTGGATCGGGACTCCTTACGCACAGTCACTCAGGCACTCATCACTTCCCGCCTGGACTACTGCAATGCTCTCTACATGGGGCTCCCCTTGAGGAGCACCCGGAGGCTCCAACTGGTTCAGAATGCGGCCGCACGGTGGATTATGGGAGCGAAGGGGTGCTCCCATGTGACACCTCTCCTGCGTGAGCTGCATTGGCTTCCAGTGGTCTTCCGGGTGCACTTCAAGGTGTTGGTTACCACCTTTAAAGTGCTCCATGGCATAGGACCTGGGTATTTGCGGGACCGCCTTCTGCCGCCGATAGCCTTCCACCGACCAGTACGCTCCCACAGAGAGGGACTCCTCAGGATGCCGTCAGCCAGGCAATGTCGGCTGGTGACCCCCAGGGGGAGGGCCTTCTCTGTGGCAGCTCCTGCCCTCTGTAACGATTTGCCCCCGGAGATACGAAGGATATCGGATCTCTGGGTCTTTCGCCGTGCCCTGAAAACTTTTCTTTTCCATCAAGCAGGGCTGGTGTGACCCCCCCCTTTCTTTAGTCTTTTTTAGTTTTTTAGCTTTTAAATTGTCAATGGGTGTCAGGTGTGCTTCCTTCAAAGTCCAGGAAAGAATGAGCCAAACTCCATATTTATAGAGTAATATACTTTTACTGGAAGATGAAATGAACGCAACCAAAGGAAAGCTAAAGCAATAGGCACAAAAGTTGCATATAGAAAGCATCCCCTCCCACTGTCCATCATCAACCACCCAATCCAAAGGTCTCCCAGAGATCAGGTGGAAGCACGTCTGGCATCGTCATCAATCAGGAACGCGATGACGGTTGACCCGATAGCCACTTCGGTGCTTAGGTTTCGTTTCTTCAAAATCCACCAGCATGCTTCCCTCCCCCATGCTCTTCCCTCCCCCGTTTCTTATGGCAGCCAAAGCAGAAAGTCGGAGGCTGACATTCGGCCCCTCCAGAGAAAAGACATTAGTCCTAAATAGGGAAAAGAGAAGGAAGGGGAAAGAAAAAAAATTGCAATATAGACATTAAGGCTTATCAGGATATTTGTTATGAAACAACTGTACTTTCTTTGGCGCCCGGACATCACGTTTGTTCACCCACTCAGCTTGAGACAAAAAGAAATGTTTCCAAGCCACCAAATATTGGACCCTACCATGGTGCTTCCTAGAGTCTAAAATTTCTTTGATTTTGAAATGTTGCTCCCCTTCTATCAGTATGGGAACCGGAGGGGAATCTTGGTTCAGTCGTAAAGGGGACAAGTGTTCTGGTTTCAACAAACTAACATGAAACACAGGGTGTATCCGTCTCAACGTTTTTGGCAATTCCAATTCAACTGTAACTGGATTAATAAGTCTAGTGACCAGGAAAGGACCCACATACTTGGGTCCAAGCTTTTTTGATTTCTGTGAAGTCTGTAAGTATTTGGTGGAAAGATAAACCCTGTCACCCACTTTATACACATGTGCCGGGGACCGTTTTTTATCTGCTTGTGTCTTATGCACTCGGTGTGCACCATCTAGGGCTTTTCGAGTTACAGCCCAAGTACTCCGCAACTGTTCGATCCACTCAACCAATGATGGGTTTTGTGGGGTGTCTTGTGGTAATTCGGGGATTGGCACAAAATCCTGACCAGACGCTACCCTAAACGGAGTGAACCCGGTGCTGCTATGGATAGAGTTGTTGTATGCCACCTCCGCAAATGGCAATAAGTCCACTCAGTTGTCTTGCTGGTAATTTACATAACATCTCAGATACTGTTCTAACACAGCATTGGTTCTCTCACAGTCCCCATTGGTCTGGGGGTGCTGGGCGGAGCTTAGTCCTTGGGCGGAGCCTATTAACTTTAAAAACTCCTTCCAAAAATTGGAAGTAAATTGTACACCCCTGTCCAAAATTATACATTTTGGAGCTCCATGTAATCTGTAAATATGACGAATAAACAGTTTTGCAAGAGTTTTTGCTGAAGGGATTTTAGAGCAAGGGATGAAATGCACTTGTTTGGAAAACAAATCCGTTACTGCCCAAATGACTGTGCACCCTTCACTTTCTGGTAGGTCAACAATAAAATCCATGGATATTTCCTTCCAAGGGGCATCCGGTCTTGCCACACTCTGCAGCAACCCAGGTGGCTTCCCTGGAGGTCTTTTAGCTGAGGCACACACCGGACAACTAGCCACATATGCTTCTATGTCCTTTTTGAGGGCAGGCCACCAAAACTGTCTTTTAACAAGATGTAGAGTTTTAACAAATCCAAAGTGTCCGGCTGCCTTGGCATCATGAGCGTATTGTAATACTGTTAGTCTTAAACTCTCAGGGACATACAATTTAGCCCCTATCCAAGCTAGACCATCACGGAGGGTACATTCATTTGAATGGGTTTTAAACCATTCGTCAGTTTTTAAGGCTTCTTGTAATTTCTGTAGTAGGTCGCCCGAAAAGGCTGGATCGGCCCTCGCCTGTGCTCTGGTAGTCATGGGCGCTGCCAGTTGTGTGGAAGGGATGATGGGTTGAACCACTTCTTTCTTGGTACTGTTGTATTGAGGCATTCTGGAGAGTGCATCCGCCATGAAATTCTTTCCACCAGGAATGTAGCGTAGGGTGAAATTAAAACAGTTGAAATGCTGGGCCCAATGAGCTTGCTTTGGTGACAGTTTACATGGTGTTTTCAACGCCTCCAGATTTTTGTGATCAGTCCAAACTTCAAACGGGTGCTCTGCTCCTTCCAGAAATTGTCTCCACGTTAACAATGCCCATCGCACCGCAAAAGCCTCTTTTTCCCATATGGCCCATCTCCTCTTGGTTTCTGATAATTTACGGGACATGTAAGCACAGGGTTGTAATTCCCCTTCTGCGTTCTTTTGCAAAAGTACTGCTCCCACAGCCACGTCGCTCACGTCTGCTTGTACTACAAAAGGCTCTTCCATGTCTGGATGTTTGAGGACCGGCTCAGCAGCAAACAGTCATTTCAACTTTTCAAAAGCTGCTTGACAGTCCATAGTCCATTCAAGAGGTCGTGAGGGTCTTGGTTTTGCCTCACCCTTAGTTTTCAGAAGATTTGTTATAGGCAGAGCTATTTTGGCAAATGAGGGGATAAACTGTCTATAGAAATTCGTAAAACCCAGGAAACTTTGTAATTGTTTGCGGGTGCGTGGGGTGGCCCATTCCAACACGGCCCAAACCTTCCCAGGGTCCATCTCTATCCCCTCATGGGATATGCGATATCCAAGATAGTCAATTTTACTTTGATGGAACTCGCACTTAGAAAGTTTGGCATATAGTTCAGCGGCCCTGAGTTTTTTCAGGACCATTCGCACCAATTTCACATCATCGTCCATGTTCTCTGAGTAGATAAGAATGTCGTCCAAGTAGACCAGAACTCCCTTAAACAGGTGCTCATGCAGTACTTCGTTAATCAATTGCATGAACACAGCAGGGGCTCCCTGTAGTCCAAATGGGAGTACTTTAAACTGGAAACATCCAAGTGGGCAGCTAAATGCTGTTTTCCACTCATCTCCTGTCAGCCTCAGCTTTGCCTGCTTCAGCTGTCATAAGAAACGGGGGGAGGGACTAGTTAAGAGGCGAAGGGGGGGGGGGAAGGTGCAGGAGGTTTTTTTTTCCATTGTAGGACATGTCTTCCCAGGAAACGAAAGTGAATCTCCAAAGGGGCCAGCTGACCAACTGCCCTACATTCCTGATGAATGACGTTGCCAGACGTGATGCCACCTGACCTTTGGGAGACCTTTGGATTGGATGATGGTCAATGGACACGGGGGGGGGGGAGAAGTTTAGTAGATGCTATTTCGCGCGTTTTGCTCACTTCCAGCTTTACCTGGCTTGCGATCATTTCATATTCAGTAAAAGTACTAATCTCTTCAAAATGATTGAGTTTGGGTTTTCCTTTCCTGGATATTGAAGGAAGCATACCTGACATTAAGCTGGAAGTCACATCCAGTCATCCCGGAAAAAAACCGAGGGGACTGTAAATCCAAAATATGTCAGATCGAGAGAGTGATGGAGGAGAGCAAATGGGGGCAGCGAGTTCGACTGCAGCCGCCCTCCAAGCGGAGAAAGAGAATGCAGAATGGTTGAAAAGACTCCGTTTAGAGCCGGAGGAAGCCAGATGGTCGAAAGGAGTGGGGAGGCTGCCGGACTGGGGGGAGGACCCCTGGGGAGTGACGACTTCCAGACCCCGTAAAAAAGAGGCAGTGTGGATGCAGGAGCAAAAGGAACGTCTCATGATGGAACAAGCCTTGCAGCTTATCCGTGATGTAGAAGAGAGCAGAAAAAAAGTGAGTCTTTTGGAATTCCTGTGGAGAAGGGGGGAGCAGGCCCCAGGGGGGAACCACAAGAGACAGCCTGTGGGGGAGAGGAAGAGTTTGAGGAAGAAACATCCCAGGCTTCGGCAGCTCAAGGGAGAGATGCAGCCGGCCAGAAAACCCCAGCCTTGCAGGCCCCCCCTCACAGACGTAAAAAGCCAAAAATCCCCCCCCCCCCGCTTCCTGGGAAGTTTAGTTTAGTTTAGTTTAGTTTATTTGATTTGTATACCGCCCTACTCCCGAAGGACTCAGGGCGGTGAACAGCCAAACAATAAAATAACATAGATACAAAAAATTTAAAAAACCAGATAAAATCAAATTAAATCATTTTGGCCCAGACAGATTAAAACACCCCAATAATTTAAAAACAGATTAAAATTTACATATTTAAAAAAGGGAAGAGATTAGTCCAGGCCCGCCTGATGGAATAAAAAGGTCTTCACAGCGCGGCGAAAGGTGCGCAGATCCGGGATCCTCCGTATCTCTGGGGGGAGCTCATTCCAGATGATAGGTGCCCCCACAGAGAAGGCTCTCCCCCTAGGGGTCGCCAGCCTACAATGTTTGGCTGACGGCACCCGGAGGAGTCCCTCTCTATGAGAGCGTACTGGCCGGTGGGAGGCTATTGGTGGTAGTAGGCAGTCCCGTAGATAACCAGGTCCTAAGCCAGATAACCTAAGGTCCGAAGTATAACCTAAGGTCGTAGATAACCTAAGAGCCTTGGTAGTACAGGGGTTTAAGGCACCCTGTTATTAAGCTGGTTATTAAGACCAGCTGCCTGCAATTACTGCAGGGTTCGAATCTCGCCAAGGCTCAAGGTTGACTCAGCCTTCCATCCTTTCTAAGGTAGGTGAAATGAGGACCCAGTTGTGGGGGCAATAAGCTGACTTTGTATAAATATACAGAAGGATGAAGGCTATTGCTGAACACATTGTAAGCCGCCCTGAGTCTCCGGAGAAGGGCGGCATATAAATCAAATTAAAAAAAAAAAAAAAAAAGGTCCGAAGTATGATGGAAATCCTAAAACCTTGGGATTTTTCCTGACCCAAGTGTGGAACCACATACAGGATTGGGGGGAGGACTACGTATCAGAGGCTGCTAAAGTGAGAAGCGTCACGAACGCCTTAGAAGGAGTAGCTGCTGAGTGGATGGTGGTTCTCCACAATAACAACTCCCTTTTGCTGAGAAATTACAACCAGTTCATGGGGGCCCTTAGGAGGTGTTTTGAAGACCATTTAACTGAACGAAAGGCGAGACTCAGAATGAAGAGCATTCAGCAGGGCCGGAGGCCGGTGGCAGAGTATATCCAAGAGTTTCGTGAACTGGCACCCTATATGACAGGCTGGTCAGAAATGGCTCTTTTGGAGAGCTTCAAGGATGGGTTGAATGAAGAGATATATCGAGACTGTAGAAGCATGGGGGTCACCGAAGATTTGCATAGATGGTACATAATAGCTGAGGATGTGGAGATCGAACTGAGACGGAGCGAACTCCGAGGAAGGCGTGTGGGGGACCAGTCATCTTCCTTCCACCGTAAAGGGAAACCAAAGATGGCTGGGGGGAAGGCCGAATTCAAACCCAAGTCAAAGCCCTGCTTCAAATGTGGGAAAGAAGGTCACCGGGCTGCCGAATGCTTCTCCAACCCACTGCCAAAAGCTGCCGGGGCCGACCCGAAGAAAGGCGACAAAATACCCGCCAAAACCCGCGGCACCGCCCTGAAAGAAGAAGTCGTTGAGTTCACTCCCCGAAACCAGGGTGAGTTGGGAACTCCGACCAACGATGACGACAGCGAGACGGACTCCGACTCCGACACCGACGATCGGGTGAGTCACACGGAAGAACCCTTACTCATCCCCGTAGAAATAAGGGTGCCCTCCACAGGGGCTCACGCGCAAATGTTAGCCCTGTTGGACTCGGGGTGCACTAGGTGAATAATTAGCCCCAAAGTAGTGGAGGAAATGGGACTGAGACTAAAAACTTTAAAAAGACCCATTGCATTCTGTCAATTAGATGGGTCGATTGCAGGAGGGGGCCCAGCTAGCTTTATGACCGAACCTCTTGAACTGCAGTTGGGGAATCATGTAGAGAATCTCAGATTTATTGTAGCCCCTGGTATGGAGAGACCCCTCATTCTAGGACTGCCCTGGCTTCGAAAATGGAACCCACGGGTAAATTGGAAGACAGGGGTCCTGCGCATCCACACGGCAGAACCAACTCCGGAAAAGGAAGCCCCCCCCCCCCCGAGGGACGACATAAAACCAGAAAGGGCGGCAGTAGCCATTAACTATATTGAGGGAGAAGAGAAGATTCCAAAGGAATATTGGGATCTCAAGGAAGTCTTTAGTGAAAAGGCATTGGATGCTCTGCCTCCCCACAGGGCCACCGACTGCACCATTGAAATACTCCCTGGGGTGAAGCTTCCCAAACCAAAAATTTACCCCATGACACCTCGAGAATTGGGGGAATTGCGAAATTTTATTGACAAAAACCTAGAACGGGGATTCATCGAACGAGCCAAACCCAAGGTGGCGGGGGCCAGTAATGTTCTGCAAAAAGAAAGATGGATCCTTTCGTTTGGTGGTCGATTATAGAAATATAAACGCGATTTGCATAGAAAATGTCTACCCCCTCTCACTCATGAAGGACATGTTAGCCCATTTAGGGAAGGGAAAAATTTTCACCAAACTTGATTTAAGAGAGGCATACTACCGAGTGAGAATAAAAGAGGGGGATGAATGGAAGACAGCATTTAATTGCCCACTGGGATGTTTCCAGTTTAGAGTACTCCCTTTTGGACTACAGGGAGCCCCTGCTGTATTCATGCAGTTGATCAACGAAGTATTGCATGAGCACCTGTATAAGGGGGTGTTGGTCTATTTGGATGACATTCTGATCTATTCTAACATGGCCGACCATGTAAAGTTGGTACGGACGGTCTTGAAGAAACTCAGAGCGGCTGAACTCTATGCTAAACTTTCTAAATGTGAATTTCACCAAGACAAAATTGACTATCTTGGATATCGTATATCGCATGAGGGAATAGAGATGGACCCTGAAAAGGTCCGGGCAGTGCTGGAATGGGCCGCACCACGCACCCGTAAACAGTTACAGAGCTTCTTAGGGTTTGCTAACTTTTATAGACAATTTATCCCCTCTTTCGCGAAAATCGCACTACCAATTACAGACTTGCTAAAAACGAAAGGGGAAGTAAAGCCCAAACCCTCGAAACCACTAGAATGGACTATGGACTGTCAAGCCGCTTTTGAAAAATTGAAACGGCTTTTTGCGGCTGAACCTGTGCTCAAACACCCCGACATGGAACAACCTTTTGTAGTACAAGCTGACGCCAGTGATGTAGCTGTAGGAGCAATACTCTTGCAAAAGAATGAAAACGGGATATTACAACCCTGTGCTTACACGTCCCGTAAACTATCAGAAACTGAAAGGAGATGGGCCATATGGGAGAAAGAGGCGTTTGCAGTTAGATGGGCGCTGTTAACATGGAGACAATTTTTAGAAGGGGCGAAGCACCCTTTCGAAGTGTGGACTGATCACAAGAATTTAGAGGCATTAAAAACACCACGCAAACTATCACCAAAACAGGCTCGTTGGGCCCAACATTTCAATCGTTTCAATTTCACCCTACATTACCTTCCTGGTGGAAAGAACTTCATGGCGGATGCACTTTCCAGATTGCCGCAGTACAACAGCATCAAGAAGGAGGTGGTTCGACCAATGATCCCCTTGACACAATTGGCAACACCTGTCACTACCAGAGCGCAGAGAAAAACCGAACCAGAACTCTCGGGGGATTTACTCGAAAAATTGCGAGAAGCGCTAAAAACTGACGAGTGGTTTAAGAACCACTCGAATGAATGCACACTTCGTGACGGACTAGCTTGGGTTGGATCGAAATTGTATGTTCCGACCACATTAAGAACAACCGTATTGAAATATGCTCATGATGCCAAGGCCGCAGGACACTTTGCGTTTGTCAAGACTCTACATCTTCTTAAGAGACAATTTTGGTGGCCTGCACTTAAAAAGGACATAGAGGCATATGTGGCTAGCTGTCCAGTATGTGCCTCGGCTAAAAGACCTCCAGGAAAACCCCCTGGATTGCTGCAAAGTGTGGCTAGACCGAATGCCCCATGGAAGGAAATATCTATGGATTTTATTGTAGACTTACCAGAGAGTGAAGGCTGCACTGTCATTTGGGTAGTAACTGATTTGTTTTCCAAACAAGTACATTTCATCCCTTGCTCAAAGATCCCTTCAGCAGGGGTTTGCTGTTTGTCCCCGCTGGACGCTCCTTTGGGATCGTCGCACCCACTGCCTGTAAAGAGCCGCCTTTATAGCGGAATGGCGGCTCGAAAAAACTCCGTTTCCATGAGGAAACGGAGATAGAGCAGGCTGGGGTGGGTTGAGTCCTCTGCCTAATCCCAAAAGTTTTTTTTTTACTTTTGGGACGGAGCGGAAGAGACTCCCCGTATCCCCAGCCGATGCTCCGGGCTCTGGGAGATCTCTGCTACACGCAGAGCTAGGTGGCAAAAGCAAGCCTGTAAACTTGTTAAACTAATTAAAGAAGACGTGAGCTGGACCGCTGACCCTGAGGCGCAAGTATTTTTTTTTTCTTATTTTAGAAAAGTTACTGAAGTTGTTTAAGAAGTGAAAGGAAAAAAGATTTTTAAAATGGCGATTGCTGAGGCTTGAAGAGAGGCTGAAAAGGGAAAGTCCTTCCGTTTTCTATTACAAAGTAGCGGAATGAATACTTCTGGTCGTAATTGAGGCAAAACCTCACTCTCACTCTTGCTTTTTTTTTCTTTTTTTTTTCCTGGGGATCTGATATTGATCTTGGTTGGAAACAAGCCTTTTTTTTCTCTCTCTTTTCCACTAAATCTTGTCTGTGTGGGAAATGGCATCGGGACTCACACAGCTAGACAAACGGGGGGGGGGGAATTTCCCCCATTAATAAATTACACCAACAAGTTGTAACTCTCCAGTGTCAGAAACCTGATTTTAATATAATAGAATTTCTTCTTGAAGAGATTGTAAGAAGGGATGAGATTGTGAACCAGCAACTCGAAAAATTTAAGCAGGAAATTAAAGAAATTGGTGAATTGGTGAAATCAAAGTTTGACTTTTTGAATCGAAAGATTTTAAATACAGCTAATGGTTTATCAGACTTTCTGATTCGGGTGGATGCAAAGACTAAATTATTAGAGTCTAAACTGAAGGAAACTGAGGAGAATTTGGATGACAAGATTCAAAAAATTAAAAAGGATTTGGTAAACATTCAGGATAATAGCTCAGAAGACAAACCTAAAATGGAGGTTGACCAAAAGACTGGTAATGAAGAAAATGTGCAACAGAGGATTGAAAGAGAAGTTTTAATGATTCAATATAATTTTACAGAATATGCAATTAGACTGAGAGGTCTGCAGGAAAATAATAGAGATGACTTAAGGAAAATATCTTCTGAAATTCTGGCTGGGATTTTAAAGGTTCAACCTGATGAAGTGTTTTGCAGGATTGATATAATTTATAGAATAAACTCCTGGTTGGCAAAGCAAAGGCAATTGCCTAGAGATGTGGTGATCTATTTTACAGATAAAGAAATTAGGAATAATATTGTGCAGAACTCTTTTAATTCTACTTTGCAATTTCATGGAAGAAAGATTTGGATTTTTAAGGAGCTCCCGACTAAGATGCTAATGGAGAGGAAGAAATTTGGCTTTCTAGTGACTGAGTTAAAAAAAAGAAATATCCTATTTAGGTGGGATGCCCCAGTTGGTTTAATATTGAGACACCAAGGAGTAAGATACCAACTGAACACTGTTGAAAAAGCGGAAGAATTTTATCAAAATTTTTAAAAAATGAACTTAACATCTTTAGGCACAATACAGGATAAGCAAAAGGAGTTGGAAACAAAAGGAAAACATCAAATTACAGAGGCTGTGGTGGATAAATTGTCTTTGGACTCCCTGGATACCCCAGCTGGACTGTCTATAAATAAGAGAGCAGTGTCATCCGACTCCAATGTGATGAACCATCAAGTCACAGACAAGTGCGCAAATCAACCAGTTGATATACAAGTGATGGAGAAGAAAGATGAGATGACAAAACTAACCCAACAAGATCAACTCATAAAGCAGAATGAAAATCGATCAGCTGACACACAATTGGTAGGCACGAAACGAGGATGGAAATTCAACCCGCAAAAGAAAAAGAAAAGAAATAGATCTCATAGAAACAGCAGTTTCTAAACCAAGCAACAGTGAAGCCAGGGACTTTAAAAAATGAATGAATATCTGAAAAGATAGTGGAGGCGAACAATTGTTTAATACTATCCTGAGGATTGTGGCAGATCTCTGTAATGCCGTGATTTTGGGATGTGAAAAGAGCCTTACCTTGTTGGATTTGAATTATCTACTCTGGATTTCTTTTACTGGTAAATATATTATAATTATTTTGAGTTACAAGGCAAGAGAGTCACGCTGGGGCATGCAGAAGATCTGGATGTTACCCATTAGGATGATGGGAATCAACAATCCTGATGAATACCACAACTATAACTATATGGATATAATTATAATGTCACTCGGGTGGTTGTTTTTACTTTTATATATATACGAGGATATCTACTACTGATGGGGGCAGAAGATGATTGAAGATTTTGAACAAACTGTTGCACCAGCATGTTATTTTACCTTATTATGGGTGATGGATTTAACAATCCAGTGGAAAGACACCAAAGAAGATATTATATGGATTATAAACTTAAAGTTATTGTCTTTTTTCTTTTTACAAAATGGAATGCATATATAGATATGTGTATATCTTAGTAAAGTGGGCAGTGGATTATATTTAGAATTGTATTGCATGATTTTGTAGGAATTGAAGGGTTGAAATAGGTTAGTTTACTGATTGATTAGTCTAAGAAAAAGGATCTTTAAGTCATATATTTAGGGGAGTGGAGGAATTGGATAGAACTGAATAAATGTTAAATTTGGATGTAGGGAGAAGGCCGCTTTAAAATGTTATATTAATATATATAAAAGATTAAATGTTAAATTGTAATAATACACTATAAGTTTAGGGGAGGAGAAAAAGGGCAGATTATCGTAAAAATGGGAGTTATAAGAATAATATGCTAAGGGTCAGTACTCTGAGGAGGGAGTAAGGGAAAGGAAAGATATTATGTATGTAATTAGTTATGAAATAGCCTATTGTTGTGAAGAAGTCACAGGGGGGGATGGGTGGTGAGGGGGGGGTTAGGGAAGAGGGGGGGGGAAAGGGGGAAAAACTTGTATTTGAAAACTTTTTCAATAAAAAAAAAAAAGATCCCTTCAGCAAAAACCCTTGCAAAACTGTTTATTCGGCAGATTTACCGACTACATGGATCTCCGAAAAGAATAATTTCTGACAGGGGTGTGCAATTTACTTCCAGTTTCTGGAAAGAGTTTTTGAAGTTGATAGGCTCCGCCCAGGGGCTAAGTTCCAGTCACCACCCTCAGACAAATGGGGCCTGTGAAAGAACCAATGGAGTTCTAGAACAATACCTGAGGTGTTACGTAAATTACCAGCAAGACAATTGGGTAGACTTGTTGCCATTTGCAGAAGTGGCATATAATAATTCCGTACACAGTAGCACCGGATTCACTCCTTTTAAGGTCGCGTCGGGCCAGGATTTAGTACCCATTCCCGAGCTACCACAAGATGATCCCCAGAATCCCTCCTTGATGGATTGGATTGAACAATTAAAGAGCACATGGGCAGTGACTCGGAAGGCATTAGATGAGGCACACCGGGCCCATAAGGCGCAATCCGATAAGAAAAGGTCCCCAGCTCACATTTATAAAGTGGGTGATAAAGTCTATTTATCTACTAAATACTTACAGACTACCCAGAAGTCCAAAAAGCTGGGCCCTAAGTATGTGGGACCATTTCGTGTGATTAGACTGATTAATCCAGTAACAGTTGAATTGGAATTGCCAAAAACGTTGAGACGTATACATCCTGTATTTCATGTTAGTTTATTAAAACCTGAACACTCATCTCCCCTAAGGGCTGACCAAAGCACCCCTCCAATTCCCATTCTCATAGAGGGGGAGCAACATTTTGAAGTTAAGGAAATTTTGGACTCTCGGAAACACCATGGTAAAGTCCAATATCTGATAGCCTGGAAACATTTCCCTTTGTCTCAGGCTGAATGGGTGAATAAACGGGATGTCCGAGCTCCCAAGAAAATACAGCAATTCTATACCAAATACCCTGATAAACCATAATTATTGTATATATTCTATTTCTCTCTCTTTTCCTTCCTCTTATTTAGGAATAACGTCTCTTCTGCAAGAGGGGCCGAATGTCAGCCTCAGCTTTGCCTGCTTCAGCTGTCATAAGAAACGGGGGGGAGGGACTAGTTAAGAGGCGAAGGGGGGGAAGGTGCAGGAGGTGTTTTTTTTCCATTGTAGGACGTGTCTTCCCAGGAAATGAAAGTGAATCTCCAAAGGGGCCGGCTGACCAACTGCCCTACATTCCTGATGAATGACGTTGCCAAACGTGATGCCACCTGACCTTTGGGCGACCTTTGGATTGGATGATGGTCAATGGACACGGGGGGGGGGGAGAAGCTTAGTAGATGCTATTTCGCGCGTTTTGCTCACTTCCAGCTTTACCTGGCTTGCAATCATTTCATATTCAGTAAAAGTACTAATCTCTTCAAAATGATTGAGTTTGGGTTTTCCTTTCCTGGATATTGAAGGAAGCATACCTGACATCTCCCTTTTTAATTCTCACTCGGTAGTAAGCTTCCCATAGGTCAAGTTTGGTGAAGATTTTTCCATTTCCTAAGTGAGATAGCATGTCTTTCATAAGTGGTAGGGGGTAAACGTTCTCCACACAAATCGCATTTAGGTTCCTATAATCAACTACCAAGCGAAAGGAACCATCCTTCTTTTCTCGGAAGAACACCGGTGCCGCCACCTTTGGTTTGGCAGGTTTAATAAACCCCCGTTCTAGGTTTTTATCATTAAAGTTTCGCAGTTCCCCTAATTCTCGAGGGGTCATGGGGTAGATTTTCGGCTTAGGAAGTTTCACACCTGGGAGTATTTCAATGGTACAGTCCGTAGCCCTGTGGGGAGGCAGTACATCCGAGGCCTTTTCACTAAAAACTTCACGGAGATCCCAATATTCTTTTGGAATCTTCTCCTCCCCTTCAATGTGCCCTACTGCCATTTCCACAGTTTCAGGTCCTGACCTGTCCTCTGGGGGGTGGGGTCCCTCTCTAATCTCGGTTTTCCGGTGCGAATATGCAAGATCCCAGTTTTCCAATTAACTCGTGGGTTCCATCTACGGAGCCAAGGCAGTCCAAGTATGAGGGGTCGTTCCATGCCAGGGGCCACAATGAATCTGAGACTTTCTACGTGATCCCCCAGCTGCATTTCAATGAGTTCAGTCACAAAACTAGCTGGGCCCCCTCCTGCAATAGATCCGTCCAACTGACAGAACGCAATAAAGACTTTTTAGCGTTTTTAATCTCAGGCCCATCTTTTCCACCACTTTCGGGCTGATTATGCACCTGGTGCACCCAGAGTCTAACAGGGCTAACATCTGTGCATGTGCCCCTGTGGATGGCACCCTTATTTCTACAGGGATGAGCATGGGGTCCTCTGTGTGACTCACCAGATCATCGGAGTCGGAGTTGGAGTCCGTCCCGCTGTCGTCGTCGGTGGTCGGAGTTCCCAACTCACTCTTGTTTCGGGGAGCGAACTCAACAACTTCTCCTTTCAGGGCGGTGCCGCGGGTTTTTGTGGGTGTTTTGTCGGCCTTCCTTGGTCCCAAACAGGTGGTCTTAGGTACTGGTTTGGAGAAACATTTGGCAGCCCAATGTCCTTCCTTCCCACATTTGAAACAGGTGAAAGGCTTTGACTTTGGTTTGAATTCCACCTTCCTTTCGGCCATCTTAGGTGCTCCTTTACGGTAAAAGGAGGATGATGGGTCTCCAGCATGCCCCCCTCGGAGTCGGCTTCGGGCCAGCTCGATCTCCACATCCTCAGCTTGTGAAGTATTTTCCAAGGATCTTGCCCAATAATCACAGACACGATTAGTTTCTATTTCAACGTATTTATTTACACCATTTCCCTTTCTTTCAGGTGCACATCTGGAACTGACTGGTGGATCCCTGTGCACGGCCTTATGTATGGTGAAGGCGGAGTCAAGGTAAGGAGGGGTCATGGGAAGGGCTAGGTGAGGGAGGAGGGGTCAGTCTATGCATTGATATATACATAGTTAGGCATTTACTCATAACAAATCCCCCTCTAAATGCCTAACATTTGGAGTTGATTCTGTACAAGGTATAGCCACTCCTAATTTTGATGTCAGATATGTGTGCTGTCTGCTTGGTAATGGTTTTGTCAGAATGTCTGCAACTTGTTCAGAAGTTTCACAATGTACGGCTCTGATGAAGCCTACGTTCGATAACTGCCTGACGTGCTTGTGCTTGATGTCGATGTGCCTGGACCTTTGACCTACTGCGTCTGCGTTGGAAATGTCTATGGCTGCTTTATTGTCCTCGTGGATTGTTATTGGATAAACTGGCTCGGTCCATATTTCAGAGAGCAGGTCATCGAACCACACTAAATTGTTAGCTGCTTTTGATAGGCAGATGTACTCTGCTTCCGCTGTGGATGTGGCAACCAGATTCTGTTTACCGGTGTACCAATGTACTGGGCAATTATTGATGAGAAATATGTAACCAGAGGTGCTTTTTCTGCTCTTGGTATCACCCGCTCAGTCAGCATCCGCATAGCAGGTCAGCACGGGTTCTTTGGACTTGGACGGTTCCAGACATAGGTATGCGTCTATGCTATATTTCAGGTACTTAATTATTCGTTTTACCCCTTCCCAGTGGTATACTTTGGGTTCAGTGACGTGTCTGGATAACAGGTTAACTGCTAAGCTGATATCAGGCCTTGTCCAATTGGCAATATATAGGAGGGATCCAATGATGGATTTATACAGAGTGTTGTCCTTAAATGGCTCCCCCTCTTCGTGCATATGTTTCAGGAAGTCTGTTTGCATGGGTGTTTCACATGGCTTAGCGTCCTTCATGTTACATCTGTGTATAAGTTCTAATACTTTTTCCCTTTGTGATACCCTGAACCCATTCTCTGTTTTCTTGATTTGCACCCCTAGATATTTGTTGACTCTCCCTAGGGTCTTGAGTGTGAAGTGTTTCCCCAGTTCTTTGGCGAATTCATCGCATTTTCGCTTGTGCTGCCCTATGTACAGGATGTTGTCTACGTAAATGAGTGCGTACTCGACTGATGTGCCCTCCCTCTTGACGAAGAGGCAGAGGTCCGCTGAGGTGGTGGTAAAACCCATGTCCCTGAGTGTTTTGGCTAGGCACTCATACCATCTTTTTCCCGACTGCCTTAAGCTGTACAAACTTTTGTTTAGTAACCTGGTGTCTCCCTCTTTCGCGCCTTTCCCTGGGGGTGCCCTGACATATATTTCTTTGTCTAACTTCGCATGGAGGTATGCGGTTTGAATGTCAAATTGATAGACTTCTAGGCCTAAGACGGACGCTATTACTAGGGCGCTTTTGACACTTTCTGCCCTAACTGTAGGTGAATAGGTATCCCTGGAGTCGTCTGGATACCTCTGAGCGAACTCCTGAGCTACGAGCCTAGCCTTGTAGAGGGTCTTGTTGTCTTCGAGTTCCTTAATTTTGAAAACCCATTTTGTACCTATGAGTGTTTTGTCGGCTGGGACCTTAGAAGGGGTGTACACGTTTAGTTCCCTTAGGCTAGCCATCTCCTTTTCCATAGCTTGTTCCCACCTATCTCTCTCTTCTTGTGGCAGGCTAATAATTTCCTTGTATGAGTTGGGGGTCGTTCTATTTGGGTGAATGGACATGACATAATCTTCAAATCTCTTGGGCATTCTATTTCTGTTGTGTCTTATGGGCCTTATGGGTCGCGTGTCGGTGTCGTGCATGTATTTGGCTTCTTTCTCTGTGACTGTATCTACCTTAATGGTGGGGTGGTCTTCCTTCCACCCTTTGGTGGCTACCTCATGGTGTCTCGGTTTTTGCCTTTCTTGTGTGTCTGTTTCTAATGTGGTGGGTTTGCTTTCATCCCTTAATTTGTCTGTGTCTTCCTGTCTGATGAGTGTCTCGTTGAGATGTATCTTTGACCAGTTGGTGTTCTTGTGGAACATCGCGGTTCTGGATATGATGAACCTGTTGTCCCTGTCTATGAATCTGTACCCTTTTGTGCCTGGTTCATACCCCATGAACCTTAATCTCTTAGAGACGTTGTCTCCTTTTCGCCTCAGCTGTCTGGGGATGTGCACATCCGCCGTGACTCCAAATATGTGTAAGTGTGCAATTTTTAGCTTTCGGTTGTACATCACCTCGTAAGGTGTTTTCTCTATTACGCTAGACCAGAGTCTGTTCAGCGTATAATTTGAGTAGGCGAGTGCTTCTGCCCAGAATGCCTGTCCTAACCCTGCATCCTCTAGAGCGCATCTCATCATTGTTTGTAGGACTCCATTCCTTTTCTCTACGACTCCGTTCTGGAACGCGGAAAAAGGAGAAGTCATGTAGTGTATTATCCCGTGCATCTTTAACCAGTTCGAGAAGTCCCTTGACAGGAACTCAGACCCCCTATCTGTCATTATTTGCCTTATTTTTGTATTGTATTGCGTCTCCACCCTCTTGTAAAATTCCTTAAATTTTTGAAATACCTTGCTCTTATGGTTAATGGTATACACAAAGCCATAGCGGCTGTAGTCATCTACTATTGTCAGAAAATAATTCTTTTTGTATTTTATAGAGGGCTTCATGGGGCCCACAATATCCATGTGTACCAGGTGGAAGATAGAGTTGGTGGTGCGGGTGGCCTTTCTAGGTCTGGGTTTGGTCTTTAGCTTAGATGATTTACATACAGAGCACTCTAAGTAGTTTTTGCATTTTTTTATTTTCAAGTCACTGGTACATCCTGTCATTTTTTGGATGACTGGGAAGCTGGCATGGCCCAACTTTCTATGTAGCAAGTGGGCACAGTCATCGTGAATGGGTTTGCCAATTAACAATTTCCCTCTGTGTGTTGTGCTGTTTTCGGTGGGGTCACCTTCCCTGTCCCCCTCTATCTCGACATGGGCATTGACTTTATCCTCTGTGTTTTCTAGTTGGGCGATTACTTGGGTCTGGCTATTCCTCTTAGGATGGAGGTATGTTAGCCCTCCATCAATGACTATTTTGCCGATGTTTTCCCTGCCCCTGGTCATGTAGGCTTTTCCCTCTTTGAAGGTGATCTCTATGCCCAAGTCCTTGCTGAGTTTAAGCGCTGCTAAGATATTGTGGGGTATTTCGGGTATGAGCAATACCCCCTCTATTTTGCCTATCCCGCTGATGAATGTGTTTCCTTTCCCTGTTACTAGGACCCTGTTTTGATTGTCCACCTTAATGTGGTAGTTTTCCTCTGTAAATGAAGTCAGTATCTTCTTGTCATGAGTTGTGTGATTGGTGGCTCCCGAATCAATGAGCCACGCTTCTCCTTCTCTTGTTTGTGGGTGTGAGTGTGTGTTTTCCCCAATCCCATACATGGATCCTTATCGGCTCTCCCTAGAGCTGTCCCTATTTCCCCTTCTGTCCCTTGGGTTGGGGGAGTCTCTACGCCTATATCTATTTTCTGATGGGGATCTATCGGGGAGTCCTGGCTTCTTGCCTTCCCTTTCCCTGTGGTAGGTGTGATCCCTTCCCCTTGAGTTTTTTGGACAATCCCGTTTATAGTGGTTCTTGGAACCACAGGTGAAACACTCTGGGTAGTCTTGGTTCCTGGTTTGGAACTCAACCCTCTTTGTTGGTTTGCTGTCCCTGCGGCTGATGGAGCGGTCCCTCCTTAAGCTGTCTTTTGCTATTATTCTGTTTGTCAGTGACTCGAGTGTGAGGTGGCCTAAGTTTATGCTATCCAGCTGCATTATGAAGTTATCCCAGCTGGAATACAGGGAGTTGATGACAATGCTCTTCATACTCTCCTCTGATATGTCCTCCCCTCTTTGTATCAGCTCAGTCCTTGTGGCATTTAGGTTAAGTATATGTTCACCCATGGGAGTCCCTGCTTTATGTCTGGCAGAGTGGAATTCCCTAGATATTTTGGCTGTGGTGGCAGCGCTTTTACTGTAGAACAGATTAAATATTTTTTGCTGTATTTCAGACACAGTCAGGTAATGGCTAAGGCTGGGGTATATGCCTGGTGGGATACTTGCTATGACTATATAGTAAGCCCTGTGATGTAAGCAGTCTGTTTCTAAAGTCCAAGGTTTTGTGGGGGGGTCATCAATTAAAAACAACAGATTCTCCCTTAAAAATAAAATCTGGAGTTGATGATTCCACTGCATAAGGTTTGATCCATCTAACTTAAGAGTGGGAAAGTCAGTTGGTAAATTTACTGAGCTGTGTGGTAAATTACTCACAGTCTGTTGCTGTCCATGGTATCTCAGGTGAGGGAACTCACAATATGGCTTGGGGATGCAGTTTGCGACTCTGTATAGACTTGTATTTATGTTCTCTCCTTCTCTTCTTGCAGGAGCCGATTGAGCATGCGCGAAGCCTATTTCGCGTCTGTAGTCGATGGGTGAGTAGCTTGCTGTTGCTGCTCTTAGGCCTCGGCCTCGGCCTACAGTTGGGGGTCCTAACTCACCCCTGGGGTACCCGGCTTCGTCCCTGGAGGCAGGCATCCATCGATGGGTGGCTGGATCCCCGCTGGAAGCTGGAGAGAGGTGAGGAGGCGAGGTGGTCGTGAGTTGAGGACTTCTGGGATTCAGCGGCGTGGCGGCGGCAGTGAGAGGTCCCGATCCCTGGTCGCTGGTCCCTGGACGTGTGAGGAAGCCTGGCGGAGGTCGCATGGAGGGTGAGTAGCTGGCGTTGTCTCCTTCCCTCGGGTCTCGTGTTGTCGGTGCGGTGGGTGCTGAGTTCGAGTCCTGCCATCGGCATGTCTCGAGTGCAATCGGTGCCCTGCAGTCATCCTCGCGGAGTGTGGCCCTTGGGTGGAGGATCTGGGGGTTGTATCGTTGTCGATGGCCCCCTCGTAGTCCCCTCGGCTCGCGGTTGTCTCCCTGCGGTTTGTGGCTGGCACGAGGGGGTTGCGTGCAGGGCCGATGGTGGCTGCTGGGGTCTCGGGTGTCTTTCTGGCTTCGAGCTCAGCAGGCGAGCTCCAGATGCCTTGGTATCCCCCTTCTGGGATGTTTCTGGTTATTCCCCCATTTGTTTTGGGGTTTCTTTCATTTCGCGCCATTAAATTTGAATCCTGGCTCCCCATTGGTCGGTGGCCATTCCAAGATGGCCACCGGGAGCATGGCGTGAAACTGGAATTGTTTAGGTCCTGGGTCCCTGCCAGGGGGTATCTTTGTCTTACCGGTCTGGCAGTCTCGTGGTCTTGTTCCTGGGGGCTCATCTCTGCTCCATGGTCATCTAGTAGGTCCCAGAGTTTCACGAGGAGCTCCTTCTTGCTGATGGAGGCCTCCATCATTTTCTTTATGGTCTCTTTCAGCTCATCTCTCTCAGGTGATTTGTTCCTGGTGTGCCTGGCTGCACTTTCTCTTGGCCTCACGCTTCTGTTTGCCTGGTCCAGGTCTTCCACTTCCATGGCAGTTGGAATTCTGGCTGTGGCGCCTTCGGATTCCTCCAGCTCTGCCATTAGCCTGGTGATGGACCTTGTGTTCATCCTTCCTTCCATTTTAGATATTATTCCTGGTTATTGGGCACAACCATCCTCTGCTACCATTATGTGAAGTATTTTCCAAGGATCTTGCCCAATAATCACAGACACGATTAGTTTCTATTTCAACGTATTTATTTACACCATTTCCCTTTCTTTCAGGTGCACATCTGGAACTGGCTGGTGGATCCCTGTGCACGGCCTTATGTATGGCGAAGGTGGAGTCAAGGTAAGGAGGGGTCATGGGAAGGGCTAGGTGAGGGAGGAGGGGTCAGTCTATGCATTGATATATACACAGTTAGGCATTTACTCATAACACAGCTGCTATATACCAACTCTGCAAATCTTCGGGGACCCCCCGGCCTCTACAATCCTTGTATATCTCTTCATTCAGCTCATCTTTGAAACTCTCCAGGAGAGCCGCTTCTGACCACCCTGTCATGTAGGGTGCCAGCTCGCGGAATTCTTGGGTGTATTCTGGCACTGATCTCCGGCTTTGCTGGATGCTTTTCATTCTAAGTCTCGCTTTTCATTCAGCTAGGTGGTCTTCAAAATGCCTCCTAAGAGCTCCCATGAATTGGTTGTAGTTTCTTAGCAAAGGGGAGTCATTATTGTGGAGGACCACCATCCAGTCAGCTGTGGCTCCCTCTAATACGCTCGTGACGCATCTCACTCGAGCAGCATCTGGCAAATAGTCCTCCCCCCAATCTTGCATGTGGTTCCACACTTGAGTCAAAAAATAACCCAAGGTCTTCGGATTCCCATCATATTTCCCAGTTGGGGGGGAATTTTTGGTTTTTTACGTCTGCGGGGAGGGACCTGCAAGGCTGGGGGTCCCTGACCTGTTGCATCCCTCACTTGAGCCCCCGAAGTCTGAGATGTTCTTTCCTCAGCTTCCTCATCTTCTCCCCCACAGGCTGTTCCTTCCGGCTCCCCGCTGGGGCCGTCTCCTCCCTTCTCTACAGGGAACCCATAAGACTCACAGCTTTTCTGGCTTTCTTCAACATCACAGAGGAGTTGCGATGCCTGTGCCAGCATGAGTCTTTCCTTTTGCTCTTGCAGCCACACCGCCTCTCTCTTACATGGTCTGGAGCTGGTTACTCCCTGGGGGGTCCCTCCCCAGTCCGGGAGCCTTCCTACTCCTTTTGACCATCTGGTTTCCTCAGTCTCCTCTCTGAGCCGGAGTTTTCTCAACCATTCGGCAGTTTCTTCCTCTGTTTGAAATGAAGGCATCGTAGAGCCCGATGCTCCCATTTGTGCTTCTTCAGCTTCCTGATCTGACATGATCTGGATCACAGTCCCCTTGGAGGTTATCCGGGATGACTGGAGTGAGTTTCAGCTTAATGTCAGGTGTGCTTCCTTCAAAGTCCAGGAAAGAATGAGCCAAACTCCATATTTATAGAGTAATGTACTTTTACTGGAAGATGAAATGAACGCAACCAAAGGAAAGCTGAAACTAAAGCAATAGGCACAAAAGTTGCATATAGAAAGCATCCCCTCCCACTGTCCATCATCAACCACCCAATCCAAAGGTCTCCCAGAGATCAGGTGGAAGCACGTCTGGCATCGTCATCAATCAGGAACGCGATGACGGTTGACCCGATAGCCACTTCGGTGCTTAGGTTTCGTTTCTTCAAAATCTACCAGCTTGCTTCCCTCCCCCACGCTCTTCCCTCCCCCGTTTCTTATGGCAGCCAAAGCAGAAAGTCGGAGGCTGACATTGGGTTTTAATTTGAATTGTTTTAAATTTGGGCCAAAGTTATGTAATTCTTTTAATAATTTTAAATTTTGTATTGGCATGTGTTTTAGTTCTGGCTGTGCACCACCCTGAGTCCACTAGGAGAAGGGTGGTATACAAATTGAATAAAATAAATAAATAAATAAATAAATAAATGTGGTCACTAACACCTTGAAGCGCACCCGGAAGACCACAGGAAGCCAGTGCAGCTCGCGCAGGAGAGGTGTCACATGGGAGTGCCCCGTCGTTCCCATAATCCCCTGCGCGGCCGCATTCTGGACCAACTGGAGGCTCCGGGTGCACCCCAAGGGGAGCCCCATGTAGAGAGCATTGCAGTAGTCCAGGTGGGAAGTGACGAGTGCCTGAGTGACCGTGCGTAGGGAGTCCCGATCTAGAAAGGGAAGCAACTGGCGTATCAGGCGGACCTGATAAAAAGCCCCCCTGGCCACGGCTGTCATATGCTCTTCTAAAGACAGGCGTGTATCCAGGAGGACGCCCAAGTTGCGAGCCCTTTCCGTGGGGGCCAATGATTCGCCCCCAATAATCAGCGATGGCACCAGCTGGCTATATCGGGATGCCGGTATAATGGAACAATTAAAAATATTAGCACAGAGGGGGGTTTTTTCTCTCTCTCCCCCTTCCTTCCTCTTTCTTTCTCTTCTATCTTTCTCTCTTTCCCTCTTTCTTTCTTTCTTTCTTTCTTTCTTTCTTTCTTTCTTTCTCTCTCTCTGTCTGTCTCTCTCTCACTCAAACAGAAGTTACAGAAGTTCTCATTTCTCTCTGTAATACACCTGATACTAATCGATACCCTATCTCTCAACTACGTAAAGCCTATGCATGTTTACTTGGCAGTAAGGCTACTCTCTTTCAGTGGGATTTACTCCTAATAGATACACATGATTGCAGGCAGACAGCTAGCTCCGTTGTTTAATAGGCTGTAAGTAACATTTCTACATTAACAAAATTTATACCTAAACAACAGAATATAGGAGCAAAAAATCATAGCAATAGTCTGAGCTATGCTTTTCTTCTTTAAATGGAAGTACTACCCATTTTAACCAGACATTAAGACTCATTAGTTTGGAATACTAGTATGGCTTGCACTGAACCTTGACAGTACTTGTTTTCCTTACAAACTACAGTAGCTCAACTTTGTTTCCTTTAAATCTTGCTTTCGTTACACACCGCCCGCTTCAGACCAAGAGCTCCGTTTTTAGGGAAGGTGTAATGTATATAGTTTGGCGGGAAAGTTTGAATGTTAATTGCTCTCAGTTGATTGGCTAACTGCCAGGACTGTAAGGTATATAAAGGGAGCTGTTTCCCTGTATCAGTTGCTGGATTCACACCATGAAGTAAAGAGCTGTTGTTACTCATGACAGGCGGACGAGCAGAGTACCCAGAGAGACAAAGTAGTAAAGTAAGCTTTTATTGCGATCAGAGACCAAATTAAAATAGACAAAGAAAGGGAGCATATTTTACAAATATGGATAGATCATGGGACAGTACACCATCTACCCAGAGAGACAAACACGATGTCTGCTTATGTGCCGCCAATGCCTTTGACCCTGCCAGAGAGAAATGGGGGTCCTACATGGCTCGATTCAAATGCTTTCTGGAGGCCAGCGACCTACAGGGTCTGTCAGACAACAGAAAAAGAGCTCTATTCTTAAGCCATTGTGGACCCGAAATGTTCGACATGGCCGAGTGACTATCTGAACTGACCCCGGTTCAGGCCATCTTGTGGCAGGCTCTACAGGCTGCACTGAAGGCACACTACGCCCCGGCACCCTCCAAATTCGTACAGAGGTACGAGTTTCGCCAGCGGCTGCAGCAAGAGGGAGAACCGATCAGCGCGTACATGGCTGCCCTGCGCAAGGCTGCGAGGCATTGTGAGTGCCGAGACCTCGATGACATGCTCCTAGAACAACTAATCTGTGGCATTAGAGATATTCGCCTACAGAGAAGACTGCTCGCCCGGGTGAATCTAACACTCCACATTGCGCTCGACGAGGTGAGGGCTCACGAATCCTCCACAAAGGCTGCAGAGACATTACAGCGACCAGCAGAAGCAAGGGCAATGCAACAGTCAACCCCGGTACACCATGAGACAGTCCAGTCCACTGAAAGCAAGGAGGAGTCTGACGAAGACGTCTTCTGGACCAAGAAATACCGACGGGACCAGAGAGAGACCACCGAGAAGCCTGTGTGAGCTGCGGAGGGTCCCACCACTGCCAGACCTGCAAGTTCAGGGACGCTGTTTGCAGACGCTGCGATAGAAAGGGTCACCTGGCAAGGGTCTGCAGAGCTACTCAACCAGCCAGCCACAAGCCACGTGGCGTCTCCAGCCAATCAGAGCCAGCACCGCAGAAAAGGACCAACAAGCATGGTGACTACAGGAAGGGGGTGAAGTTCGAAAGCCACGAGACCTGCACCATCAGCATTGGCCAGGCAAGCACAGCTCCAGCGAAAAAGGTATATACGATGGTAGAAATTGAAGGAAGTGAGTGCAAGATGGAAATCGACACCGGCTCGCCTCTAACCATCATGTCCTGGTTCAACCTAAGGAAGGCTGTACCCAACATAAAGAAACATCAGCTACGACACCAGAGGCTCGGACTACGCAACTACCAGGGCAACCATATCCCAGTGGAAGGAATCGGCGTATTCCAGGTCAAGTATGGGGAATATTGGAAGAAGCTACCCCTCACCGTGGTCAGCGACAATCTCCCAAGCCTCCTGGGGCTGGACTGGTTTAAGGCCCTGGGAATGGGATTCACCGGAGTCCGCAACGTAAGCAGCACCCTGAAGGACGACCTGATGCGGGAGTTCCAGGACGTGTTCGACGAATGGCTCGGCAAGTATGTGGGTGTGAAAAACAGGAAAACCCCATTACCGTTTTAAGGAGGAAACAGAGACTAAAATAATAGGACAGAGTTTATTCACTTTGCAAAGGGCCTTTCTCTCTGGAGGAGAGAAAAGACGAAAAGAAAACAAATTACATGGGTTATATAGTCTTCAGGATACATCAGAATACACGTCAATAAAGTCCCTTGGGAATCAGTTTCAGATCTTATATAACATATGTAGTACATGAGTCACCCTGGAAATTCCCCAATTTCCCAACAGAAATAACCCTCAAAAACATCAATTGTGTACTTCCCTTTTCCTAGAACAGACAAACCTCAAAACAATCTCATTTCAGTACTTTCCCAGAACATCAGTTTCCGTCAAAACAACTGCATGATACATATTTCCTTCAAGGTAATCATTTGAGAAAATCCTTATTACGTTCTTTTTGTCTAGTTATATAATCAGGTTATACAAGGTAAAATAAGGCACTTAAAATGGCGTAACTCAGGTTATGCTTTTACAGGAATAAGTCTTATATCTCTCACAATCCCCAATTCTCCTCTTTACCTGGTTAACCCTCTCCCCCACCCCCCCGTCCTAGCTGGGCCATTATCAGGCCCTATGACTAACATGCTTGCCCTGCCGGTTTCTGCTCGATGGAGGTGGTTTCCCACCTATTTTCCATCTATCCGCTTGCCTGTACTATCCATCTATATTCTACCTGTATGAATATTGTGGACAGCTTACTTTCTTCTGGAGACTTTGGACCTGGCTCTGTTTGTTATCTAGCATGCTGGCTGTATGGAAAATGGCAGCTTACGGGAGGACGAACGGAGCCGGTTTCTATCATTGTTTCACCACCGGTGGGATGTACCATCTCCCCCATGGCTAGTTGGCCAACCATCGTGAGAGGCTGGTTGGACGATTACCCTCGAATTGGTTGGAACATTGGACTCCCCCACTGCCATGAGAGGACAGTGGAGACCATTTATGGTCAACCTGCCTTTTTTTCAGGACAATTTGGACTATCATGGAGCCCTGGGCCATACCTTATCACTACCTCAGAGCTTAGATGTACTTAAGGGCACAGCTTCTTGCATTGCGAGACTCCCCACTCTCGCAAGCCTGGCCCTCCACATTATCGAGGACCTACCTCAATGACGGGTCTTGGAACCCAGAGAGGTGGCATGCGGCGAAGAGGGGCTTGAGGGGTTTTTTATGCAAATTTTTGGATAAATTTTTAAGGGGTCCCGGGGGGGGAGGGTAAAATTGGAACTAGGGTTGTGGGTTCGGGGGATAACCCACCAAGGGGAAGGTCGGGCCTGGCCACTATGCGCGGCGGGGGGGTGGGAGTTCTGGAGGAAATGGGGGGGGTCGAGCTTGTCCAGATCATGTTTTTACCATCGGTACTGTGAGGGGGAGGGGTAGATATGGCGGGAGCAGGTGGCCATATCATGTTAAGGGAGCGCGCATCCGCTGTCTTCAAGCGGTAGTGTGCTCCGGCCCCCAAGGCTCCACTCGTTCTCCAGGTTGCACAGACCCTCAGGGCCCGGGCCTTCAGCTGATGTTGTGCAACACCAGGTCCGTAGTAAATAAAGCCCCCCTCATTTGTGATCTTGTTCAGGAGGGGGGAGCGGACCTGGCGGGTATTACGGAGACCTGGTTGGGCCAGGAGGGAGGGGTCCCTCTGGTAGAAATGTGCCCACCAGGCTTCCACGCATTCCATCAGCCGAGGTCACAGGGGAGGGGCGGGGGAGTAGCGGTTATTATTAGAGAAGGTTTTAGGCCGAGGGAGGCCACTGTTCCTCAGACGGCCGGTTGTAACACCCTCCTTGTGAAGTGGGGTCATGGGGTTCAGATGGGTTTGCTGATCACGTACCTGGCTCCCTGCCACGTGGCAGCAGACCTGCCCGAGCTACTCAACATTATCGCCGCAGTGGCGGTTGATACCCCCAGACTTATGGTCATGGGGGATTTTAACCTGCTGTCCGTGGGTGAGGCGTCTGAGGTGGCTCGGGAGTTCATGGCTTCCATGACGGCTATGGACCTGACCCAGCTAATTCATGGCCCTACGCACATGGGGGGAAACACACTGGACTTGGTTTTTGTCTCTGGACAGTGGTTGAGTGATCTTGAGATAGGGGATATAGTCATCGAGCCCTTGTCATGGTCGGATCACTCTCTCCTTCGCCTTGACCTTCGAACCGCTGCACCCTGCCGCAGGGAGGCGGAACCGATAAGATGGTACCGCCCCAGGCACCTGATGGAACCTGATAGGTTCCAGGTGGAGCTTGGGCCAATCCCTGAGGTTCTGGCTCACGCCTCGACTGGAGACCTAGTGGCTGCCTGGGATAGGGCGGCTGCTGGAGCTCTGGATCGAGTTGTGCCTTTGCGGCCTCTGACCCGGCGCCGATCTCACCTGGCTCCTTGGTTCACCGAGGAGCTGAGGGAGATGAAGCGCCGGAAAAGACGCCTAGAGAGTAGTTGGAGGGCCAGTCTTTCTGAATCTGACCGGACACTGGTAAGATCTCATATTAAGAATTACCTAGTGGCAATAAAAGCAGCAAAATGTACTCATTTCGCTGCTCTTATTGTGTCATCAGATAATCGCCCGGCCGCCCTGTTTAGGGTGACCCGCTCCCTGCTCCACCAGGAAGCGAGGGAGGACCCCTTGGAAGGAAGAGCCGAGGATTTTGTTCAGTATCTGTATGACAAAATCACTCAGATTCGGGAAGATTTGGACTCCGACTGGATAGATCCAGCTGAGATGACGGAGGCAGGTCCTGTGAATGTTATCTGGGATGAGTTTGATCTTGTGACCCCTGAGGACGTGGACAGGACTCTGGGTAGACCCGTGCCCCTCCTGGTTAGTGCTGGCTTCCCGGGAGGTGACGCGAGGCTGGCTCCAGGGGATTATAAATGTTTCATTGGGTGAGGGTGTCTTTCCCGCCGCCTTGAAAGAGGCAGTGGTGAGACCTCTCCTCAAGAAGCCTTCCCTGGACCCGGCAGTATTGGCTAATTATCATCCAGTCTCCAACCTTCGCTTTGTGGCGAAGGTTGTTGAGAGCGTGGTTGCGCGACAGCTTCCCCAGAACCTGGATGAAACAACGTATCTAGATCCGTTCCAGTCAGGTTTCAGGCCTGGGTACAGCACGGAAACGGCATTGGTCACGTTGGTGGATGATCTCTGGAGGGCTCGGGACAGGGGGTGCTCCTCTGTCCTGGTCCTGTTAGATCTCTCAGCGGCTTTTGATACCATCGACCATGGTATCATGCTGCACCGGTTGGAAGAGTTGGGGGTGGGAGGCACCGTACTATGGTGGTTCTCCTCCTTTCTCTCCGACCGGTTGCAGTCTGTGTTGACAGGGGGGCAGAGGTCGACCCCGAGGCCCCTTAAATGTGGGGTGCCACAAGGATCGGTCCTCTCGCCCCTTTTGTTCAACATTTATGTAAAGCCTCTGGGTGAGATCATCCGTGGTTTTGGGGTGGAGTACCATCAGTACGCTGATGACACCCAGCTGTACATCTCAACCCCAGACCACCCCAATGATGCCCTTGAAGTGATGTCCCGGTGCCTGGAAGCCGTACGGATCTGGATGGGGAGAAACAGGCTCAGACTCAACCCATCCAAGACCGAGTGGCTGTGGTTTCCGACGTCCCGATATAGTCAGCTGGTGCCATCGCTGACTATTGGGGGCGAATCATTGGCCCCCACGGAAAGGGCTCGCAACTTGGGTGTCCTCCTGGATTCACGTCTGTCTTTAGAAGAGCACTTGACAGCCGTGACCAGGAGGATTTTTCATCAGGTTCGCCTGATCCACCAGTTGCGTCCCTTTCTAGATCGGGAGTCCCTACACACGGTCACTCATGCCCTCGTCACCTCCCGTCTGGACTATTGTAACGCTCTCTACATGGGGCTCCCCTTGAGCAGCACTCGGAGGCTCCAACTGGCGCAGAGTGCGGCCGCGCGGGTGGTAATGGGAGCGACGTGGCGCTCCCATGTAACACCTCTCCTGCGCGAGCTGCACTGGCTCCCGGTGGTCTTCCGAGTGCGCTTCAAGGTTTTGGTTATCACCTTTAGAGCGCTCCATGGCTTAGGACCTGGTTATTTGCGGGACCGCCTGCTACCACCAATAGCCTCCCACCGACCAGTACGCTCCCATAGAGAGGGGCTCCTCCGGGTGCCGTCGGCCAAACAATGTCGACTGGTGGCCCCCAGGGGGAGAGCCTTCTCTGTGGGAGCAACTACTCTCTGGAATGAGCTCCCCACAGAGATATGGAGGATCCCGGATCTGCGTACCTTCCGTCGTGCGCTCAAGACGTTTTTATTTCACCAAGCTGGCCTGACCTAAGTTTCTCCCCTTTTTAAATGGAAATTTTAAATTCGGTCTTAAATTATTGGGGTTTTAAATTTTCAGCCAAATTATTTAATTCATTTTATTTTATTTTAAATTTTGTATTCATATGTTTTATTCTATGGCTGTTCACCGCCCTGAGTCCTTTGGTAGTAGGGCGGTATACAAATTGAAATAATAAATAATAAATAAAATAATAAAATAAATTACCAGTTTATTCCTGTAAATTATGAATATCCTGTAACAGTATAGAAACTCCTCTCCATACAATAGGTAATTTGGGTAATGCCTTGTTACCACATAAAAACATTAACTTGTAGGGAGCTTGTATCTTTAGACATGGAAAATGTAACCCTTCCTCTAAAATCCGAAATTTCTTGTATGAAGGTGTATAATTACCATATAGCTCAGTGCATTGCTTATTTAAAAATTCCATTCTATTTGAAAGATCAATGTATTGAGGAACTATCTCATATGTACGGTTGCACTTGGCACACACCATCTCCAAAAGATGACTTAATACATATCTCAGCTTCCTCAGTAGTGTCTATTAGGGTTAGTGGTGTTTCTATAAGAGAATAACAGTCCTCGAGTTCAGTATGGAAACATAGCTGCTACCATGTTATAGGGTAACTAGGCAACACAACCAAAATCCCCATCCCTATTCGCACCTGTAGGATAACAAACGCTACCACAAGAAACCCCGTTATTCCTAGTGAACTAGCCCCCCCCCCCCAATGTATTGTCCAAAGAGATAAAAGGTTATTATCTTACCTCCAATTCGTCAATCAATCAAGGAGAACTTACATCCCCTGGATACCAAAGCATAGATTTACACCAATCAATAATATCTTTCCTCAATACAATCAGAAACACAACAAAAATTATTACCACTCCTAGCCAAATACAAATCTCTTCTTCCATCCGTTGGTCCTCAATCGTCTAAGGTTTGTCGTCGAAAAGTCAATTTAAGAGGGTTTGCAGGTTTCGTAGCAATTGTCCATCCATAAGGCGAAGCCACCAGTCCCTTGACTCTGGAATAGTGTACCCAGCCTTGTTCCTTAGTCCTTACCGCCGACTCTGTACTTAGCAGAACCTGGAACGGTCCTTCCCACACCGGCTGCAACTTCTTTTCAGTAATGGCTTTTATCAGGACCCAGTCTCCGCTTTTGTATTCATGTGCTTGGAAATCAAGAGGTGGATTCTGCGCCAATTGTTCTTTTGACCTTAAATGAGAAAAACACTGGGACAGTCCCTGTATATATATTTTCAGAAAAAACATCTTTCAATTTTATCCTAGGCATCTCAACTTTCCCATATATGGCAATCCAAACATCATTTCATATGTAGATATCCCCAGATCTTTCCTAGGACTAGTTCTTATTCTTAATAGAGCTAAAGGCAAACACTTCGTCCAAGGTAGTTGAAGCTCTAACATTAATTTTTTTAACGTAGATTTACTTGTCTGATTAGCACATTCACAACGCCCTGTAGAACTTGGCGTGAACAATAAATGTAGTTGCCAATCAATTCCTAATTGTTCCATAACCTCTATCACCTAGACAATGAAATGTGTACCCCCTATCACTATCAATAAGATCTACCAATGCATATTTGGGTATTATTCGCTCCAATATGATTTAACAATCATCATCATCATCTGAGCACCTGCCTTTACACAAAGAAAGGCTTCAAACCATCCAGTAAAATAATCCACTATTATTATTACATATGTCAATGGTCACACCACCGGCATTTCAATGTAATCTACTTGGATTCATTGAAAAGGCCAAATGGTCAAATCTCTACATGTTTTACACATATTCATTTCTGTACCATTTGTATAGCTATTGTATACATACCCCTACACACATATATGCATATACAGTATACGTTTAATAAAATCAATGAGTGCTTGCGTTCCCCAATGGGTTCCCTCATGCACTCGTTCAATCACATTCCACATCACAGCTTTATTAAAAATTTGCACCCCATCTTTAGTCATCTATTTCCCATTCACTTACACACCCCTTCATCCACTATTTGTATAGAAGGACCCTCAGCTGCCTTTAAAACAGCTGTGATAAGATCCACCTGTTGCAATTCCTTCCTTTTACTAAATATCAACCCCCTTTCAATCCAGATTATCCCAAAAGTATGTAAGATACCATAAGCATACTTTAAATCAGCATGAATGTTCCCTACCTCATTAGTTAATATGTGCAATGCTTGTAATAAAGCAAAAAACCTCACATGTCTGCTCTGACCATTCAGACGGTAACTTTCCAGCTTCCAATATCTCAGTATTGTCTCCATTCACAACTGCATAACCATTCAGTCTCATCCCATTCTCAACCCATTTATTCATAACCACACAATTTCGTTCCACATCGTCCCTTCTCTCTCTTCTCTCTCTCCTGACAGGAATTCAACTAAATTTGAATTCCTATTGGTCAAGAGAACCAAACTCTCATGAGACAATTTTATTACTTTCTTCAACTCTTCAAACCGTTTTTCCAAACAACTTAGTTTGGAATAAACTATCAATAAATCAATAAAGTATCAATAAATACTCAACTCTCCCCACTTCGGAGGAATCACATCACACCTCTATCACAAGTTAGCTAAACTATTTCCACAAGCTTCAAAGAAATGCAAAACTTAATCTAAATTCACAATTCTAAACCACAAGTCTATACAGACTAACTTACAGGTAACTTCCTAGCTAGCCAGACCAAAAGTCCATCTTTACCTTCTGTTATGTCCTTATAAGGACATCCGCCCGGATTGGCTGCCAGCCACCGGGCGGGAAAGTTGAATCCCTGGCTAGGGGCGGTGCGTCTGCCGGGAGCATATATAAGGAGAGCTCCGGCAGCGCGCCAGCAGGCTTGACTTGTTACTTGTAACGAATAAAGTTGCTAAATGTATCGAGCTGGTCACGTCTTCTGTTCCTGCGCCTGATCTAACACTGGCGACGAAGGACTAGAGAAGAGAACCTGAACAAGACTCGCGGCACGAGCGCCCACCGAGCTGAAGTCACTACACCACAGTGAACCCCAGAATGGCTACCCCGCAAGCCCCGATGACCGCACTGAATCCATTCGACCCATCCCGGGAAAAGTGGAGGTCATACATGGTCCGATTCCGACAATTCCTGCGAGGTAATGGCTACCAGAACCTCGACGATGAGAGGAAAAGAGCCCTCTTCCTGGCTCATTGCGGATCGGACGTCTTGGAGATGGCGATTGACCTCGTGGCACCCAGGGACATTGAAGAGATGTCCTGGAACGACCTGCAGGAAGTCCTACAGGAGCACTACGCACCTACAGGCACCCCCATCGCAAACAGATTCACCTTCCAGCAAAGAAACCAGCGGGAGGGGGAATCCATCAAGGAATTCGCGGCAGCGCTTCGCCAAATCGCCGCCAACTGCGAGTTCGACAACGTGGATAATGCCATCCGAGACCGCGTTGTTTTTGGAATGCGAGATGTGGGTCTACAAAAGAAGTTCCTCAGCCGGAAGAGGATCCCACTCAAAGACGTCCTCGACGAAGCAACAGCGGCTGAGACATCTGAGCAAGCAGCCGCTGCGATGGTAAAAGCAAGAGGGATCCATAAGATCCACAAGTTGGGCCTGACCTCATCAGACGAGGCAACCACGCAATCTGAGTCTGATGGGGAAATGGCCGTCCACAAGGTTGCCCGCCCCCCCAGGCGGGAAAACCCACAGCATGGCGACCGGGGAGAACGATGCGGCAGCTGCAGAGGCGACCACCCCAGGGCAAACTGCAGATGGAGAGACGCGACCTGCCGCCGATGCCTGAAGAGAGGGCACATCGCCGAGGCCTGCAGAGCCACAGATCCAGCCCCAGAGCCACCCAGACCACGTTTCCGGGAGAATCGCAAAGACAATCAGAGGACATCCAAACGGTCCTCAAACCAGTCCCGGCGCGGGGAGGAGGAATATCCCCGGAGTAGAACGGTGCACCAGACCACCATCGCTCACACAAGCGACGAGGGGACCACCAAGTTCCACGTGACGCTGCTGGCAGAGGGGTCCCCATGCAAGATGGAGGTAGATTCTGGATCCTCCTACTCCATCATGGACTGGCAGCACCTACAGCAGCTGAAGCCATCCTGCAAGAAGACCCAGCTGAAAATCCCGAAGTCGAGGCTTGTGGACTTCAACGGAAACCCCATTGGAATCCTGGGCAGAACCACCATCCACATCAAATACAAGGACTTTAACGGAGAGCTGCCCATCACCATCGTAGAGAACAGCCGACCGAACCTGTTAGGAGTGGAGTGGTTTAAGCCGCTGGGGCTTTCCATCGAGGGCATCCATGAGATCCACAGGGACGAACTCGACACCATCATCGAAGAGTTCAAGGAAGTCTTCGATGGTAAGCTGGGAAAATTTGTGGGGAGGCCAATTTCCTTTAATCTGGACAAGGGAATCACCCCAATTAGGCTTAAGCCCCACCGAGTTCCGTTTGCCCTGCAGCCTAAAGTAGATGAGCAGCTGGATAAGCTGATCGCCCAGGGCGTCCTGGAACCGATCGATCATGCCTCATGGGAAACCCCCATTGTGACCCCACTGAAGCATGATGGGTCTGTGCGCATCTGCGCCGACTACCGTTGTACCATCAACAAGGTGTTGGCACAGAGCGCATACCCAGTCCCAGTGGTGCAACACCTGCTGCATTCCCTGGGATCTGGATCAATTTTCGCGAAACTGGACCTGGCCCAGGCTTACCAGCAACTGCCGGTGGACGAAAAAACGGCGGAGGCTCAAACAATTGTCACGCACAGGGGGGCATTCAAATGCAACCGCCTCCAATTTGGAGTCAGCGCTGCCCCCGGAATCTTCCAATCTATGATGGAACGCCTTCTCCAAGGCGTTCCAGGGGTGGTGCCTTACTTCGACGATGTGCTCATCTCCGGTGACTCAAGAGCTCAACTCCTTGAAAGGCTCAGGCTTGTCCTGCAGCGATTCAGGGCCAAGGGCTTGAGGGTCAGGCGGGACAAGTGCATCATAGGAGTACAGGAAGTCGAGTTCCTGGGCTACCTCATTGATAGCACAGGCATCCACCCCACCAAATCAAAAGTGGAAGCAATCCATGAAGCTCCAAGCCCAAAAAACAAAACGGAGCTTCAGGCTTTCCTTGGGTTGCTCAACTTCTACGCCATTTTCTTAAAACAGAAAGCCACAGTTGCTGAGCCACTCCACCGCCTGCTGGGGAAATCGGCTTCCTGGAAGTGGGGCCAGGAAGAGGAAGCAGCGTTCCGGGCCATCAAAGGGCTATTGAGATCCAAAAGCGTCCTCATCCAATACAGCGAGACGCTGCCCACCAAGCTGACTTGCGATGCGTCGCCATACGGGGTGGGGGCAGTCCTCAGCCATGAACTGCCCAACGGCACGGAAGCCCCAATCGCCTACTTCTCAAAGACAATGTCCGGCGCGGAGCGCAACTACAGTCAGCTGGACAAAGAAGCCCTGGCCATCGTGGCTGGAGTGAAGTGCTTCCACGAATACCTCTACGGAAGACGCTTCACCATCGTCACTGACCATAAGCCACTCCTGGGGCTCCTCGCCGGCGACCAACCCACCCCGACCTTCATGTCCCCACGGATGACAAGATGGGCCATCTTCCTAGCCGGCTACTCCTATAGGCTTGTGCACCAGCCAGGCACAGCCATAGGGAACGCCGATGCGCTCAGCAGATGCCCGTCAAAGAAACCAGTCGAAGACCCAGCCCCCACGCTCCATCTACTCCACATAGATGACGACGCCAGCTGTCCGGTGTCATCCGCAGACGTGGCCGTCCACACCCAAAAGGACCCCACCCTCCGCCAAGTGAAGTCCTGGGTCCTCAGAGGGTGGCCATCGGAAACGCCAGAGGAAAAGTTCAGCCCGTTCGCCAGGAAACAGAAGGAGCTGTCCACCATGAAGGGCTGTCTGCTATGGGGAGACAGGGTGCTGATTCCCAGCACTCTGCAACGGCGGACGCTAGAAACGCTGCACAAAGGGCATCCGGGCATCGTTCGCATGAAGGCCCTGGCACGGAGTTACGTCTGGTGGCCCTCCATGGACAAAGACATTGAGCAATGGGTCTCCAGATGTGACCCGTGCCAAGAAGTTCTCCCAGCGCCGCCGCAATCCGAAGTCGCAAAGTGGGAGACCCCCAGCAACCCCTGGGCGAGGATCCATATTGACTTCGCGGGTCCGATGCAAGGGCGACACCTCCTCATCGTGGTAGATGCCTTCTCCAAGTGGCTCGAGGTGGTGCCCATGGCATCTACCACAACAGAAGCGACAATCCGAGCCCTGCGCCGTCTGTTCGCCACACATGGACTACCGGACGTGCTGGTCTCGGACAACGGCCCCCAGCTCACATCACTGGCCATGGAGTCCTTCCTGGCAGGACTGGGCATCCGCCATGCCCTCTCCGCTCCGTACAGGCCGGCCGGAAACGGACAAGCGGAACGGATGGTCCGGCTCACAAAAGAAGCCCTCACCAAGATGGGCCCGGGAGACTGGCAAGAACGTATCGACAACTTCCTCCTCACCCAGCACATCACGCCGCATGCCACCACCCACAAGAGCCCGGCCGAACTCCTCATGGGCAGAAGGTTGAGGTCACCCTTGGACCGGCTGCACCCCCAATACAGCCCGGAAGTGACCGCAACCGCCAGCCGGCCGCTTCGCGCCTTCAGCAAAGGAAATTCAGTTTTCGCGCTGAATTTCAACGGCTCTCCTAAGTGGCTGAAAGGGAAGATTGCCAGCACAACCGGCCCCAAATCCTACACCGTCGAGCTGGAAGATGGACAGGTCGTGAGACGTCACATCGACCAACTCCGGAAAAGGTGGGGGGGAGCACACGAAAACCAGCCTGACGAGGGAGGCCTACAACACCCAGACGAGGTAGGCCTACAACACCCCAGCGATGTAGGCCTACCACACCCGGACGAGGTAGGCCTACCACACCCCTACGAGGCAGACCAACACCATCCCGACGAGGTCGGCCCAGCACATTACCAAGCACTGTCACGTCGGCAGTGCAGCGAGGTAGACCAGGGCCAACCGCACGGGGGATGGCAACACCAACCCGGCCAGGGGGGCACCCGGCACAACAGGGCCAGGGATCCCCGAACCAGCCCGCAGGTAGACCGGGACCTACCCAGAAGGGGAGCACCGCACCCTACCAGTGAAGGCAACCCACGGCAGCCCTACCAGGGAGACCTCAACGCGAGGCGAGTAGACCGGGGACCATCGCAGATGGGCACACCACAGCACATGGGCGAGGGTGGCACACGGCTCCCCGGCGAGAGGGACCCCCGCCCAACGCAAGAAACAACCCGGCAACAACAACCCAACCCAGACGACCCCAACCACCAACTGGCGGTAGACCAGGGACTAGGGGGAAGGGAAAGCCGACAACAACCCGGCCAGGGAGGCCTGCACCACCCAGGCAGGGGAGACCTCCACCAACCCGAGGAGGTATCCCCACAACGACACCCCGACCAGGTCGACCACCACCAACCCGACGGGGAAGGCCAACGCCAGCCCGGCCAAGGAGACCTGCGCCACCCCTGCAAGGTGGGACACCGCGACCCGAGCCAACACCACCCACAGCGAACAGACCGGACCCAAGGGCACCAGCCCGAACCACCCTCCGGACCACAGCGAACCGGGCCGCAGCAGAACCGCAGCCACCGGGAGACCGAGGAAGAGCAAGTGACAGCCGGGGTCTTACCGAGACTCAGACGCTCTTCCCGGGTCGGAACCGAACAGCACCGCCGAGGCGAAAGATCCACAGGCCAGGAAGAAGACCACCAGAACCAGCCAGCCAAGGCCTGCGGTCCGGCCGGAGGCGCTGAGGGTGACCCCGCACACTCGCCAGCCGAACCGAGCCCGGTTCCGGGGAAGGATCCAGGAGCCACAGGAACCCCGTCCGTCCAGGGCGGGGACACGGAAGAAATGAGACTGCGCAGGTCAAGTAGGGTGCCTAGGCGTCCTACGTACCTGCAGGACTATGTCACGTTTATTGACGAACACTGAACTCTTTTTCTTGGACTAGGGGGGAGGAGTGTTATGTCCTTATAAGGACATCCGCCCGGATTGGCTGCCAGCCACCGGGCGGGAAAGTTTGAATCCCTGGCTAGGGGCGGTGCGTCTGCCGGGAGCATATATAAGGAGAGCTCCGGCAGCGCGCCAGCAGGCTTGACTTGTTACTTGTAACGAATAAAGTTGCTAAATGTATCGAGCTGGTCACGTCTTCTGTTCCTGCGCCTGATCTAACACCTTCTACCAGTAAGTAATTCTCCCCTCAAGGGAACATCCCTTATCTGGGCAACACTAAGCTAAAATAACATAGTCAAATATTCCCCAGGCTATTCAGTATCCAGGCTATCCTAGAAATCTCCTTCTCAGCATTCAAAATCATTCAAAATGCACAGACATAAAGACATAAAAGAGGGTAATAAAAAAACTTCAAAAAGCAAAAGAAAATCACCTAATAGAAGTACTCCGGGTCTCTACTCCCAAAAATAATTGTTTTAAACTTTCAATGTCACTTCTCTATTATATAGATTTATTTAAACACCTCAAACATTTCACAAACAAAAATAAAATCAAAACTCAGAGCAGGACAGGAAATATATCTGCATAGCTGCCACATGCAGTCAGAAACAATGCAGGATCAAGTCACCCATTCGCCCCTCCTTTCTCTCAGACAAACTCATCAAAGGAAAAAAATGTGTAAAAGGGAAAACAAACCACACCTCCCCCCCCCCCCTTTCCTACTTCTCTTGTTCAGAACAAAAAGAAAGGGGAAATATAGGGAGGAAAAATTCTACTCCTGTCTCCATTCAACATCATAAATACCTCTTCCTAATCCTACTTCTCCATAGGATCTCTCTCATCTCTCTCTTGCTCATTCGAACACTTGCTATTACAACATAACAACAACTACAACAACAAACCCTTGCCACTTACTATTTCATTATACAAAGGGAGATCTCTCGGGGGTTCAACGCACAGGCATTCACAAGTGTCAGGATCACCTTTCCACCCCTGTGTGAGGGCTTACCACACACATTCATTCTGCAATCAGACCTTTTAGTGTACTCCAACACACACATGCTTTCTCCCTGCCAATTAGTCAGCATAAATACTTCAGGGAGCTTTATTATTATTCTCAGTATTATTATTTTACAAGACAATGAGCTCTATTGCCTAAACAACTCTCATAACACATACAGACGCCTTCACATATATATATATACCATTTAACAACAATTGCAAACCTGGAATAAAACCTGGGAAGGTTGTATCCCTTCAGATACCCATTTCATTTTCATCCTTGACATCTTGTAGCCTATTCCTCAAGCAGTGGAAAACTTCAGGATGCGGTTTTTAATCAAAAACTTGATTTTGGGCCCTAACCACCACCCGTTTTCCACAGCTCCAAGCTCAAGCCAAGAAGGTCACTTCCTTGCTGGCACACACATATCACTATCACATCACATTAATCAAAGACAAATTATTCACATTCAACCTCAGGTAGGAAGAACAATAAACCTTCCCTTCTCTACTCTCATTCCTACAGAGTTTTCTGCCTCATCCAAGAACGAGAAAGATCTGTATACCAAGCTCACATTCCAAAAGAGACAATGCATCCCTCCCAATCAGATTAATACCTGCTTCTGGAACAAATATCACATCCAAATGTATAATACACTTTCCACAACTCAATTTCATATTCTTCAACAATGGCACATCAAAAGGTATACCCTTGACACCCCTTATCTTAATAGTTGCACCTGTGGGATGCACTCCTCTAGGCAATTTACAAATAGAGGTTCTAGTCGCACCCGTATCTATTAGAAACACATGATCCTCCTCTTCTGGTCCCACTAATCATCCTCTTCTCCCATAAGGGTATAGAGGCGCTGTTCCACTCTCTGAGATCTCCTCTTCTCAGGACAAGTTCTAGCAAAATGCTTTCCAATCCACCAACACTAGGCTTTTTTCACTGGAGTAATCCTCTCCCAATTCCAGGACACTGTTGTCGCATTGCAACAGAAGTTTCACAAAGCCTTTTCCTCCTCCACCTAAATCCTTTCTCTCTCCTGTCCGTTTCAACACAGACACCATCATTTGACTTTTTTCTTTCTAGTCTTGGCCTCGTCCCTATTCACATAGACCTTTTGAGCTTCTTTCAACAGAGCAGCAATATCAGTAGTAGCCCAATCTTCAAGCTTCTGTATTTTCTTCTTAATGTCTGGCCATGATTTCGTCACAAATTTCTTTTTCATTAAGGACTCATAAGCCGGCGTTTCAGGAGAAAGACCAGAGTACTTATTTAAATTGTCCTTAATATGTTCCAGAAACACAGACAGTGTTTCTTCCCACAACTGTTTCACCTCAAAGACTTTTCTTAAAGTTTCTTCCTTGAGGTACAGCTGTCTTAACTCCCTCCATTTGTTCCCGATTGGCTAAATCATTATTATTCCAACCAGGATCAACTAATGGAGACTTAACATCGACAGCAACGGGCTGAGCAGCCCCCACTTGGGTTTTATCCCAAAAAGCCATAGCTGCCTTTCGAATTTGTGACCTCTCCTCAGGGGAGAACAAATAATCCAATATATGCTGCAACTCTGCAAAAGTATACAGATTGGGTCCAGGAACAGATCCAATGACTCAGACAACTTGATCGAATCCGCCTACAAAGACGGCATGTTGCTTTTATAATCTCCCAGATCAGAAGATGCCAAAGACACATTCACAAAAGTCACAATACCATTCAGCATTCCTCTTAAAGGAAACATTTCTTTAGTTTGTGAACGTGTAACACGAGGAGAAGTGGATGGATTCTGCTTCACAGTTACTCACAATTCATCCAACTCCTTCTCCAGCTGCCGATATTACTGCCCTGCCGAAGTCTCTTCCTTTCTGCTCCCAGCAGCAACATCAATTCCACCCACAGCTTCAGATCCACTTGGATTATACGAAGGAGGGGGAGGTGGGCATGTAGCATAAGCTAAAGGATCTCAGCCTTTCTCTTCTTCTTCCTTCCCATACAAAACTCTAGAACTTCTCAGGGGAGAAGGGTCAAACTACTGAACATGGAACCAAGGTTCAACATATAACAATTGAGCTTTCAACTTCTTTTTTTTTCACCAAAACTTTCTTCAAAGCATTGATCCAATATGGGTCTGACTCCCCAAACTTACTCCACCTATAATTAGGCTGTATCAACACAAACGTCAGCCAAACCTTTGTACAATAATTAATCATAGTCACCTTATCTAATATCTTTGTATAAGCTTTCAACCAATCCTCTGACCATTGTCAAAGCAATTTCCCTAATGGAGATATGGGGGGATGGGGGGTATTTCAGTCTCAGCAGCACTTTTCCCTAGTAAAGGCCCCATACTTTCCCCAGCCTGTATTATACTAATATAATACACACACATCATACAGGCCATACACACACAAACATACACAAATCCAAACCACCAAAAAGAAAACATATACTCACTCCTAGTGCACCGTAGTCTTCAGGAACTTTCCTCTCTGTCCAGGCATTCACGTCTCTGCCTCGGGGTACATAGAAAAGCAATTCCGGCTGGAAAGGGAATAACCCCGTTCCACTGAAATCAGTGTGTGTGCACTTATCAGGGATTTTCTTACCAGACAGAAAGTTTTCAGGTCCCTGTTCGGCCCCAATTGTGAAAAACAGGAAAACCCCATTACCGTTTTAAGGAGGATACAGAGACTAAAATAATAGGACGGAGTTTATTCACTTTGCAAAAGGCCTTTCTCTCTGGAGGAGAGAAAAGACGAAAAGAAAACAAATTACACAGGTTATATAGTCTTCAGGATACATCAGAATACACGTCAATAAAGTCCCTTGGGAATCAGTTTCAGATCTTATATAACATATGTAGTACATGAGTCACCCTGGAAATTCCCCAATTTCCCAACAGAAATACCCCTCAAAAACATCAATTGTGTACTTCCCTTTTCCTAGAACAGACAAACCTCAAAACAATCTCATTTCAGTACTTTTCCCAGAACATCAGTTTCCGTCAAAACAACTGCATGATACATATTTCCTTCAAGGTAATCATTTGAGAAAATCCTTATTACGTTCTTTTTGTCTAGTTATATAATCAGGTTATACAAGGTAAAATAAGGCACTTAAAATGGTGTAACTCAGGTTATGCTTTTACAGGAATAATTCTTATATCTCTCACAGTGGGGACACCTATTTTGTTTAACCTCGCCCCCAACATTGCCCCAAACTGGCTAAAGCCCAGGAGGGTACCTTTCACTCTAAAGCCAAAGATAGACATTGAGCTAGACAAACTCATCAAACAAGGGGTGCTAGTTCCCGTCGACCACGCCAAATGGGAGACCCCTATTGTGACCCCAGTTAAGCCTGATGGGTCTGTGCGCATCTGCGCAGATTATAAATGCACAATTAATAAGGCTCTCCAACAGAGTGCTTATCTGGTACCTATCGTGTACCATTTGCTCCATTCCCTGGGCCCTGGCAAGATTTTTGCAAAACTCGATCTTGCACAGGCATACCAGCAGCTGCCGGTAGATGGCGCTACCACAGAGGCACAGACTATCGTAACACATAGAGGTGCCTTAAGATGTACTAGGCTCCAATTCGGAGTCAGTATAGCTCCAGGGCTATTTCAGAGCACAATGGAGCGGCTGCTGCAGGGGCTGCCAGGGGTAGTCTCCTATTTCGATGATGTCCTCATCACTGCAGCAGATGAACAACAATTGGGAGACAGACTGAGGGAAGTGCTAACAAAATTCAGGAGTGCTGGCCTCAGAGCCAAATGCAACAAATGCATGATCACGGTCCCCTCTGTGGAATTCCTGGGGTACCGGGTAGACGGAACTGGCATTCACTCCACCGAAAGTAAAATCAGAGCGATTCGAGAGGCACCCACCCCCAAGAACAAGGTGGAACTACAGGCGTTTTGGGGCCTTCTAAATTTCTACGCCATTTTCCTGAGGGACAAGGCAACAGTAGCGGAACCCCTGCACAGGCTGTTGGCAAAGAATACACCATGGGTCTGGGGGGAAGCAGAGTCTGCTGCATTTTCCGCTGTAAAGAAACTTCTATCTGCAGAAAGTTTTCTTATACAACGCCACGCTTCCCCTTGTGTTAGTCTGCGATGCATCCCCTTTTGGAGTAGGGGCTGTCGAATGGACTACCGAATGGACTAGAAGTGCCCATTGCTTACTATTCCCGCACCCTGTCCAGCGCTGAGCAGAACTACAGCCAGCTGGACAGAGAGGCCCTAGCAGCCGTATCAGGGGTGAAAAAGTTCCACGAATACTTGTTTGGCCGGGACTTCGACCTCGTCAGAGACCATCGGCCGCTGTTGGGCCTCCTGGCAGGGGACTGACCCACACCTGCTGCCTTGTCTCCCCGGATGACACACTGGGCAATCTTCCTAGCGGCATATTCATATCGCCTGGTACACCGACCAGGACTGAGTTTGGGGCATGCCGACGCCCTCAGCCACTGCCCACTACTGGACATCATAGAAGACCCCACACCAGGGACTTCCGGGTGGCAAGGCAGGTGTTGAAGACGGTCAGGCTTGATCGTCAGCCCTGACGATTCCGTTAAAACCATGAAACAGCAACAATCAGCTGTCTCGTGGTTCTGAAAACTTCCCTTTCGGGCGAAGAGGGGGAAGTAAGTATTTGGGCAGAGGTAGAGCTCCCCTAGAGCCCCAGGGGAAAGAATCTGGGGCACAAAGGATGAGAGCTCCCTGGGAGCCCGAATTAACTCCAGATCCGGGGACTCTTCTGCTTTAAAGCAGGAAAAGACGCTGCAACCATCCCTGCAAACAATGATTGACATAGAAAGAAACAGAAAGCAGGCAGAGCGGAGACAGGAGTAATTAAAATAGCAAGTATTGGACTTTAACTCTGGAATATTAACTTTCCCTCCTCAAAGACTATTTCAAAAGGAGAGGAAAAATGGCATCTGAGTAAATCTTAAAAGGAAATGTGAAAGTGAAAGTGGATAGTAAAAGTGGTTGCTAGTGCTGACTAAGACCTCTCAAAAATATTAGATGATTGGATAAAGAATTAAAAGAAAGATTTAAAAGGAAAAGAATTAAACTGAAACTTATAGTATCGACTTCTTCTAACATCCTTTTTTAAAAAAAAAAAATAAGGAAGTGCTTTCTGTAAAAGGAGTCAAGAATAACCTGACTTAGTGGGACCTCTAGTGGCCGAAAGTGAAAGTTATTAATTTGAAGAATGGCATCTAAATCAGTAAAAACTGTAGCTTCTAGAGGCTCAGGGGGATCATCAGTACAACAATCAATACTGCAGACCCTGACGTCACCCACCCCGTCATCTACATCATCACCACAAACATTGACACTAAAAGACTTACAGGAGGCTTTAAAACTTCAAACTAGAGAAATAGAAGAACAAATGAGCAATAAAATCGATAAAATGAATAATAAAATGGAGCAAATAACGGAAGGGATGGAAGCGATGTCAGATGAGATGGGTGAAATTAGAGAAATTATTAAAATTAAAAATAAGGAAATAAGAGAAGATATTATAATGGCATTCCAGGGCCTGGCAAAAAATATTGAGAAATTGGATGAATGTTTGGAAGAAGTTAATCAAAGTAATTTGAATTTGGAAGATAAAATGAATGATGTTCAAAATAGGATGGAAAAGATTGATGAGGAGGTTATGATGTCACAATATAGAGACATGGAATTTACCTTGAGGGTAAGAGGAATGAAAGAGAACCAGCAAGAAAATCTGAGAGAGGTATTTGCCAAGGCCTTTGCATCTATAATGGGATGGCGATATGAAGAGGTTATAATGGAACTTGATAAAATATTTCGGGTTAACTCCTGGATCGCTAGGCAGAGGCAATTGCCAAGAGTTATAGTGATTTATTTCTCAAAGAGGATGATTCGAAATGAAATTATACAAGCTTTTTATAATAATAGATTCCAAGTGGAAGGCCAAGAGTTCTTAATACTGAAAGAAATTCCACCAAAAATTTTAAGAAAGAGGAAAGAGTTTGCCTTCTTGGCAGATGAATTAAAAAAAAGGGCAGCATCAGTTCAGATGGGATATACCAGCTGGAATAGTGGTGAATTACTTAGGAACAAGATACAGACTTAATACAATCTGGAAGGCAAGAGATTTTTATAGTAATGTTTTAAAAGTTGGATCATCATCTCCGGAAGTTAACATTAGAAAGGAAGAAGGGACAAATCAGATACAAGTGGAAGGGAAACAGGCACAAGTTGAAGGAGTGATTGTGTTGAATGAAGAAGAAATACAGCAAGCTTTGGATACTGAACAGCCTTTGGTACCATTAGAAGAACCAAAAGGTCAAAGAATGATGCATGCAGCAATTAGACGAAAAGAAGAAGAACAGAAACAGCAACTTAAAACTAAAGATCAAGAATCTATTAAAATGGAAGCAGTGGGAGGAGCGAAACCAAAGAGGCAGGTGCACTTAGATCTGCATGAGGTGCTTCAAAAGCTTCAAGTCACAAAAAATGGCGACCAAGTTCTTAACTTGGAATGTTAATGGTTTAAATTCACCGCAAAAGAGAAAGAAAATATTTCAATATTTGAAACAATATAAAAATGATGTAATTTGTTTGCAAGAAACACATATTAGAGTAACAGATCAAAAATATCTGATTAACTCTAGATTGGGAACACATTTTGTAGCATCTGCTCCAGATAAGAAAAATGGAATAGTTATATATTTAAAGAAGGACTTAACAGCTAAATTAATTGAAGCAGATAATCAAGGAAGATACATTATAATTGAACTTTTGATAGAAGGGAAGAAAATACTTCTAATTGGAATATATGCACCAAATCAACAGCAAGGAAAATTTTACAAACTTATACATAATAAAATAATACAATGGGATTATAAATCGTGTATTTTAATGGGAGATTGGAATGGAGTATTGGATGCACAAAGAGATAAAAAAGGAGTTTTCCAAGGTAGTCAAAATCGTGCTAAATTGCCTAAATCTTTTTTTTTGAGATGATGGATGATCTGGAATTGAGAGATATCTGGCGAGAGCAAAATGCTGAAGAGAAGGATTTTACTTTTTTTTTTCTGATAGACATCAATCTTTTTCAAGGATTGACTTTATATTAATTACCAATGATTTCTTTTCTAGGGTAAAGAAGATTAAGATATGTGCAAGAATTTTAACTGATCATAGTCCTGTATGGATGGAATTGGATCAGGAAAAGGGAGATAGAAGATCTTGGAGGTTAAATGAAAATTTGTTTAGATATGAGGAAAATGTGAAGGAATGTAAAAAACAAATGAAAGAATTTTTTGCTATTAATATGCATAAGGGTACCTCAATGGAAATGGTTTGGGATGCAAGTAAAGCTTATATGAGAGGAGTTTTAATATACTTGAAAAATAAATATAGACGTAGACAGGAACAAAAATGGAAGGAGTTAGAAGAGGAAATAAAGAAGAAAGAGGGGGCATTTATTCTGAACCCAACTGACAAGAAATTGAAGGAAACAATAAACTTATTGAGAGGACAGTTTAATATGTTGATGGCAGACCAGGTGGCAACTAATTTACGATATGTTAAACATAATACTTTTTATAATGCTAATAAACTGGACAGGTGGCTAGCTTACTTATTAAGGAAAAACAAAAGTCACGTACTATAGAGAAAATAGAATATAAAGGAAAAGAGGTGTATCAACAAAATATTATTAAAAAGGCATTTTTAGAATTTTACTCAAAGTTATATGCTAACGATACAACTCAAGGTATATATATAGATAGATACATACAAGAAGCGAACATCCCTATAGCTACACAAGAGCAAAGGGATGGAATGAACCAATTAATAACCTTTGAGGAAATTACATTAGCAATTAAACAATTAAAAGTGGGGAAAGCACCAGGTACAGATGGACTGACGGCTGTTTACTATAAAAATTTACAGTCAGAAATGGTGGAACCTCTTAAGGAGTTATTTAGAACAATTCAAACTGGAGGAGAAGTACCTTCATCCTGGAAAATGGCTTTTATATCATTGATTCCAAAGGAAGACCAGGATCTTAGTCAACTAAAAAATTATAGACCAATATCTCGTTTAAACACTGATTATAAGATCTTTGCAAAAATATTAGTGAATAGACTAATGCAGGTTATGCAACAAATGATTCATAATGACCAATCAGGATTTATAAGTGGAAGGCAAATGAAATACAATGTAAGACAAATTGTAAATTTATTGGAATATTTGGAAAGAAATAATCAAGTCCCTGCAGCGCTGATCTTTTTGGATGCCGAGAAGGCATTTGATCAATTGAATTGGGAATTTTTATTGAAAACAATAGAGAAGATGGAATTTGGGGATTATTTTTTACAATCTATTAGGGCAATATACCAGAAACAAACAGCACAAATAATAATCAATGGTAGCTTAACAGAAACTTGCAAAATTGAAAAAGGAACCAGACAGGGATGTCCCTTGTCACCATTATTGTTTGTTTTAACTTTGGAAATATTACTGATTAAAATACGAGAATCAAATAAAATAAAGGGAATCAAAATAAGACATCAAGATTATAGGTTAAGAGCATTTGCAGATGACTTGGTTATTACATTAAGCCAACCAGATCAATCGGTTATAGATTTAACAGATATAATAATGCAATATGGACAAGTGTCTGGATTTAAGATAAATAAGCAAAAGACAAAGATAATAACAAAAAATATGAACACAAAACAAAAAGAAGTGTTAGAAAGATTAACGGGATTCGAAATAGTAAAAAAGGTCAAATATCTGGGGCATATATTACAGCTTCAAATGTGAAATTATATAAAAGTAATTATGAATTGCTATGGCAACAAGTACAAAGAGAGATGGAAAGTTGGAGAAAACTACAGTTGTCGTTGTTGGGAAGAATTGCAGCAGTGAAAATGAATGTTTTACCAAAGTTTTTATTTCTGTTTCAAATGATACCAATACTTAAGAAAGATGCAAACTTGAACGAATGGCAGAAAGGTATTAATAAGTTTATTTGGGCAGGGAAAAAACCGAGAGTTAAGCTTAAGATAGTGCAGGATGTACGTGAAAGAGGTCTTAAAATGCCTAATCTGAGATTATATTACGATGCAGTTGTCTTATCAATAATTAGTGACTGGTTTAACTTAACGGAAGAAAGAATATTGAATATTGAGGGATATGATTTATTATATGGATGGCATGCGTATTTATTCTATGATAAAAAGATGGATAAGGTCTTTAAAACTCACATATTAAGGAACGCATTGTTGCAAGTCTGGAAAAAATATCAACATAAGATAAATTATAAAATACCTATATGGGCAATACCCAGGCACGCGATAGAAAGTGTAAGTGTGGAACAAAAACAAGATGTGATTACATATAAAGAGCTTCTTAAAATGGAAGGGAACATAATGCAGTTAAAACCATTAAATGTATTAAAAGAAGAAAAGATAGTACAGACTTGGTTTCAGTTTGGACAGTTACAAGCTAGATGGAAAGAAGATCAGAAAATTGGTATAATGAAAACTGATGAAAATTTGGTAAAACAAATTAGAGATCAAAGTCAATCGCATATAAAAAGGTTATATAATGCACTGATAGAAATAGACTCAGAAACGGAACTGGTTAAGGATTGTATGATAAAATGGGCACAAAATTTTCAGGAACCAATAATGATGGAAACTTGGGAAAAAATATGGGTTAGAAATGTAAAATTTACACAAGCACAAAACTTAAGAGAGAATTTTTATAAAATGTACTATAGATGGCATTTAGATCCTAAAAAGTTAGCATATATGTATCCGAATCAACAACCTAAGTGTTGGAGATGTGACTGTGAAGATGCAACTTATTATCATATATGGTGGACATGTAAAAAAGTTAAAGCTTTTTGGATTAAAATATGGTGGATTACTCAGAAGATTTTTAAGAAAAAGATAAGTTTTACTCCACAGTTATTTTTGTTGGGTATTATTAGAGACTGTACTGTTAGAGAAACTAAATTGATGTTAAATTTAATAACGGCAGCAAGACTTTTGGTGGTGCAATATTGGAAGAAGGAAAACCTACCTACCATAGAAGAATGGACATTAAAATTATCCAATTTAGCGGAAATGGCAAACATTTCTGCATATTTGAAAGATCAATCACAAGAAAGTTATATTTTGGAATGGAGAAGCTGGATTGACTATATACAAAGTAAATATGAGACTAAAAAGTTTCAAATAGCATGCAAATGAATACAAGTATTTAAGAAGATGTGTTATCATTTAGTTATGCAAAAAGGGAGTTAAAGTGTGAAAGGGTGGAAAAAGTGTTTATAGACAGTTAGCATATGTTTGTCTAAGATTGTTAGATGAAATACCCAGTACTCTGCTCTAGGAAGTGGGGGGGGGAGGGAGGAGGGAGGGGTAATGGTGGGGGGATGCTAGGGTTTCATTTTGTGTAAAATGTAAATAAAACTATTTAATAATAAGAAGACCCCACACCTGGAGTTCCAGTCTTACTCATCGACGCGTTGGACTCGGGGCCTCTCACTTCCGCGGAAGTAGCGAGAGCCTCTGCCAGAGACCACGTGTTAAAGACAGTCATGAGTTGGGTCATGAAGGGGTGGCCGGGGAAGACTGAAGGCGGGGAATTCAAAAGCTTTGTCAACAAATGCGACAAATTAGCCATGCAAGGGGGTTGCTTATTGTGGGGCGATTGGGTCGTTGTTCCCTTATGCCTAAGGGAAAAAGTTTTACAGTTGTTGCATGATGGGCACCTGGGGATCGTAAGGATGAAGGGGCTGGCCAGGAGTTATGTCTGGTGGCCACAAATGGACAACTACATCACTGAGTGTGTGGGGAAGTGTCAACCCTGCCAAGAGTCCAGGCCAGATCCCCCCACAGCACCAGTAAGGGAATGGGAACGTCCCCAAGGTCCCTGGTCAAGAATACATATAGATTTTGCTGGCCCCTTTCACAGCCAAACCTTCCTGGTCATCATCGATGCCTATTCAAAATGGCTCGAGATCAGGCTAATGAAATCCACTACCACTTGCGCAGTAATCAGGGTGCTCAGGAAACTATTCACAACTCATGGGTTACCAGACACACTCGTATCAGACAATGGGCCCCAATTCACCGCCACACAGTTCGAGGGGTACCTGGCAGAGCTAGGAATCAGGCATGCACTGTCTGCTCCTTTTCATTCGGCCAGTAACAGACTGGCTGAAAGGTTCGTGAGAACGGCTAAGGAAGCACTCTCATGATTAGGCCCTGGGGATTGGCAAGCTAGGGTAGACAAGTTCTTGGAGGCCCAACATGCCACACCATGCACTACCACCGGGCACAGCCCAGCCGAACTGCTAATGGGTGGGAAATTCAGATGCGTACTAGACAGGTTACATCCTAACTATTCCCCCAACAGTTTCAAGGGATCTGACAAGAAACTGAGGGAATTCCAGATAGGGACACCAGCGTATGCTAGGAACTATGCAGACGGGCCCCTATGGGTAGCAGGGACAATTGCGAACACAACTGGCCCCAAGTCATACACGGTAGACATGGGAGATGGGAGAATATGGTGAAGGCACATAGACCAGCTACGGAAAAGGGTAGTCGCCGAACCAAAAATCATTCCTGATGATCCGGTCCCTAACTACCAACCACTTCCAACAGCTAGCTCAAGCCCAAGACAAGCGGAGGACTTATCTGAAGACCTCGGTGTCCAGAGCCGCCAGCCCGAGGAATCAAGACCAACCAAAGAAGTCAACGCCCCCAGCAAAATCCAGGAGGTTCCATTGGCGGAGCGGGGAGAAACAAAAGGCCCCTCCAACCCGCTCAACGCCACGCCTCAGACTGAACTGCGCAGGTCAACTAGGGTCTGGACACGCCCTGGTCACCTGTGTGATTTCACATGCAAATGTATATCCCAAGTGCCTTCTGGGAAGGGAGGGGTGTAATGTATATAGTTTGGCGGGAAAGTTTGAATGTTAATTGCTCTCAACTGATTGGCTAACTGCCAGGACTATAAAGTATATAAAGGGAGCTGTTTCCCTGTATCAGTTGCTGGATTCACACCATGAAGTAAAGAGCTGTTGTTACTCATGACCTGGCTTCTGTGTCCTCATTCACCCTACTTAACAGAAAGAGAGTGGACTGGAGGGGGAGGGGGAGCTTTGGAAATAAAAACACAGCAAGAGAAAAGGGGAAAGGCGCGCTCTGGATTCTGGACTCCGAGCCTTCCCTGAGCTGAGAAGCCTTCCTCATTCTCATTTTTCCCAATCCCTTCCCACTCCCGGATCCTTCTCCCCCCCCCACTTCCTTTTGCTTGAAACTCCTTTCAGGGTGGGAGGGAAAACCAAATAAAAATGGGAAGGAGGCAAGGACAGAAAATGGTGCATGGAGGAAGGCATTTTTCAGCCGCTTTCTGGGACTGAAAAGTTGAGGGGACCCAAGGAAGCAGCAACCAGCCAGGACTAAGACGCCCCCCCACTCCCACCCTCCACCATCCCATGCCACCTTCTTTTTCTCTCCCTGCCCCCACTCTTCTCTCTCCCGGGAAGAATGGGACTAACCTTAAAAAAAAAAGCTCTGCTGCTGAGCAGAGAAAGCAGTAGCTTGAGAAGATGTTGCTACAGAGTTAAAACAACGAAAAAATTACCCTTCCCTTGTTCCTACCCTCCCTCTTTTTCTCACCACCAGTTTCTTTTAGCTTTGGCTCTGGTGTCAAAAGAGAGAATTCTCTTTTGTTTGTGAAGTCCCCCTCCTTTTTTTCACGCCCAGCTGGAGAAAGACAGGAGAGGGCTGCTGCTGCCCCTATCAGTCCCAGCACAGCGGCTGCATGCAACGCCGGTGGCTTCGGGAGGCGCTGGTCCACAGAGAGAAGGGAGCTGGCACAGCAACCTTTGTAGCTACACAGCTGCAAAGCTTGCTGAGCTCACCCCCATCCCCTGCCCCACCTGCCACCCCAAATTGCACCCCACTGTGATACGCGCATTTTACCGGAGAGTGGCAGCTCCTGGTCATCTCTCAGCCGTTGTGTGAAGGGAGTGCGAGGCAACTAACTTCTTGCACTCAGAAGTTTTTCTTTACTTTGCAAGGTTTTCCCCTGCACACAACGGCTGAGAGACGACCTGGAGCTGCCAGTCTGTGCTCTGCCAGGCGAGCAGCAGAGTGAGTAAGCCAATGATCTGCCGGCTTCCTGTAATCTACAGTTTACTCATGAATACCATGCTCATGAGTAAACTGCAGATTAGAGGCAGGCAGCAGATCGCAGGCAGTGAAAGAAACCACAGCCTCCTGCCTCCATGCATCGAGGAGGCTGAGCAGCAGCAGGAAGAGCACAGGATGGGAGGCGCAGGAAGTGGCTGCCAGCGATGCCCTCAGGTGAAGATGTTGTGGGCGGGGAGGTTCGACCCCCCCTTAGGAGCCTCAGTTTACTCGTGAGCACCATTGGCCTTTCTCCCTGCCTCTCCTGGCCAATGGTGCTCACGAGTAAACTGCAGCTAGGATCTCCTGCGTGCTTCCCTCACAGGCCAGGCCAGCTGGGAGAAACACACAGGAAGAGCTCCGGTGCCGCGATCTCCTGCGCGCTCCCCTACCTTCCCGTGCGCATCGGTCCACCACCCACTGCTGGTATCACCCCTCCACCAGCTCTCCCTCACCCGCCCACCCGGGCCCTTCAGCCTTACCTTTGCCAGCAGTGGTGAGCAGAAGTACGGGGCTAGATTCTGCAAGTAGTGGCTGGGCGGGGCAGGCGAGCATCAGGCGAGCGGGGTGAGTGAGCGGGGACCGGTTTGGGGGCGTGGCCAGCCAAAGGTCACTAACAGTTTGGGGAACCACATCAAATTTCTGCTAATGGTTCTCCCGAATCGGTCCAAACGGGTAGCAACCTACCTCTGATAGATCCTCTCCTATCCCGTTCTCTCCCTCAGGCTGGCCCCACAAAAGCCTCTCCTCTCCCTCAGCCTTGCCCCACAGAAACGTCTCCTATCCTAGCCCCTTCTCACCCTCAGGCTTTCTAGCCCCCATGAGGCTTGCCCCACAGAAGCCTGTCCTATGCTATCCCATTCTCTCCAGAGTTATTTTCAAGTTGGGAGGGGGAGTAGAACATCTAACTAATTAGCATCAGAGCGTGTTATAATAATATAGGAAATACTAATGCTCTGATGGTCATTTCGAAAAATCCTTTCTTAGTGACCAGCTAGAAGCCAAGAGGAACATACGTGGCAAATTTCAAGTTTGTAGGCTTTACAGTTCTGGAGATTTTGTGATTAATGAGTGAGTGGTTTTCACTTATATATATATATATATATATATATATATATATATATATATATATATTATTTATATTTATATTTATATTTATATTTATATTTATATTTATATTTATATTTATATTTATATTTATATTTATATTTATATTTATATTTATATTTATATTTATATTTATATTTATATTTATATAGATTTGGAGCCCTGTGTGATCCACTGCTCTTGTAAATTATAGGGTAGCTTTTGTACAATGGGATTAACACCTCTGGCTGTGTCAAGGAATGCAAGTCTGCACACCTACCCAGCTGTTCATTAGGGCAGAGAACTGGTTGTTAAATTATTTGAATCCCACCACTGGGCCCACCATGCCCCAAAATTCAAAATTCAACTGCCAACTGTCTTATATCATCGGAGGGAGAGTTCACAGAGCAGAAAATAAAAGAGAAGGAAAATGTTTTGCTGTTCTCAGCTTCTGTTCGCTTTATCTGTTTAGCTTCAGCTTGAGTTTGAAGTTACACTATTTTAAAAAGTCTCAGTGTTTCACTCTTTGTCTCAGCTATCTAACATAAACAGCTTGTTGATACAAATATTCTTTGCTTTAACAGCCAGTCTTTATCTTCTTCAGCTTTTCAAGTTTATATTCCTTATTTCCTTCTGCCTGTAGGTTTCAGTGTTGCTCTGTTTCTCTCCCTTTTCTTCCTTTTATTTTATATTATATTATCCTATCCAAATTTTCCAAAAAAGGTTCTCTAAATCCAAATTTTATAATCCCCAAAATCTTCCAGGTTAGTCAACATTATATTTGAGGTCCCCAGTCAGGTTTCCTAGTTTCCAAGTTCTTTCACTCTTTTAAAAAGTTCACTTAACTTTCTTTCTTCCAGTTTTAAAAATGGCTCTCAGGCCTGCTCGCTGCTTTTCTTGGGAGGTGGAAGGAAAACAATTCCACCTCCTCCTTTAGGGTCCCACTTTCACCAGGGCTAATTTCCAGGGGGCTCGTTTCTCAATAAAAGTCGGAAATTAGAAATCTCTCACCCAGATCATTCACACTGTTCCTCAGTCTTCCGCACTTTCTTTATCGGTGGCTGTCACAGCTTTGGTCAGGCACGCAATGGCCCTCCTTTACTTCCTGCTGGATTGAGAGCCTTCTCTGGATCAATCAGGGAGATTGCGGGCTCCCTGAGATCGGTGGAGTGTGCTCTCTTACTTCATCACCCCTCCGAGGTGATTTAGGTCCATCAGAACCTCCTTGCAGTTTGAATTTCAGCACGATCCCATGGACCCCGTGGAGATGCATCATATTGCTGCGACATTATCCCCGACCTCTCAAGCTGCATGGTTTTTCATTGAAACATCTAACTCAGGGGTCCTCAAACTTTGTAAACAGGGGGAGAATTCATGGTCCCTCAGACTGTTGGGGGCCGGACTGGCTCGGTGGGCATGGTCATGTGACTGGGTGGGCATGGCCAATTTATTGATTGATATGGATTTTTATGTTTTACATCTATAGTTTTTATATAGTTTTATCTCACTGTTGTTTGCCACCCAGAGTCACCTTTTGTGAACTGTTCTCATCAGGATCTAAGGCAAAAATATTCAGAAGGACCCAAAAGCTAATGCAGCTTCTATAAAAGCATTTGCAGGACTGAACTATTCATATAAAAAGCAGGGCGAGATTGCATCATTGCAGATATTCAAATACCTGGGAAGGGAGTGAAGATAAAACCTCCCACAGCAAAGCCCATAAAAATCCTGATCTTGAGTGAGACATAGACTGGAACACCTTATTTCAGAAGTTTAGTGGCATCTTTTATTTTATTGAGAGCCGAAAGGCTTTGTGATTAGCACAGTCCTCATATAAACCCCTTCCTCGTAATATATACTCACTGGTTCTGAAACATGAAGCAAATCTGTGCCTTCTTTAAAGACTTGAAGAGAAAGATTCCATTGCTTCTTATTGTCTCTCTCTGTCTGTGTGTGTCTCTCTGTGTGTGTGTGTCTCTCTCTCTCTCTCTCCCCCTATCTCTGTGTCTCTTCTCACTCTCTAGGAAAGCCCTGCGTGCTTTCCTTGGAGCTTTTCGCTACCCGGTTTTCTTTCTTCCTTTTGGAAATCCGGGCTTGCTGAAGAATGAGCGATCCTTTTGGGGCCGGGAGGGTGTGCACAAGAGGAGGAGGAGGGGAAGGAGGAGGGAAACCTCTGCTGCTCATTCCTCAGCAAGCCCAGATTTCCAAAAGGAAGAAAAAAACGGGTAGCGAAAAGCCCCAAGGAAAGCACGCAGGGCTTTCTGAGTGAGAAGACACACAGAGACAGGGAGCGATGGAGAGAGCAAGGCACACACACACACACACAGAGGGAGACTGGCTGATGGGTGAGTGTCTTTGGTGAGGGCCGAATTGAACCAAAGCTGTCTCTCCCTGCCCCCCTCTCTCTCTCTGCCTGACTAACAGGAAACAGCGGGCGGCTACTTCCAGGTTTGCTCTCCACCTCAAGAGAGAGAGAGAGAGCTGCCAGGGGCGAGTGGGGCAGGGAATGGGCTCCCGGAGGAAGAGGGGTGTCAGGTGTGCTTCCTTCAAAGTCCAGGAAAGAATGAACCAAACTCCATTGTTTATAGAGAAAGGTACTTTTACTAGAAAATGAAGTGAACGCAACCAAAGGAAAGCAGAATCTAAGGCAACAAGCATGAAAATTGCATATAGAAAGCATCTCCTCCCACTGTCCACCGTAAATCATCCAATCCAAAGGTCTCCCAGGGGTCAGGTAGAAGCACACGTCTGGCAGCGTCATCAATCAGGAATGCTACGACCGTTGACCCGACAGCAGCTTCAAAGATAGAGTCCGGTGGCTTAAGTATCGCTTTCGATTTCTCCAGATTCCTCCAGAACGCTTCCCCCACCCATGCTACCTAGCTCTCCCCCCTCCCGTTACTATGGCAGCCAAAGCAGTAAAAACGGAGGCTGACATTCGGCCCCTCTGCAGAAAAGATGTTAGTCCTAAAGGGAACAAAAAACAACACAATACAGAAATTAGGGTTTATCAGGATGTTTGGTGTGAAACAACTGAACTTTCTTTGGTGCCCGGACATCACGTTTATTCACCCATTCAGCTTGAGATAATGGGAAATGCTTCCAGGCCACCAGATACTGCACTTTACCGTAATGCTTCCTAGAGTCCAAAATTTCCTTAACTTCAAAATGTTGTTCCCCTTCTATCAGTATGGGGACTGGAGGAGAGTTCTGGTTCGGATGTAAAGGGGACGAATGTTCCAGTTTCAGCAAGCTAACATGAAACACAGGGTGGATTCGTCTCAAATTTTTTGGTAATTCCAATTCAACGGTGACTGGGTTGATGAGTCTAGTGATCGGGAAAGGGCCCACATACTTGGGTCCGAGCTTTTTTGATTTCTGGGAAGTCTGTAAATATTTGGTGGAAAGATAGACCATATCACCCACTTTGTAAATGTGTGCTGGGCACCTCTTTTTGTCATCTTGGGCTTTATGTGCTCGGTGTGCGTCATCTAAAGCTTTTCGTGTTACTGCCTAAGTGCCCCGTAGCTGTTCGATCCACTCAATCAAAGAGGGGTTCTGTGGGTTATCCTGTGGTAGCTCTGGAATTGGCACAAACTCTTGGCCAGAGGCCATCTTAAACGGAGTGAAACCGGTGCTGCTATGTATGGAGTTATTATATGCCACCTCCGCAAATGGCAATAAGTCCACCCAGTTGTCTTGCTGGTAATTTATGTAACATCTCAGGTACTGTTCTAACACGGCATTGGTTCTCTCACAAGCCCCATTTATCTGGGGGGGGTGGGCGGAGCTTAACCCCTGGGCAGAGCCTATTAACCCTAAAATCTCCTTCCAAAAGTTGGAGGTAAATTGCACATCCCTGTCTGAAATTATACGTTTTGGAGCCCCATGTAATCGATAAACATGTTGAATAAACAATTTTGCAAGGGTTTTAGCTGAAGGAATTTTAGAACAAGGGATGAAGTGCACTTGTTTGGAAAACAAATCCGTTACTGCCCAAATGACGGTGCACCCCCCACTCTCCGGCAAGTCTACAATAAAGTCCATGGATATCTCTTTCCAAGGGGCATTTGGCCTTGCCACACTCTGAAGTAAACCAGATGGCTTCCCCAGAGGTCTCTTAGCTGAGGCACACACTGGACAGCTAGCTACATATGCCTCTATGTCCTTTTTGAGTGCAGGCCACCAGAATTGTCTTTTAACAAGATGTAGAGTTTTAACAAATCCAAAGTGTCCCGCCGCCTTGGCGTCATGAGCATGCTGCAACACCGTTACTCTTAAACTGGCAGGAACATACAATTTGGCCCCAATCCAAGCTAGTCCATCACAGAGTGTACATTCATTCGAGTGGGTTCGAAACCACTCGTCAGTCTTTAGAGCTTCTTGTAGTTTCTGAAGCAAATCGCCCAAGAGGGCTGGATCGGCCCTCGTCTGCACTCTGGTAGTCACTGGTGCTGCTAGTTGTGTCGAAGGTATGATAGGCCAAACCACTTCCTCCTTGGTGCTGTTGTATTGAGGCAATCTGGAAAGTGCATCCGCCATGAAGTTCTTTCCACCAGGAAGGTAGCGTAAAGTGAAATTAAAACAGTTGAAGTGTTGAGCCCAACGAACTTGCTTTGGTGACAGCTTACGCGGTGTTTTCAAAGCTTCTAGGTTTTCATGGTCAGTCCAAACTTCGAAAGGATGCTTAGCTCCTTCAAGAAATTGTCTCCATGTTAACAATGCCCATCGCACTGCAAAAGCTTCCTTCTCCCATATGGCCCATCTCCTTTCGGTCTCTGACAATTTGCGGGACGTATAGGCACAGGGTTGTAATTTCCCTTCTGCATTCTTTTGCAGAAGTACTGCTCCTACTGCCACGTCACTCATGTCAGCCTGTACTACAAAATGCTCTTCCATGTCCAGATGTTTGAGGACTGGTTCAGCAGCAAACAACTGTTTCAACTTTTCGAATGCCGCCTGACAGTCCATAGTCCATTCAAGGGCCCGTGGGGGTTTTGGTCTTACTTCACCTTTTGCTTTCAGAAGATTTGTTATTGGCAGCACGATTTTGGCGAACGAGGGGATAAACTGTCTATAGAAGTTAGCAAATCCCAGGAAACTTTGTAGTTGTTTGCGGGTGCGTGGTGCGGCCCATTCCAATACTGCCCGAACTTTTCCAGGATCCATCTCTATTCCCTCATGTGATATGTGATATCCAAGATTGACTATTTTGCTTTGGCGGAACTCGCATTTAGAGAGTTTGGCATATAGTTCCGCAGCCCTGAGTTATTTCAGGACAGTTCACACCAATTTCACATGGTCGTCCATGTTCTCAGAGTAGATAAGAATGTCATCCAAGTAAACCAGCACCCCCTTATAGAGGTGCTCATGCAGTACTTCGTTAATCAATTGCATGAACACAGCAGGGGCTCCTTGTAGTCCAAAAGGGAGCACTCGAAACTGGAAACATCCCAGTGGGCAGTTAAACGCTGTTTTCCATTCATCCCCCTCCTTAATTCTCACTCTGTAGTATGCCTCTTGTAAGTCAAGTTTGGTGAAAAATTTTCCCTTTTCCTAAGTGTGCTAGCATGTCCTTCATGAGCGGCAGGGGGTAAACGTTTTCCATGCAAATAGCGTTGAGATTCCTATAATCAACTACCAAACAAAAGGAGCCATCTTTCTTTTCCCGGAACAATACCGGTGGCGCCACCCTTGGTCTGGCTGGTTGGATAAAACCCCGTTCTAGTTTTTTATCAATGAAGTTTCGCAATTCCCCTAGTTCTCAAGGGGTCATGGGGTAGATCTTTGGCTTAGGGAGTTTCACCCCAGGGAGTATTTCAATGGTACAGTCCGTAGCTCTGTGGGGGGGCAGCACATCCAAGGCCCTTTCACTAAAAACTTCTCGGAGATCCCAATACTCCTTTGGAATCTTTTCCTCCCCTTCGATGTGACCTATTGCCACTTCCGCCCTTTCGTGTTCTACTCCGTCCTCCAGGGGACTTTCTTCCCTCTCTAGTCTCGGTTTTCCGGTGCGAATGCAGAAAACCATCGTCTTCCAGTTAACACATGGGTTCCATCTGCGGAGCCAGGGCAGTCCAAGTATGAGGGGTCATTCCATGCCAGGGGCCACAATAAAACTGAGGGTCTCTACATGATCCCCCAATTGCATTTCAATGGGTTCGGTCACAAAGCTGGCTGGGCCCCCTCCTGCAATCGATCCATCCAACTGGCAGAACGCAATGGGCCTTTTTAACATTTTTAGCCTCAGGCCCATTTTCTCCACCACTTCCGGGCTGATTATGCACCTGGTGCACCCAGAGTCTAACAGGGCTAACATCTGTGCATGTGCCCCTGTGGGTGGCACCCTTATTTCTATGGGGATGAGCATGGGGCCCTCAGTGTGACTCACCAGATCATCGGAGTCGGAGTCCGTCCCGCTGTCGTCCGCGGTGGTCGGAGTTCCCAACTCACCCTGGTTTCGGGGAGCAAACTCAACGACTTCTCCTTTCAGGGCGGTTTCGCGAGCTTTCGCAGGTGCTTTGTCAGCCTTCCTTGGTCCCAAGCCGATAGATTTTGGCACTGGCTTGGAGAAACATTCAGCGGCCTGATGTCCTTCCTTCCCACATTTGAAGCACGTGAAGGGCTTCGATTTCGGTTTGAATTCCGCTCTCCCCACGCCCGTCTTTGGTGCTCCTTTGCGGTAGAAGGAGGATGACGGGTCCCCTGCACGGCCCCCTCCGAGTCGGCTTTGGGCCAGCTTGATCTCCACATCCTCAGCTACTATGTACCAACTCTGCAAGTCTTCGGGGACCCCCTGTGCTCTACAGTATTTGTATATGTCTTCATTTAGTCCGTCCTTGAAACTCTCCAGTAGGGCCGTTTCTGACCATCCTGTCATGTAGGGTGCCAGTTCACGAAATTCTTGGGTGTATTCTGCCACCGATCTCTGGCCCTGCTGGATACCCTTCATCCTGAGTCTCGCTTTCCGCTCAGCTAGGTGGTCTTCAAACCACCTCCTAAGAGCCCCCATGAACAGGTTGTAATTCCTCAGCAGGGGGGAGTTATTATTGTGGAGGACCACCATCCATTCAGCTGCTACTCCCTCTAAGACATTTGTGTCGCATCTCACTCGTGCCGCATCTGATAAGTAGTCCTCCCGCCAGTCCTGCATGTGGTTCCACACTTGGGTCAAGAAAAACCCCAAGACCTTCATATTCCCATCATATTTTCCGGTTAGGGGGGGAATTTTTGGTTTTTTTCGTCTGCGGGGTGGGGCTTGCAAGGCTGGGGGTCCCTGGGCTGCTGCATCCCTCGCTTGAGCTCCAGAAGCCTGAGATGTTTCTTCCACAGCTTCCTCTGCCTCTCCCCCACAGGCTGTCTCTTCTGGATCCAGCCTGGGGTAGTCTCCTCCCTTCCCCACAGTTAATACATAAGACTCACGGCTTTTCCGGCTTTCCTCGGCATTGCGGAGGAGTTGCATCACTTGAGCAATCATGAGGCTCTCCTTTTGATCTTGCAGCCACACTGCCTCTCCCTTATGGGGTCTGGAGCTGGTTACTCCTTGGGGGGTCCTCCCCAGGTCCGGCAACTTTCCTACTCACCTCGACCATCTAGCTTCCTCTGGCTCCTCTCTCAGCCAAATTTTTTCCATCCATTCCACGGCTTCCTTCTCCGCCTGAAGTGAAGTCATCGTAGAGCCAGAAGCTCCCATCTGCTCTCCTTCACTCTCTTGATCAGACATATTTTGGATTCAGCCCCCTCGGTGTTTATCCGGGATGGCTGGAGAAGAGATTCTGCTTAATGTCAGGTGTGCTTCCTTCAAAGTCCAGGAAAGAATGACCCAAACTCCATTGTTTATAGAGAAAGGTACTTTTACTAGAAAATGAAGTGAACGCAACCAAAGGAAAGCAGAATCTAAGGCAACAAGCACGAAAATTGCATATAGAAAGCATCCCCTCCCACTGTCCACCATAAATCATCCAATCCAAAGGTCTCTCAGGGGTTAGGTGGAAGCACACGTCTGGCAGCATCATCAATCAGGAATGCCATGACCGTTGACCCGACAGCAGCTTCAAAGATAGAGTCCGGTGGCTTAAGTATCGCTTTCGATTTCTCCAGATTCCTCCAGCACACTTCCCCCCCCATGCTACCTAGCTCTCCCCCCTCCCGTTACTATGGCAGCCAAAGCAGTAAAAGTGGAGGCTGACAAGGGGATCCAGTCTCCCCCATTGTGAAGCGTGCTAGCTTTTGCTGTGCTGTGCAAGGCGCTGAGAGCAGCGGGCAGACATGGAGGGGTTATTGGGTCTTCCCCCCACCCCACGCCAAAGGAAAGCCAGCCAGGCTTCTCCTTCCCTCCTACCCTTCCCCCTCCTACCCTTCCCCCCACTCAATCCTACTTTGGGACAGAGAAGCGTGCGCTGGAAATGCATCTTCTGACCCTCCGGTGCTCACCTGCAACTCTCTGTGCTCCTCCAGGCCCAGCTTGCTGAGGGGGAGGATCAGCCCTGATGCCTCTGCTGCCCCCCCCAGCCATCGCTGCCCAGGGAAGGCACAGGCAACAGAAAGCGTTCCGCTGTGAGAGCCGGCCCATCCAACACACCAATGGGGGAGCTTCTACTGGGCTATCGCCCCCCCCCACTGGGTTGTTGTGCTCGGCAGGGGAGGGGAGTGGTTTCCCACACCACCCCCTTCTTTCTCTTGGCCCCAACAAGGGAGGAGGAAGGCCAGGCTTGGGGGATGGCCCCCACCCCACAAGATCCACCCTCGCCATTCTCTCCCACCCACCAGCCTGCCAGCCGAGCACAATAGGCACGGAGCATGTCTCCCTCCCCTGTCATTTGTGAGCATCCACGGTGAGCTTTGCAAGCCCTGCGGGCTGGCGCAGGTGCTCAGCCCCTCCCCCAGCCCGCATCTCCACCTGGACTCTCCACAGCACAGCTGCTGGGGGCAGCCAGGGACCACATGGCTGCACTGCCGGCATCGCCCCTACACCAGCTGGTGCCCACCCACCGGCCTGCATCCTTCAGCCTTACCTTAGCAGTGAGCAGACCCCCATGGGCTGGAAGACAAGGGTGACGGCTGGGAAGGGTGGGGTGGGGGCAGGGCTTAATCACCACTGTGTGTGGGCTGGATAGATTGCATCAGCAGGCTGGATTTGTCTCGCGGGCCATAGTTTGAGGATGCCTGATCTAACTGGTCTATACCCACTCGCTGCCAAGCAGTTTAACAACATATTACAAGGAGGTGAAATTGAAGAGTGGCTAACATCTGGTAGAACCTACCTGATAATGAAAGATCCAGCAAAAGGGGCAGCACCAAGCGACTACAAGTCAATTACCTGCTTACCAACAACTTTCAAATTGTTAAGTGGTGTGGTAGCTGATGCAGTCCAACAGCATCTAGTTGAAAACAAGCTCTTTCTCTTTGAGCAGAAAGGAAACTGCCCCAATAGCAGAGGAACAAAAGATCAACTCCTAATTGACAAGATGATTTTGAAAAATTGCAAGAGAAGGAAAACCAACCTGAATGTATCATGGATTGACTACAAAAAGGCATTCGACTCTCTGCCACATGACTGGATAATCAAGTGCCTAGAAATAACAGGAGTCAGTAGAAACATCAGAAGCTTTGTGCAAAGATTGATGGCATTATGGAAGACACAGTTGCAGATCAATGGTGAGAGACTGGGAGATGTTAATATCAAGAGAGGAATATTTCAAGGAGATTCACTATCACCAGTACTATTTGTCATTGCACTGTTTCCTCTGTCAACAATACTGAATAACTCAGGCCATGGCTATCATACATCAAAAACATCTGCCAGAGTATCTCACCTCATTTACATGGACGATCTGAAGCTGTATGGAAAAACACCATCTGAAATAGAATCGCTGCTCAACACTGTCCTTATATACAGCCAAGATATTGCAATGGAGTTTGGATTGGACAAATGTGCCACACTCTCCATCAAACAGGCAAAAATAGTGAAAACCAAAGGAATCAAGATGCCATACGAAAATAACATTAAGAGTCTGGATCAGGGGTGTTTTACCTCGGGGGGCTGGGGTGGGTGTGTCCAGGGTGGGCGTGGACAGCTCAACGTCACTTGTGTTGGGGGTGCCTGTGGTGGCCTGAGTGCTCTGCCAGCAAAAATGGGCTCCCAAGCCCCGTTTTTGGCTGCAACGGCTTCCTGCTACCTTCTGCCAGTGAAAAAAGAGCTCAGTAGGGCTGCCTGCAGCCCTCGCAAGCTCCATTTCCAGCTGCGACAGCCTCCTGCAACCCTGTGCCAGTGAAAACAGAGCTCAGTCATGGGGTAAGTAGAACAGTGCACGGGGGGGGGGGGTGATCAGCTGTGGCGTGCAATTTTTTTTACCTTTTAAAAGCATTTTTTTACAACCTATTCGGCCGAATAGGTTGTAAAAATGCTTTTAAAAGTAAAAAAAAAAGGCTCTGACGATTGCACGGCTCAGCTGTGATCGTCAGAGCCTTTTTTCTACCTTTTTAAAGCATTTTTTAAAAGAAGCAGCAAGCAGGCAACCGGGCGATTGGGTGGGCATGGGGGAGGTTGGGGCAGAATTGAGAAGACAGCAACAGACAGTTGCCGAGGTGGCGTAGTGGTTAGAGTGCAGCACTGCAGGCTACTTCAGCTGACTGCTAGCTGCAGTTCAAATCTCACCGGATCAAGGTTGACTCAGCCTTCCATCCTTCCGAGGTGGGTAAAATGAAGACCCAGATTGTTGGGATCAATATGCTGACTCTGTAAACTGCTTAGAGAGGACTGTAAAAGCCCTATGAAGTGGTACATAAGTCTAAGTGCTAAGTGCTAAGTAAGTGGCATCTATACAAAGAAGCTGAAGAAACAGTGGACCATCTGGTAAACTGCTGCAAGAAGATCGCACAGACTGAGTACCAGTAACAGCATGACAAAGTAGCAACAATCGTGTATTGGAAAATCTGCAAGAAATATCATTCACCTGTAAGCAAGAACTGGTGGGACCATAAAATAGAGAAAGTCATAGAAAATGAAGAAGCTAAATTGCTCTGGTACTTTAGAATTCAAACAGACAGGCACCTGCCACATAACACCCCAGATTTAACAATTGTTGATAAGAAAAACAAAAAACTCTGGCTAGTGGATGTGGCACTACCTGGAGACAGCAGAATAGAATAGAATAGAAAAAGGGGTGAAAATGTAATTGTAAAACTTTTGCAATAAAAAAAAAAGAATAGAATAGAATAGAATAGAATAGAATAGAATAGAATAGAATAGAATAGAATAGAATAGAATAGAATAGAATAGAATTCTTTATTGGCCAAGTGTGATTGGACACACAAGGAATTTGTTTTTGGTGTATATGGTCTCAGTGTACATAAGGAGAATAAATACATTCATCAAGAATAAAAAGATACAACACTTGGTGATAGTCAAGGTTACTAATAAGCTATCAAATCGTACTAGGAAACAAATAAAAACAATATAAATTGAAACATACAAGAAACATGGTTATAGTAATAAGTGGAAAAAGATAGATACTAGTAAGGAAGAGAAGAATAATAGTAACACAGTCTTAGTAACTAGTTTGACAGTGTTATGGGAATTAATTGTTAAGCAGAGTGATGGCATTTGGGGAAAAAAAAACTGTCCTTATGTCTAGTAGTTCTGGCGTGCAGTGCTCTATAGCATCTTTTTGAGGGTAGAAGTTGAAACAATTTATGTCCAGGATGTGAGGGGTCTGTAAATATTTTCACAGCCCTCTTTTTGACTTGTGCAGTATACAGGTCCTCAATGGAAGGCAGGTGGGTAGTAATTATTTTTTCTGCAGTTCTAATTATCAGTTGAAGTTTGTGTTTGTCTTGTTGGGTTGCAGAGCCAAACCAGACAGTTATGGAGGTGCAGATGACAGACTCAATAATTCCTCTGTAGAACTGGATCAGCAGCTCTTTGGGCAGTTTGAGCTTTCTGAGTTGACGCAGAAAGAACATTCTTTGTTGAGCTTTTTTGATGACGTTTTTTATGTTAGGTGTCCATTTTAGGTCATGAGATATGATATAACCTAAAAACTTGAAGGACTCTACTGTTGATACTGTGTTGTCTAGTATTGTAAGAGGTGGTAGTATAGGAGGTTTTCTTCTAAAATCCACCACCATTTCTACGGTTTTGAGTGTATTTAGTTCAAGATTGTTCTGGTTGCACCACAAGGCTAGTTGTTCAACCTCCCGTCTGTACGCAGATCCATCGTTGTCTTGAATGAGACCAATCACTGTTGTATCATCTGCAAACTTCAGTATTTTAACAGAGGGATCTTTTGAGATGCAGTCATTGGTGTATAGAGAGAAGAGTAGTGGAGAGAGCACACAGCCTCGGGGGGTTCCTGTGCTAATTGTGCAGGTATCTGATGTAATTTTGACCACAAGTGTGGTCAGGTACAGCTAGCTGATTTAGTTTAGTTGGAAGAATATCTGGAATGATGGTATTGAATGCTGAGCTGAAGTCTACAAACACGACCCTTGCGTAGGTCTTTGGAGATTCAAGATGTTGTAGGATGTAGTGCAGAGTCATATTAACAGAATCATCCGTCGATCTATTTGCTCGGTAGGCAAATTGCAAGGGGTCTAACAGTGGATCTGTGATTGTTCTCAAGTGGCCGAGCACTAGTCCTTCAAAGGTCTTCATAACTACAGATGTTAGAGCAACCGGTCTGAAATCATTCAGTTCCTTGATGGAGGGTTTCTTTGGCACTGGGATGATAGTAGAGCATTTGAAGCAAGAAGGAACATAGCACATCTCTAGTGATTTATTAAAGATGCGGGTGAAGATGGGGGCCAGTTGGTCAGCACAAGTTTTTAAGCAAGAAGGAGTTATCTTGTCTGGACCTGGTGCTTTTCCTGGCTTTTGTCTGTGAAATAGGCTTTGCACCTCATTCTCTGTAATCACAAGAGGTGGTGGGCCCAATGGGATAGGGTAGGTTGTAGGAGGCTTTGCTGTTGTTGGTGTGTCTGAGGTGGGGATTGTGGAGATGGGTGGCAGTAGTTTTCTCTCAAACCTGCAGTAAAACACATTCAGGTCATCTGCCAGTTGTTGATTTCCTTCAGCTTGGGAAGAAGGTGTTAGGTGTTTTGTGCCTGTGAGGGATCTCACGAAGAATGATGGTTCGTTGAGGGCGCTTCCAAGAAAAGGTCAGCACGCAAGGATGCAATCAAATTAAGTCTTTATTTAGAAGTAAAAGTGGAGTAAAATAAGGTCCCAGGCATGGAGGCATCCATGCCTGGATTGAGTCCATGGCTCAGTCCCATAGGAGACTAGAACAAGAGCAGGGGAAAGGGGAAAGGGTAAAAAAGGGAAGAGCAGCCCCTGTGCAGGGGTTCTTATAGGGGCCCCTGGCCCCTCCCTTACAAGGTGTGTGAGGAGGCTGGAGGGCCATTAACTTTCCCCAATGGGGCTGCAGGGGCCGGAGCCCCTTGACCCACCAATGGGAACAAAGGTGTGTCTTTGCCCCCATCTGGTGGCCTTTGAAGAGACTGCCATGGCTGGCACAAAACGCCTAACAAATCCTCTTCTTGCCAGCCAATGACAGGTGATGGTGAATGTGTGTGAGAGGGCAAGCAGGTGTCATAGACATACAGATGCATCGTTTACAGGACCAAACACAAACGCTTACACAGAAGGTTGTGTCGGTCAATGGACACAGGTTTTGTAAACAGGTCAGCTAACTGGTCGGTAGTGTTACAATGTTTGATTTGTACAAACCCCATTCTGGCAAGCTGCCTGACATTCTTGTAGCGGATGTCTATGTGGCGGGACCTAGAGCCCACCGCGTATGCCCCTGAGATCCCAATTGCGGCCGTATTATCTTCTTGAATTTGGATGGGCAGAGTAGGAGGTGCCCAGATGCTCGTTACCAGAGCATTGAACCAAATTAAGTCATTTGCAGTGTCCGATAGGCTGGCATATTCTGCCTCAGCCGTGGAGCAAGAAACAAATTTTTGCTGCCTAACATGCCAATGGATAGGACAGCCATTTAGCAGTATGAGGAAACCAGAGGTGCTCCATCTACTCTTGGTGTCGCCAGCCCAGTCTGCGTCCGAGTAAGCGGAGAGCTGGGCTGGCTTCCCCTTCTCTGGCTCCAGCATAAGGAGGGCATCGGCTGTGCCCCTGAGGTACCTAAGTACCCTCTTGACAGCATTCCAGTGGAATTCCTTTGGGTTTTCCACGTGCCTGGACAATAGATTTACAGCTAAAGCTATGTCAGGCCTGCTCCAATTGCTAATATATAGCAAGGAGCCAATCACAGATCTATATAATTTGTTGTCTGTGAAGTCAGGGCTGTCTTTGTGATTGTGGCCGTAGTAATCACTTTGCATGGGGCTACGCATTGGGTTAGACTCCACCATTTTACATTTGGCCAACAATTCCTCAATTTTTTTCTTTCTGGGATAATGCAAATCCCTTTTTAGTGGCCAAGCTATGCACACCCAGGTACCTGTCAACCCTCCCCAAGGACTTCAGGGTAAACTTTTCCCCCAGGGCCTTGGCAAATTCATCACACCTATCCTTACCAGGCCCTACGTATAGGAGGTCATCCACGTAAACCAACACCCGTTCTGTATCACCTTTGGTGTCACGTGTAAAAACGCACTCATCTGCATGAGATGCCCTGAAGCCAATTCGCTCTAAACCCTTTTTGAGGCAGTCGTACCAGAGTTTCCCCGACTGCTTGAGGCCATATAATCCCTTTTGGAGTAGCCATGTGTTTCCCCGCTCCTGCTGGTAACCAGGAGGGGCCCTCATGTAGATCTGCTGGTCCAAGTTGGCATGGAGGTAGGCCATCTGGATGTCAAATTGGTAGACTTCCTTCCCCAGAGCGGCTGCAGTTACGAGAGTGGCCTTGATGCTTTCTGCCCGGACAGTTGGAGAGTAGGTCTCTATGTAGTCCTCCATGTAGCGTTGGGTGAACCCCTGTGCTACCAAGCGGGCCTTGTACAGATAGTGGCCATTGGCAAGTGGTTTGGCCTTGAAAACCCACCTTGTGCCAATGACCTTCTTTTTTTTTTTTTTTTTTTAAATTTGATTTATATGCCGCCCTTCTCCGGAGACTCAGGGTGGCTTACAATGCGTTAAGCAATAGCCTTCATTCTTTTGTATATTTTATACAAAGTCAGCTTATTGCCCCCACAAACTGGGTCCTCATTTCACCTACCTTAGAAAGGATGGAAGGCTGAGTCAACCTTGAGCCTTGGAGAGATTCGAACCAGCAGAAATTGCAGGCAGCTGTGTTAATAACAGGGTACATTAAACCACTGTACCACCAAGGCCCTTCTTCTCCTTGGGTGGCTGCCCAGGGGTGAAGACCTTGAGTTTTCTCAGGCTCTCCATCTCCTGTTCCATCGCGAGCTGCCACTTCTCCTGTTCTTCGATGGGCAGCTCCTGGATGTCAGAGAAAGTCTTTGGGGTGACCACGACACTGTTGACAGATGCGACGTGCCCAATGTCAATTCTCTTTGGTGGGACCCCCTTGTTGGACCGCTTTGACCTTCTGACCTCCTGCCACTCACCACCCTTTTCCTCTGCGGGTTCTTCGCCAACTGGCTGTTCACAACCGGGACGTGGAACCCTCGGTCCCAGGTGTTGGGCATCATGGGCCCCTGGAGCGTCGCTGGAGGCGAAGAGTCAGATGAAGATGGTGTGTCTTCCCCCTCAGGACTGGACGGCTCATCCTCCTCATCTGGACCAGGTAGGCTGACCTCTTCGTCCTGTTCCTCGTTCTCGTCGGTGGCAGGGTCTGTGGTTGTCTCAGGCGGTGTCATGGTTGGTGCAGCTTTGCTGGGCCGGTTAATGTATGGACCCAGATCATTTGAGTGGATCTGGGTCCAATTGGAGTCCTCTTCGAAGGAGGCAGATTGGGAGGTCACAGTCCTGCCTCCTTCTCCCAGGAATCGGTAGGCCTTGGAGCCAGGGACATAGGCCAAGGCTCTGGGAGACGGATCTCCCCTTCTTCCGCAGCTGCTTGGGGATGTGCACCCAAGCGTAGGAGCCAAACACACGCAAGTGTCCCAAATTTGGCTTCCTACCGTGGACCAGAAAATATGGGGTCTGGTTCACAACACTACTCCAGGTGCGGTTCAGGGTGTAATTGGTGTAGTGTACCGCTTCCGCCCAGTATAATTCTGCAACCGCAGCATCTGCAATCAGACTACACACCATAGTCTTCAGGATACTGTTCCGTTTTTCCGACACACCGTTCTGCACAGGAGTAAAAGGCGTTGTTCGAAAATGGTGTATGCCCTTATGCCTTACCCAGTCTTGGAATTTTCGGGACATGAACTTGGCCCCACGGTCGCTCTGCAGCTGCATGATCTTTGTCTTGTACTGGGTTTCCACGTAGTTGTACAGTGACTTTATGGCATCAAAGGCTTCAGACTTTTCTGTGAGGGTATACACATGGCCGTACCTCGAGAAATCATCGACGGCAGTGAGGAAATATTGCCTTTTTCCTAGGGACGGTGTAAATGGCCCGACCAAATCAACATGTATTAATTGATATGGGTATTGAGTTTTACGCAGTGACACCTTAGGTATTGGGGCGGCCTTCCTCTTTGCCCTCTTACAGATGGCACAGTCCAGAAACACCTCACAATCTTGGAGATGAACCCCCTCAGTGAATTCCCCCATCTTTTTGACCACTGGGAAGCTTGCATGGCCTAACCTCCGATGTAAGAGGTGGGCACATTTAGTACGGAGCGGCTTTCCCACTGACATCCCCTTGGCTCTGGTTGCCTTGGGCGGTGCTGGCACCTTAGGCCCTTCTTTGGGCTTACCTGCCTTAGGTGCCTGCTGAGGCTCGGGTTTCTTGCCCGCATTGGCCTTGGAAGGCTGTGGTACTGGTTGAGGCGGCGTGGGCACAAGTGCCTCAGTCTTGTGCATCTTTGACAGCCTGGGAGCTGGCTGTGGAGCCTTTCTCTCTCTCTGTGCGCACTCCCCTTCTGGGGTGGCACCCTGTGAGCTGTGTCCTGTGGCTGGGTACTCGGGGGAGAAATATGGCAAACCATTTATAATGGTAACATTCCCAATGACCCTTTTGTCTTGAGTGACATGACCTCCCCCTTTGCGAAACAATACCTCCACCCTGCCATCATCACATAGCTTGGTTATGCTTAACAGGTTATTGGCTATAGAGGGAGCGTGTAATACACCTTCGACATTGCCCAGCCCTGGTACTGAGACAGTGCCCTCCCCAACAACCAAAGCATTGTTACCATTTGCAACCTTAACGGAGGAGTTAATTCTCCTTAACCTCTTAAAGCCTTGCCTCAAGTTAGCAATGTGAGATGAAGCCCCAGAGTCCAGTAACCAGAGGCCAGTAGGGCCATCAGCCTTTGTGGCGGGAGTGAAATAGCTAGTATTCACAAAATTGCCCTTAGCACCACCTTTGCCCCCGCCAGGCCCCCTTCTCTGCCCCCTGCCCCTTCCTTGATTGGAGCCACGCTTAGGTCCTTGCTGGTAATGGGGGCAGCCCTTCTTCAGATGCTCCTCAGAGCCACAGATGAAACACTTGGGTAGAGCATTAACCTGCTCTGAACTCTGGTGCCTTCTGTTGATGCGCTGAATTGTGGTTCTGGTGTACTCTCCCGCATCTCTACGCCTCCTGTCTTCCTCATTGAGCCTCCCTGTGAGGTAGGACAGAGTCATGGCTTCCTTTCTGGTTCCCTCTAGTGAGACAATAAAATTGCCCCAACTTTTGTCCAGGGATGCCAGAATGACAGCGATCATGTTGGCTTCAGTCACGGGGTGGTCCCTGAGCACCAGTTCTGCCCTGAGTGCCTTCAACTTTCCCAGGTGCTCAGCCATGCTAGCCCCAAATTTCAGCTTGATGTTATAGAACTCCGATGTAAGCCTTGTGGTGGAGCCCAAGCTATCATTATTAAATAGGCTATATAACAACCCCCAAATCTCACCAGCTGTGAGCCCATCTGGAATTCTGGGGTACAATTTAGCATCCAGTGAGCTCAGTAGAGTGGTATAGGCTTTCCTGTGGTACCACTCTTCTTGAGGCCCCCAAGGGAAAGGTGGGGGGGGCGGGGTCTAAAACCATTTCTAGGGTCCCCTCTTTTAAGAGACATACCTGAATCTCTTTGTTCCATATATTATAATTTTCCCCTGCCAGATGTAATTTCTGAAAATTATTTGGGAGAACAGACACAGCTGGGGTAGAAAATGCTGATATATTTTGCTGTCCAAGGTATCTTTGCTTTGGTTCCATTGAAGTAAATGGGAGAGGGATCCCTCTGCTGGCCGGTGTAGGTATTTTTCTCTGATTATTCTTTTCTTTTTCAGGTGGAGCGAACTGAGCATGTGCGAACTGCTGAGCATGCCCAGAACTCATTCCAGCCCAGGAGCCAACTGGGGCGGACCTCTCCCTCTGTGCTTCAGAGCCAGGCCTGGGCCCAGGCCTGTGGGGCTCTGAAGAGTCTTCTGGAAGCCCCCCCGGTACTGGAACACTTACCAGGGGGCGAAGGCTGCAGGATGGGGCCAGAAAAGCCCGAAAATGCTGAGGATCGCCTGGAGGGGCCCACTGCTGGTCCTGAAGACTCCGGAGGAGGCATCCATCTTGGGAAGTGGGAGGCTCGGTTGGAGGCCCCCTGAAGTCATCCAGGTGAGTCCTCCGTTGCCTCAGTGGGGGTGTTGGGAAGGCTGGAGCCTCCAGGGGTTCTTCTGGGGCTCTCTGGAGGCCTGGGTCCTGGTTGGGGGGCTCTGGACTGGACACCCCCCCCTCGCTGGTCCCCTGGGGGTGTTGAGGGAGGCTGGCTGCCCCCAAGGTTGAGGCCTTGGTCATCGTGGCCTCCAGGGCTGCGACCAGGACTTGGATTGCAGCCCTGATGCCTGCTGCAGCAGGAGCGGCTGGGCGGACTTCGAGGCTTGCCTGGGGGGGGGCGAGCAGTTTGCATGCTGCTTCATCTGGCTACCATCCATTGCTGGGCCCCCGTGGCCTAGCTGAGGCCTACCAAGCCTCGCTGGAGTAGGTGGCCTGGGGGCCGCCATGTTGCTTCCGGTTGGCCCCGGAAGTTGCAGGTCACGTTTTGGCAGGAATTTTCCTGCCAAAAGCTCCGGGTCCCCGGGGTCCCCCAGGGTGGACAGCACCATGTTGGGGAGCCTCCTGGGCACTGGGGAAGGACTTACCCGGTGTCCAGAGGCCCCCTGCGCTGGTGTCCCACGTGGCTGGGCTCCTGGCTTCCCTCGGGTTGCTAGGAGCGTTCGTAGCAGCTCTCTGCATTCCTCACCAGTGAGCTGGTCTATGCTGGGGGTGGCCTGGTCCCTGGCCGCCTCCCCGGTGTCCTGGCAGTCCTGGGTGGACTGCTGGTCTTCCATGCCTTCCTCTGTGGCTTTCAGCTGCAAGGAAGCATGTGAAGGGGTCCCTTGCATTCCGCTGGGTCCTCTGGGGGCATAGAGATCATCTGTACCCTCCTCTGGATCAAAGCTCGCATCAGGGACTGGATGCAGGGCTGCCAACCTTGCTTGGAGACTCCTGGTCATGACCGGGGAAGTCCTGCCATCCATCTCTTGGGGGTTCTTGCTGGAACCTCCTGGCATCTTGCTTCTGCTGGCTTGGAAGCGTTGCCTCAAACCATCCTCGGCTACCACTTTGTGAGGGATCTCACGAAGAAAGATGGTTCGTTGAGGGCGCTTCCAAGAAAAGGTCAGCACGCAAGGATGCAATCAAATTAAGTCTTTATTTAGAAGTAAAAGTGGAGTAAAATAAGGTCCCAGGCATGGAGGCATCCATGCCTGGATTGAGTCCATGGCTCAGTCCCATAGGAGACTAGAACAAGAGCAGGGGAAAGGGGAAAGGGTAAAAAAGGGAAGAGCAGCCCCTGTGCAGGGGTTCTTATAGGGGCCCCTGGCCCCTCCCTTACAAGGTGTGTGAGGGGGTCGGAGGGCCATTAACTTTCCCCAATGGGGCTGCAGGGGCCGGAGCCCCTTGACCCACCAGTGGGATCAAAGATGTCTCTTTGCCCCCATCTGGTGGCCTTTGAAGAGACTGCCATGGCTGGCACAAAACGCTTAACAGTGCCAGCTATGGCAGTTTCTTTTTCTTTTCTTTTTTTTGAAAAAAGTTTTATTTTAGATTAAAAATAAAATTTAAAAAAAACAAAAAAAAACACAACAATAACATAAAAATATCATCCTTACAAACGATCATAGACAGCATCTCAATTGGTTAAAATCATTTCGTGCTTACAATTCTCCAAATCTTCTCATATAACAATTATTCTTTACTTAAACTAAAAATACATATTTAAACATTTCATATATGCTATCACATCTCCATACTTTTTTATCAAACCATTGATAAAATATCTCCCATATCAACTAGTATTGTTTATCTTCCTGTTCTCTTATTTCAAATGTCAATCTACTCATTTCAGCACAGTCCAACATTTTCATAATAATTTCTTCATCGGTAATTATCTTCTCTCCTTTCCAGTTTTTTGCAAATACAATTCTGGCCGCTGTTAAAATGTTCACAATTAAGTATTGTAATTCTTTATTAAATGTCTCTGGTAAGATTCCTAATAAAAATATTTCTGGTTTAAAGTCAATATGTCTCTTTGTCATTTTTTCTAACCACGTATGCATTTTAGTCCAAAATCTCCTTGCTTCTACACATGTCTACCACATATGGTAATACGATCCTGGAGTTTGATGACACTTCCATGTCATGGCAGTTTCTTAAAAGGCCACCAGATGGGAGCAAAGAGGCCCCTGCAGCCCCATTGGGGAGAGTTAATGGCCCTCCGGCCCCCTCACACACCTTGTAAGGGAGGGGCCAGGGGCCCCTATAAGAACCCCTGCACAGGGGCTTCCGGGTTTGACTGCCTCTGGCGAAGACGGTCGCTTTTGAACGGCCGCCAGCCCCGCTGCCTGTAGAGCCGCCCCGAGTGAGGGAAGCGGCTTGAAAACTCCAGAATCCTGAGGATTTGAGGAGAAGAGTAAAGCAAGAAGCGGGTTGAGCCCCCGTGAACCCCCAGAAGTTTGCTACTGGGGAGGAAACGGGTGTGGCTCCCTTTTAACTTGCGGAGACTCCAGACGGCGTGGGACGACTCTGCTTGTCAGAGCAAGCCGGCTGCAGCAAACATTTAAACTGATGGGAAGATAACTTAGTCATAAAACAACCTCAACCCCCAAACCAAGAAACTGCAAGTATTTCTTCTCCTTTGAACTTTTGATTTGGTGAAAAGCCAGAGCGAGTGGAAACGGCTTGAAAAATGGCGCCGTTCCAGCGTTAATGAGCTGAAAGGGAGAGTGATTGCGCAGAACTATTTTAACAAGCTACATTGTAGCAGTGCCTGTTGCAAGTGAACGGAGAAGTGTGGAAAGAAAAGAAAAATAAATTTGAGCTTGCCTCAATTTATTTAAATCTGGGGGACTTTTCCAAAGGATATTGTGGAGGTGCAAAGGAAAGGAAAAAAAAAAAAGATTTTCTTCTTTCAGAAAAGTTAATTTACGTGGCAAAATGGCTTCAAAGAAACAGGAAGGAAAGGTGGCAGGGGAGGGATCTCCCACCCACAAACCAGAACAGCAGCCCCCTCCCAGTCAGCAGAGGGAGGGAAAGGACTTTGATGTTCAAAGTTTAAAAGATTTTATTACCCAGGCCTTGGATGAAAAATTTCAAAAATCACAACAGGAAATGAAGAGGGAATTTTAATGAATTTAAAGAGGCAATGAAAGAAAATTATGATAAGGTGTCAGATAAATTGTCAAATGTGGTTTCTGACTTGGCAGAATCCATTACTAAAGTGGACTCCAAACTGGAAGAATTTAAATCAGAAGTTAATGTCAAAATGAAGGATGCTGATATTAAAATTGCAGATGTGGATAACAAAGTGGAGAGAGTCGAAAACGAAATTACAATGATACAGTTCTGATCCATGGAATTTGCTATTAGGCTTCGAGGAATTAAAGAGAATGATAGGCAAGATTTGAGACAGATTTGTTCTGATGCCTTGGCTGTATTGTTAAAAATTGATCCAGCAGATGTGGTCTATAAAATAGATAAAATTTACAGAGTGAATTCATGGGTTGCTAGACAAAGAAAATTGCCCAGAGATGTGGTGATATACTTTACTGATAGAAGAATAAGAAATGATATTCTGCAAAGATCCTTTCTTTCCTCTGTGCAAGTGGAGGGAGCTCAAATTGGAATCTATAAGGAATTACCACCTAAGATGTTAAAAGATCGAAAAGAGTACAGGTTCTTAGTGAATGAATTGCAAAAGCAAGAAATACCATTTCGGTGGGATGCCCCAACTGGTATAATTTTGAAATATAATGGAGAGAGACATCGATTGAATACTTTTCAGAAGGCGGAATATTTTTATTATAATATCCTTAAAGAAAGATCATCATCCCCACGTACATCTACATTGTTGGAGAGAAAAAGTGATAAAGAAAAGCAATCTCAGCACGAGAGGGCACAACAGTCTAAGCAGATGGAACCAGTGGAAATGCAGGGTGCTGCACGGGGAGGAGGCCTTTTGGAGGAATCATTGTCAGAACCCTCCCCAATTCTGTCAACTGGTGCTGTTTTGGATGTAGCTGGGATACCTGAAGTTAAAGACCAGCGTATAACTCGTGCAATTTCCAAGCAGATAAAAGAAAAACATGAAGCCATGGGAGCTAGGCCGAAGACTTCAGAAGAAGTTAGGCAAAGCAGCTCATCGCTTCAGAAAGGTCAAGATGACAATTAGGCTCTTATCTTGGAATGTTAATGGACTAAATTCACCACAAAAAAGGAAGAAATTATTTACATATTTGAGACAATTTAATAATGATATAATTTGTTTACAAGAAACTCATATTCGAACTCAAGATCATAAATATTTGATAAATTCTAAATTAGGAACACACTTTATAGCTTCAACCTCGGAAAAAAAGAATGGTGTGGTTATTTATGTGAATAAAAGACTGTCCGCTAAAATTATAGAAGCAGATGAAGATGGTAGGTTTGTTGCAATTGAACTGCACACAGTAAATGGCCAAATTCTTTTGATTGGAATTTATGCTCCGAACCAACAACAGGATCATTTTTATAAGACTCTACATAATAAAATATTGCAATGGGACTATAGATCTATTCTAATAATGGGAGACTGGAATGGAGTAATTGATTCTAAATTAGATAAAAAAAGTTTGGCGAAATCAAGGATCAGACTGCCACAGACTTTTTTTGATATGAAAGAAGGTTTGGAATTAAAGGATATCTGGAGAATATATAACCCAAAAGAACTGGACTATACTTTTTTCTCTGATAGACACAGATCTTTCTCCAGGATTGACTTTATCTTGTTATCAGATGATTTACTTATTAAAACAAAAAGAACAAAGATATTTCCAAGAACTTTAACTGATCATAGCTCTGTATGGATAGAAATCGAGATGGGAAAGTCTGAGAGAAGGTCATGGAGACTAAATGAAAATTTGTTCAGATATGAAAAAAATATAATAGAACTTAAAAAACAGATGAAAGAATTTTTTGAAATGAATTTGAATAAGGGTACCCCAATTGAAATAGTATGGGACGCGAGCAAAGCTTATATGAGAGGGGTACTTATTCATATGAACTTCAAACATAAACAGAATCGACAAAGGAAAAGACTCGAACTGGAAGCAGAAATAAAGAATATGGAACAGTTACTTATTAAAAACCCAACAGATGAAAGAATACGTGGTGCTATAAAACTTTTGAAAGATCAGTTTCAAATGCTTTTGGCGGAACAAGCTGCAACAAATCTACAATATGCGAAGCATAATACGTTTTGTAATGCCAACAAACCAGGGAGATGGTTGGCTTATACTTTAAGGAAAAAGCAGAGTATACGGACTATTGAGAGTATTGACACTGGGGGGAAAGAAATTTTCCAACAAAAACTGATTAAAGAAGCCTTTGTAGATTACTACGTTAAATTATATGCTAAAGATGACATACAGAATGGACTTATAGAAAAATATCTAGAAGAGAAAAGAGTCCCAAAAATTACTAGCCAACAAAAAGAAAGAATGAATTATCCTATAACAGTTGAGGAAATAATTGCAGCAATTAAACAATTGAAAACAGCTAAAGCTCCTGGAACAGATGGATTGACAGCAGTGTATTATAAAACTTTACAAGCCGAAATGGTGGAACAACTTAGAGACTTATTTTGTAATATACAACAAGGGGGTAAAATACCCCATCATGGAAATCAGCATATATTACTTTGATACCATAGAACAAGCAGGACCCAAAAAGCCGGAAAATTATAGACCAATATCTCTTCTAAATAATGACTATAAAATTTATGCAAAAGTATTAGCCAACAGACTGATGCCAGTAATTCAAGAGGTGATTAATGACGACCAAGCTGGGTTTATAGAGGGTAGATACATGAAGGACAATGTAAGGCAAGTTATAGATTTACTGAAATATCTTGAGAAGAATAAACAGATCTCTGCAGTGCTGGTTTTTTTGGATGCGGAGAAGGCCTTCGATAGAGTGGATTGGAATTTTCTACTAAAGACTTTAAAAAAAATGGGATTTGGAGATCAATTTATACAGGCGGTTTCAGCAATCTATCAAGAGCAAAAGGCACAGATTATTATTAATGGAAGTCTGACATCAGAGTTTAAAATCAAAAAAGGAACAAGACAGGGATGCCCGTTGTCCCCATTGTTGTTTATTTTAACACTAGAAGTCTTGCTAAATACAATAAGGGACTCTAATATCTTGAAAGGTATAACGATAAGGCAAGAGGATTACAGAATAAAGGCATTTGCAGATGATCTGGTTGTTACCCTAACACAGCCAATGGAATCAATAATCCAGATGAAGGACATTATACAAGACTATGGTAAAGTTTCAGGTTTTAATCTGAACCAGAAAAAAACTAAGATGATAGTCAAAAATATGACACAAGATCGTAAACACGAGCTTGAAAGGAGGGCAGGTTTTGAGATTGTACCAAAGGTAAAATATCTAGGAGTTCAGGTTGCAGAATCAAATATGAAATTGTTTCAAAATAATTATGAGGTGTTGTGGCGAGAGGTGCAAAAAGACATGGAGACTTGGAAAAAACTGCAGCTGTCTTTACTTGGAAGAATAGCAGCAGTTAAGATGAACATTTTGCCAAGATTTCTTTTTTTGTTTCAAATGATTCCGGTGCTTAAAAGTGATAAACAACTAAAAGTATGGCAAACTGGAGTGAACAAGTTTGTCTGGAACGAGAAAAAACCAAGAGTAAAATTGAAAATTATGCAAGATGTTCCAGAAAGGGGAGGTCTTAAACTTCCAAACCTACAGTTATATTATGATGCAGCAGCTTTGACTTTAACAAGTGATTGGTTTGGAGGAAAAAAGACTGGAATACTAAACGCAGAAAGTTTTGATTTGGAATTTGGATGGCATGCTTATTTATTTTATGATAGCAAAGTGGATAAAGTATTTAAAAGCCATATACTTAGAGACTCTTTGCTGAGAGTTTGGAAGAAGCACCGACTCAAATGGGATTATAAAATACCGTTATGGCTGGATCTTGGTCATATTTTGTGGAATACAAATATAATGTCACTCAGGGGGGTTTTATACAAAGAGGTTCTTTTTACAGATGCGGGCAGATGGCAGCTGAAGACATTACAGACACTGTTGGCTGAAGGGATTAATTTAACTTGGTTACAATACAATCAATTGCAATTGAGATGGAAAGAGGACCAAAGAACTGGTATTATGGTGCATGAGGAAGAATTGGTTAGACATATAAAAGAGAAAGGTCCAATGCATATTAAAAGGCTTTATAATGTTTTGTTAGAAAGGGATTCGGAAACTGAATTAGTTAAAGATTGTATGATTAAGTGGGCACAAAATTTTGAAGAACCAGTGATGTTGGAAACATGGGAAAAAATTTGGGTTCAGAATGTTAAATTTACACAGTCGCAGAACTTGAGGGAAAATTTTTACAAAATGTTTTATAGATGGCATTTAGATCCTAAGAAATTGTCGTGTATGTACCCTAATGTTCAGCCAAAATGTTGGAGGTGTGATTGTTTAGATGCTACATATTATCATATTTGGTGGACTTGTAAGAAAGTGAAGGCTTTTTGGATAAAAATTTGGTGGGTCATGCAGAATGTTTTAAAGAAAAAAATCCAATCTTCTCCACAATTGCTTTTATTGGGTATAGTTGAGGGTTTTACAGTGGATGAAATAAAGTTGATTTTGTATATGATTACAGCAGCGAGATTGTTGATAGGTAAATATTGGAAAAATGAAGCTCTGCCCACCGTAGAAGAATGGATTTTGAAGATGGCTAGCTTTGCGGAGATGGCGAAGATTTCAGCATACTTAAAAGATCGCTCACAAGAGACTTATGAATGTGGATGGAAAAAGTGGATAGATTATGTGCAGAACAAATACCAAACCAAGAAGTATCAAATAGCTTTTCATTGATAGTATTATATTATACTAAATAGAAATAGTCGAACTATGTGAAGATGAAAAATGACATGGGGGTTGGGGGGGTTTAAGGTTTTTGTATAGGGGATAATGATATTCTATGGAAGTCTGGGGGGGAGGGGAGGGTCAGGGGGGGTTTGGGAGGGTGGGTTGGGGAGTTTGGGGAGGGTTAGGGGGGTGAAAATGGGGTGAAAATGTAATTGTAAAACTTTTACAATAAAAAAAAAAAAGAACCCCTGCACAGGGGCTGCTCATTCTGCTCTTGTTCTACCCTCCTACAGGAATGATCCATGGGCTCAATCCAGGCATGGATGCCTTCATGCCAGGGAACTCATTTTACCTACTTTATTTCTAAATAAAGATTTAAGTTGATTGCATCCTTGCATGCTGCCTTTTCTTGGAAGCGCCCTCAACGAACCATCGATCTTCGTGAGATCCCTCTCAAAGTGGTAGCAGAGGATGGTTAGAGGCAACACTTCCAAGCCAGGAGAAGCAAGATGCCTGGAGGTTCCAGCAAGAACCCCCCAGAGATGGATGGCAGGAGATCGCCGATTGTGACCAGAAATCTTCAATCAAGAATGGCAGCCCTGCATCCAGTCCCAGACACTAGCTTCAATCCAGAGGAGGGTACAGATGATCTCTATGCCCCCAGAGATCCCAGCGGAGCGCCAGGGACCCCTTCACATGCTTCCCTACGATTGCAAGCCACAGAGGAAAGCATGGAAGGCCAGCAGTCCACCCAGGACTGCCAGGACACCGGGGAGGTGGCCAGGGAACAGGCCACCCCCAGTGTAGACCAGCTCACTGGTGAAGAATGCAGAGAGCTGCTACAAACGCTCCTAGCAACCCGAGGGACGCCAGGATCCAAGCCACGTGGGACACCCGCACAGGGGGCCTCTGGACACTGGGTAAATCCTTCCCCAGCACCCAGGAGGCTCCCTAACATGGCGCCGGCCACCCTGGGGGACCCTGGGGCCCCATAGCTTTTGGTGGGAAAATTCCCACCAAATCGCGACCTGCAGCTTCTGGGGCCAATCGGAAGCAACATGGCGGCCCCCAGGCTACCTACTCCAGCGAGGCTTGGTGGGCCTCAGCTAGGCCATGAGGCCCAGCAACCGATGGCAGCCAGCCGAAGTAGCACGCAAACTGCTCGCCCCCCCCACAGGCAAGCCTCGAAGTCTGCCCAGCCGCACCTGCTGCAGCGGGCATCAGGGCCGCAATCCAAGTCCTGGTCATGGCCCTGGAAGCCACGACCAACACAACCTTGATGTTGGGGGTAGCCAGCCCCCCTCACTACTCCCAGGAGACCAACGAGGGGGGGCGTCCAGTCCGGAGCCTCCCAGCTGGGACCCACGCCTCCAGAGATTCCCAGAAGAACCCCTGGGGGCTCCAGCCTTTCCAACACCCCTACTGAGGCAACAGAGGACTCACCACAATGACTTCAGTGGGCCTCCAGCCAAGCCTCCCACTTCCCAAGATGGCTGCCTCCTCCGGAACTTCAGGACCAGCGGTGGGCCCCTCCAGGCAATCCTCAGCATTTTCAGGCTTTTCCAGCCCCATCCTGCAGCCTTCACCCCTGGTAAGTGTTCCAGTACTGGGGGGGGGCTTCCAGAAGAATCTTCAGAGCTCCACAGGCCTGGGCTCAGGCCTGGCCCTGGAGCACCGAGAGAGAGGTCCGCCCCCGTCAGCTCCTGGGCTGGAATGAGCTCTGAGCATGCTCAGCAGTTCAGACACGCCCAGTTCGCTCCAGATGAAAAAGAGAAAAATAATCAGAGAAAAATACCAACACTCACCAGCAGAGGGATCCCTCTCCCATTCACTTCAATGGAGCCTTCGCAAACGTACCTCGGACAGCAAAATGCATCAGCATTTTCTACCCCAGTCATGTCTGTTCCCCCAAATAACTTTAAGAAACTGCATCTGGGGGGTGAGAATTTCAACATATGGAATAAAGAGATACAGGTATGTCTCTTAAAAGAAGGGACCCTAGAAATGGTTTTAGACCCCCCCCTCACACCTTTCCCTTGGGGACCTCAAGAAGAGTGGTACCACAGGAAAGCCTATACCACTCTACTGAGCTCACTGGATGCTAAATTGTACTCCAGCATTCCAGATGGGCTCACAGCTGGTGAGATTTGGGGGTTGTTATATAGCCTATTTAATAGTGATAGCTTGGGCTCCACCACAAGGCTTACATCGGAGTTCTATAACATCAAGCTGAAATTTGGGGCTAGCATGGCTGAGCACCTGGGAAAGTTGAAGGCACTCAGGGCAGAACTGGTGCTCAGGGACCACCCCGTGACTGAGGCCAACATGATCGCTGTCATTCTGGCATCCCTGGACAAAAGTTGGGGCAATTTTATTGTCTCACTAGAGGGAACCAGAAAGGAAGCCATGACTCTGTCCTACCTCACAGGGAGGCTCAATGAGGAAGACAGGAGGCGTAGAGATGCGGGAGAGTACACCAGAGCCACAATTCAGCACCTCAACAGAAGGCACCAGAGTTCAGAGTAGGTTAATGCTCTACCCAAGTGTTTCATCTGTGGCGCTGAGGAGCATCTGAAGAAGGACTGCCCCCATTACCAGCAAGGACCTAAGCATGGCTCCAATCAAGGAAGGGGCAGGGGGCAGAGAAGGGGGCCTGGTGGGGGCAAAGGTGGTGCTAAGGGCAATTTCGTGTGTACTACTTACCTCACCCCCACCACAAGGGCTGATGGCCCTACTGGCCTCTGGTTACTGGACTCTGGGGCTTCATCTCACATTGCTAACATGAAGCAAGGCTTTAAGAGGACAGTGTATTTACCAGTGGAGCCTCATGTCTGTGTGTTACATCTGATTTCGGGATTACCAAATGGACCCCTGATTACGATCTCCGCCTCCCTCGTTGTAACCTAAGATGTATACTACCTGTGATCTTCTTGCGCTGCAAGATTCCCCCCTCTCACAGATCTGGCCCTCCACATTATCGAGGGCCTACCTCAAGGACGGGTTTTGGGACCCAGAGAGGTGGCATGTGAAAACCAGGGGGTTGAGGGGTTTTTTATCAAATTTTTTAATTAAACTTTTAAGGGGTCCCAGGGAGGGGGAGGGTCGAATTAGAACTCGGGTTGTGGGTTTGGGGGAAAACCCACAAGGGGGAGGGTCGGGTCTGGCCTCGAAGTGCGGCGAGGGGGGTGGGGGACCTGGGGTCGAGGGGGTGTCAGAGCTCATCCGGATAGTGTTTCAAACATCAATACTGTGGGTGGGAGGGGTAGATATGGCGGGAGCAGGGGGCCATATCGTGTTAGGGGAGCGTGCACTCGCTGTTTACGAGCGATGGCGTGCTCCGGCCCCCAAGGCTCCACCCGTTCTCCAGGTTGCATAGACCCTCAGGGCCCAGGCCTTCGGCTGATGCTATGCAATGCCAGGTCCGTAGTAAATAAAGCCCCCCTCATTTGTGATCTTATTCAGGAGGGGGGTGCAGACCTGGCAGGTATTATGGAGACCTGGTTGGGCCAGGAGGGGGGGTTCCCCTCATTGAAATGTGCCCACCAGGTTTCCACGCATTCCATCAGCCAAGGTCACAGGGGAGGGGCGGGAGGGGGGTAGCGGTTATCATTAAAGATGGTCTGAGACCGAGGGAGGCCACTGTTCCTCAGACGGCCGGCTGTGAATCCCTCCTTGTGAAATGGGGTCACGGGGTTCAGAGGGGTTTGCTGATCACGTACCTGGCTCCCTGCCACGTGGCAGCAGCCCTGCCTGAGCTACTCAACGTCATCGCCATGGTGGCGGTTGATACCCCTAGGCTTATGGTCATGGGGGATTTCAACCTGCCGTCTGTGGGTGAGGCGTCGGAGGTGGCTCAGGAGTTCATGGCTTCCATGACAGCCATGGACCTGACCCAGTTAATTCATGGCCCTACCCACACGGGGGGAAACACGCTGGATCTGGTATTTGTCTCTGGACAATGGTTGAGTGATCTCGAGATAGGGGATATAGTCACCGAGCCCTTGTCATGGTCTGATCACTGTCTCCTTCGTCTCAACCTTTGAACCGCTACACCCTGCTGCAGGGAGGCGGAGCCAGTAAGATGGTTCCGCCCCAGGCGCTTGATGGAACCTGACAGGTTCCAGATGGAGCTTGGGCCATTCCCTGGGGCTCTGGCACACGCCTTGACTGGAGACCTAGTGGCCGCCTGGGATAGGGTGGCCGCTGGAGCTCTGGACCGGGTCGTGCCTTTGCGGCCTCTGACCCGGCGCCGATCTCATTTAGCTCCTTGGTTCACTGAGGAGCTGAGGGAGTTGAAGCACCGGAAAAGACGCCTAGAGAGTAGTTGGAGGGCCAGTCTTTCTGAATCTGACCGGACACTGGTAAGATCTCATATTAGGAATTACCTAGTGGCGATAAAAGCAGCGAAATGTAGCTATTTTGCTGCTCTTATTGCATCATCAGATAATCGCCCGGCCGCCCTGTTTAGGGTGACCCGCTCCCTGCTTCACCAGGAAGCGCGGGAGGACCCCTTGGAGGGTAGAGCCGAGGATTTTGTTCAATATCTGTATGACAAAATCACTCAGATTCGGGAAGATCTGGACTCCGACTGGGTAGTCTCAGGGGGAGGGAGTGGGGCAGGTCTTGAGAATGTTATCTGGGATGAGTTTGATCCTGTGACCCCTGAGGACGTGGACAGGATTCTGGGTAGACTGAACGTGACCACTTGTTTATTGGACCCGTGTCCCTCCTGGTTAGTGCTGGCTTCTCGGGAGGTGACACGAGGCTGGTTCCAGGGGATTATAAATGCTTCGTAGGGTGAGGGTGTCTTTCCTGCCACCTTGAAAGAGGCGGTGGTGAGGCCTCTCCTAAAGAAGCCTTCCCTGGACCTGGCAATGTTGGTAAATTATCGTCCGGTCTCCAACCTTCGTTTTGTGGCGAAGGTTGTTGAGAGTGTGGTTGCGCAACAGCTCCCCCAGCACCTGGATGAAACGATGTATCTGGATCCGTTCCAGTTGGGCTTCAGGCCCGGGTACAGCATGGAAACGGCATTGGTCGCGTTGGTTGATGATCTCTGGAGGGCTCGGGACAGGGGGTGCTCCTCTGTCCTGGTCCTGTTAGATCTCTCAGCGGCTTTTGATACCATCGACCATGGTATCATGCTGCACCAGTTGGAAGAGTTAGGGGTGGGAGGCACTGTGTTGTGGTGGTTCTCCTCCTTTCTCTCTGACCGGTCACAGTCTGTGTTGACAGGGAGACAGAGGTCGACCCCGAGGCCCCTCATATGTGGGGTGCCTCAAGGGTCGGTCCTCTCGCCTCTCCTGTTCAACATTTATGTGAAGCCGCTGGGCGAGATCATCCGTGGTTTCGGGGTGGAGTACCATCAGTACGCTGATGACACCCAGCTGTACATCTCCACCCCGGATCACCCCAACGATGCCCTTGAAGTCATGTCCCGGTGCCTGGAGGCCGTACGGATCTGGATGGGGAGGAACAGGCTCAGGCTCAACCCATCCAAGACCGAGTGGCTGTGGTTTCCGACGTCCCGATATAGTCAGTTGACGCCATCACTGACTATTGGGGGAGAATCATTGGCCCCCACGGAGAGGGCTTGCAACTTGGGCGTCCTCCTGGATTCACGGCTGTCTTTAGAAGAGCACTTGACGGCCGTGACCGGGAGGATTTTTTCATCAATACTGTGGGTGGGAGGGGTAGATATGGCGGGAGCAGGGGGCCATATCGTGTTAGGGGAGCGTGCACATCGCTGTTTACGAGCGATGGCGTGCTCCGGCCCCCAAGGCTCCACCCGTTCTCCAGGTTGCATAGACCCTCAGGGCCCAGGCCTTCGGCTGATGCTATGCAATGCCAGGTCCGTAGTAAATAAAGCCCCCCTCATTTGTGATCTTATTCAGGAGGGGGGTGCAGACCTGGCAGGTATTATGGAGACCTGGTTGGGCCAGGAGGGGGGGTTCCCCTCATTGAAATGTGCCCACCAGGTTTCCACGCATTCCATCAGCCAAGGTCACAGGGGAGGGGCGGGAGGGGGGTAGCGGTTATCATTAAAGATGGTCTGAGACCGAGGGAGGCCACTGTTCCTCAGACGGCCGGCTGTGAATCCCTCCTTGTGAAATGGGGTCACGGGGTTCAGAGGGGTTTGCTGATCACGTACCTGGCTCCCTGCCACGTGGCAGCAGCCCTGCCTGAGCTACTCAACGTCATCGCCATGGTGGCGGTTGATACCCCTAGGCTTATGGTCATGGGGGATTTCAACCTGCCGTCTGTGGGTGAGGCGTCGGAGGTGGCTCAGGAGTTCATGGCTTCCATGACAGCCATGGACCTGACCCAGTTAATTCATGGCCCTACCCACACGGGGGGAAACACGCTGGATCTGGTATTTGTCTCTGGACAATGGTTGAGTGATCTCGAGATAGGGGATATAGTCACCGAGCCCTTGTCATGGTCTGATCACTGTCTCCTTCGTCTCAACCTTTGAACCGCTACACCCTGCTGCAGGGAGGCGGAGCCAGTAAGATGGTTCCGCCCCAGGCGCTTGATGGAACCTGACAGGTTCCAGATGGAGCTTGGGCCATTCCCTGGGGCTCTGGCACACGCCTTGACTGGAGACCTAGTGGCCGCCTGGGATAGGGTGGCCGCTGGAGCTCTGGACCGGGTCGTGCCTTTGCGGCCTCTGACCCGGCGCCGATCTCATTTAGCTCCTTGGTTCACTGAGGAGCTGAGGGAGTTGAAGCACCGGAAAAGACGCCTAGAGAGTAGTTGGAGGGCCAGTCTTTCTGAATCTGACCGGACACTGGTAAGATCTCATATTAGGAATTACCTAGTGGCGATAAAAGCAGCGAAATGTAGCTATTTTGCTGCTCTTATTGCATCATCAGATAATCGCCCGGCCGCCCTGTTTAGGGTGACCCGCTCCCTGCTTCACCAGGAAGCGCGGGAGGACCCCTTGGAGGGTAGAGCCGAGGATTTTGTTCAATATCTGTATGACAAAATCACTCAGATTCGGGAAGATCTGGACTCCGACTGGGTAGTCTCAGGGGGAGGGAGTGGGGCAGGTCTTGAGAATGTTATCTGGGATGAGTTTGATCCTGTGACCCCTGAGGACGTGGACAGGATTCTGGGTAGACTGAACGTGACCACTTGTTTATTGGACCCGTGTCCCTCCTGGTTAGTGCTGGCTTCTCGGGAGGTGACACGAGGCTGGTTCCAGGGGATTATAAATGCTTCGTAGGGTGAGGGTGTCTTTCCTGCCACCTTGAAAGAGGCGGTGGTGAGGCCTCTCCTAAAGAAGCCTTCCCTGGACCTGGCAATGTTGGTAAATTATCGTCCGGTCTCCAACCTTCGTTTTGTGGCGAAGGTTGTTGAGAGTGTGGTTGCGCAACAGCTCCCCCAGCACCTGGATGAAACGATGTATCTGGATCCGTTCCAGTTGGGCTTCAGGCCCGGGTACAGCATGGAAACGGCATTGGTCGCGTTGGTTGATGATCTCTGGAGGGCTCGGGACAGGGGGTGCTCCTCTGTCCTGGTCCTGTTAGATCTCTCAGCGGCTTTTGATACCATCGACCATGGTATCATGCTGCACCAGTTGGAAGAGTTAGGGGTGGGAGGCACTGTGTTGTGGTGGTTCTCCTCCTTTCTCTCTGACCGGTCACAGTCTGTGTTGACAGGGAGACAGAGGTCGACCCCGAGGCCCCTCATATGTGGGGTGCCTCAAGGGTCGGTCCTCTCGCCTCTCCTGTTCAACATTTATGTGAAGCCGCTGGGCGAGATCATCCGTGGTTTCGGGGTGGAGTACCATCAGTACGCTGATGACACCCAGCTGTACATCTCCACCCCGGATCACCCCAACGATGCCCTTGAAGTCATGTCCCGGTGCCTGGAGGCCGTACGGATCTGGATGGGGAGGAACAGGCTCAGGCTCAACCCATCCAAGACCGAGTGGCTGTGGTTTCCGACGTCCCGATATAGTCAGTTGACGCCATCACTGACTATTGGGGGAGAATCATTGGCCCCCACGGAGAGGGCTTGCAACTTGGGCGTCCTCCTGGATTCACGGCTGTCTTTAGAAGAGCACTTGACGGCCGTGACCGGGAGGATTTTTTCATCAGGTTCGCCTGATTCGCCAGTTGCGTCCCTTTCTGGATCAGGACTCGTTACGCACGGTCACTCATGCCCTCGTCACCTCCTGCCTGGAGTATTGCAATGCTCTCTACATGGGGCTCCCCTTGAGGAGCACCCAGAGGCTCCAACTGGCGCAGAGTGCGGCCGCGCGGGTGGTAATGGGAGCGACATGGCTCTCCCGTGTAACACCTCTCCTGCGCGAGCTGCACTGGCTCCCGGTGGTCTTCCGGGTGCGCTTCAAGGTTTTGGTTACCACCTTTAAAGCGCTCCATGGCTTAGGACCTGGTTATCTACGGGACCACCTACTACCACCAATAGCCTCCCACTGGCCAGTACGCTCTCATAGAGAGGGACTCCTCCGGGTGCCGTCAGCCAAACAGTTTTGACTGGCGGCCCCTAGGGGGAGAGCCTTCTCTGTGGGGGCACCTACCGTCTGGAATGAGCTCCCCCCGGAGATACGGAAGATCCCGGATCTGCGCACCTTCCGCCGCGCTGTGAAGACCTTTTTATTCCATCAGGCGGGCTTGGCCTAATCTCTTCCCTTTTTTAAATATGTAAATTTTAATCTGTTTTTAAATTATCGGGGTGTTTTAATTTTTCTGGGCCAAAATGAGGGCGGTATACAAATCAAATAAACTAACTAAACTAAGAGGTTAAGGAGAATTAACTCCTCCGACAAGGTTGCTAATGGTAACAATGCTTTGGTTGTTGGGGAGGGCACTGTCTCTGTACCAGGGCTGGGCAATGTTGAAGGTGTGTTGCATGCTCCCTCTATCGCCAATACCCTGTTGAGTATAACCAAGTTATGTGATGATGGCAGGGTGGAGGTATTGTTTCGCAAAGGGGGAGGTCATGTCACTCGAGACAAAAAGGTCATTGGGAGTGTTACTGTTATAAATGGTTTGCCATATTTCTCCCCTGAGTAACCAGCTATAGGAGACAGCTCACAGGGTGCCACCTCAGAAGGGGCCTGCACGCAGAGAGAAAGAAAGGCTCCACAGCCAGCCCCACGGCCTTCCAAGGCCAATGCGGGCAAGAAACCTGAGCCTCAGCAGGCACCTAAGGCAGGTAAGCCCAAAAAAGGGCCTAAGGTGCCAGCACCACCCAAGACAACCAGAGCCAAGGGGATGTCAGTGGGGAAGCCGCTTCATACCAAATGTGCCCACCTCTTACATCGGAGGTTAGGCCATGCAAGCTTCCCAGTGGTCAAAAAGATGGGGGAATTTGCTGAGGGGATTCACCTCCAGAATTGTGAGGTGTTTCAGGACTGCGCCATCTGTAAGAGGGCAAAGAGGATGGCCGCCCCAATACCTAAGGTGTCACTGCGTAAAACCCAATACACGTATCAATTAATACATGTTGATTTGGTTGGGCCATTTACACCGTCCCTAGGGAAAAGGCAGTATTTCCTCACTGCCGTCGATGATTTCTCGCGGTACGGCCATGTGTATACCCTCACAGAAAAGTCTGAAGCCTTTGATGCCATAAAATCACTGTACAACTATGTGGAAACCCAGTACAAGACAAAGAACATGCAGCTGCAGAGCGACCGTGGGGCCGAGTTCATGTCCCGAAAATTCCAAGACTGGGTAAGGCATAAGGGCATACACCATTTTCGAACAGCGCCTTTTACTCCTGTGCAGAACGGTGTGTCGGAAAAACGGAACAGTATCCTGCAGACTATGGTGTGTAGTCTGATTGCAGATGCTGCGGTTGCAGAATCATACTGGGCGGAAGCGGTACACTACACCAATTACACCCTGAACCGCACCTGGAGCAGTGTTGTGAACCAGACCCCCTTCTTTCTGGTCCACGGTAGGAAGCCAAATTTGGGACACTTAGGTGTATTTGGCTCCTACGCTTGGGTGCACTTCCCCAAGCAGCTGTGGAAGAAGGGGAGATCCGTCTCCCAGAGACTGAGGGCCTTGGCCTATGTCCCTGGCTCCAAGGCCTACCGATTCCTGGGAGAAGGAGGCAGGACTGTGACCTCCCAATCTGCCTCCTTCGAAGAGGACTCCAATTGGACCCAGATCCACTCAAATGATCTGGGCCCATACATCAACCATCCCAGCAAAGCCGCACCGACCACGACACTGCATGAGACAACCACAGACCCTGCCACGGACGAGAGCGAGGAACAGGACGAAGAGGTCAGCCTACCTGGTCCAGATGAGGAGGATGAGCCGTCCACTCCTGAGGGGGAAGACACGCCATCTTCACCTGACTCTTTGACTCCAGTGATGCTTCAGAGGCCCATGATGCCCAACACCTGGGACCGAGGGCCTCCACATCCCGGTTGTGAACAGCCAGTCGGCGAGGAACCTGCAGAAGAAAAGGCCGGTGAGTGGCAAGAGGTCAGGAGATCAAAGCGGTCCAACAAGAGGGTCCCACCAAAGAGAATCGACATTGGGCACGTCGCGTCCGTCAACAGCGTCGTGGTCATCCCAAAGACTTTCTCTGACATCCAGGAGCTGCCCATCGAAGAACAGGAGAAGTGGCAGCTCGCGATGGAACAGGAGATGGAGAGCCTGAGAAAGCTCAAGGTCTTCACCCCCAGGCAACCACCAAAAGAGAAGAGGGTCATTGGCACAAGGTGGGTTTTCAAGGCCAAACCACTTGCCAATGGCTGTTATCTGTACAAGGCCTGCTTGGTAGCACAGGGGTTCGCCCAACGCTACATGGAGGACTATATAGAGAGCTATTCTCCAACCGTCCAGGCAGAAAGCGTCAAGGCCGCCCTCGTAACTGCAGCTGCTCTGGGAAAGGAAGTCTACCAATTCGACATCCAGACGGCCTACCTCCACGCCAACTTGGACCGGCAGATCTACGTGAGGGCCCCTCCTGGTTACCAGCAGGAGGGGGGAAACACATGGTTGCTCCAAAAGGGGTTATATGGCCTCAAGCAGTCGGGGAAACTCTGGTACGACTGCCTCAAAAAGGGTTTAGAGCGAATTGGCTTCAGGGCATCTCATGCAGATGAGTGCATTTTCACACGTGACACCAAAGGTGATATAGAACGGGTGTTGGTTTACATGGACGACCTCCTATATGTAGGGCCTGGCAAGGAAAGTTGTGACGAATTTGCCAAAGTCCTGGGGAAAAAGTTTACCCTAAAGTCCTTGGGGAGGGTTGACAGGTATCTGGGTGTGCATAGCTTGGCCACTAAAAAGGGATTTGCATTATCCCAGAAAGAAAAGTTTGAGGAGTTGTTAGCCAAATGCAAAATGGCGGAGTCTAACCCAATGCGTAGCCCCATGCAAAGTGACTACTATGGCCATAATCACAAGGACAGCCCTGAGTTCACAGATAATAAATTATATAGATCTGTGATTGGCTCCTTGCTATACATTAGCAATTGGAGCAGGCCTGACATAGCTTTAGCTGTAAATCTATTGTCCAGGCACGTGGAAAACCCAAAGGAATTCCACTGGAATGCTGTCAAGAGGGTACTTAGGTACCTCAGGGGCACGGCTGATGCCCTCCTTATGCTGGAGCCAGAGAAGGGGAAGCCGGCCCAGCTCTCCGCTTACTTGGACGCAGACTGGGCTGGTGACACCAAGAGTAGACAGAGCACCTCTGGTTTCCTCATACTGCTAAATGGCTGTCCTATCCATTGGCATGTTAGGCAGCAAAAATTTGTTTCTTGCTCCACGGCCGAGGCAGAATATGCTAGCCTATCAGACACTGCAAATGACTTGATTTGGTTCAATGCTCTGGTAACAAGCATCTGGGCACCTCCTACTCTGCCCATCCAAATTCAGGAAGATAACACAGCCGCAATTGGAATCTCTGGGGCATACGCGGTGGGCTCTAGGTCCCGTCACATAGACATTCGCTACAAGAATGTCAGGCAGCTTGTCAGAATGGGGTTTGTACATATCAAACACTGTAATACAACTGACCAGTTAGCTGACCTGTTCACAAAACCTGTACCCATTGACCGACACAACCTTCTTTGTAAGTGTTTGTGTTTGGTCCTGTAAATGATGTATCTGCATGTCTATGACACCTGCTCGCCCTCTCACTCATACTCACTGGCACCTGTCATTGGCTGGCAAGAAGGGGAATTGTGAGGTGTTTTGTGCCAGCCATGGCAGTTTCTTAAAAGGACACCAGATGGGAGCAAAGAGACACCTTTGATCCCACTGGTGGGTCAAGGGGCTCCGGCCCCTGCAGCCCCATTGGGGAGAGTTAATGGCCCTCCAGCCCCCTCACACATTGGTAAGGGAGGGGCCAGGAGCCCCTATAAGAACCCCTGCACAGGGGCTGCTCTTTTTGCTCTTGTTCTACCTTCCTATGGGAATGATCCATGGGCTCAATCCAGGCATGGATGCCTCCATGCCAGGGAACTCATTTTACCTACTTTATTTCTAAATAAAGATTTAAGTTGATTGCATCCTTGCGTGCTGCCTTTTCTTGGAAGTGCCCTCAACGAACCATCGATCTTTGTGAGATCCCTCACAAAGGGTTTGCTGTAACCGGTGATATTTTTAAGAGTTTTCCACATGTTTGCTGGTTCATTTGTTGAGAACTGATTTCTTAGCTTTTCAGAGTAACTTCTTTTTGCTGCTGTGATCTCCCTTGTTAATACGTTTCTGGCCTGATTGTACAGCATTTTATCACCTTTTCTGTAGGCTTCTTATTTGGTACGACATAGCTGCTTAAGTTTAGCTGTGAACCAAGGTTTATTGTTACTGTATATTCACAGGTTTCTGGTCGGCACACGTAGGTCTTCACAAAAACTGACATATGATGTTACAGTATCTGTGAGTTCATCCAAGTCTGCAGAGATATCTTCAAAAACATTCCAATCAGTGCATTCCAGGCAAGCTTTTATTTTTTAGCTTTGCCTCCTCAGTCCAAGTCCTCACTGATTTAATTGTTGGTTTAATGGTTTTAAGTCTTTGTCTGTAAGCAGGAAAAGGTGAATAATGCAATGATCAGAGTGTTCCACAGCTGCTCGTGGTAAAGACTGATAAGCATCTTTTAATGTTGTGTAGCATTGGTCTAAAGCAGTGGTGAAATTCAAAAATTTTCCCTACTGGTTCTGTGGGTGTAGCTTGGTGGTCATGTGACCGGGCAGGCATGGCTTGGTGGTCATGTGACTGGGCGGGCATGGCTTGGTGGACATGTGACCAGGCAGGTGTGGCTTGGTGGTCATGTGACCAGGTGGGCGTGGCTGCACAACTGACTCACACACAATGCTAAAGCAGCTGGACTTCACACAAAATGGCCCCTGTAACAAGCAGGAACTTCACAGAGTCACAGAGAGCACAAAAACCAACTATCACACTTTACACAAAAATAACACAAAAGTGTTGTGGCTCCGATCCCTGAGCCCATTTTATCGGAGGAAGAAGGCTCCGAACATGAAGGAGAGGAGCCGGCCAGGCCTCCCTCTCTAGGCCCCTCCTCTCTGGCAATGCCTCAGGTGTCTGCCGAGGGAGAGGAGATAGACCAGGAGCCAGGTGTCTCCGATGACAGCGATGTGGGTGATAAGTCGTTCCTGGATCCATGCCAACGAAGGCGAGATAAACGTTTGCAGCAGATGAGGAGGCGTGCCAGGGATTAAGCTGAGTCACTGGACCACACCCCACAGGCTATATAAGAGAGTGTGGTGGCCATTTAGTCTCTGTTTGTGTGTGTGTGGGGACGGGGACAGAACAAAAAGCTACACAACTGACTCACACAATGCAAAAGCAGCTGGACTTCACACAAAATGGCCCCTGCAACAAGCAGGAACCTCACAGTCACAGAGAGCTCAAAACCAAACTATCACACTTTACACAAAAATAACACAAAAGCTACACAACTGACTCACACACAATGCAAAAGCAGCTGGACTTCACACAAAATGGCCACTGCAAGAAGCAGGAACCTCACAGACAATCAGGCACAGCTGATTGTCTCACAGCTGATCGGTAGTAAACTAATGCTAAAAAAAAAGTTTTAAAAAGTTCTGAGATTGCCCGGCACAGCTGATTATCGCACAGCTGATAGTTGGAACAATTTTTTTACTTTTTAAAGCACTTTTTTTACTACTGGTTCAGGTGAATAGGTAGTAAAAAAATGTTTTAAAAAGTAAACAAAAAAATGTTCCAATGATCGCGCAGCACAGCTGATTGTCACACTTTTTAAACCATATTTTACTACCGGTTCGGGCAAACGGTAGCATTTTTTACTACCGGTTCGGGTAGCATTTCACCCCTGGTGTAAAGTATTCTTGCCTCTTGTGAGACAATTGACATGCTGAAAGTATTTTGGTAGCTCTTTCCTTAAGTCTGCTTTGTTTGCATCTCCCAGAATAATAAGAAGAGTGTCTGGGTATTTAACTTCAGCCCACATAATCTGGTCAGCAAGACTTCGTAATGCGTTGTTTACACAAGCTTGTGGAGAAACATACTATTGTAAGCCAGGGCCAAGTAGGTAGTAGTCGATGCAAACAGTTCCAAAACAAACAGACTTTATTAGAACAGCTGAGAATTAACTCATTCTCAGCGTAGTCCAAACTAAATTAAAACAGATTCTTCATAACACAAATTCTTCAGCCTAATCACCAACCTTGGTATAATTAGGCAAACTGCCAAAGGCTTCTCTTGGCAAAAGTTCAGAAGCAGAAGACGCCCACCAGAGATAACTGCAGCAAGACAAGAACAAGTCTATCAACGTTGTTTTCCAACGAAGAGCCCAAGAGTCGTTGCTGGTCTTTTAAGCCTTATGGGAGGGGCCAATCATCTCTTGGCCCTACTCCTGAGTCATCCTCTTTGCTGTAGCTGCTCTTGCCTTCTGGCAGCTCTTTTCATATGTGCACTAGGAACAGGCTCCTCCTGTTCCTCTGCCTCTCTACTGTCAACCTCTGGAGGCTCCGGAGTCCGCACATCACTGCCTGATGGCCCTGGCCGCATCTCTGCCTCTGACGCAGAGCCCTCATCCGGGCCTTCCCCAGCCTCCAGGACTGGCCCATGTTCTTCCTCAGCCTCATCACTGTCCGACTCCTCTGCCAGCTCCGCAGGCTGCTGGCAGACCACAACACATACACAGTAATAAGGAGAAATGAGGAAAACTCACATGGGGAATAAAATGGTTTGTAATTGATAATTAATGTCTCTAAGTCCACATCACAGTATTTCTTTAGTATAGTTATGTCTCTGGACCAACGGTTGTTGATAGATAAACATAAGCCTTCTCCCTTCTTTTTACCAGATATTTCAGCAATTCTGTCTGATTGTTGCATCTGAAAACCTGGAATATGCAGGCTGCTATCATCAATTTAATCATTTAGCCAGGTTTCAGAGAAGCAAAGTGCTGCTGAATTGTAAAAATCAGAATTGCATCTATTTAAAAGAAGTAATTCATCCATTTTATTAGTGAGTGAGCATAAATTAGTCAGAAAGAGTGAGGGAAGAGGGGTTTTAATCCCACGTTTTCTTAGTCTATTCAGAATTCCAGCTCGCTTACCCCTTTTTTGCCTTCCGCAGCAGCGATTTTTCCTCTTGTTCTTGTTTATCCATTGTTCAGAGGAAGTTGCTTCTTCCTGTGTTAGAAACTCTTCTGCATTTGTAAAGACAGGGTGGGGTGGGGGGTTAAGTCACAGAAAGCTGTTCATCAAAGAAGAAACTTTGCTGGATGCTGTTCTGTCCCCTCCCACAAGTGGCCTTGCAGAAGCTCAAGTAGCCCGGCAGTAACAAACGCAGGCTAGAGAGATTGAAGCTGGCCCTTTAATAAACAGTTCTCTTTCAAAAGTATATCATTTCAGTAGTTACCGGCAATGTTCCAAAGGTATATCAGTTCAGTAATTACTGGGCAATGTTCCAGAGGTCTTGGCAAATGGCCAGCAGGCTAACGCAGGAATTCAGACTCCTTTTCAAAACTCAAAACTAGCAGTTCTAAACTCCACTGCATCCAAAATGCCAACAAATTGTTCACCACGCCTTTCCGGCCCAGCCACACCCCTTTTTTACTTTGTAGGGTGTGGCCCTACGTCTCCTGACCACACCTCTTGGGACGTGGCAATAGCTGTTCTTTACATCTCCTACATCTCTCTTGCATCCAATAGGGGCTCCCTCTCCTCGTTACCGGCCTCTGTTTCCTCCTCAATTTGGCTGGGGTCCAGAGGCACGTCAGCAACTGTCAGTTCTTGCAGACTCACCAGTGAAGATGGTCCCTCCGGCACATAGCTCGTGCCAGCTTCCTCCATATCATCCTCCGACTCAGCATGCGAAGATAAATCAGCCTCCAGGGCTGGAGTCACAAAAGATGCTTAGTAGTTGGTCTCTTGAGTATGAAATCTGTAGTGAATCACAAAGAATGATAAAAAATAGGAAAACTATGAGAGAGCATTTCACCAAGGCTGCCGTCCACAGTGCCATCTTGGCAGAGATGAACTGGAGAACTGGAGAAGATAACAAAAAAATGCAAATAGAAATAGAATGACTGTGGCAAAAGCAAGCAAAGGTAGTACCAATAGTAATAGGTGCCTTGGGTGCAATCCCAAAACAACTGGGTCTCCTCTGAACATCTGGCTGACTGTGTGATGAACCATAATAATGGTAATCTTGAGACCCAATGTGATGTAATAGTTATGGTGTTAAGGTGATAATGAACAGGGAGATCCAGATTCTATTCCTCCCTTAAGATGGAAATTGGGTGGGTGACTTTGGAGCAGTTACTTTTTTTTCCAGGGAACTTAAAGAATGTTGTCAGGGTTCTGACGGATTCCCTAATTAAACCATGAGTCTTGAGCTGAGCTCCAAAGGAAATCCAGTTATTTATTAGGACCTTCATGTTGGCACGTTCCCAGGTGAAGCCAGCTCTGACCCTACGTAATTTACGCTCCAATTATGACCCTGCACCCCGCCCCCCGGGTGTGTCATCAAACACATTCGCCAACAGAGCAATTTCATGGGTTGTAGAGGTCACTCCCTTTCGACTGCTGTAGGTATCCCTGGGATACAGCCTTGAGAGAGATAAGAGTGGAATGTGCATCTGTTTTTGGCTCCTGTGCAGTTTCGCCAGTTTCCCATCCCCTCTGGCCTATGGCAACTTGAGAGCAGGCCAGGGATGCTTTGCGAGTTGACATTTGGCTCCCCTCACTTCCTGAAGGCAACCTGTGCAAAGCAAAAACAAATTGAGTACAGGTAAAGATTTTAGGGTTGCAAACACCCCCCCCCCAGGCTTGTTTGGGTTGTCTGCGTGGAATTTTGCTATGAGGTGGTCAGCCTGGATGTTCCTACTCTTTACCCAGGATGCCTCTGATAACAGGTAGTCCTTCCACTTGATTAAGTATTGGAGTTGTCTCCTGTGCCACCTCGAGTCGAAGATTCACTGTACCTCATAATGGGTTTGGCCCCCTGTGACCACGGGGTCCAGGGGTTCATAGGGTAGTGGCCTCAGGGTCAATCTGACCATGGGTTTTAAGAGGCTACTATGGAATACCAGGTGTATCTTCCCTAGCAGTCGGGGCAATTTTAATTGCACCGTGATTGGGTTGATGAACTTTACTATGGGGAATGGTCTCATAAACTTTGGCCCCAGTTTCTTGCCGGGGAGCTTTAACCTCAGGTATTTTGTGGAGAGGTAGACCTTCTCCCCCACCTGGAATGGCCCTTGCGGGGCTCAGTGTTTGTCTGACTATTTCTTATAGGTTTGCACTGCTTTAGCTAGCACTTTCTTGACATTCACCCAGGTTGCTGTCAGCGTTGACATCCAGTTGGTCAAGCTGACTAAGGAGTGGGGGGTTGTCCCTTGGATATTCAGGCATTGGGACAAAGTCCATGCCACTCACTACTTTGAATAGAGTTAGTCCCGTGCTACTGTGAACAGCATTATTGTACATGACCTCAGTGAAAGGCAGGAGGTCCACCCAACTGGACTGCTGATAGTTCTACCATGGCATTCAGTCTTTCTACTCCCCCCCCCATTAGTATTCAGATGAAAAGCTGAGCTAAGGCCTTGGGATGACCCAATGGACTGCAGGAACTCCCTGCAGAACTTAGCCGTGAACTGGACCCCTCTGTCTGTGATAAGTCTTCGTGGTACTCCATGCAGGTGGTAGATTTGTTTCAGGAACAGTTTGGCTAGCTGCTGGGCTAGTTACAGCAGTCCGGGGTTTTTTTCCTGGTCCTTTCTGCATTGTGGCGCAGATGGTGCAACTTTTCACATAACTGTCCACATCTTTCTTTATGCCGGGCCACCAGAATTTCCTCCGTCCTAAATGTAAAGACTTTAGGAACCCGAAGTGGCCTGCCGGTTTGACATCATGACTCCTCTGGAAGATTTGGGTGCGTAAGGATTCTGGGATGTAGCATTTCATCCCCTTCCATGCTAGGTTATCTCTTTTTGTCAAGATGTGTTGGTTGTCTCGGAACCAGGGGTCTGCTAGCAGTTCAGTTTTGAGTTTCATGGTTAGATCGCTTGTGGGTTGGTTTTGCCGGTCGCAATGTTGACGTCTGGTGGTGACTTGGGCAGCTGTTTGGGTAAGGGGGATGATGGCGTCTACTACCTCCTCCCATTAGCTTTTGTACTGGGGCATGTGGGAGAGGGTGTCAGCTAGAAAGTTCCTCCCCCCTGGGATGTGCTTTAGCATTAAGTCAAACCAGTTGCAGTATTGACCCCAGTGGACTTGTTTAGGTGATAGTTTTCGCGGGGTCTTGAGGGCCTTTAGATTTTTATGGTCAGTCCAGACTTCAAACGGCCTCTGCCCCCCTTCCAGCAGGTGGTGCCAGGTTAACAGTGCCCATCTCACCACAAAAGCCTCTTTTTCCCATGCTGCCCATCACCTCTCTGTGTCCATGAGCTTGCGGAAGGTGTAGGCGCAGGGCTGTAGGTTTCCTTGGCTATTTCTTTGGAGTAGCACTGCTCCCACTGCCACGTCGCTGGCGTCTGCTTGAATAACAAAGGGTTGTTCGGGGTCAGGATGCTTCAGCACCGGTTCCTTTGCAAACAGTTCTTTCAGTGTTTCAAATGCCTTTTGGCAGGTTAGGTCCCACTGTAGGGGTTGTCCCAGGTGGGGTTTCGTTCCTGGGCTCCCTGTCTTTAGGAGGTCCATCATGGATTTGGCAATCTTCACGAAGGAGGGGATGAATTGCCTGTAGAAGTTTGTGAGCAAGCTTTGTAGCTGTCTGCGGGTGCAAGGGGGTTGCCCGCCTAGGACGGCTTGTACTTTGGCTGGGTCCATCTCTATGCCCTCATTTGACACTTGGTAGCCCAGGTAGTCTAGCCGTGCGCGGTGGAATTCACATTTTGATAGCTTGATGAGAGAAATGGAATTATTCCTGTAAAGAAAATAGCCTGAGTGACTCCATATTTACCCTTCATATAACCTGAGCTAACCCTCAGCTATTAAGCTGAGTAAGATATGTAGAAAAGGGAAGTGTGTATGACGCCTGTTCTGAGGAAATAATGTGTTAGTACATTCTGAGTTGGGTCAGGCTGACCCAAGCTCAATTGGAAGGAAGGAAGATACCCTGTTCCAATTAATTGTCTTAGTTAAGGACAGTTAAGGACATATTGAAAGGGTATTTCTGGAGGGGAATTCCAAGCTGGAACAAATGTTGCTGAGAAAGCTAAAATGTTATGTAACATCTGAAAAACAATGACAAATTGGGGCATTTTGTTTTGCTGATTGCCTGAAAATGTATTTAAACCATGTATTTGGAACGGTAAGACGTTCTCTCTCTTTCATGGGAGAACCCTTTTGCAAAAGCTTATGATATCTATATCTATATCTATATCTATATCTATATCTATATCTATATCTATATCTATATCTATATCTATATCTATATCTATATCTATATCTATATCTATATCTATATCTATATCATCTATATCTATATCTATATCTATCTATCTATCTATCTATCTATCTATCTATCTATATAAAATTTATATTTCGCTGATAAAGAAATAAAGGGAGACTAGTATAGATCTATTTCAAGCTATTTAGCTCTCATCAGCTAGCCATACCCTTACTTGGATTCGAACTTGGGCTGCCTGCATGTTAGGCAGTTGTATTAACCTCTGAGCCACAAGTTCTCCTCCCTTCATCAGCTTGAGCCAGAGGAGAGATTAAGTGTTTTTCTATCGAGACACCTGGTCTACCCCAGCATGTGGGAGGGAGCATACTGCATCCCTTTTGCCTTTCAGCTCCATTCCAGGAGCCCTCAAGCAGTCGCATTCATGACAAACCGGTTTGTCGTGAATGTGACTGCTTGAGGGCTCCTGGATTGGAGCTGAAAGGCAAAAGGGATGCAGTATGCTCCCTCCCACATGCTGGGGTAGACCAGGTGTCTCGATAGAAAAACACTTTATATATATATATATATATATATATATATATATATATATATATATATATATAATAAATCTACTTTTTACTTGTTCATGGTCTCCATTTTACTTTTTATGAGGTTTGTTGTTTTTTTAAATCTCACACTTGACATACAGGTTGGCTGCCAGAAGTTTTTCCAGTACCTGGCGGACCAGGGGTATGTGGTCGTTCATGGTCTCAGTGTAGATGAGGATATCGTTCAGGTAGAGAAGGACCCCCCTTATAGAGGTGCTCATGCAGAACCTCGTTTATTAACTTCATGAACACCACTGGGGCCCCCTGCAGTCCGAAAGGCATCACTTTGAATTGGAAACTCCCTAGGGGGCAGTTGAATGATGTTTTCCATTCATCTCCCTCCCTGATGCGTGCTCAGTAGTATGCTTCTCTGAGGTCTAATTTGGTAAAAACTTTTCCCTTGGCTAAGTGAGATAGCCTGTCCTTCATGAGACGGAGGGGGTATAGGTTGTGTACACACACACAGCTTATACCTCTAAAATCAACACACAATCTCATAGTTCCATCTTTTTTTTTTCATTGAATAGGACTGGGGCTGCGACCTGTGAATTGACTGGCTTGATGAACTCTCTTGCTAGGTTTTTGTCTATATATTTGTGCATTTCTTGCCTTTCCCGTGGTGTCATGGTGTACAGTTTGGGTTTAGGTAGTTTTGCCCTGGGGATGATTTCGATGGTGCAATCTGTCTCACGGTGGGGAGGTAGGACGTCACACTCGGCCTCGCTGAATACTTCCATGAGGTCCTGATAGTCTCTTGGGATCTGTTCGGCCTCTGGGGTTTTGTCAGAGGTGGCTGCCAATTGTTCTGGTGGGCCCTTTGGGATGGTTCCCTGCATGGGCAGTGTTTCTATTTGCTGGTGTGGAGGGGGTTGGGGTCTCCTTGATATCCTGAGTCTTCGGCTGCCCCCTTGCCACCAGATGTTCAGGCCCCACTTGTCTAGCCAGGAGAGTCCCAATATGACTGCATCTGTCATTTTGGGGGCTATTAGGAATCAAATTACTTCCCAGTGATTCGCTAGCTCTAGCTTCACTGGTTCGGTCAGATGGGTGGCATAGGCTCCCCCCAATAGGGACCCATTGACCTGTTCAAACCTGATCGGGTGGACCAGTCTTTTCGCTCTGATCCCCAGTTTCAGGACCATGGTTAGGTTGATCAAGCATCTAGTGCAGCCTGAGTCTATTAGGGCTTGAAAAGTCCCCTGGGTTCCTGTTTTTGGGGCTGTGAGGTGTATTGGGAAAATGAAAGGGTGGACTGGTTTACTCACCATTGGGTCGTTTTCGCCCTCATCCTCGCCGTCGTAGGAATCCGGTGACTGGTCGTCATTGCCTGGGGTTCCCCCTCCTTTGGCTGGGTGGGGAGGGACCTCTGCAGCCTGAAGGGCTTTCTGGGATGTGTCAGGGGCCTCGTTCCAGTTGTGCCATGGGTGCTGGCTCTGGCTTTGGTTTCAGGGGTTGCGCATGCTGATGCCATGTGGCCTATCCCCCCGCATCTGTAGCATTTCAGTGGACTTCGTGGGAGGGCTGGTTTTGGGGCTGGCTGTGGTGCTGTGGTTCCCTGTCAGCTGGGTGGTCTCTGGTCTGGTTGACCTCTCTCTTTAGTGTCCGGTTGCTTTCTCATGTCCTTGGCACGCAATCCACTGTCAACTTTTATGGCTACTCAGAACCACTCAGAGAGTCGGTTTGGGATGTCCCGATAGGCAGTTACCTGGGCAATTTGCTTGTCCAGGCTTGTTCTGAAAAAATGAACTAACAGCCATTCTGGCAAAGAGGGTAACTTCCCAATGACTCTCCTGAATTCACGGATGTGCTTCTTGATGGTCGCCCCCTCTGCCTTAGGCTTCTGAGCTCATCTTCTGTGTACGGGTCCTCCTCCACCTCCTCAAATCTGGCCTCTAGTAGTCATAGGAAGTCATCTACGTCTTGTGGAGGGCTGCTAGCCATTCCCTTGCTTCTCCCTCTAGCCCCTCGGCAATGGTATTCACCATGGCTCTGTGGGATGGGAAGAGGTGTCCATAGCACTCTAGGTGGATCTCAGCTGAGTCAAGGAATAGAGCTAGCTGATCTGAGTCCCCATCAAATTTCCCCCTGAAGCAGGGTCAGTTCATTCAGTACTGCTTCTCCCTCCTCCGGTCAGCCCCTGTAAGCCTGTGCTTGCTGTGGCTGGCCATCTTCCTCGGCTCTAGTTAGGAGAGAGGGGGGGCTGTCTGCCCTGGGCGGCTTGCCTGCTGCATGGAGGCTCCTTCTCCTTCTTGTGGGTGGAGAAGGGGGGCTGCATTCCCATCTGCGTCTCCTCACTTCAAAGGGCTCAGCTGCAACTTCCCTCTCTTTTGGGCGGCATGATGGACCCTTATCATGAAGGGTCAAATTTTTCCCTCAACTGCTCTATGGACCTCCCCAGGGATCCATCAGGGGCTTTGGGAGCCTGGCCTGTGCCCAGTCCCTCATCCAATCCACTCTTCCCAGCTCACTCAGGGGCCTTCCCTCTTCTGGGCATTAGGGTGGGGGAACTCATCCTCAGCTGCTTTAGGGATTCTTTTCCACCAATACTCATCCGTTTTTGCTTCAGTTGCTGGGGTGGGCGTCTCAGCTTTGATGTTCAGGGATGGATGCACTCCGGTTGCAATTAGGCTGCTAGGTCCTGGCAGTCCCTGGTTGGAGGCAAGCTCTGCCTCTCTCTGGGTCACCTGGAGCAGGCCGTCTTTGGATAGTCTGCCCTCTGCCATGGTCGCCTGAGTTTCTCTCCAAGCACCCCAGATGTTGGGGAGTGACTGGAGAGCCTGGGATCCAGAAATCCCGGTAATGTTGATTAGTTTAGGGAGAGAGCTGGCTTGCTGTCAGTGTTCCAACGGATGCCCTAATTAAATCATGAGTCTTGAGCTGAGCTTCAAAAGAAATCCAGTTATTTATTAGGACCTTCATGTCGGCACCTTCCCAGATGAAGCCAGCTCTGACCCTATGTAATTTATGCTCCAATTATGACCCTGTTCCCCCCTCCCCCCAGGGTGTGTCATCAATCACATTCTCCAATGGAGCACTTTCGCAGGTTGTAGAGGTCACTCCCTTTCGACTGCTGTAGGTATCCCTGGGATACAGCCTTGAGGGAGATAAGCATGGAATGTGCATCTGTTTTTGGCTGCTGTGCAGTTTCACCAGTTTCTCATCCCCTCTGGCCTATGGCAACTCAAGAGCAGGCCAGGGATGCTTTGCAAGTTGACAAATGTGTAGTTACCAACCTGCACTACACCAGCATTCGTGATAGTCAATATGGGTCTCATAATTTAAGTGTAGCAATATAGTAGAAGACAAATTGAAAAGGCATAACAAAATGTATGTACATGTACATGTTCATATTATATTTATTTATTTTATTTATTTATTTTATTAAATTTCTATACCGCCCTTCTCCCGAAGGACTCAGGGCGGTGAACAGCCAAAAGATAAAACACAGAAATACAAAATTTAAAATAGATTAAAACAGATTAAACAATTTGGCTAAATTTTAAAAATCCCATAATTAAACAAATTAAAATTAGTGTTTAAAATTTAAATTTAAAAATTTTAAAAGGGAGAAGATTTAGGCCAGGCCAGCTTGATGAAATAAAAACGTTTTAAGCGCGCGGCAGAAGGTGCGCAGATCCGGGATCCTCCGTATCTCCGGGGGGAGCTCGTTCCAGATCGTAGGTGCCCCCACAGAGAAGGCTCTCCCCCTAGGGGCCGCCAGTCGACATTGTTTGGCCGACGGCACCCGGAGGAGCCCCTCTCTATGGGAGCGTACTGGCCGGTGGGAGGCTATTGGTGGTAGCAGGCGGTCCCGTAGATAACCAGGTCCTAAGCCATGGAGCGCTTTAAAGGTGGTAACCAAAACCTTGAAGCGCACCCGGAAGACCACCAGGAGCCAGTGCAGCTCGCGCAGGAGAGGTGTTACATGGGAGCTCCACGATGCTCCCATTACCACCCGCGCGGCCACACTCTGCGCCAGTTGGAGCCTCCGAGTGCACCTCAAGGGGAGCCCCATGTAGAGAGCGTTACAATAGTCCAGGTGAGAGGTGACGAGGGCATGAGTGACCGTGTGTAGGGAGTCCTGATCTAGAAAGGGACGCAACTGGCGGATCAGGCGAACCTGATGAAAAATCCTCCCGGTCACGGCCGTCAAGTGCTCTACTAGAGACAGCTGTGAATCCAGGAGGACGCCCAAGTTGCGAGCCCTTTCCGTGGGGGCCAATGATTCGCCCTCAATAGTCAGCGATGGCACCAGCTGACTATATCGGGACATCGGAAACCACAGCCACTCAGTCTTGGATGGGTTGAGCCTGAGTCTGTTCCTCCCCATCCAGATCCGTACGGCCTCCAGGCACCGGGACATCACTTCAAGGGCATCGTTGGGGTGGTCCGGGGTGGAGATGTACAGCTGGGTGTCGTCAGCGTACTGGTGGTACTTCACCCCAAAATCACGGATGATCTCGCCCAGCGGCTTTACATAAATGTTGAACAAAAGGGGCGAGAGGACCGATCCCTGCGGCACCCCACATATGAGGGGCCTCGGGGTCGACCTCTGCCCCCCTGTCAACACAGACTGCGACCGGTCGGAGAGAAAGGAGGAGAACCACCGTAATACGGTGCCTCCCACCCCCAACTCTTCCAACCGGTGCAGCATGATACCATGGTCGATGGTATCAAAAGCCGCTGAGAGATCTAACAGGACCAAGACAGAGGAGCAACCCCTGTCCGGAGCCCTCCAGAGATCATCAACCAACGCGACCAATGCCGTTTCCATGCTGTACCCAGACCTGAAACCCGACCGGAACGGATCTAGATACGACGTTTCATCCAGGTACTGGGGAACCACACTCTCAACAACCTTCACAACGAAGCGAAGGTTGGAGACTGGACGATAATTAGCCAATACTGCCGGGTCCAGGGAAGGCTTCTTGAGGAGAGGCCTCACCACCGCCTCCTTCAAGGCGGCGGGGAAGGCACCCTCACCCAATGAAGCATTTATAATCCCCTGGAGCCAGCTTCGCGTCACCTCCCGGGAAGCCAGTACTAACCAGGAGGGACACGGGTCCAACAAACATGTGGTCGCATTCAGTCTACCCAGAATCCTGTCCACGTCATCTGGGGTCACAGGATCAAACTCGTCCCAGATAACATTCTCAAGTCCTGCCCCCGTCACCCTCGCTGGACCTACCCAGTCGGAGTCCAGACCTTCCCGAATCTGAGTGATTTTGTCATGCAGATATTGAACAAAATCCTCGGCTCTTCCCTCCAAGGGGTCCTCCCGCGCTTCCTGATGGAGCAGGGAGCGGGTCACCCTAAACAGGGTGGCCGGGCGATTATCTGATGACGCAATAAGAGCAGCACAATGAGTACATTTTGCTGCTTTTATCACCACTAGGTAATTCTTAATATGAGATCTTACCAGTGTCCGGTCCGATTCAGAAAGACTAGCCCTCCAACTACTCTCTAGGCGTCTTTTCTGGCGCTTCATCTCCCTCAGCTCCTCAGTAAACCAAGGAGCCAGGTGAGAACGGCGCCGGGTCAGAGGCCACAAATTATTAGATTTCAAGAGTAAATTTCATATTCAGAGGAGGTTTTTAGAGATTAACATGTAGGAGCAGCAACAGCAGGAATCATTTCCTTCTGTGGTTTTATCAATGAACCAGGACTGATAAGATTGTTTGGGCCTTTTACTATTTTAGGACAAATATTTTTTAATAGACCTGTGATAGTCAGGCAACAAATTGTAACAGGCAAACCTCTCGGAGACAACATGGCTGCGACAACGACAATCCAATCCAAGATAAAAGACTTTTTCCAGTTAACAGACACTGCAAGTAAGACTCCTTTTCTCTTTTCTTCCCCCATTCAAACAAACCTAGCCCCTTACTGGATTGGAAAGAGGACGACTGCTTCTCTATGGAGGAGGGAGTTTCAGCTACAGTAGGAGTTGGGGGGGGGCAAGAATAATATTAGGAATAATTTTAAAGGAGACTTGGATCTAGTCGCCAAGAATTGCCTACTAACAGCACAGTTTCTGCCATTCAGGCTAGTCTTACAGAGACACAGGATCTTACTCCAACTTGCTAACACCCCTCTGAACAGGGGCACGTAGCATAATAGGAGAGTGGTTTTGATCTCTCTATCCCAACTCTTACACTGTAGGGTATATTCCAATGAGCTTGAAAAAAAATTTCAAGATGGTGGCAATGGAGGAAGCATAGTTACATCACAGGGAGTTAAAAGAAGAGAAAAGTTGTTATTAAAGTAAGATAAATGATAGGAGAGGTGGAGAGGGAAAAACAAATCATAGAATAAATCATAGAGAAAGAAAAATAAGTGGAGAAAGGAAAAGGAAAGACTGGAGAAATAGGAGGAAAACGATCCACAGCGAACTTGGCCTGCTGAGAGAAGCCCAGATGCACCTGAGAGGCCTTCCCAAGAGCACGGAGGCCCATTGAAGCAAGGTGAGTGGAGAGGCAAAACTCACTGGCAGAGAACAATGAGGTGAGCCGGTGAGCAAGTGGGGCCCAGCTGTGGAGCAGGGAGGAAAACCATCTGTGAGGCAGAGAGGCGAGCCGACTGAGGGCAAAGCAACGACTGGCAGAGAAGGAAAAGGTGAGCCAGTGAGAGAGAGAGAGAGAGGAGCAGGGAGGAGGAGGAAGAGAACCGGCTATGGAGAGGAGACGAAAGGCAAGCTTGCCATGGGCCATCTGGCTAGACATGTTGCTGGGAGAAGCAGCACAAATGGGAGCCACGTGGCTGAGGAGCCAGGAGCAGCAGCAGCACAGCAGATGGGAGAGCCAGCAGCGAGAGGCAACACTGTCATGGTAAATGTCTAACTGCAACATCTCCCTGACCACCCGGCCCTGCGAGGGTTAACTGACCACATATCCCATAACCCCTGTAACTACTCCTTACCTCCTTGCCCCTCCTCCTGGGTATAATAGCTCCAACCACGAGGTCCACCTTCTATTCCAGATGTATACCTGAAAGAGAAAGGTACAAGGTCAGTGACCTTCAGTACCACTAAGCCTACAATAAAGATTCAGAAAAGGATTGAAGTTTGTCTTTGAGTTATTGGGCTAGATCCAACATTTCACAAACACAATGAAGCAGATCCTGAGAGGAGCGTGGAAAGCAGCGGGAGAGCATCAGTGCAACTGGAGGCTGCTGGTGTTGGTGGAGCATTTCAGCACAGCGGATCAGCAAACCGGTGACTGAGAACGGCAGCAGAACAGTGTGGGGGACCAACAGGCGAGGGGGGGGGGGGAAATGAGAAAAGCAGGGAGAGCTGAATACCTGATAGTGGCAGAAGAAAAACAAGTAGGAAGGGAGGATAAAAAGACAACACAGGACACAAGGTAAAAGAAAATCAAAGGCAAGTAGACAATAGCAAGTACAGAACATATAAAGGCAGAGAAGTAAGAGATAAGTCAAGCCCACAAGAAAGCAGGGAGGGAAAGGATCACAAGAAGGAAGGGACAATCAAAGAACATTCCAGTACAGGCTAAGAACGAACCTCACACTTAAGCCCACTCAACACTAAAAAAAAAATTAAATTGGACAATCTAAATCAGGGATCAGCAACCCACGGCTCTGGAGCCACATGTGGCTCTTTCATCCCTCTGCTGTGGCTCCCTGTCACCGGGCGGTTCCACAATTGATGGGGCTTTCAATTAGGACAGGTAGAGGAAAAACGACACCTCAGTAGGAAGAGACTCTATGGTGGGGGAACCGGACTTCCGGTTGGCTCCAGAATTGAATGGGAGGCTTCTGGTTAGGAACTTTGTGGAACTTTGAGTGTTTAAGGTTGCCGACCCCTGATCTAAATAATCTGCTAGACCCGTGATGGCGAACCTATGGCACACGTGCCACAGGTGGCATGCGTAGCCATATCAGTGGGCATGCCAGCTCAGCTCCGGCGCCGGCCAACTGATTTTCGGGCCTTCTGGGCCCACCAGAAGTAGGGAAACAGGCTGTTTCCTGCCTCTGGAGGGCCTGGGGGGGTGGAGAAGGCCCATTTTTCTTTCTCACCTGGCTCCAGATCCTCTCTATGCATCTGGGGAGGGCGAAAACAGCCTTCCCCACCCCCTTGGAGGCCCTCCGGAGACCCAAAACAGCCCATTTCCCAACTTCCGGTGGGACAGGAAGTGATGTTTTTTGCTGTCCCCAGCCTCCAGAGACTTTTTTTTTGAACTTTTAAAAGCATTTTTTCCTGCAACCTCCTCGGCCGAAGAGGTTGTAGAAAAAATGCTTTTAAAAGTAAAAGAAAAAAAGAGTTGGCCACACCCACCCAGTCACATTACCCTGCCCCCACCAAGCCATGCCCACAGAACTGGTAGTAACAAATTTTACATTTCACCACTGCACTTATGCCCATAGAATACCCAAACTACATATGTACCGAATGTAAATTAATCAAGTTACTAGAAGAAAAAGTAAAGGGTCTAGAGGAAACTCTAACCACTGTGAAACTCGACCTACAAAATGAGAAACCCCAAACCTTGCAAAAAGAATACGCCTAAATTGAACATAATGACCAAACAACTTCTAAAAGAGTTGACCCCTTAGAGGAAAAAGACAGATGGAACATACAGTATCACTCATAGAAAAAAACACAAACCTAGTACAAAACCCCTGTCCAAACCAACCCACTCTGAAGCAACCCCACTGGTGCTAAGCAATTGATATCATGGACTTTCACTACCCTGTTTCCCCCAAAATAAGACATCCCCTAATAATAAGCCCAATAGGGCTTTTGAGCACAGGGCAATAAGGCCAAGCACTTATTTCAGGGTTCAAAAAATATAAGACAGGGTCTTATTTTCGGGGAAACACGGTAGAAGAAAACATGCAGACACATAGAGAAGAAGCACCATCAAATGTCCCTAAAAAAGTAGCACCAACAAATGTGATAGATAGAAAAACACCCCAAACCTCCCTAGGAAAAAAAAGTGTTGGTGTAGACCAGACAGTCAATCCAGAGAGGTATGTTGTCTCCCTGGAGCTAAAATTAAAGATGTGGCTGAGAACCTAACCAAAATAATAAAACCAACAGACTATTACCCCTTTATACTACTACATGTAGGGACGAATGGCACAAAAAAGGACTTGAAAACAATATTGAATAATTATGAGCAGCTAGGCAAGACAGTCAAGGACTTAGGTGCACAATTAGTTTTTTCATCTGTACTGCCAATGAAAGGACAACATCCGGCAAAAGAACAAAGAATTCTAGAAGTGAACCACTGGCTAAAGGGTTGGTGTTGCCCAAAAAACTTTGGATTCCTGGACCATGGTCTGTACTACCTCCAAGATGGGCTTTTGGCAAGGGATGGGTTGCACCTCACAAAGACTGGGAAGAATGTTTTCAGAAAACGACTGGCTCAACTTATCAGGAGGGCTTTAAACTAAAATTGAGGGGGGAGGGCGACCAGTCTTTAGGATCTCCAGGACCTAATTACAAGCAAAAACCCCTAGAAAGCAAGGCAGATAACGAAGTAAGGAGGGATGGGAAGGAAGACAAACTCAAATACCAAATAGAAGACATAGGAAGCATACCCAGAGTCAGGCATAAAGACCTCAAGTGCCTATATACAAATGCACAAAGTCTGGGGAACAAACAGGGTGAATACACGAAGGTAGATATGCCATAGTAGAAATAACAGAAACTTGGTGGGACGAAACCCACAACTGGAACATACTGATAGAAGGATACAAACTCTTCAAAAAAAAAACCAGACCCCATAAAAGAGGAGGTGGAGTTGCATTGTATGTAAAGGACCACTATATTGCTACAGAATTGCATGAAACCAAAGACGAAAACCCCCTAGAATGCATATGGGTCAACATAAAAGACAAGAATGACATGGCCATAGGTGTATACTATAGGTCATCCAATCAAGCAGAAAAGATAGATATCCTTTTTGCCAACCAACTAACAAACATACGTAGGAAACACACTACAATAGTAATGGGGGACAATTTCCCTGATATCAATTGGAAAACTAATTCTGCACCAAGTGAAAAATCAAATAGGTTCCTAACCAACCTAGCTGACAACTTTGTTGTCCAAAAGTTAGAGGAGGGAACTAGAGGGACAGCCATACTGGATGTGAAGTTTCCGAAAGATGCCCTAATTAATTCATGAGCCATGAGCCAAACTTCAAAAGAAATACAGTCATTTATTAGGAGCACCATTTCGGCAATATTCGGATGCAGTTAGAACTAATCCCACGTAGATTTACGTTCCCCTATGACACTGTCTCTCCCCTTCTCCCTGGCCATGTCATAAATCACATTCTCCAATTACCCACTTTGGCTGGCTGTGAAATCCAACACCCTTCTTCTGATTGCGGAAAGAAAGCATGTATGGAATGTAGCTTCCATTAGGGAAATCAATTAGCTCTATCAGTTCTCCCTCCCTCCTGCTCATGGCAACTTGAAAGCTTTGCAAGTTGACACTGGACTTAATACTTACAAACAGAGAAGAAGTGATAGAGGGAGTTGAAACTGCAGGAACCTTGGGTGAGAGTGACCATATCATACTAGAATGCAACATAACGTAACACAAGCAGTAGAACAAAATGATACCAGAGTCTTAGATTTTAAAAGAGTTGATTTTAATAAACTCAGAGAGAACTTGGGAAAGATTCCTTGGATGAAAATCCTAAAGGGGAAAACAACTCAAGAATCTTGGGAAACTCTGAAAAATACGATCATAAAAGCCCAGACCAGCGCAATACCGCTGAGAAAGAAAAACAAGAAATCCAAGAAGAAACCAGCATGGCTACACAAAGATCTCTCTGACAAATTAAAAGACAAAAAAGACAAATACAAAAAATGGAAAGAGGGACACATAACAAAGGCAGGATATCAGCAGACAGCCAGAATCTGCAAAGACAAAGTCAGGAAAGCAAAGGCTCAGAATGAACAAAGACTTTCAACAAAAGTGAAAGATAACAAAAAAACTTTCTTCCAACACATAAATAACAAGAAAAAAAATCAAGGAAACAGTCGGTCCACTAAAGAGAGAAGACGGCAAAGAAGTAACAGGCAATAGAGAGAAAGCAGAGCTGCTTAACTCATTTTTTGCATTGGTTTTCACGCAAAAAGAAACTATAGCCCAACCTACCAGAAACATAACTGTAAAAAACAGACTGGAAATGAAAGTTAAAATAAGCAAAAAAAATAGTAAGAGAACACCTGTCTGATCTTGATGAATACAAATCACCAGGACCTGATGGATTACATCCCAGAGTTCTAAAGGAGCTGGCAGATATCATCTCAGAACCATTGCACCACATCTTTCAAAAATCCTGGAACACCGGGGAACTACCAGAGGACTGGAAAAGAGCTGATGTGGTTCCCATCTTCAAAAAAGGAAAAAAAACAGACCCAGGAAACTACAGACCAATCAGCCTAACATCAATACCCGGGAAGATACTGGAAAAGATAATAAAAAAACAGATCTGCCAACATCTAGAAACGAGTAAAGTAATAACTAGCAGTCAGCATGTGTTTGTTAAAAACAGATCATGTCAAACCAATCTTATTTCATTCTTCAACATTGTGACTAAATTAGTAGACCAGCAAAATACTGTGGACATAATATAGTTAGACTTCAGCAAGGCATTCAACAAAGTAGACCACAACCTACTTCTTCGTAAGCTAGAAAAAAGTGGCATAGATAGCTTCACCACCAGATGGATTCGCAACTGGCTGACAAACCGTACTCAGTGAGTAGTCCTTAATGGGTCTAAGTCTACATGAAGAGAAGTAAGCAGTGGGGTGCCACAAGGTTCCGTCTTAGGCCCAGTTCTCTTCAATATCTTCATAAACGACTTAGATGAGGGAATAGAAGGGGAACTCACCAAATTTGCAGATGAGACTAAGCTGGCAGGAATAGCTAACACTCTAGAAGATAGGCTCAAGATCCAGATGGATCTTGACAGACTTGAACACTGGGCCCTATCTAACAAAATGAAATTCAATGTAGAGAAAAGTAAAGTCTTACACTTAGGCAGTGGTCGGATTCAGCCGGTTCGCACGGGTTCGCCTGAACCGGTAGCTAACCACACCCGGCCACGCCCCTTGCCCCTCCCAGCCACTCGCCTCGGATGAGGCTGATATGTCTGACAATGGCTTGGCCATGTTGCCCCCGAGGTGAGCCTTTGGCCAAACAGGTAGGTCTGGAGCAGGTCTCCCTCCCATAGTATGCTGCTTTCTGCATTTAATTTTGGAGCCACCCGGGTGTGGGCATCAACCCCCCGGACGGTGATCCCTGCCACCATCATGCAAGCCAGCCAACCTGCCTAGCCCAAACCCACAAGCGAAGGAACGACCGCAATACACCAGCCGGCCCTCGCCCGCCCGCCCGCCCGGTCAGGTTGTGGGAGTGCCTGGCTTCCCAGCTGCCCCCACCACCACCACCCCCCTCCCTCTGGAACGGCAGCAGCAGAACGCTCCTGTCAACCCACAAACACAATAAAGCCTTTGCGGCCTCGTATTGTGCTACCCAACTGCTTCGGGAGTGAGAATAGAAGAATGGAATAGAATAGAATAGAATAGAATAGAATAGAATAGAATAGGGAATGGGAATAGAATAGTATACAATAGGATACAATAGAATAGGGAATGGGAATGGGAATGGGAATGGGAATGGGAATGGGAATGGGAATGGGAATAGAATAGAATAGAATAGAATAGAATAGAATAGAATAGAATAGAATAGAATAGAATAGAATAGAATAGAATGCAATGCAATGAAATGCAATGCAATGCAATGCAATACAATACAACACAACACAACAGAACGCAACGCAACGCAACACAATACAATACAATACAATACAATACAATACAATAGGGAATGGGAATAGAATAGAATAGGATAGGATAGGATAGGTTAGGATAGGATAGGATAGGATAGAATAGGGAATGAGAATGGGAATGGGAATTGGAAGGGAATGAATTGGATTGGAACTGGAACTGGAAATGGGAACAGAATAGAATAGAACAGAACAGAACAGAACAGAAAAGAATAGGAAATGGGATTGGGAATGGGAATACT